>OX451736.1:921841342-922441342 GCA_948472305.1 Vicia faba | reverse complement strand
ACCCGACCAGATAACAGCTTAATTTCTTTAAACCACCAAAGCCTGGATACGACCAGATAACGGTATACCTCAGATTCAAGTTAAAGCCTAGACCCGACCAGATAACAGCTTAATTTCTCCAAATCACCGAAGCCTAGATACGACCATATAACAATATACCTCATATTCAAGTTGAAGCATGGACCAAACTAGATAACAACTTAATTTCTCTAAATCACCGAAGCCTGGATACGACTAGATAACAGTATACCTCAGATTCAAGTTGAAGCTTGGACCCGACCAGATAACAACTTAATTTCTCCAAATCACCGAAGCCTAGATACGACCAGATAATAGTATACCTCAAATTCAAGTTGAAGCCTGGACCCGACCAGATAACAGCTTAATTTTTTCAAATCATCGAAGCCTGGATACGACCAAATAACCATATACCTCAGATTCAAGTTGAAGCTTGGACTCGACCAGATAACAACTTAATTTCTTCAAACCACTGAAACCTGGATACGATCTGATAACAGTTCAATGTCTACAATTACTACGAAGCCTGGAATCGACTAGATAGAAGTTAATTTCATATTCCCTGATAAGCCGTTGTAAAGCCTGGAATACGACCAGATAACAGTCAGCCTTATTATCCTCGGCAAGTCACTGTGAAGCCTGGATCCCGACCAGATAACAACTCGCTTTTGTCTCTACAGTCAAGAGATAACTCCCTAGTAGAATAATGGAAAACTGAAGCTCCCAAACGTTATTCCCCTAAAAACATTCCCCAATGGACTCCTCCTCAGGCAGCAAGAACAGGAACCCCCAAAAAGAAACTTATGAAGTCAACATATTCTTTGGATGGAATCTTTAAGCCCATATCCTACGACTCTTCGTCATTTTCTCTGGATAGCATCTTTAAGCCCATCTCGGACAGTCTTATGTCACCTTTTCCAAATGGCATCCGTAAGCCCATTCCCGATATTATCCATCAACAGTATCACTTCAAGCGAGTGAAAATTTCTGGGAACTCTAGTGTTCAATCATCTTCCACCTTCAGATCATGAAAGGCAGATAAGCCAATATACATCCTCTGGTCTAAGAAGATTAAACAGGGGCAATTGTTGTACCCAAAAATTTGCCCTCTCATTTTCTTTCAAAATTTTCTTTTACATGGGTGGTTGCAAACATCTGCTTGAGGAAAGTAAAATTTGAAGATGAACGAAATGTCCTTCGGTTGGAGCATCATAGATTCCTTTGATTGGAGCATCAGAGCTTCCTTCGATTGGAGCATCAGAGCTTCCTTCGATTGGAGCATCAGATCCTCCTTCGATTGGAGCATCAGAGCTTCCTTCGATTGGAGCACCAGAGCTTCCTTCGATTGGAGTATCAGAGGGTCTTTCAATTGGAACATCAGAATTGCCTTCAATTGGCATATCTAAGATTCCTTCGATTGGAGCATCAAAGCTTCCTTCGATTGGAGCATCAGAGCTTCCTTCGATTGGAATATCAGAGGGTCTTTCGATTGGAACATCAAAATTGCCTTCGATTAGCATATCTAAGATTCCTTTGACTGGAGCACCAAAGCTTCCTTCGATTGGAATATCATAGCTTCCTTCGATGGGAACGTCAGATCTTCCTTCGATTGGAACATCAGAGCATATTTGGATTGGAACATCATAACTTCCTTCGATTGGAACATCAGAGTGTCCTTCAATTAGAACAACAAATTTCCTTTGATTAGGACATCATAACGAAGTATCCTTCGATTGGCATATCAGAGCAGTGGTGTATTAATCTAAGAAGTTCTGATAAGGTAAGTTCTGAACAATTCGAATCAGGACTTAGAATCGTCATAAGAACAAGGGTTGATCGAAGAAGTTCTGATAAGGGAAGTTCTGAATAATTCGAATAAGGAATTATAATCCACACAAGAATAAGGGATGATCAAAGAAGTTATTATAAGGGGAGTTCTGAACAATTCGAATCAGGACTTAGAATCCTTACAAGAACAAGGGCTGATCGAAGATGTTCTGATAAGGGAAGTTCTGAATAATTCGAATCAGGACTTAGAATCCTCACAAGAACAAGGCATGATCGAAGAAGTTCTGATAAGGGAAGTTTTGAATAATTCGAATCAGGACTTAGAATCCTCACAAGAACAAGGGCTGATTGAAGGGGCTCTGAAGAGGGAAACTCTAAATATTTTCAAATTCAAACAAAGCGCCAAGTTGACATGTCCAAGTTCGTTCAGAATCCCAGAATGGCATGAAATATCTCAAAATGGAAATATTTTAATATGTCTGATTCTGTTTTCAAAGCCCTGTTAATAACTGGTCTTTAATGTTATGTTTCTTTGTCTCCTCCACCATCTATAAATACAAGATGTTAAGCATAAATCGAAGGGGGGTACACACGAGAAAACTACACAGGAGGCACAAAAAACGAATACACACACATATTTCACTAAGGACACCTTGTCTATCGAAGGACCTCTACACAGCTTGCCTCCAAGAAAGCCCCGAAAGTTGCACCAGCCATCCCACATTCAGGATTCCATATTGAAGTATCTTCAGTGGGTAAAAGCTTTTAATCTTATTCAATCTATAATATAAACTCATGTGGACTGAATTTTCATATTATTCTTGTTATTTGTAAATGGTTTAGAAAATCGAAACTCATGGCATAGAAAATTTGCAAATTGAAGCAGCCCAGAGTTTCACTTTTCGTTTGGCTCTGAAACTAACAAACTTACAGGATTCAAAATGTTAGTTTTCCTTTATCCAGATTGAATAGTTAGAAGGCATGCGCTGGATGGAGGACCTGGGATTTGAATCATAGGTCAGGAATTTTCATTTTTCTTTCTAACATGTTCTATGCAAATCTGATATATACAATGGCCAGACGCTCCTCATACACCATAAGATTATCACCTTCAGATCATAGTTGATACAGATCTAAGCGCTTCAATATGAAAATCCATGGTGCATCCTCTGGAGGTCAGCAATGCTGAATCCCACGCTGACTCTGGGCTTGCCATCTTCTGGGCCTAACATTTTCCAGATCATCAGCACCCCCTAATTGCTAATCAACGCCAGGCCCATTTTTCTTCGTTTAATTTTATTATTTCATTTTGTTTTAATTATTTTATTAAATTCATTTCTTTTATTAGTTAAATCATAAAATCAGTAAAAAAAATCACAAAAAAATCAGGATTTAGTTTTTTTATTAAATAATTAGTTTCTAAAATTAATTAATTAATTAACTTTAACCTTTTTCTTTCAAAATTAAAAGTAAACTAGAATTTAGGACTTACTTTAATTTTAATATTTCTTTTCATAAATATAAAAAACCCACAAAAAGTTTAGTTTATTTTCTAAATAGAATTTAGGAAAACTAATATATTTTTTCTCTTAAATAAAAAAAAAGATTTCTTATTGCCTTAGGTTCTTAGAAGTATTTTCTAACCTTTTGCACGTTATTATTTTCTCGCATTTTATATAAATAATGTAACTGATTATGGAATGTAATAGTCTAGATTTAAAATTCAGCATTTTATTTTCTTATACTTATAATGCATCTCTCTCAAAGCCGTGTAATAACTTAGGATTGATTTTTCTGCATTTTATTTTCTGCACATTTATTGCTTTATTATTTTACTATACTACTATTAGTAAATAGGCTTGCATGGAAAGACTAAATTAAAACATTAGCTAACCTAACAAAAAGACAAAAAATAACCGAATTTAACACATGCACCTCTAGGGTATCCCCACTTTGGTTGCCTTCAGAAAAACAGTCATGTCCCTCGAAACAGGGACACTTTAGCAAAGACCCGTAAATCAAAAAGATCATAGTCCCTCAATGACCCTACGGTCACCTTTCGGTAAATGATCTAGTCCCTAAACAAAATTGCTAAAGTATCTCTACATGCTGCCTTTATGACTATAAACGTCCCTTCGATTGTCCCTCAAACATCCAACAATAGGTCTACCTACTCACTAATAGTAGGACATCATTGTCTAAAGGAAAAGAGGAAAAGAATTACACTTTTCGAGTATAAAAGTAGATAGCTATTAGAAGTTTCCTCAAACATTTTGCACTTACACAAAAACTACTTTTCAAAATATAGTTCAAAACACTTTGTATAATTTCTCCACTATCCCGAGAAACATTACAAAGTTCGCCATACTAAGGCGTTTTCAAAACATTTTCAAACACAAAGCACAAAGGTATTTTAAAAATGAGCAAACCTCTAAGAGCCCGTGGAAAACCACAGATAGAAAAGGTGCTAACACCTTCCCTTTCCATAATCTACCCCCTTACTCAAAAAACTCTCGAAAAAGGTATTTTTCTGTTCTTTTCACCCTTTCCTTTGTTGGATAAAAGAAAAGTCGGTGGCGACTCTTGCTTACCGCACATTTGCGAATACAAAATGAAAACTAGTATAAATAGTCGGTTCTGCCACCGTATCACAGGTACCGATCTCAACAACACTATGATCACCGAGCTTTGCACGCAATTCAAGATTCAACATCATAACTCTTCTCCTTATCGTCTAGAGATAAATGGTGATGTTGAAGCTGCTAACAAAAATATCAAGAGAATCATACAGAAGATGATAGTGACATATAAAGATTAGCATGAGATGTTACCATTTTCTCCTCATGGTTACCGCACCATAATGCGCACATCAACAGGGGAAACTCCTTTCTATTTGGTATACGGAATGGAAGATGTCCTGCCCATTGATGTCCAAATCCCTTCCTTGAGAATCATGAAGAATGCAGGTTTGAATGAAGACGAATGGGTCCGGACTCGACTTGACCAGTTAAACCTGATTGACCAGAAGAGGCTCGCTACTGTCTGTCATGGTCAGATGTACCAAAAACGAATGATTAAAGCTTTCAATAAGAAGGTCAGAGTATATCAGGCTGGTGACCTGATAATCAAGTGCATCATACTACCACAAGGTGATCCCAGGGGAAAATGAACCCCCACATACGAAGGGCCATTTGTAATCAAGAGCGTATTTTCTGGTGGAGCCATGATCTTAACCACTATGGATAGTGATGACCTTCTACACCCGGTAAACGCATAAACAAAGACCCGCTAGGTCGACTAGCCTAGGCAAAAATAAGGGTATCCATGCGAACCAAAAGGGTTCAGGCAAAAATTAGGGATATAAATGGAAAAAAAATTGTACACCCGGCAAGTCGAAAACCTGAAAAGGCGGCTTGGGCAAAAAAGAGTATCCCGGTGGACTGAAAACCCGAAAGGGCGGTCCAGGAAAAAGTTAGGGATTTAAAGCGTATAACTATGTCCCGTTGGATCACCTTACAACCAGTCTTTAGAATCAACTATCAAGCTCAAAGCGGTACTAGTCAATCCAATCAGCTTCGAACAAGTAGTGAAAGTTATGAGATGCTCAAAGACATAAAGGAAATAGCAGAATTGGAACCTAATGGGATTATTTCACATAGATTTCTTTCTTTGTATATTATTTTTGTATAATTTCCATTCTTACGACGAAATTCCCTTACTAGGATGTCTGTTTCCTTGTACAGAAATGCTTACTCAAGTTAATACAAAACTATCCCGTTGAAAGTGCAAAAATTCTGTTTTTTGTTTATTTTTCTATTTTGTGTGAGAAAATGTCCAATGATTATTTTTAAACATATGCATTTGAATGTGGTTACTTCTTATAAATACACACCTAAAACAGAAAGACAATTGCTAATGACTATAAGAAACAGGACAATATCTAAGGGCCATCCACAAGATCCCTGCATATGTCTTCCCCGTAGATACCTTCTCCAGCAGGTACAAAGGCAGAGATGTCCTACTACAAGGTATATGCGACATTCTCAATATGCAGCCTAAAAGTTCCAGGTTCTCATAACTCCAGCCGAGAAACAATCTCCAAACTACTACTTTAACATCTGAGGAAAATTCCCCAGTGAAGTCGCCAAGCTTCTCGAGATTCCCCAACAGGATTTCAACAAAATCCCCAAGCAGTTTGTGAAGTTCACCTTCCGCAACAGAGTCTTATAAAAACTCAAGTAGTTTATAAAGTCTTATCCCCAATAGAGTTTATTTCTCTAGTTGAGGAAGTTCATCTCCCAACTGAGTTTATTTCTCCAAAACTATTGAAACATTCCAACATAATTCTTCCTCTCGGAAAAATCATTCTCAAACAGAAGTCGAAGATCCTCGGAAGAGAAATGGAATCGCCAACAAAATTGTCTCCATTCACTATCCCCAATGGAAATTGAAGAATCACTTTCTTCACTCACCAACAACAGTTAGGGATTTATTTTCCCAGACAAAGATACTGCACAACAACATCACATGTTCATACATCATGGTATGTGCATACAAATACATATATCATAATCTCATTTATTTTGGGATCATTATGCAATTCATACATCATGACATCGCATGAAACTGATTTTACCTTTTCAGGTTAAATTAGCAAACAGACAAATACTATCAACTTTTACAGCAGGTCAAAGATTAATGCTCGAAACCAGACGGGGAAACTATATGTACGACCAAGTGGTATGAACTCCCGAAACAATACGGGTTTACCAACAAATACATCAGGCCACAAATTAATGCCCGAAACCAAATGGGGAAACTATCTATGTGACCAGCAAAACAAGTTCCAGACTAATACCTGTAACAAGCCAGGAGAACTATCTGTGAACGACCGACTGTAGATTAATACCTGTAACAAGCAAGGAAAACTATCTACATGAGGAGATTGAAGATTAATGCCTGTGACAAGCCAGAAGACCTGTCTTTCTTTCTATAAGGTCAAAGATTAATACCTGAAACCAAACAGGACAACTATCTCAGCGACCGACAATTTTCAAGTTCCAGGTTAACACCTGTAACAAGTCAGGAGAACCATCTGTGAACAACTGACTGAAGGATTAATACCTATAATAAGCTAGGAAAACTATATACATAAGGAGATTAAAGATTAACAACCGAAACCATACGGGAAAACTATCTTTATTTCTTGGGTCAGAGATTAATACCTGAAACCAGACAGGACAACTATCTCAATGACCGACAATTTTTAAAATTCCAGATTAATACCTGAAACCAGACAGGACAACCATCTGTGAACGACTGATTGTAGATTAACACTTGAAACCAGACATGAAAGCTATCTACATGACCAGACGAAGCAATCTTATACAGGTTTTTTCTCATATAGTCTAACACAGACTCATCTTGAAGCAACCCTACACAGGCCCTTTCTAATACATTTCCAAATAACGGTTAATTCCATTATCCCTAGCAAATAACTGGAAACCTGGACTTCAACCAGAATACAACAAACTATCATCTCTCCAGAGATAACTCTTCAGCAGAGCCTTGGACAACTAAAGTTCCTAGACTCTATTCCCCACAGAGTTTTCCTCAAACAGGAGAACAATAGAAACCCACATTCCCCAACAGACTCCTTCTCAGACAGCAGGAACATGAACCCCCAAAAGGACCATGTGTGAAAGCCCATTCGCTCAAAATGGCATATGTAAGCCCATTCCCTACATCATCAACCATCAGTGTTATTTCATGCGAGTGCAAATTTCTGGGCACTCTAGTGTTCAATTATCTTCCACCTTCATATCACGAAAGGCAGACAAGTCAATCTAAATCCTCAGGTTTAAGAAGATTGAACAGGGGAAGCTGTTGTACCCCAAAATTTTCCCTCTCATATTTTCCCAAGATTTTTCTCTTACATAGGTGTTTACAAACACTTGATTAAAGAAAAATAATTTTTTTGAAGATAAACAAGGTCTTTTGATTGGCATGAACAAGGTATCTTTCAATTTATATTTTGACAGGCTTCGATTGAGCGCCTATCCTCCTCCAAGCTTGCCTTAAATCTCTAAGCTTCTATTGAAGCCTTGGTCTCTTGCTTGATTGCTGCACACCAGCTTCGACTAGGCATGTTTTCCCTTTGAAACAACCTCCTTTAATCAAAAGGGGAAGGGCTTCTTGATAGTTCTCCTTCGATTGCACCATTGTCTTTGCATGCTGGCTTGACTCACAAATGCAATGGCTACATGCATGCAAGCTTGATCCCTGCTTCGATTGGGCATTTTTTTCCTTGTAGCAAGCTTGTTTCCTACTTCTACTAGGAAAATTATCCCTCTGGGCGTGCCTTCAGCGCACAAAGCAAGAACCTCTTCAAACCGGCCTTCGACTCACAAAGTCCCCACTGGGAAAAAGGCCCCTCAGCTGGTCACCTGCGCACATATGCTTCTACATAACTGCCTTGGTTTCACAAGGCAAAGACCCATCAACATGCCTTCAACTCACAAGGCAAAAGGCCTCAGACTTGCCTTTGATCCACAAGTCCAAGACCCCTTCAACTTGCCTTTGCGTTTGCTTTCGACCCACAAGAAAATGACTTCCTCTGGGCTTTCCTCCAACGCACAAGGAAATGGTTTCCCTTCATGCCAACGCCCATAAAGTAAAGGTTTTCTTTCATATGTGCTTCGATTCATCAAGCAATTGTCTCCCCTCATGCTAGCTTTTACTCCACCTCCAAAATATTCAACACAAATTTTTCCACATTTTGACACCTAGTGCTGGCACATTCGAAGGACAGGCACATGGTCCATTCGAAGGACATATATTTTCCCAATTCAAAAGACATGTGTTAATGGATTTAAAGGGACATACGTGGGTGTTCCATTCGAAGAACTTACTTTGTTGGCCCATTCAAAGGAATGGCAAGTTATTTATACAAATGATGCATGGGTTCCCTTCAAAAGAGCACATACATTGGTTCAAAACGAAGGATATTGCTAGCCAAAACGAAAGAAAAATATTTAAAGAGGCCTACTGGCCCAAAAGGCAACATACTGCCAGTCTCAAGCCAACATGCACAAGCACATTCATTGGCCAAAAAAGAGTCTTCGTTTGGGCCAGCTGAATAAAGGTTTAAACGAAGAAGCCCAAGTGATAAGAACTTGAGGCCAGTCAAAGAGAAACACTGGAGGGCATTCGAAGGAGCCAAAATGTTCAGGTTCATTCAAATTCAAAAAGAGACAAGTTTCCTTGACTTTTGCAATGTTAGAAAACATCATTCATGGCTTTGAAAACATTTGTTTATGGATATTTAAACCATTTCCTTCTTGTCCCCTCCATCCCCTCTATATAAAAGAGACCATAAATGTTGCATCCCAGACACGGACAAAATTGCCTATCAAAAGAGAACACTCACACCACCATAGGAAACATATCAAAATTCTAACTAGTTTTGCAGGAACCCTCATTCCAGATGAAGCCCATACTTGTGTTCCTAAGATTCCCAAGAATCTTCTCCAAGCCAAGCCACGCCCAGATTCATAAATCGAAGCATTTCCAGTTGGTAAGGATTTACTGAAGTCAAAAATGCATTTCTAAGCCTTTTAAATACATGTAGTTGATATATTTGTGTTGCTAATGCCATTTGTGTTTATGTGAGCATATCATACGCAAGGTAACATGAAGGAATAAAATCACGCCATCGAAAGGCATGATCTGATTTGCCTTTTGAAACTCACGGTTTAGCCAGTTTCAAGTCAAAATAAGCTTAGGCCTGATGACAGGAGATTCAAATTAGGGAGAAGGACCTAGGTTCGATACCCAGGTCCTGCATCTTTATTTTTGCCAACATTTTCCTTGCAGATCCAATTATAAAGACAACTCTCTCCTTGGATCCAAAAAGACCACTCCCTCCCTGGATCGAAGAACCACATTACTCACTGGATCAAAGGACAAACCTGGACTCTCCTCAGCATTGGGCCTAGCGAAAATTCCAATATGCACCCCCCTTTTCTCTTTTGCATGCCTAGGACCATTTGGCATCTTTTCTTTTTGTATTTGTTTTAATTTCTTTTTCTTTATTATTCTGTTTTCTCTTTATTTATTTAATTACACAAATAATCAAAAATCACAAAAATACTAGTTTTAGGTTTTTTTATTAAACTAATTTTGTAAGTAAATTAATAAATGATTTTAACTATTTTCTTAATTTAAAATAAATTAGAATTTAGGTTTTAATTTAACTTTAATTATTTTCTTTCATAATACAAAAAACCAAAAAGAACTGAGACTATTTTCTTTAATTTATTTTTAATTATTTTCTTAAATAAAAAAAGAACAAAAAAATATTCTCTTATTTCATTTTAACTTACTAAGTTTTAGACGTACTTTTAGTCTTTCGCGCGTTATTTATTTTATTTCATATTTTTATATTATTGTATGTGTACATTGGATGTGATAATTAATAGGATTTTACTTGCTTTTTTTTTTCTGCACTCCCAATTTTTGGTACTATGTAAATCCCCCTCCCCAAAGCCATGTAATTATCTAGGTTTTTATCTTCTGCACTTTACTTTCTGTACAATATTACTGCTAGTAACTAAGATTGTATGGCAAGACTAAAATTAAAGCGTTAGCAAACCTAACACAAGATAAATACTTGAACTAAACACACTTGAACATATACACCTCTAGGGTACCCCACTTTGGTTGCCTTCGGAAATAAAACAGGCATGAGGCAGGAATGCTTTAGCAAAGACCCATAAATCAAAATATCATAGTCCCTCGATGATCCTACAATTGCCTTTTGGTAAATGATCTAGTCCCTAAACAAAAATTGCTAAAGCATCTCCACAAGTCGCCTACGTGACTATAACGTCCCTTCAAATGTCCCTCATACATTCAACAATAGGGCTACCCACTACTCACTAATAGCAAGATATCACTGTCTAAAGGATAGGAGGCAAAGAACTACCTTTGTGAGTACAAAGTAGATAGCTGTTAGAAGTTTGCTCAAAAAACATTTAGCACTTACACAAGTACTACTTTAAAAAAAACAATTTTCAAAACATTTGCTTTGTTAACACTCTTGAGGACTGATACAAGAGTTAAATGCAAAGCAAATCGCTGCACTAAGGCATCTCAAAACATTTTCAAACACACAAAGAATAAAGGTATTTCAAAATAAGCAAACCTCTAAGATCCTGTAGATAACTACGGATGGAAAGGGTGCTAACACCTTCCCTTTCCATAATCTACCCCCTTACTCAGAAAACTCTCAAAAATGTCTTTTTCTGTTCTTTTCATTCTTTCCTTTGTTGGATAAAAGAAAAGTCGGTGGCGACTCTTGCTTACCGCAACATTTGCAAACATAAAACGGAAAACCAATATTAAATAGTCGGTTCTGCCACCGTATCACAACCACCTTCACTGGATCCAACGCAACAACTTGGGCTATCTGATTTTGGCTAAGGATTTATGATTCTCACACCCCTAAAATTCCTTTTGCACATCAGGCCCATTTAATTTCTTTTCTTTTTTTTATTAATTATTTCTTTTTAATAATTTTTTATTTAATCAGAAAAAATCATAAAATCATAAAAATTTAGATTTAGGTTTTAATAAATTAATTTAATTTTTATAAATAGAAATTAATTAATTTAATCACACTTTATTTTATTTTAAATAATTAACTAATGAATTAATTAGGTTTTATTTTACACTTCAAATATTTTTCTAAAAAACAACAAAAATATTTTCTTAAATGCTTAGAAATATTTTAGGATTTAAAAAAAAAACATCTTTTCCCTTTTCAATCTCCGCGCGCTCATTTTTGGTTTCGCATTATTTTCCAATATCGTAATTTCTTAAAAGTTTGTAATAGATAATTAAGGTTTATTGCTTTCCTCCCCAATTTGTGGTTTGTACTCCCCATCCTCGAAGCGATGTGATAGCGTAGATTTTTCCCACACTTGTATATATTTAACTGCTAGATTAATTAGGCGTGCATGGCAAGACATAAAAAATAAACATTAGCAAACCTAATCTCAAGACAAATACTTGAAATCAAAACACTTCGCACACGCGCACCTCTAGGGTGACCCTCACTTGTTGCCTCGAATTTAAACAGTTATGTCCCTCGAAAGTGGGACGCTTTAGCAAAGATATTTTGGTTAAAAGACCATAGTCCCTCGATAACCCTTCGATGCTACCTCAGTAAACGATCTTAGTCCCTTAGGATAATTGCTAAAATGTCCTATGAGTTGCTTTCGTGAATGTATGATTACATGTGCCTGTCCCTCAAAACATCCAACGATAGGGCTTCCTACTAACTAATGGTAGGATGACACTATCAAAAGGAGGAGGAAAATAACACAAAATACTTTTGAGTAGGTAGATAGCTCGTAATCGCCTTCTCACACAAACAACATTTTTTCACACATACACTTTTTTCTGAAATATTTTCAAAACAAACACTTTGTGCGTGTTCTCAACTGATATGAGAGTCATTATAAAGTTTACTAAACTTAGGCATTTTCAAAATATTTTCAAACACATACACAAAAGAAAATTTTCAAAAAAAGTGAGCTAGCGATTAAGAGCCCGTAGATACAGATGAAAAGGGTGCTAATACCTCCCCTTTTCATAACCTACCCCCCTTACTAAGAAAAATTCTCAAAGGTATTTCCTATTCTTTTCACCCTTTCCTTTATTAGATAAAAGAAAAGTCGGTGGCGACTCTTCCTATCTGCAATATTTGCAATAAAATGAAAAACCAAAAGTCAGTTCTCCCACAGTATTATAGAACTGGCGACTATATTGGAGAAACTAAAAGTGGGGTTACCTTAAAGATAGTTCACATTTAAATGCTTTTATTGTTTGATTTTCCCGATTTATGTTTCAGGGTTGTTTGGGTTATTCTTGTAAAGATCCTATACCCTGATCTGGGGCATTTTAGGTAAGTAGCAATAGATCGTGAAAACTATATGGTGTACACCAATACAGTTGAAGCGGTGACTACATTAGTGCAACACATTGATTGGTACGGGTGTCCCTTGAGTTAAGTCAAGGAGAATGTTGGGCTACCGTATGGTGTGATAAAGCACTAAATAACCGTAGAACCTTAGTTGGCACAACTTATCCATTAGAAGGTAGCGAGATAGCCTACTTTGGTGAAGACTGAAGTTGGTTGATATTCGATGCTACACTCATTGAGGTCAGAATCTCAGGATATTTTGGTCGCAAGTCAGATGCTTGTGCTGAAACAATACCCGAGAGAAAGATCGGTGATATTGAGACTCCTAGAACCTGGTTACTTCTTTTAGGAAAAGTTGAGCCAACTAAAACTTCAAGAGGGTACTTACCTACAAACTCCATGCAAGCTTAAACCTAAGGCCTTGTGTGTTTTGTTTGTGTATGATTAACTGTTCGAACATAACATTATAGCATCATAACATCATAACATCATACCATATTCATTTTTACTAACCATTTCAAGGACCTAGAAATTTATCTTTGTTCTGTTTTGCAGGCTATGGCCTCTGCTCGTAGAAACACTATTCGGGTCAACTTTGTTAGGGTGCCTCCTTAACTTAAAGAGTTAGTCTCAAGGGTCCCCGAAAGTTCTCCATTTATCAAACGACATGGTTGACTACCCAGTCTAGTTAGCTCAGGTTTTGACAAAGACGTGACAAGTTTTCTATTCCAGTTCTTCGACCCTGCACATCATTGTTTCACTTTTCCCGATTATCAGTTGGTTCCCATAATGGAAGAGTTCTCTCAATTACTGGGAGTACTTGTTCTTGATCATATGCCCTTCACCGGTTTAGAGGAAGCTCTGAAGCCAGAGGTTATTGGAGCAGCCTTACATCTGAAGTGGTCCGACATTATGTCCAATTGGGAAATAAGAAGTGGAGTCAAAGATTTTATGGCTAAATTTCTGATAGAGAAGGCTTAACTATTTCTGGATGCTATGAGTATTCAGGATTTCGAGGAGATCTTGGCTCCTCTAATCTATGGGTTGGTACTATTCCCTAATTTAGACCAACTTATAGATGTGAACACCGTCAAAATTTTCCTTGCTCATAATCCTGTGACTACTTTTCTCGGAGACATTCTGCATTCTCTTCACACTCGTACTATGAATAGGCGAGGAACTCTCATGTGTTGTATACCTCTGCTATCCAGGTGGTTTATTTCGCACCTTCCCTGCTCAGTAATGAAGAATGAACAAGATTTGAGGTGGTCGCAAAGAATAATGTCACTTTCTCATACAGATATATATATACTGGTATTCCCGATCTCATGAGGATATTACCATCATTGATCATTGTGGGGAATTACCTAATGTTCCACTCCTTGGCATAATGGGAGGTATTACTTACATCCCTTCTCTGGATCTACGTCAATTTGGTTACGCTCGAAGAAATGGTCCTCATGACGCACTTATTCAGGGTATTATGTTCGATTATTAAAGTGATCCTCAAGGTTATCGTCGAAGGTTTATACATGCTTGGGGCATGGTAAGCAAGATTGATAGTAAGACTTTAGGGCATAATAATTCTATCCCTATGGAGCCTTATCTCAAATAGGTACGAGCTCGTGCTCAAGAACTTATCATGCCATATCCAGCTATCCCACCAGTGATCATGGAGCCTATTATCGAAGGAGACGTTTCTTGCACCATCCTCCATCCAGACATGCCCACTGAACTTGAAGAATTACAGAATTCTTAGATTCAACTGAAGGAAGAATGGGACATCTTTGAGACTCAATTTTATGCAAGCGAAAAGAAAGTGTTAGAGCTTGTGATACAGTGGCAGAACTGATTATTTTTAGTTACTACTGGTTTTGCGTTTGTGTTCGCAAATGTACAGTAAGCAAGAGTCGCCATCGTATTTTATTTTATCCAACAAAGGAAAAGGGAAAAAGAACAGAAAAAACCTTTTTTGAGATGTTTCTGAGTATGGGGGGTAGATTATAGAAAGGGAAGGTGTTATCACCCTTTCTATCTGTGGCTTTCCACGAGCTCTTAGGTACTTGCTCATTTTTAAATTTCTTTTGTGTTTGCGTGCTTTAAAAAAGTTTTGAAAATTGCCTTAGTGCGGCGTTTCACTTTATGGTAACCCTTGTATCATTCCTCAAGAGTGTGATAAAGTGTTTTTGAAAACTTTGTTTGAAAAGTGTTTGAAAGTGTAAGTGTGAAAAATTGAATATTTTGAGCAAGTACTTAAAAGTTTCTACCTACTCGAAAAAGGACTATTTGTTTTCTTATTTCCTTTAGACAACACTATCCTACTATTAAGGAGTAGGTAGCTCCATCATTGGAGTTTGAGGGACAATCAAAAGGGACGATTATGGTCACTTAAGGCAACAGGGAAAGATCTCTTAGTAATTTTCCTAAAACTCTAAGATCACTTTTTTACCGAGGCAACATCGAAAGGGTCATCGAGGGACTAGTGTTCTTTTGAATTAGAGGACAGTCACTAAGAATTCTCATGTTCGATAATAGTGACCGTTTTCCGAAGGCAACCGAAGTGGGGAAAACCTTAGGAGTGAGCATGTGCAAGTGTTTGTTTTTCAGTCAATTATCTTTGCACAGTTAGAGTTTTCTACTACTTTAAACATTGATTTATCTTTCGCATACAATCCTATTATCAATCATTTAACAGTTTAATTAATAGCAGAAAATAAAGTGCGAGAAATTTAAACCTAGCTATTACAAGGCTTTGGGGAGGGGGTTACACAACCAAAGTTGGGGAAAAAGCGGTAAATAAAAGCAGTAATAAACCTAAGTTAAAAGCTATTACAAACTCAAAACAGATACAATAATTTTTAAAAAAATAATGGAAAAGGAATACACGCGACAAAATTAAATACGGGGAATTAACAATTAAATTCAAAGACATTTAATTAGTGAAGAAAAAATATTTTTTTTTGGATTTTTGAGAAAGTAATTAATTTTTCAAATTAACCTAATTTCTAATTAATTTTAATTATGAAAAAGGAATTTAACTTATCCTAATTAACCTAATTAATTAACGAAATTAAATATTTTATGAAAAAAACCTAATTCTAATGTTTTTTGTGTTTTTATGATTTTAAGATTTAATTAAAAAAAGATTTTTTAAAATATTTAAAAATAAATAAAACAATAGAAATGTTAAAGAAATTAAAGGCCAAAGAAAATAGAATGGGCCTGATATGAGAAGCAATTTGGGGGGTGCATGGCTGAAATTTTCCAGGCCCAAGCTTGATGGCCCTTCTGTCTGCGCATGATCCAATGGGGATCACCTTTGGAGGTTCTACCATGCTCTTAGCTTGTTGTATGTTGGATCTGATCAGTGGATGATCCAAGGTATGAGATTTTGAGGTGTATGGTGGAACCCTGACAATGAAGCACGCTGGATCTGAAACAATAAAATCAGAAAATAGAAAATGTCTGGACCTGGGATCGAACCCAGGCCCTTCCTCTCCCACGCGCCCGCCTTTACCATCTCTGCTAAATTATTTGTCGTGAATATATTTAAACAAATAAAATATAACATAAACAAACTATTATGCCCAGAAACGCGCGCAAATTCAAATCTCCCAATGGGAGTCTGCCACCTAATCTTCTTCTTCATGGGGTTGTCGCTTTTGATACCAGACATTTACCTACGGACAAAATTTTCACTAAAAGCTATAGTGACAGTTTTTGTCCATAGCCATAACCCTGCAACATCTCAAAACGCAATACAAGCAATATAAATAAAAACTACAGCCAGGGATCAATAAGGAATTTTCCCCTGAATGCTATAGTACCCATAATTTGGTCCAATTTTCCCTAGAGAAGGAAACCCAAAATTCAAGCTTATGAACCCTAGCCATGGCAAGAAGCTATTCTTGCGCTTAAACTTTAATCAAACCAATCAAAAACATTGCAAATATGATAACAAGCATGGATATATGATCAAAACAGATTCATAATGGACAAATCATTGGAATCGAGCTTAGAAAAAAACATAAACCGTGACTGTTAGAGAGCACGATTCTTGACGTTTCAGGATTTGGGAATGCTTGCAATGGCTTCAGAGGATGCCCAGGGACGTGATTTGATACTTGGAATGGCTTAAATCGGTCTGTGGAGAGGAATCTGATTTGCACTTTTTTGACAAAAAATTGACACTTTGTTCTTTCTCTTAGAGGCAGTTGGGCATCTCAAAAACTTCTGTTCTAGGGTTGCAATATATTGGCATATGTAGTGAATCAGATTAGGGCAATATTTGTGGCAAGAATCCAAAGATATCAATGCCTTTCAATTTTTCTTCAAATCTTTCCAATTTTGAATATCCTTGTTGTTGTACCCCAAAATTTTCCCTCTCATCTATCAAGTAATTTCTCACAAGATCTCTTTTGGTTCAAGATTGCACTAGGCTTGATCAGCTCAAGACACCTCCTCAAACACTGATGACTGAAAATTAGGGTTTGAGATTGCACAAGGATAATTGAACTTTAAATGCCTCATATGACTTTCATGAATCATTATGGACCCTCAAGATTTCTTATGTCAAGTTTCAAGTATTGGATCACATTTTTTCTCAGTCAATTGATTGGTTGACCTAAAAATCAGTTGTATTGGGAAAAAGTCAACTATGGCCAATTTATAGTCAAACTTCATAATTTTTTATCCATATCAATATTGTGAACTCCTATATGTCATTTGATCAAGTTTGGAAGATGATTCAAAGGAAACTTTCAACATGAAAGTTGTAGATCTCAATGAGATCTAAAACATTTCTGAACACAACTCCTCCTAGAAATGTATGGATTTCAAGTTATTAATCCATGAAATCATGGTCATGAAACTAAAACACTTAGTGAAATTTTGAGCATTTTGGTCAGGATTTTGACCTACTTTCTGGGCCAGGTTTCATATAGTTCCAATTGGATTTTGAAAAATTGATTCCAAGAGGGGTTTTAGAGCATACTACAATATTTCCAAAATGTCCAAGAACTCCTTGAGATCATTTTTGAGCAAGGAGAATCGAAGGTCAGAAGTTAGGGTTTTAAGTTGTTTTACAAGGCATAATTTGCGATGCACAATGGACCAAATCACATAGCCATGATTCATAATATCACTTTGCAGGCTTCTAACTTGCAATTCACTCCTTAATTAAATGATTGCACAACATATTGAGCCATTGTCCAAGCATTTGAACCATTATCCAAGTTGCATTTCCATTTTTGGAAGAAAGGCAAGACTTCCATTTTGGAAAAGTACGCTTTTGCAAATGTCAACCCTTCTTGAGCCTCTCAATGGATCCTTCTACACACATAGCATCTACAAGTCAGAAATAAGCTTGTTTAAAGTTCAACCACTCTACAATAGCATGGAACAAGCTTTAGGAAGATGTTTGTCATGTTTTCTTTAAAAACAAGTAAAGGTTTTACAACATGTAAATTCAAATTCTGACTTGTTGTAGAACACAAATCCTCTTGCCTATAAATACATACACTATTTGCAAGATAACCCATGCATACTTAAGCCCTCAAACTTCCTAGAACTCAGAATCACACACAAAAACTCCATTTTTGCATAATCTGACCAAAAACTTGAAACTCGCATCTCCCTCGCGTGTTTCCAAGCCTTTTGGTTCCTAAGTCTTCTAAAGATCAAATACAAACCATCCAAAGTCCTTTTGTGCAACTGTAACACTTCCATCATCAAGTTCCATTTTCAAAAACAGGGGTCTGCAACTTGACTTCTCCAGAAATCCTCAGCCACTTTCAGCTCAAGCCAAGCATCACATTAGCTTCCTGGAAACTTGAGGAAGCTATCCCAATCACTAGAACTCATTGAAAGCTGCTCCAAATCAAAACACGATACCCTCTTGCAAGGTGAGTTTTCTGACTTTTGAACTATTCATATAGACATTGTTAGGATTCCATTTTCAAAGATAAAATGTAGATACCATTGCCACGAAGCTGTACATATCCATAGTTTGCATTTATATGACCTGAGCTTAGAGAATTTTGGAGTTGAAGTTTCTGAAATTTTTAGGTTTTAAATTGGGGTCAGAAAAATTCTCACTCATCTTGGATTTATAGCTTTAGTATTTATATGGTTGGATTCGTGGGAAGAAATGCCACAACTTTCATGTTTGTACTTTCCATTTTTGTTGAGAGATAAACAAGTTGCAGATTGTCTGGATGGACGTGAGGTTGAAGATGAAGTTCAGGCCATGGACTTGATTTGTAATATATATTTATGGTTTGATATAAATAAACGGATGTATAACCACCCTAGTGGTAAGGCAGTGCATTGGTAACCAAGAGGGTGTGGGTTTAACACCCAGCGCGCTGCCTTTTGTTCTTTTTTTCCATATTTTTACTCTTTTTTTGGTTTTTGTTTGCAGCGCCTGGGCCCCAAATATTGGGCTTTCATTTTTTTGCTGACTTTTCCCCCTGATTATGTTTCATACCCCCTGACCCGTTTTATTTCTTTATTTCATTTTCATTTTTATTCTTATTTTACTTTCATATTTTCTTGTTATTATTTTTATTACAAACATTACTTTTTTATTATTAATAAAAAATTAAATAAATATATATTTTATTATTTTTGCACTCATATTTTATTTTTCTTTATAAAAACTAAAAAGAACAAAAACAAATTTATTAACAATTCAATTTCTTTCTTTTATTAATATTTAGATAATTAGATTTAATTATTATATTATATTATTTTCTTGTAAAATTAATTTAGAATTTAGGTTCAATTTAATTAATTAATTTTTATGTATTTTTATATTATTCTTAAAACCTTTTCATAAAAAACTCTAAAAAATCTTTTTTTTAATTAATTTCTTTTCTTAAATAGTTTAAGTTAGTTTTATTTAATTATTTTCTTAATTAGGTCAAGATTAAAATCCTTTCATAAAAATCCAAACAAAAATCTTTTTTTTTTCATTTTTACATTCATGCCTTTTATTTTCAATTTTGGTACAATATTCAATATGGTTGTAATAGTTAATTAGATTTAATTTTCTTGCAAAATTCCCATTTGTAAATTTGTACACCCCCTCCCTCATTGATGTAATAGCTTAGTATTTTTATTTTCCGCAATTTAATGCTTTATATATAAATGCTAGTAAATTAGGGTTTGTATGGAAAGATTAAAATCAACAAGTTAGCAAACCCTAATTCAAGACAAAACAATGCATGTAAATCAACACACTTGCACACTTACACCCTTAGGTTAAACCCACTTTGTTGTCTTACAAAAATGTCCATGTTAGGCATGTGGAATATCTTAGCAAAAGCAATCAAAAATACAAGATCATAGTCCCTCGATGACGCTATCCAAAGTTACCTTTCAAAAATGATCCTAGTCCTTCAAAGAGAATTGCTAAGATATTTTCATAACATTGTTATCATGGCTATACGATGACCCATAACCGTCCGTTTACACCCAAATATAAGGTTACTTACCAATCCATGGTAAAATAACAATGTCAAAGGAAAAAAGGAAATAAACAAGAAAGACTTTTGAGTAAGTAGAATGTTCCTAGTTGCTTGCTCATTTTCAAACCAAAACATCCTTGCTATTTTCAAAACAAACACCAACACTTTCAAAACACATTTTAAACTGGAAAAAATTTCAAAAGATTAAACACTTTGTATACGTTCTTACGAACGAGAACTATTACAAAGTTTGCCTAAACGATGACGCCTTTTCAAAATACTTTCAAAAACCACACAAAGCACAGTTTCAAACAAAAGCAAGTGATCTAACAAGCAACTAAGAGCCCATAGATAACTACGGATGAAAAGGATTCTAATACCTTTCCTTTTCATAATCTACCCCCCCCCCCCACCGAATTCAAGAAAACATCTCAAAGGTCTTTCCTGTTCTTTTCAGCCTTTCCTTTTGGATAAAAGAAAAGTCGGTGGCGACTCTTGCTAACCATAACAATTGTGATTAAACGCAAAACAACCAAGTCAGTTCTCCCACCGTGTTACAGAACTAGCGACTCTGCTGGGGAATATTTTAAAAGTGGGGTTACCTTAGGGCTAGATCAAATTTACTTGCTTTCATTGTTTGATTTGTTTGCTTTACATTTTGGTTCTTTGTTTGGGTTTAAATCCTCTACCCGAATTTGGGATACCTTATAGATAAGTAGAAATACGTTGTGGAAACTGTGCAGGGTATACCGACATGGTATAAGCAATAGATACATTAGTGTGACATATTTGTGGATACCGGTAGCCCTTGAGTAGTCAAGGAGAATACGGGGCCACTGAGTGATGTCACGAAGCACTAACTGACTTCTAGAACCTTTACTTGACCAACTTGGCCATTAGGACGTAGTGAGATGACCGGATTTGTACAGTCCAAAGTTGGTAGATACTCGATACTACACTCATTGAGGTTTTGTTTTTTTGGATATTTCGGTCGCCATTAAAGAGGCTTGCGCTGAAACAATGCCCAAGAAGACAAACCAGTGATATTTGAGCTCCCTTAGAACCCGCTTACTATTGCAAGGACATGTTTGAGCCAAGTAAACTTCAAGAGGGTACTTACCTATGAGAATCCATACAAGCCTAAACCTAAGGACTTATTTGTTTTGTTTGTATATATTTATTTGTACATAACATCATAAACATCATAACATCATACTCATACTCACTAACCATTTCAAGGATTTTTGGGATTTATCTTTGTTTTGTTTTGTAGGACATGAATTCTATTCGCAGGAAAACCATTCAAGTCAATCTCGTAAGGATCCCTCCTAAACTTAAAAAGTTAGCATCAAGGGTTCTTGAGAATTCTCCATTTACTGAAAGACATGGTCGCCTCCTAAACTTGGTTACCTCCAACACTTATGAAGATATGATGAAGGTGCTCTTCCAATTCTTTGATCCTCTACACCATTGCTTCATATTTCCCGATTATCAACTTGTGCCAACTTTGGAAGAATTCTCCCAACTCTTGAGGATTCCCATTGTCAATCAAATACCCTTCAACGGTACAGAAAGAGATTCAAAACCAGAAGAGATTGCTCAAGCCCTACACTTGCAACAATCTGATGTCACAACTAATTGGGAAACAAGGAGTGGTGTCAAAGGTTTCTTAGCCAAGTTCTTGTTTGAGAAAGCTCAAGACTGTTGGAACTCCTTGGACTTGCAAGATTTTGATGAAATTGTGGCCCTTCTCATCTAAGGGATGATTTTGTTTCCAAATCCTGACCAACTCATAGATGTAAATGTCGTCAAAATCTTCATGTCTCGTAACCCGGTGCCTACTTTGTTAGGAGACATCCTACATTCTTTTCACTCTCGCACTATGAGGAAAAGAGGTATCCTCATGTGTTTTACTCCTCTTTTGGCAAGATGGTTTATTTTGCATCTTCCTCGATCTGTATTGAAGAACAAGCAAGGTTCAAGGTGGTCCCATAGGTTGATGACGCTCAAACTTTCAGATATTCATTGGTGTTCCCGATCTATGGAGAATGTTACTATCTTCGACCATTGTGGAGAATTACCTAATGTACCCCTACTTGGCATTAAAGGAGGTATCACTTACAACCCCTGCTTGGCCTTACGACAATTTGGTTACGCCCGAAGGGATGGTCCACATGAGATGCTTATTCAAGGGTTGGTATTTGATTACGAGAATGACGATCAAGGTTACCGCTAGAGGTTTATCCGAGCTTGGAGGATGTTGAACAAGATAGATAGAAAGAAGTTGGGGCACAAGAATTCCATCCCCCTTGAGCCTTACCTTAAGTGGGTGCGAGCTCGTGCTCAAAAACTTATGATGCCTTATCCTTTTTTCTTACCAGTTATCATAGAACCTGTTGTGGAAGGAGATGTCCCATACACTATCCTTCATCCTAACATGCCCACCTCTCTCGAAGACTTGCAAAGGGATTGGATACATCTTAAGGGGGAGCGAGACACTTTCAAGGCCCAATTCTACGCCAGCGAGAAGAAAGTTCTGGAACTCACCAAGCAGCTTCATGAAGAGCGGAGTCTGAATGCCTACATCGCACCAAAGAGGATGCGTTCAACTTTTTTGTCTTAAAGTTTTGTATTTTATTTCTTTGTAAGCCCAAAGAGGCATGATGTACTCAAACTTTGATTTATTAATATAACGTGTGTTCCTTTTTGTCTAAAGAAAATTTAAATCTCTAATTCCCTTGAAATCATTTGCATATGCATCTTCATTCATCATAACACAAACATGTTTCTTACAACAGGTCTCCTTATCTTTCTACTATTTATTTCAGTGAGATGGATATTGAACAGACAATAAAAGATCTTCAGGCGCAAAACTCTCAGTTTCAACAAATGTTCTTGACTCTGGAAAAAGGACAAGAGGATTTGAAAACTTTACTGATCAAAGAAAAGAAGAAGAAAGTGAAGAAATCAACCGGTGTTTTGAATCTGGGAAGAAGGTTCCAAGGGCCAGCCAGGCGGACCCTAGACTTTGCAACATCATCAGGTGAAAGAGACACTCAAGAATGGAAAAACAAGGAAGTGACTGACCATCCAGAATTTGAAGAGGAAGAAGAGGTTGATTACTCTGAAGAGCAGTATTCTTCAGCTAATGACAAATACAAACAGTTGGAAGATCGCTTAAATGCTATGGAGATCCAGAAAGTACCCAGGTTGGATTTTTATTATCTAGGACTTGTCTCAGGGGTGGTTATACCGCAGAAATTCAAAGTCCCTACTTTCGCTAAATATGACGGTGTCTCTTGTCCAAAATTACATTTAAGGTCATACGTCCGGAAAATTCAACCCCATACTCCCGATAGAGATCTATGGGTGCATTTCTTCCAAGAAAGCTTGTTAGGAACGCAGTTGGATTGGTTCTATCAGTTGGAAGGGACCAACATCCGCAATTGGGAAGATTTGGCAGCCGCTTTTTACAAGCAATACCAGTATAATGCTGACTTAGCTCCAACACAGACACAGTTGCAAGGCATGTCTATGGGTGCAGGTGACGGTTTCGAGACCTATGCTCAAAAATGGCGGGATCTCGTGGGAAGAGTCAAACCCCCTCTATCTGACGGAGAATTGGTGGATATGTTCTTAGGCACACTATCTGGTCCATTCTTCAAACACTTGATCGGAAGCCCCTCGGCTGGATTTACCGAATTAATCATGACTGGTGAATGGGTAGAAGCGGGTATAAAAAGTGGCAAAATTCAAAGAGATGCACCCTCAAGCGCGATAAAGATGCCCTTTACCAGAAAGAAGGAGGTCAGTGTTGCATATCACCATAGGAATCAGGACAGAATTGAACACCGTCCAGTGGTAGGGGTTGTCATAATCCCTAAGCCTGCACCTATTCAACAAAGGAACAACCAGCCTAGAACGGAAAGACCGGTAAGACATTTTACCCGGATAAAAATGACGTTGTCTCAAATCTTGCCGAATTTGTTAAAATCTAATCTGATGACCTTGCGGGAAGCTCCAAAGAAATCCCAACACTTCCTCTCCCCGTTATAACCCAAATGCTCGTTGTGCTTACCATTCAGAAAGTCCAGGTCATGATACAAACGACTATTGAGTTTTGAAAAACAAGGTGCAAGACCTTCTCGAGGTAAAAGAAATTGAATTTGATGCTCCTGAGATCCCAAATGTTATCACCGCTCCTATGCCCAAGCACGACCGTGGTGTTAACGCTGTTGAAGATGATGTGTTTGTTGCTGTTGTTGATGAACTTGCTACTCCTCTCCTAACCGTCAAAAGGAACCTGTTGAAGGCCGATTTATTTTCGGGCTGTTGTGAAGGCTGCCACCTCTATTTATCCCTACCGACTGGTTGTCATTTATTGAAGGCAGGTTCCCAACGCTTGATGTATGAAAAAGAGATTTTGTTTGAAAAGACTCTCGTTCCAACCATTGCTTACAAGGATGTTTCAATACCATTTCCACCAATCCTCCCAGGGTCTCCACCAAAAGACCCGTTAGGATTACATCTGTTCCGAAGGTGACTCCACTGATAATTACTATTCCAGGGCCAATCCCATACGCCTCAGATAAAACTGTCCCCTGGAACTATGGGGGTGATGTCTACTACCACAGCGTCAAGCAAGATTGGCTGGCTGATGAAGACTCAGTTTTTGAGAGGGCTGACCCCGACATCAGAAACATTGTGGGAACCAGCAAAATAACCCGAAGTGGAAGAGTGTTCTCCCCTGAGATTGCTCATCCAAAAACTATTACCAGTCTTGTGATAATCCCTACTTTTGTTCCTGTTGATACTACTACTACAGTTCCTGTGGTTACACCTGTTGACATCCCTATCGCCGAGTTGACTGAGACTCGGGGCAAGGGAATTTTGGTTGAACCTGTCCGGATGAAGGTGCAATCAGTATCTATCTCAGAGGCTTCCAAGAAGGAGATGGAAGAAATTTTGAAAATTATAAAGAGAAGCGACTACAATATAGTCGAATAGCTAGGGCAGACCCCTTCAAAGATTTCTATACTAGCTTTACTGTTGTGCTCCAAAGCTCATGCGAAGGCCTTGGTGAAATTTATTAAAACTGCCCATGTGCCATAGGAAACCTCTGCTGACCAATTCGAAGATTGTGTGGCCAGTTTGACCGCTGATAATGGTTTGGGCTTTTCTGATGCTGACCTGACACCTAGAGGGAAGAAACACAATGAGGTGTTGCATGTCTCTATCGAATGCATGGGCACTACTTTGGCCCATGTCCTGGTAGATAATGGTTCATCATTGAATGTTCTGCCTAAGAAGGCTCTGGATAGACTAGACTGTGAAGGTTTGACCTTAAAACCCAGCAACATAGTGGTAAGGGCCTTCGATGGTTCAAAGATAATGGTGCACGGGGAGGTGGACATCCCCATTAAAGTTGGAAATCACACCTTTGATTCAACTTTCTATGTAATGGATATTCTCCCTTCCTATTCCTGTTTATTGGGCCGACCTTGGATTCATGACACTGGTGTTGTCACCTCTATATTACATCAGATGTTGAAATACCCAACCAAGGGAAAATCATCATTGTCCATGGAGAGGAGGAATATATGGTCAGTCACCTGAACTCCTTCAGATATATGGAAATGGATGGTGAATTCATTGAAACTCTGTGTCAGCATTTCGAGGAAGTCCCACAAATAGTTGCGGTAACCAAGACTGTTTCCAAAGTTTCGAAGATTACCAGACCTCCGCTAAAGATGGCTTCTCTTAAAGATACCAAGGCAGTGGTCGAAGAAGGTGGGTGTACCATTTGGGGCCAACTCTCAGATATTCCCTACAAATCTGATAAATTTGGTTTGGTTTTACTTCAGGAGCCCAAAAAGCTGTTCGTCGTGCTCGTGTCGGGGAACCACCTTTGTGGATCAGCAACCATAGAGTCAACGCAGTGGAGGATAATGGTGACAGTTGTGACCTGGAAGAATGGATTTTTCCAACTATCAGCGGAGGACTCAACAACTGGGAAGCCAAATAATTTGTCCCTATTACTTTTATCCAACAATAATTGTATTTAAATTTTTTGTCGGACTTGTAATAATTAAACAATTTAGGCTTTTAAAACCTTGTGTCTTACTCGAGGCACAACAATCCATTTGTAAGGGTTGTTAATTCATTTTCATATGTCATCAATGAATCATGGACGTTTTTGCATGCAAATTTTATGCTCTTTGTTCTTCTTTTTTCTACATTTTTATTTCTTTCAAAGATAGCTATGCTCTTACACACACTCACATATCAAAATGCATATCCACATCCACTCAGGATCCCATGGGTAACGATTATGCTATGGCCTATTGTGACTTTGAAAATCCGATCTACCAAGCCGAAGACAAAGTTGAGGAAGATTGTGAAGTTCCAGGGGAATTAGCCAGGTTACTACAACAGGAAGAAAATACCATACAGCCCCACGAAGAACCAGTGGACACAGTTAACTTAGGTACCAAAGAGGACAAGAAAGAAGTCAAGGTAGGTGCCAATCTGGAACCTAGTATCAAGAAGCGCTTAGCTTAGTTACTACATGACTATGATGAGGTCTTTTCCTGGTCATACGAAGACATGCTAGGACTTAACGCTGATATCATGGTCCATCGTCTACCGACAAAAGAAGACTGCCCTCTGGTAAAACAAAAAGTTCGTCGCATGCGGCCAGAAATGTCAGAGAAGATCAAGGCTGAAGTCATGAAACAATTCAACACCAGATTCTTAGCCGTCACCTCCTATCCACAATGAGTCTCCAATGTTGTTCCAGTGCCTAAAAAGGACGGTAAAGTACACATGTGTGTGGATTACAGAGATTTGGATAGGGCAAGCCCTAAGGATGATTTCCCGCTTCCCCATATCGATATTATAGTTGACAATACCGCAGAGCATAAAGTGTTCTCATTTATGGATGATTTCTCATGCTATAATAAAATCAAAATGGCACCTGAGGATATGGAGAAAACAACCTTCATCACATAGTGGGGCACGTTCTGTTACAAAGTTATGCCATTCGGGTTGAAAAACACTGGGGAAAATTATCAGCGCGCCATGGTAGCTCTATTTCACGACATGATCCATCACGAAATAGAGGTCCATGTGGATGACATGATATCCAGATCTCAAACTGAAGAGGAGCATCTGGACCATCTATAGAAACTTTTTGAAAGACTGAATAAATACAAGCTAAGGTTGAACCCGAGTAAATGTATATTTGGAGTGAGGTTCGGTAAACTCCTAGGCTTCATCGTCAGAAGGAAAGGTATCAAAGTGGACCCTGCAAAGGTAAAAGCAATACAAGAAATGACTGCTCCTCGCACCGAGAAGGAAGTCAGAGGATTCTTAGGACGGCTAAACTACATCGCCAAACTCATTTCTCACCTAACCGCTACTTGTGAACCAATCTTCAAATTACTGAAGAAAGATCAAGTGTTGGATTGGAACGACGACTGCCAGGCTACCTTCGACAAGATCAAAGAGTACCTTCAAGAGCCTCCTGTTTTGATGCCGCCAGTCAAGGGAAGACCTTTGATCATGTATCTAACTATCTTGGAAAATTCAATGGGGTGTGTGTTGGGGCAGCATGACGAGTCTGGCCGAAAAGAGCATGCAATATACTACCTTAGCAAAAAGTTTACCGATTATGAAACCAGATATTCACTGCTCGAGAAAACTTGTTACGCTCTGGCATGGGCTGCTCATCGGCTAAGACAATATATGTTGACCCATACTACCTTATTGATATCCAAGATGGATCCAATTAAATACATATTCAAGAAGCCCACCCTCTCTGGAAGAATAGAAAGATGGCAGATGATCCTAATTGAATACGATATTCAGTACACTACCCAAAAAGCAATAAAGGGCAGTGTGCTAGCCAATCACCTTGCTCATCAGGCTGTGGATGACTACCAGTCCATGAAATTTGAGTTCCCAGATTAAGACATCATGTTGGTAAACAATTACGAAGAACTCAGACCATATGATGGACCTGAACAAGGATCCTGATGGACCTTGGTTTTTGACAGAGCTTCCAACGCACTCGGCAATGGCATAGGTGCTGTAATCATATCCCCTGAAGGATGTCATACTCCCTTCACTGCAATACTTTGTTTCAATTGTACCAATAATATGGCAGAATATGAAGCGTGTATTATGGGTCTCAAAGCTGCCATAGATTTGGGAATCAAGTCCTTAAGTGTATTTGGAGATTCAGCCTTAGTCATCAGTCAGATCAAAGGAGAATGGAACACGAAGCACCCTAATTTCATCCCCTATAAATAACATGTGTTGACATTAATCCCACATTTTGAGGAAATTACCTTTGAGCATTTCCCCGAGAGAAAAATTAACTAGTGGACGCGCTAGACACTATGTCATCCATGTTTAAAATCAAGTGGGGTAACAAGGCTCCCCAGATCACCATTAAGCGGATGGATGAACCAACTTACTGTCACGAGATCGATACTGAAGAAGTATTGGATAAGCCTTGGTTCCATGAAGTTAAGAGGTATCTCGAGGCCCAAGAGTATCCGGAGGGAGCTTTAGTCAATGATAAGAAGTTCTTGAGAAGATTCTCTGCTAAGTTCTTCCTCAGTAATTGCATTCTCTACAAGCGCAACCACGGCTCTATTTTGCTTCGTTGCATAGACAAGGTTGAGGCAGACAAGATCATGGATGATCTACATGAAGGTACTTTTGGCACCCATTCTAGTGGGCACACGATGGCTAAAAAGATCCTATGGGCGGGGTACTACTGGTCTACCATAGAAGCAGATTTCCATTAGCATTCACGAACCTGTCACAGGTGTCAGATCTATGCTGACAAAGTACATGTGCCTCGAGTTCCTCTTAACGTCCTAACTGCTCCCTAGACATTCACGATGTGGGGCATCTACATGATTGGAGAAGTAAAACCTATAGCTTCTAATGGACACCGCTTCATCTTGGTTGCCATTGACTACTTCACAAAGTGGGTTGAGGAAGCTTCTTTCGCTTCTGTTACCAAGAACGTTGTGGCCTGATTCATCAAATAGAATCTCATCTGTCGGTACGGTATCCTGGATAGAATCATTACGGATAATGGTACCAATCTCAACAATACTATGATCACCGCACTATGCGTGCAATTCAAGATCCAGCACCATAATTCTTCTCCTTACTGGCCAAAGATGAATGGCGCTGTCGAAGCCGTAAATAAAAACCTCAAGAAGATCATACAAAAAATGACAGTGACCTACAAGGACTGGTGTTGTACCAAAAAATTTTCCCTCTCATTTCTCAAAGGATCAACCTGGACCCTCAGTTTTGCTTCCATCCAATTTCAAGCCTTGAATTATAAATTTGCCAAGAAAGTCATTCACAAGGGCAAAATGGTAATTTGCATATTAAAAAGTCAAACTTTGACTTTTGGATCAAAATCAAACCTCAAGAATCATATTTCATCAAGACACGTTGAAATATGAAGTTTGTTTCATCAAGAAATTCAAAAGTCAAAATTCTAAATACTTAGAATTTTTCTAAGTGTTTAAGAAATATGACAAGCTCATAACTTCTGATCAGATTATCACCATGATGCAAGTTGATTCTGGAATAATTTCTAACTCACGAGTTTTAGATTTCAATAAGATCTAAAACATTACAGGACAGAACTTCTCCTGGAAATGCTGGAATTTCAAGTTATAAATGTTCAAAGACACGTCTATGAAACTAAAGCAATCAGCAAATTCTGGAGACTTTCAAGACTGAGTTTGGTCAGAACTTCTGGGCCAGTTTTCATAAAGGTTCGGTCAGAGTTTGCAAGGGTAATTCAAAGAAGGTTACAAAACGTGCTACAAGCTTCCTGGAAAGTCTGAGAGTTCCTTCAGAACATGCTGAAGCAAGGAGATACAAGGATCAGAAGTTGGATGTTTGTTCTAAATTATGCTGAAGCTGAACCTCTGACCCAAAATTAAGCAATGATGCAAGATCTCACATTGCAGGATTTATGGTATGATAAATCTCATCATCATTTAATGCTCACAACTACTTTTGAGTCTTTATCCAAAGGATTTCCCCACGTGTGGCATAGAAGTACCATTACTTTCTTGGAAAAGCAAACTCTTGTACAAGAAGTGTGCTGGGCCCATGCGTTGCTTTTTCTTTTAAGTTTACTTTTCCTTGATTCCTGCTTAAAAAATCCAGCTCATGCGCTGCTAAAACTGCTGACCATCCTGCCTATTTGAAGTTACTTCAAGAGAAAGTCGGTGTCCAACTTATGATGGTGGTGCCCCTTGATCTCTCCAAACTACTAAACCTTTGCCTATAAATTAGACCTTATTGGCAACTGTAAAAAAGGTCAAAAATTTAAGAAAGAAAAGCTCTGAACCCCTGCTAAAATTCCAGGAGTCCAAAAATTGCAAACACAACATACAAAACTTGTTAACTTTTGATTCCTTACATTTAAACTCCATTTGTTCTCAAGTGTTTCTTGACTAAAACCATCAAACAGTTTCTGATTCACATATTAGAAGTTATCCTAACTTCTGTATTCATACTGCAATATACTCTCCATCCACCTCCACTTCAAAGAAGTCAGAACATCACCCCCTGACTGTTCCAAAAGTTTGAAAACATCCAACATGCTGAGTACGTGAAGAAGCTGCTCAGAACATCACCAGAGTTCAGGACCACACTCCAGTTCACAGAATCTTTTCCAGCTGTAAGGTAAGCTTATGCTGACACTTAACATATTACCTAGGCATTATCAGATTTGCATGTCTGTTGTACCCCAAAATTTGCCCTCGCATTTTTCCACAAGAAATCACAGTTTCGGACTCTTCCTGATTTTTCAGACTGGTTCAAGAATCGGTCAAACGGACTTTTCTCGTCAGTCAGACAAAATTAGGGTTTTCATGGCTTTGGAACAGTTCAAGCAGTTTGCTTAGGGTTTGGTTGATTTTGGCTCAGGTTTTGATCAGGCAGACGTTTCTTTGACATTTAATCAAGAACTAGGGTTTGTGCGCGCAGAAAGAATTAATTTTACAGTTCTTTTCAGTTTATTCTGAGATTTGGATTGAGGCATTTGAATCAAGAACTTGCAGTGTTTTGTTTAATCAGTAAAGGCTAAGGCATTTGATTGGAGATGAGATGAAAGCTGAGGTACTTAAATTGAGAATTTACAGTGTTTAATTTGATCAGTAAAAAGGTAAATATCCGGATATTGGTTTGATTAACTGTGCATTTGGATATTTGAGGCGCCGGGTTTATTAATGATTGATGTCAAGACCACAGTGTTTATCATTTGTTTATTTATTCTAAGATTAGAATAATCGGGATTTATTTCCATTTTATTTTAATCTAAGGGTTATAAACAATTAAATAAACATTTGAAAAGAAGAAAAAGAATTAACTGATTAAGATTGATTTTTATTCATCTTTAATTATTTGTTACAATTGTTATTTGAATACGGTATTTATTTACAAAGTATTCATAATAATAAAAGTTACAATGATTACAATTGAAATAAAATTTCATCCTAATTTCTAAGTCTTCATCTTCTATCCAAATGCTCCCTCTGATTTTATCTGCAAAACAAGAAACAAAAAGAGAAGTCAAAGCAGATAAAATAATCAAAAGTAGACAGTTAAAAAGATCATCATTAAAAGCAACTGGTCGGGATCAGTTCGCCCTCTCTGCAAATCACGAGATTTCTCCCGGTTCACAGAGAGGGTTGAAAAATGCTTGCAGAAGAAAAAGACATGAAATGCACAAAAGTATAATTTGCACAAATTCAAAATGCTGCCTAGTTTCAAGTTTTCAACCAAAGAAGGCAAACCAAACTGAATGGCATAAACCAAGTCAAAGGTTGTCAAAGCAACCAACTGTCCAAAGTTGTCCAAGGATACTGTCAAAGAAGTACATAAAGATGCAGGAAAGCTGGAAAAAGAATACAAAGTATGCAGAATAAACCAATGTTGCAAGCAAGCAAGGTCCATTTCATCATTTCCTGGCCAGTTACCTTTTCAGTAAAAAGACAAATCATAAGCAATAAAAAATGCTTTAAATTTGTACTGGAGAGAGGAGAGAGAGATTAAGAGAAGATAGGCTTACAGGTTTAGGCATGAGGACAAGATATATAAAAACAAATTGAGATAACACAGGGAGAGGGGCAGATACAACATAAACAAAAGGGGGGACCTCACAAAACTGTCAAGCCTTAAACAGCTCAACCTTCAAACTTAAAACCTGCAATAATGAAACCACCAAGTCCCAACCTGTAAAACAAAAAGCCTAACCTGTAAAAGGCCAAGCCTCTAGCCTTTAAACACTCAACCTTCATAAGCCTTTCAATACAGGCCTGTAAGCACACGAAACCAGTAACTCACCAAAGCCTTACTGTTGTACCCCAAAATTTGCCCTCCCATATTCTCCAAGAAATTGCCAAGTCAAGCTGCAAAATTCCCCAAGGGTGGCACAGTGCAAAGGTCTCCTATACAGTCAAAACTAGGGTTTGTGTACTGATCAAGAAAATGAAGTTTTCAAAGGCCCAATCAAGTCTCACATGCCTACAAACATGGTCAAGTATTCTCATATCAAGTTTCAAGGCATCCAGCTCAAAATTGCACAGTCAAAAACCCTAATTGCACTACAGTCAACTGTAGGGGCAAAATGGTCATTTGGCAGTCAAAAGTTCAAATTTTTGGTCAACATATCATTTTGAAGCCACAAACATCATTTTATCAATGCTTGATCATGATTCTCAAAATTTGGCTCAGAAAATCATCAAGATGCAAAAGTTTCCTTATTTGGACAGCTAAAAAAGTCAACTGAAATTGACCAGGGCATAACTTTCACATGGATTATCAGAAAAATTCCATCCAAAGCTCATTTTGAAGAGAAAGACATTTCCTACAACTCATCTTCATACTTCAAGTCCAAGAAATTCTCTCACAAAAAGTTATCAATTTCAACATTATAGGTCATTTTCAAAAGTCAACAAAAAGGGACTTTAAGTCAAAGGCCATAACTTGAGATTGGTAAATCAAAATGACATGGGACCAAAGGCATTGGTTAGAGGACTCAAAGACCTTTCCAAAATTTCCAAGAACTTGAGAAAAGCTTAAAAATTGAGCAAGTTATGCCTTGTGGAAGTTGGGAAATTTTTGGATATCTTGAAAAGTCAACATTGATTCAAATGACCTAAAATTGCTAATGGGCCCATTTTTCTTCCATAATTCATCATCCATGACATGTGCACGACCACTTGGCCCAAAGGGAAGTATTTTCTCATTTTTTATTTATTTATTTGAATTTTTATTTATATTAATTCATTTAAATCATTTAAATATATGAAAAATATCTAACTTAACCTAATCAATCTTTCTATACATGTTTTAGACTCAATATTTCGTGCATATGCAAATGTGGAAAGATTTGGCTTGATTGGATCCTAATTGACACAAAGAACACATGGAAAAGATATGAAAAAATCTTAACAAATCAAATTTTCAAAAACAATGAATGCCATAGATTTGATTGAGTTTTTATTAACCTAATTGTTCCTACATATACAAGAAACATAACCCTAGTGCAAAGAACCACGCAGCTGCTCAGGAACATAAGAACAAAGCTTGAAATTTCTCTCAAAAAGTTAATTCTGAAAACAAGGTTAGAGGGCGATTAAAGACCTAATTCTTGTTCCAATAGCTTCCTCAAGGATTACTGATCACATTCCAATCAAAAACAACCATCAAAGCCCAAGGAATTGGTATACAGAACCTGAGATATCTCATGAAAATTGCATAATCGTATTCTCCAATCTAAGCATTTTTACAGCATTTTATTCATGGATTCATGTTTATTATCTTGTCCTGAAACTAACCAATGGATTTAATTGCGTTTTTATGCGTTATATACAAATATGCCATGATTACTTTTTAGGGTTTGCAGAGTTTTAAATTGGGGTTTTTGAGATAAGGCAAAATTGGGGGCTGAGACCAGGATCATTGAATTCCACGCTTTGGGACGAACAAGAATCAACCCTCGCGCTCAATTTATGAGCGCTTGAGAGCTAGTCGCTATTTTCTAATAGCATACCTAAAACAACGCTAAAAAACCGTGGTTCAATGTTTTGTGTTTCAGGGAAAACGAAGAAGAAGACCTCGTGGCCAGCAACCATTGGTTCTTTTAAATTTCGCGCGTTTTTGAAGCACTAACCTTTGTTTTGTTTTATTATATTCGTTGTTTATTAAATATACAAAGAATCCAAATGGCACGATTGGCAGGCAAACGCATTGGCAACCCTTAGGACCTGGGTTCGATCCCAGGTCCCCACACTTTCCATATATTTTTCTTCAAAAGATATTCATGTGCAGGCATAACATTGTAGACCATGATGCACCTCTTCATCAAGCCAGCCATGCACCCCCTGGAGATCAGATCAAAGGCTGAGATTGTAGGAACACTATACGCGTGAGTCAATGTGCCGGCATGCTGACTGAAAAAGTCAAAAAAGGCCATTCTAAATGGGCCTGAATTGCTAACAAAAGACCTCCACACTTGGGACTGATACCCCCCCTGGTTTGCAAATCTCTACATTTTCTTTATATTTTATTTTCAATTATTGTTTATTTGCTTTATTGTTTTGATTTAGTTAATTATTTTTACAAAATATAAAAAATGCCTAAAAATCAGAAAAGATAGAAAACATAATAAATATTTTATATTTTAATATTTTCTTATAAATAAATGCATGTAAATAAATTTAGTTTAAATTAGGGTTTGCAATATTAATTCTTTTCATAAAAAATCTAAAAAATGTAGAAATAGGTTTAATTATTGTTTTTTTATTTCTTTTTATTTTTCCCTTCTATAATAATATTACTTATTTCATTTATTTTCATAATTAAAATTGTACATAAAAAATTAGGTTTAATTTAGGTTAAATTTTAATGTTTTCTTAAAATTAAAATAAAGTAGAATTAGGGTTAGTAGTTAATTTTAATTAATTCTTTCTTTTTTTCTATTAAATCTTAAAATACATAAAAATACCAAAAATCAAAAAACAATTTCTTTTCTTAATTAATTAATTCATGTAATTTTAATATTTTGCAAAAGGGTCCAACGCCCACGTTCTTAGTTGTTTAATTTCACATATTTATTTTATTTTGCTCGAATAATTATGTACCTCTCCCGAAGCCTTGTAATTACTTCTCGCACTTTTACTTTCTTTACTTTTCTGTCAAATCGGGTCCGGTTTAATTTTGGCGATATGGACCCGCGCCATTTGTAATAGCTTAGAATTTACTTTTCCGCAAATATTTTAATTGTTAATCAAAAGCATGAAAGAATGTATGTCAAAATAAAATCAAGCGTAGAACACCAATAACATGACAAGATAAATGCAAATGAAAACGACACACGAATCACACACCACCCCTAGGGTACGCCTCACTGTTGCCTTGCCTTCGAAAGGTGATCGTCGAGTAGAGGATGTCTTAGTAAGTCCTCATGATCCGGGAACCTGGCATGAGGGTAGCTTCTAAGGTGTCTTCCCATTGCTCTGGTGATCACCATGTCCCGAACCTCGAATTGACCCGAACACCTCCAACGGTGGTGCTACCTACCTCTCAATGGTGGGATGGCACTACTTTAAAGGACATTTACACAGACGAATTCCTTAGGGTAGGTAGACAACTCTAAGATACTTGCTCTAATTTCAAACAAAATTCAAAATACTTTTCACACCGACACCTTTTCAAAAAGCTTTCGAAAGCAATTTTTCAAACACTCTTGAGGACTGATACAAGAGTCGAACTGGAATTTTCAAAGAAACTTTTTAAAACCCACAGTTGAAAAGCAAACAAACCATTTTTGAAAACACAAGTGAGCAAGTATCTAAGAGCACATGGATAACCATGGATAGAAAGGGTGCTAACACCTTCCCTTTCTATAACCTACCTCCCGAACCGAGAGCAATCTCTATAAAGGAATTTTTCTGTGCTTTTGTCCTTTCCATTTGGAGAAAATAAAAGACGGTGGCGACTCTTGCTTCCGCGACATTTCGCGAACCAGCGTTGAACAGTCAGTTCCAGATCCACCGATCACAGAACTGGCGACTCTGCTGGGGACTATCTTTTAAAGTGAGGTGTACCTTAGGATTAAGATCACTGTGTTTTCAATTGTCTTCTTTGATTGCTTTACTATTGTGGGTTGCATCGGAGTTACGTAGATCCTAACCCGGATCTGGGGATACCCTGTTTAGGTAGCATAAGCTGTGAGGGACCTGTCCGGCATAGACCGACACAGGTGAAGCAGTGGCTACGTTGGTGTGGCACCTTAGTCTGTACCGATATCCCTTGTGTCGCAACGAGGAGAATATGGGTCTTCTAAGGAGTCATTAAGCACCAACAACCTTAGAACCTTAATTGACCCAACTTGGCCTTTAGAATTGTAGCAGTATGCTACGCCCATTGAGGCTAAACTCTCGTGATGGTTTTGGCCGCAAGAAAAGATTGCGATGCTGGAGTTATGACCGATTGAGGGTAGTCAATGATATTGGGATCCTCTAAGAACCCGGTTACTTTTGATTAGGACAGGTATGAACCAACAAACTGAAAGAGGGTAATACCTAGACCTCATGCTGGCCTAAACTTTAGGGGCTTGCCTTGTGTGACTTGTGTGTCTTACCATGTTTGCCTTTGTATCTATATGTGGTGTGCTTTATCATAACATCATAGCATCATGAGCATTGCATGCATCCTGCATAAGGACTGACCATTTCAAAGACAAGAGGGTTTCATCTTTGCTCTGTTTTGTAGGACATTATGATGCATGTGCGAAGGAATACTATCCGGTTCAACTTTGTTCGTTCACCTGAGTTGCTTGATGAGTTGGTTAGCAGAATTCCAAATACCACTTCCTTCATTCAGAGGCATGGTTCCCTTCTCAGTTTAGTCACTGCAAAGCGGGATCAACAGTTGATGAGTGTTCTGACCCAGTTCTATGACCCTCTGTACCAGTGCTTCACCTTTCAAGACTTCCAGCTGGTCCCTACCCTGGAAGAGTTCTCTGATTTGCTTGGTATCCCTATCTTGGATCAGACTCCCTTTACTGGTTGGGAAAAGACCCTCAGGCTTGAGGATGTGGCTGCAGCTCTTCCTTTGACCCATCAAGAGGTAACAGACAACTGGGTAACTAGAAGCGGAGTTAAGGGTTTCTTGGCCAAGTTTCTGATTGGTAAAGCTAACAATTTCTGGAATGACCTGGACTTTAGGGCATATGAAGACATCTTGGCTCTCCTAATCTATGGGTTAGTCCTGTTTCCTAACCCTGACAACTTCATCAATGTCACTGCCATAAGGATCTTTATGTCTCAGAATCCTGTGCCCACTCTCTTGGTTGACATCTTGCAACAACTTCATGCCCGTACTACCCGAAGACGAGGAACCCTATGGTGTTGTATCCCTTTGTTGGTGAGGTGGTTTATTTCGCACCTCCCTAAGTTCGTACTGAAGAATAAAGAAGGAAGAGGTTGGGCTCATAGGCTAATGTCTCTCACCGACAAAGACATCATTTGGACTTGCAGAGGTTTGGATGAGATAGCTATTATTGATCGATGCGGGGAGTATCCTAATGTTCCTCTGATTGGTACTCAAGGAGGGATCTCTTACAATCCATGTCTAGCACTTCGTCAGTTTGGGAGAGCAAGAAGAGCAGGCCCCCATGAGATGTTGGTGCCTCACATCAGTTTCGAGTTTCATGTGGATAGTGACGAGCTGCGTCGTAGGTTCATCAAGGCTTGGGATAAGGTTCATAAAGCTGACCCACAGGAGTTAGGGCCAAAGACTTCTTTACCTATGGAAGCCTACTACAAATGGGTTCGCATCCGCGCTCAGAAGTTAGGTATGCCGTATGAAGCTGTCAGACCCGTCATTCTTGAATGTCCTGACAAAGATGGTGTTCCCCCAACTATCCTTCCTCCTCAGATACCTACTGATTACGAGACATTGAAGAGATCTTGGTCGCAATTGCGAGAAGAGCGGGATTCTTACCGGGAAAAGTTCAACGAGCAGGAATCAAAGATCCAGAAGCTGACCAAGCAGTTGGAGAATGAGAGAGCTCTGAATGCCTACATCCGTACTGAGAAGAGGAGACCATGGGATCAATAAGGAGCCCCAGATGTGCTTTTACAGTTTTATTTCCTTTCCAGTATTTCCTTTCATGAAACGCCTAAGGGCAACTTGTTGAATAATTTCAGTTGCAAAGTTGAATCTAATGAAGTGTGTTCTTTTTTGTTTACAAAGTTGATTCCCGATTGTCTTTGAAAACATAAATCATACGCATTTCATACATCATGTGCATAGCAGGTTTTTCCCCTTTTCAGGTTGCTTACAGTTCTTCGCTGTTTATTTCAGCATCATGAATACCGACTCTGCATCAACTGAGACATCGATCAAGGCTCTTCAGGTGCAGAATGCACAATTCCAGGAATTAATCAAGGGTCTGGCTCAAGGCTAAGAAGAACTAAAGGCTATGCTCCTGAAGAAGGAGAAAAAAAAGAAGAGAAGAACTGTGTTGTTCAACTCGGGCCGAAGGTTTAACAATACTCTGCAACAGGAAGAGGCTGGTTCTTCTGTTGACAAGAATTCTCCTCAGGCGGAAGCAAGGGTTCCTAGTCCGGTAGTCTCCGACAACGAGACAGATTTTGATGAAGAGCAGTACCCTCCTGCAGAAGACAGATATAAGCAACTGGAGGACAGGTTGAAGGCTATGGAGGTTCAACAGGTACCTGGGCTGGATTTCGGAGATCTGGGTTTGTCAACTGGTGTGATCATCCCCCACAAGTTCAAAGCACCATCCTTCTCTAAGTATGACGGGGCGTCTTGTCCCAAGCTGCATCTGAGGTCCTATGTTCGGAAAATTCAGCCGTACTCTGCGGATAAGAATTTATGGATCCACTTCTTCCAGGAGAGTCTTTCAGGGACTCATCTCGAATGGTTCTATCAGCTGGATGGGACCAAGGTTCGTAACTGGGAGGAGTTGGCTACTGCTTTCTATAAGCAGTATCAATATAATGCCGACCTTGCCCCCACACGTACCCAACTCCAGGGTATGTCGTTAGGTGCAAGCGAAGGTTTTAAGGAGTACGCTCAGAAGTGGAGAGACCTGGCTGGCAGGGTGCAGCCACTGTTGACTGATCGAGAGTTGGTAGACATGTTCTTAGGGACCCTATCTGGGCCATTTTTCAACCATCTCATTGGGAATTCTTCTGCTGGGTTCACTGATTTGATTCTGACTGGAGAGAGGATTGAAGCTGGGTTAAAATCTGGAAAAATTCCGAAGGGTGCATCATCTAATTCTGAGAAGAAACCCTTCAAGAAAGAGTCTAGTGCCGTATATGGTTCCAGGAAATCAGAGAGACATGAGTACCGCCAATCTGTCAGTGCGGTAATGATTGCTAAGCCTGCTGCCGCTCCCCGGCCAAACAATCCTCAGAAGGTTGAAAGACCCCGGAGAGAATTCACCCGCTTAAGCATGACTTTGTCGCAGATCCTGCCACAGTTGCTCTCAAACAATTTAGTGACTGTCAGGGAGGCGCCGAAGTTTCCAAATACTGCATCCCCCAAGTACAACCCGAATGCTCGTTGTGCCTACCATTCAGATAGCCCGGGGCATTCTACTGATGACTGTTGGGCGTTAAAGAATAAGCTGTAGGACCTTATTGACGCCAAGGAGGTACAGTTTGAGGCATCTGAGAAACCTAATGTAGTGACAGCTCCCCTGCCTGCTCATGGAATTAATGCTATTGGGGAGGAAGAGGAAGTTGATGAAGCTGAGTTTGATAGCTGGATCTACCCGGCAACCGACGGTGGACTCAACAATTGGAGTGCAAAGGACAACTTATCTGTTTCTCTTGTTACTAAGTAATGAATTCCTATGTTTTTGGTATTTGTAATAAACAATAAATAAACTCTTTGGCCCGATGTCTTACCCGAGGCACCGTGGTTCTATTTGTGAGGGCATACAAACTGTCATTTCATATATCATGAATGAAAATCTTGGACGTATTTTCGCATTGCAAATATTGTGCTCCTTTTCTGTCTTTCTTCTCCTTTACATAATTTTCAAAACAGCTGTATTTACACACACACTCACTCATACAGGTTCCAATCCACTCTGGATCTCACTGATAACAACTCTGCTACTGCCAATTATGACTTCGAAAATCCGATCAACTTAGCCGAAGACGAAGGTGAAGATGATTGTGAAGTGCCTGGCGAGCTTGCAAGACTGTTGCTTCAGGAAGAGAGGGCAATTCAACCCCATGAAGAGCCAGTGGAAACAATAAACTTGGGTACTGAGGCAGACAGAAAAGAGGTAAAGATTGGTGCCAACCTAGAGCTCAGCGTGAAGCAACGGTTAACCAAGATGTTACATGATTATATGGAGATCTTTGCCTGGTCCTACGAAGACATGTCCGGGTTGGATACCGATATTGTGGTCCATCATTTGCCAACTAAGGAAGACTGCCCTCCAGTTAAGCAAAAGGTCCGTCGGATGCGTCCAGAGATGTCTGAGAAGATTAAAGCCGAGGTCATGAAACAGTTTGATGCGGGGTTCCTTGCAGTAACTTCTTACCCTCAGTGGGTTGCTAATGTGGTGCCGGTACCTAAGAAGGACGGTAAGGTCAGAATGTGTGTCGACTACAGGGATCTGAACAGGGCCGGCCCCAAGGATGACTTCCCCTTACCTCACATTGATGTCCTTGTTGATAATACGGCTCAGCACAAAGTATTCTCTTTCATGGATGGCTTTTCAGGTTACAATCAGATTAAGATGGCACCTGAAGACATGGAAAAGACTACATTTGTTACTCAGTGGGGCACCTTCTGTTACAAGGTCATGCCATTTGGATTAAAGAACGCTGGGGCAACCTACCAACGTGCCATGGTCGCTTTATTTCATGACATGATCCATCATGAAATAGAAGTATATGTTGACGACATGATCGCTAGGTCCCAGACTGAGGAAGAGCACCTAGATCATCTGCAGAAGTTGTTTGACCGGTTGAAACTATACAAGCTGAGATTGAACCCGAACAAGTGCACCTTCGGGGTAAGATCTGGGAAATTGCTAGGCTTTGTGGTCAGCGACAAGGGAATTCAAGTGGACCCTGCTAAGGTCAAAGCTATTCAAGAGATGCCAGTTCCTAAGACAGAAAAGGAAGTCAGAGGCTTTTTAGGACGCCTAAACTACATTGCTCGGTTCATCGCACACCTAACCGCTACCTGTGAGCCAATCTTCAAGCTGCTGAAGAAAGATCAGGTAGTACGTTGGAACGATGAATGTCAGGCTGCTTTTGACAAAATCAAAGAGTATCTCCAAGAACCACCTATCCTTATGCCACCGGTTGAAGGGAGACCTCTGATACTATATCTGACAGTGCTGGACAACTCAATGGGGTGTGTGCTGGGGCAGCATGACGAGTCTGGCTGAAAAGAGCATGCCATTTATTACCTTAGCAAAAATTTTACCGACTGTGAGACCCGATACTCACTGCTTGAGAAAACTTGCTGCGCTTTGGTATGGGCTGCTCGCCGGCTGAGACAGTATATGCTGACTCACACTACCTTGTTGATCTCAAAGATGGATCCGATAAAGTACATATTCGAAAAGCCTGCTCTGTCTGGGAGAATAGCAAGATGGCAAATGATCTTGACGGAATACGACATTCAGTATACGACCCAGAAAGCCATCAAGGGAAGTGTATTGGCAGACCACCTGGCACATCAAGCTGTAGATGACTATCAGTCAATGAACTTTGAGTTTCCGGACGAAAGCATCATGATTGTGACTGATTGTGAAGTACCTGGACCGGATGAAGGACCTGAACCAGGATCCCGATGGTCTATGCACTTTGACGGAGCCTCCAATGCTTTGGGAAACGGTATCGGCACCATAATCATATCTCCACAAGGTACTCATACTCCACTCACTGCCCGGCTATGTTTCAATTGTACCAACAACATGGCGGAGTATGAGGCGTGCATCATGGGTCTTCAAGCTGCGATCGACCTAAGAATCAAGTTTCTGAGTGTCTTCGGAGATTCCGCTCTTGTGATCAATCAGATCAAAGGAGAGTGGGATACGAAACATCCAAACCTGATCCCTTACAGAGAATGTGTGTTGACCCTGATCCCCCACTTCACAGAGATAACCTTTGAGCACTTTCCAAGAGAAGAGAATCAGCTGGTGGACGCGTTAGCTACAATGTCTTCAATGTTCAAGGTCAAATGGGATAATGAGGCTCCCCGGATCATCATCTGGAAACTGGACGAACCGGCACACTGTTGTGATCTCGAAACTGAATTGGTGACTGAGAAGCCTTGGTACCACGAAGTGAAGAGATACCTGGAAGCTCAGGAATACCCTGAAGGTGCCTCTGTCAATGATAAGAAATTCCTGAGGAGGTTTGCAGCCAAGTTCTTCCTAAGCAACGACATCTTGTACAAACGAAACCATGATTCAACCTTACTGCGTTGTGTGGATAAGACTGAAGCAGAAAGGATCATGGAAGAGTTACATGAAGGGACCTTTGGTACACATTCCAGTGGACACACTATGGCTAAGAAAATCCTACGGGCAGGATATTACTGGTCCACAATGGAAGCTGATTGTTACCAACATTCCAGGACATGCCACAAGTGCCAGATCTACGCAGACAAGGTGCATGTTCCTCCGGTTCCCCTGAATGTTCTGACTGCGCCTTGGCCGTTTGCAATGTGGGGCATAGACATGATCGGTGAGATAAAACCTACGGCATCTAATGGACATCGCTTCATCCTAGTGGCGATTGATTACTTCACAAAGTAGGTTGAGGCATCATCCTATGCTACGGTAACCAAGACTGTTGTGGCATGGTTTATTCGACACAATCTGATCTGTCGGTACGGCGTCCCTGAGAGGATTATCACAGACAACGGTACCAATCTAAATAACAAGATGATCGCTGAGCTCTGCGAACAGTTCAAGATACAGCACCACAATTCTTCTCCTTACAGACTGAAGATGAATGGAGCTGTAGAAGCAGCAAATAAGAACATCAAGAAAATCGTGCAGAAGATGACAGTGACTTATAAAGATTGGCACGAGATGTCACCGTTCGCTCTACATGGGTACCGTACCTCAGCTAGGACGTCAACCGGGGCAACTCCTTTCTCTCTGGTTTATGGTATGGAGGCAGTCTTACCGATCGAAGTGCAAATACCCTCTCTCCGGATAATGAAGGATGCAAATCTGAACGAAGATGATTGGATCCAGACACGACTTGATCAACTCAACCTCATTGACGAAAAGAGACTTGCTGCTATTTGTCATGGTCAGACGTATCAGAAACGGATGATCAGGGCATTTAACAAAAAGGTCAGACCACAGGAATATCAAGTTGGGGATTTGGTAATCAAACGAATCATCCTTCCTCAGAGTGATCCAAGGGGCAAATGGACCCCTACGTACGAAGGGCCATTTGTGGTTAAGCATGTGTTCTCAGGAGGAGCCATGATATTGACCAATATGGATGGTGACGACCTTCCTCACCCCGCCAATGCAGACATAGTAAAAAGATACTACGCATAAAAAAGACCCGCTAGGCTGACATGTCTAGGCAAAAATTAGGGCTTCCCGTCGAACCAAAAGGGTTCGGGAAAAATGAAGGGATGAAAATGAACAAATCTGTACACCCGGCAAGTCGAAAACCTGAAAAGGCGGCTTGGGCAAAAATGGGTATCCCGGTGGACTGAAAACCCGAAAGGGCGGTCCAGGAAAAAATTAGGGACAAAAGCGTAATACTATGTCTCATTGGATCACTTTGCATCCAGAATCCGGTATCTACATCAAGTTCAGACGGCATCGATCAGTCAGCTTCACCTTCAACCAAGGTCATCAAGTGATGAGACGCTCGGAGTTATAAAGGCAATAGCAGAGTTGAAACCCAGTGGGATCATTCATTTCACACAGCTGTTTTATTTTCTTTTGTACAAAATTTGTATAAACTCCCTTGTTTGACGGCGTTCCTCTTACTAGGACGTCAGTCTCTTGTACACAAAACTCCTATTTCACAGGCCATTCAAAAATCAATACAAATATATTTTCAGTTAAACGTGCCAAGTGTTTTTTTCTTTTTTCTGTTTTGTTTTGCGAAGAACGTCCAAGGTTCAATTTGTGATATATGCATTAACAATAATTTGCTAACTCATAAATATTTGCATACGAAACAAAGGATTTTATTACAGGTGACATTAGAAACAGGGGCAATAAAGAGTTGTCTGAGCAGTCTAATTGTTCTATCCTCCAAGGTACCAAGGTAGGTTCGGCTAAAGAATACGATCGGTACACCTTAATTCCCCAGAGAGTAAGCAATCAGTGCATTCATCTCCAAGCAGAATTATCAAGTCGCAAGGAAGTTGGGTATCCTCTAGCAGATATCAACACTCCCCAGCAATACACATATTCTTAACAAGCGTCCCCGGCAGTCTTGACCTAAAGATTGTTCCCCGGCGGCAGACCAACATTCAAAAGAATCGCTTCCCCGACATAGTTCAAAACTTCCCCAAGAAAGTCCAATCCAGTTCCCCAGGAAAGTTGGAATTCATATCCCCAAGCAGTAAGCTTATCCCCAGTAGATTCTGGAAGCTTATCCCCTAGCAGAGCACGAACGCGTCGTCCGGCTTTATTCAAAGAGTTATTTCCTTAACAGGATATAACTGGGTTATCCTCGGCCAAAAGTCACGAAAAGAGCGTCGTCGACAAAGTCTTCCTATCCCCAGCAAGTCATTCTCAACAATTCAGCAAGGCATCCCTCTTCCCACAGAGTATGGCTTCCCAGCATGGTCGCTAGAGTACTTTTCTCCCCGCAGAATCTTCCATTTGCCAAGTTTATTCATCAACGGAGTCATCTTCTCCTACCGGTATTCTTGCAACTATCATCCCCAGCGGAAGCAAAATCTACTCTTCAAATATCAGCCCAGGAGTGACTTCCCGGCACCCGTCAAGGATTTACTTTCCTAGACGAAAACATACATTCATAAAAACATCACATACATCATTATAGAATGCATAGACGCATTATATCATACAAATCTCATTTATGTTGAGAACATCATTGCTTGATCCATATCATGCATTGCATATGATTGACCTTTACCTTTCAGGAAAGATGCAGTTGAGATTCTCAATCATATTTCAAGACCTTGTCCGGTTCAGTTAAATCGACCCTAAGATTTTCCTGATGCTTATCCAGTCAAAGGCCTTCTCTGGTTCAGTCAGATCGACCCTAAGATCTCCCTGATGCTTATCCAGTTGAAGATATTTCAAGACCTTGTCCGGTTCAGTTAAATCGACCCTAAGATTTTCCTGATGCTTATCCAGTCAAAGGCCTTCTCTGGTTCAGTCAGATCGACCCTAAGATCTCCCTGATGCTTATCCAGTTGAAGATATTCCAAGACCTTGTCCGATTCAGTTAAATCGACCCTAATATTTTCCTGATGCTTATCCAGTCAAAGGCCTTCTCTGGTTCAGTCAGATCGACCCTAAGATCTCCCTGATGCTTATCCAGTTGAAGATATTCCAAGACCTTGTCCGGTTCAGTTAAATTGACCCTAAGATTTTCCTGATGCTTATCTAGTCAAAGGCCTTCTCTGGTTCAGTCAGATCGACCCTAAGATCTCCCTGATGCTTATCCAGTTGAAGATATTCCAAGACCTTGTCCGGTTCAGTTAAATCGACCCTAAGATTTTCCTGATGCTTATCCAGTCAAAGGCCTTCTCTGGTTCAGTCAGATCGACCCTAAGATCTCCCTGATGCTTATCCAGTTGAAGATATTTCAAGACCTTGTCCGGTTCAGTTAAATCGACCCTAAGATTTTCCTGATGCTTATCCAGTCAAAGGCCTTCTCTGGTTCAGTCAGATCGACCCTAAGATCTTCCTGATTCTTATCCAGTTGAAGATATTTCAAGACCTTGTCCGGTTCAGTTAAATCGACCCTAAGATTTTCCTGATTCTTATCCAGTCAAAGGCCTCCTCTGGTTCAGTCAGATCGACCCTAAGATCTCCCTGATTCTTATCCCAGTAGAAGACACCCAAGATTTTTCTCAACGAGCGTTGTTGGAGTTAAAGTCGCCCAAGGTTCTCTTACCATTCATGCTAAGGCAGTAACCATCCCTGGTTCATTCATCGCCGTTTGAAGCTCCAGACTCAGCTCCTGTAACCAGTCAGGACACATCTATACCAAGCATCTAAAAATCAGCTCCTGCAACGCGTCAGGTACTCATTTTCTGTTTTACAGGTATGCAAGTTCTCGCCAAGGAATTTCCTACGCGATCAACATCCAGATGGCATCTATAAGCCCATCATCCTATCCAGCAATCTCCAAATGGCATCTATAAGCCCATTCCCCCATCACACTGCTAACATGTGAGCGCAAATTTCTGGGCACTCTAGTGTCCAATCATCTTCTACCCTCGGATTACGAAAGGCACGTCAGCCAATCTGCATCCTCAGGTCTAAGAAGATTGAACAGGGGCAACTGTTGTACCCCAAAATTTGCCCTCCCATATTCTCCAAGAAATTGCCAAGTCAAGCTGCAAAATTCCCCAAGGGTGGCACAGTGCAAAGGTCTCCTATACAGTCAAAACTAGGGTTTGTGTACTGATCAAGAAAATGAAGTTTTCAAAGGCCCAATCAAGTCTCACATGCCTACAAATATGGTCAAGTATTCTCATATCAAGTTTCAAGGCATCCAGCTCAAAATTGCACAGTCAAAAACCCTAATTGCACTACAGTCAACTGTAGGGGCAAAATGGTCATTTGGCAGTCAAAAGTTCAAATTTTTGGTCAACATATCATTTTGAAGCCACAAACATCATTTGATCAATGCTTGATCATGATTCTCAAAATTTGGCTCAGAAAATCATCAAGATGCAAAAGTTTCCTTATTTGGACAGCTAAAAAAGTCAACTGAAATTGACCAGGGCATAACTTTCACATGGATTATCAGAAAAATTCCATCCAAAGCTCATTTTGAATAGAAAGACATTTCCTACAACTCATCTTCATACTTCAAGTCCAAGAAATGCTCTCACAAAAAGTTATCAATTTCAACATTATAGGTCATTTTCAAAAGTCAACAAAAAGGGACTTTAAGTCAAAGGACATAACTTGAGATTGGTAAATCAAAATGACATGGGACCAAAGGCATTGGTTAGAGGACTCAAATACCTTTCCAAAATTTCCAAGAACTTGAGAAAAGCTTAAAAATTGAGCAAGTTATGCCTTGTGGAAGTTGGGAAATTTTTGGATATCTTGAAAAGTCAACATTGATTCAAATGACCTAAAATTGCTAATGGGCCCATTTTTCTTCCATAATTCATCATCCATGACATGTGCACGACCACTTGGCCCAAAGGGAAGTATTTTCTCATTTTTTATTTATTTATTTGAATTTTTATTTATATTAATTCATTTAAATCATTTAAATATATGAAAAATATCTAACTTAACCTAATCAATCTTTCTATACATGTTTTAGACTCAATATTTCGTGCATATGCAAATGTGGAAAGATTTGGCTTGATTGGATCCTAATTGACACAAAGAACACATGGAAAAGATATGAAAAAATCTTAACAAATCAAATTTTCAAAAACAATGAATGCCATAGATTTGATTGAGTTTTTCTTAACCTAATTGTTCCTACATATACAAGAAACATAACCCTAGTGCAAAGAACCACGCAGCTGCTCAGGAACATAAGAACAAAGCTTGAAATTTCTCTCAAAAAGTCAATTCTGAAAACAAGGTTAGAGGGCGATTAAAGACCTAATTCTTGTTCCAATAGCTTCCTCAAGGATTACTGATCACATTCCAATCAAAAACAACCATCAAAGCCCAAGGAATTGGTATACAGAACCTGAGATATCTCATGAAAATTGCATAATCGTATTCTCCAATCTAAGCATTTTTACAGCATTTTATTCATGGATTCATGTTTATTATCTTGTCCTGAAACTAACCAATGGATTTAATTGCGTTTTTATGCGTTATATACAAATATGCCATGATTACTTTTTAGGGTTTGCAGAGTTTTAAATTGGGGTTTTTGAGATAAGGCAAAATTGGGGGCTGAGACCAGGATCATTGAATTCCACGTTTTGGGACGAACAAGAATCAACCCTCGCGCTCAATTTATGAGCGCTTGAGAGCTAGTTGCTATTTTCTAATAGCATACCTAAAACAACGCTAAAAAACCGTGGTTCAATGTTTTGTGTTTCAGGGAAAACGAAGAAGAAGACCTCGTGGCCAGCAACCATTGGTTCTTTTAAATTTCGCGCGTTTTTGAAGCACTAACCTTTGTTTTGTTTTATTATATTCGTTGTTTATTAAATATACAAAGAATCCAAATGGCACGATTGGCAGGCAAACGCATTGGCAACCCTTAGGACCTGGGTTCGATCCCAGGTTCCCACACTTTCCATATATTTTTCTTCAAAAGATATTCATGTGCAGGCATAACATTGTAGACCATGATGCACCTCTTCATCAAGCCAGCCACGCACCCCCTGGAGATCAGATCAAAGGCTGAGATTGTAGGAACACTATACGCGTGAGTCAATGTGCCGGCATGCTGACTGAAAAAGTCAAAAAAGGCCATTCTAAATGGGCCTGAATTGCTAACAAAAGACCTCCACACTTGGGACTGATACCCCCCCTGGTTTGCAAATCTCTACATTTTCTTTATATTTTATTTTCAATTATTGTTTATTTGCTTTATTGTTTTGATTTAGTTAATTATTTTTACAAAATATAAAAAATGCCTAAAAATCAGAAAAGATAGAAAACATAATAAATATTTTATATTTTAATATTTTCTTATAAATAAATGCATGTAAATAAATTTAGTTTAAATTAGGGTTTGCAATATTAATTCTTTTCATAAAAAATCTAAAAAATGTAGAAATAGGTTTAATTATTGTTTTTTTATTTCTTTTTATTTTTCCCTTCTATAATAATATTACTTATTTCATTTATTTTCATAATTAAAATTGTACATAAAAAATTAGGTTTAATTTAGGTTAAATTTTAATGTTTTCTTAAAATTAAAATAAAGTAGAATTAGGGTTAGTAGTTAATTTTAATTAATTCTTTCTTTTTTTCTATTAAATCTTAAAATACATAAAAATACCAAAAATCAAAAAACAATTTCTTTTCTTAATTAATTAATTCATGTAATTTTAATATTTTGCAAAAGGGTCCAACGCCCACGTTCTTAGTTGTTTAATTTCGCATATTTATTTTATTTTTCTCGAATAATTATGTACCTCTCCCGAAGCCTTGTAATTACTTCTCGCACTTTTACTTTCTTTACTTTTCTGTCAAATCGGGTCCGGTTTAATTTTGGCGATGTGGACCCGCGCCATTTGTAATAGCTTAGAATTTACTTTTCCGCAAATATTTTAATTGTTAATCAAAAGCATGAAAGAATGTATGTCAAAATAAAATCAAGCGTAGAACACCAATAACATGACAAGATAAATGCAAATGAAAACGACACACGAATCACACACCACCCCTAGGGTACGCCTCACTGTTGCCTTGCCTTCGAAAGGTGATCGTCGAGTAGAGGATGTCTTAGTAAGTCCTCATGATCCGGGAACCTGGCATGAGGGTAGCTTCTAAGGTGTCTTCCCATTGCTCTGGTGATCACCATGTCCCGAACCTCGAATTGACCCGAACACCTCCAACGGTGGTGCTACCTACCTCTCAATGGTGGGATGGCACTACTTTAAAGGACATTTACACAGACGAATTCCTTAGGGTAGGTAGACAACTCTAAGATACTTGCTCTAATTTCAAACAAAATTCAAAATACTTTTCACACCGACACCTTTTCAAAAAGCTTTCGAAAGCAATTTTTCAAACACTCTTGAGGACTGATACAAGAGTCGAACTGGAATTTTCAAAGAAACTTTTTAAAACCCACAGTTGAAAAGCAAACAAACCATTTTTGAAAACACAAGTGAGCAAGTATCTAAGAGCCCATGGATAACCATGGATAGAAAGGGTGATAACACCTTCCCTTTCTATAACCTACCTCCCGAACCGAGAGCAATCTCTATAAAGGAATTTTTCTGTGCTTTTGTCCTTTCCATTTGGAGAAAATAAAAGACGGTGGCGACTCTTGCTTCCGCGATATTTCGCGAACCAGCGTTGAACAGTCAGTTCCAGATCCACCGATCACACTTACCATTCAAGCACAAGAAAAAACCAGTGTCAAAACTCAGTACACACAAGCCTAACCTGTAAAAGGCCAAGCCAGTAAACCTGTAAACAAAAGCCTAACCTGTAAACAAAGGCCATCAACCTGCTGAAACCCTTTAAACTCCAAACAAAACCTTAAACCTGTCAAACCTGCCTACTCTGATACAAACCTCAAACTCAAGCCTTACCATTTAAAACAGAAATCAGTATATCCAAACCTCACACTAAACTTAACCTGCCAAGCCAAGAACCTGTGCATAAACCAGAAGCAAAGCTTAACTTGAAGCAAGCCTTACCAGCATTCACACCACCCATCAATCCCTCAGAAAACCTTCATAACTGGGATAACAACAACATCATCAAAACTTTTCAAGGCAACAGGGCAAGCATACCAAATATCACGCATTCAAGGAAATACAGAGTAAGGCAACACAAGCCCTCAGAATTTTGTTCATCACTGGGCAAAGAAAGCATACAAGGCAACTGAGATAAATAGAGAAGAAGAGAGGCAACTGTCTAGGCATACAGAACATCTCAGACAAACATCATTAAAAGCAAGCAGACATAAAAGACAAAACACGAAATACCAGGGTTCCAAGAAAGCTAGCGTGCATCACCACCATCCCCTCGCCTTGGCCTCCGGAGCGCCTCCACGTCCGCCTCTTCCTCCGTCAAGGTAGTATTTCTCCTTTTTTCTTCTTTCCACAACCTCAATAACAAACAATGATAACCACATAAAATCAGAAACAAAATCAGAACTCGAACTAAGCATGCAAAAGAGGAATTAGTAAAAACCCTAACGCGTTAGAGATCAAACCTTGCAAACGTCGCTGAGCGACCATGAAGGGAAGAGGAAGGATGGACGTTGGCACTCGGTGGCCTTGGGCGGAGAGGCGTTCAGAGGCGAAGCCGGCGTGAGAAGACGAAGACGGAGAAAGAAGTGAACGGCGCCGCTTCTGTAACTGTAACCCTAAGTCCAAGTGAAACGAAAACATGAGAACCCTAAACAAAATTGATCAAAAACTTGGGCTTTGTCCCACAAAAGCAAGCGTAAGGCCCATGCGCATACCCCCCTCTTCCTGTTTTTCTCATAGACTCAGTGGGCCATTTGTTCATGCTTTAGGCCCACATAACCTCTTTTCTTTTCTTTTTTTCTATTAACAAACCCTTCTTAATCTTTTCTTAATTTTCACTTATTTCATAACCTAACTTCTTTTTTATAATACATTAACCTTTTGATATAAAATAGTCCAAATTACTCTTTTTATTTTTTTTAAGATAGTACGATTAATGTATATAAATTTAGAATGTCTTAAAACCTTTTTTTTTTCAATTAAAAAGCTTTGTATATTAACTAAAACATAGATAATAGAATATTTTGAATCTAAAACATTTTTCTTTTCTTTAGTTAAATCTTTTGTATAAAAAACATAAATACATAAATACATAAAACATTAAAACATTCTTTTCTTAAGATTAAAACTTTTGTTTTATACATATTTAACAGAATACAAAATGATAACATTAAATAAACACCATACTTGATAATACATTAAATTCACATTTTTTCCGTTTGTAAATAAATAATACATTTATACATACACTCACACATTTACAATACACAAATACCTTGATACGTACACATTTGCTTTATCCTTATACATTGTTGTACATTTAATACATATTTACATTTGCGATCGATTCGATTTGGTTGTAACTTATTTGGACATTATTCTCCTAAAGTCTCATCCCCATTTGTAAATTTGTACCCCCACCCCCCGGATACTTATTTGTAATAGCGTAGACTTTAAATTCCCGCAATTAACCGCTTTCAAATATACCATGGTTAGACCTAGGGTTTGCATGTACATAAAACCCAACGCTAGATCACCTTATACAAGACAAATACATGAAATCAATACACAATCACACATGCACCCCTAGGGTAATCCCACATGTTGCCTTCCAAAATGGGCCATGCTTGCACGTCGAGTTTCTTTGGCAAAACAATTCAAATGATCATAAGTCCCTCGATGACGCTTTCGAAAGTTGCCTATCAAAATGATCATAGTCCCTTCAAGCAAATTGCCAAAGCACTTGGCACCATTGCATTCATGGTCCATACGATGACCCGCGCCTGTCCCGTTAAAACATCCTAAACGCAAGATTGTCCACCAAATGCAATGGTGGAACAAAATTGTTAAAAAGGGGTTAATACATAAGAAAAACCTATGAGTAAACTTAGGGGTAGACAAAACTCTTAGTTACTTGATCAACTTGCAAAAACACTTGCCTACTTTTCAAACCACACTCCACAAACACAAACAAAACAAACTTTCAAAAACATTTGAAACATCTTTTCGAAAAGATACACACCTTCGTATATACTCAAACACGAGTCATTACAACGGTTGCCGAAACAAAGGCGTCTATTTCAAAACATTTTCAAAATACACACACCATTTCAAGCAATCAAAAATCAAGGCAAGTGATCTAAAATCAAGTAACTAAGAGCCCATGGATAACCATGGATGAAAAGGGTGCTAATACCTTCCCTTTTCATAATCTACCCCCCGAACCCACGAAACATCTCAAAAGGTTTTTCCTGTGCTTTTTAACCTTTCCTTTAGGATAAAATAAAAAGTCGGTGGCGACTCTTGCTAAACCGAACAAGTGCGAATACAAACGCAAAACTCAAGTCAGTTCTCCCACCGTATCACAGAACTGGCGACTCTGCTGGGGAATTGTCTAAAAGTGGGGTTACCTTAGGGTTTAGATCACCTTTATATTCTTGCTTTGATTGCCTTGATTGCTTTACTTTTTGGGTCCTTGTTTGGGTTTGTTATAAATCCTACACCCGGATTTGGGGCACCTTTTTAGGTAAATAGCAATAAAACTGTGAAGGAACTGTGCGGGGTATACCGACATGGTTGAAGCAGTAAGCTATGTTAGTGTGACATATTTGTGAGTACCGGTAACCCTTGAGTTTAGTCAAGGAGAGTACGGGGCCGCTGAGTGATGTCGTGAAGCACTAACGAACTCTTAGAACCTTAATTGACCATCTTAGCCTTTTTAGGGGTAGTGAGATGACCGACTTTGGTGCAGTCCAAAGTTGGTAGATACTCGATACTACACTCATTGAGGGTTGTTTTCTTGGAATATTTTGGTCGCCAGTTAAGTGGCTAAACCAAAACAATGAACACGGAAAACAATCCAATGATATTGAGCTCCTTAGAACTCGGTTTCTATTTTAGGACAGGATGAGCCAACTAACTTCAAGAGGGTACTTACCTACAACCCCATGCAAGCCTGAACCTAAGGACTTGTTTTGCTTTGTGTGAATATGATTGCCTGTATATACACTCATTTGCTTTTACATACATGTACATAACATCATAACATCATACCATAGCATTTTCAAATAACCATTTCAAGGATCTCGAGGTTTCTTTTGATGCAGGGTTACGTTGAACCATAAGTCTACCAAAGGGTAAGAGGTTTCTCCTATAAACAAATGCCATCAAAGATCAAGGGCAACAACTTGAATCAGGGGCTATGACCCACTCGACATGGTGAGCTTGATTCTCGTGGAAAGACATCCACCGGCACAAAGTTCTCCAATCAAAGATCAAGTACAACAAATTGAATCGGGGGCTATGACCCACTCGACATGGTGAGCTTGATTCTTGTGGAAAGACATCCACCGGTGCAAAGGTCTCCAATCAAAGACTGAAGTTCAAACCTCTAACATTTTCTTGTGTTTACCCCAAGAGATCCTTGAAAGCATGCATCCACATATCATGCATTGCATTTTGACAGTTTTTCCTTTTTCAAGTTTCCTTACTCTCATACTGTTTATTTCAGTAAGAGATGGCTCTAGAAAGGACTGTCAAGGAGATCCAGGACCAGACTGCTCAGCTGCAGGAGATGTTCTTGAACCTGTCACTGGGGCAAGAAGAAATGAAAGCTCTCCTCACCAAGGGCTTGGTCCAGGGGAATTCAAACAATACCAGGAGTGATCAGTTGGAAGCCCTGCAATTTGAGCTGACAACAATGAGGATCCAAATGACGAGGCAACTAGTGGGCCAGATGGCTCTCATCCAGGATTTGTCTCAAAGACAGGAGGAACTCAGAGTTCTCGTCAACCAACTGCTTCGGAACAATCAACTGGGGCAAGCATTTGAGGTTGAAGAGCAAGTCACCGCTCAACCTCCATCCACTCAAGAAGACAAAGGGAAGGCTCCTCTGCTTGATTCAGGGTCACAAGCCCAACAACAATCTCGCCAGCGTCAACGGAGTAATCGGCATAATCAAAATACGTCGGGAAGGCATTTCTCCGAAACTGAGATACCATCATCCTTCATACTGAAGCGCCTGTTGGAGGTCAACCTGCTTACTTTAAGGGATCCTCCTCGGAAGCCCAATACCTCCGCTCCTAACTATCATCCCGACGCATTTTGTGTTTACCACTCCTACAGCCCGGGACACGACACTGACGACTGTTGGGCCTTGAAGAACAAAATTCAAGATCTGATCGACATTGGAGTGCTGGAATTCATGCCAGACAGCGAGATGAAAATCTTCCGTTAAGGAGTTCTCCACCTAGAGTGACAAAGCCCAAACTGAAAGACTTTTGCTTCATTTGAATTTTCAAAGTTGTAATTTCTTTTGTTATTCAAACAATTATCTGTTGATGTTAAACTCTGTTTCATTAATGCATTGCATATGTTTGTCTTGAATTCATCCATTCGTTTTCACTACTCTTATGCTTTCTTTATGATATTTGACTCTTGATAAAAAGCTGCAAGCCTTTAGAGGGAGGATGACGAAACAATAACATAATCTCATACAATATGCTTTTGAACAGACCTTGCTGATGATGTACATGCATTTCTTTCAATTCCCAAACACTGGAGTTATAAGGAAGATAATCCCTAGTCAACCCCTTCGAGCCAAAGAAGTAGGAGTTTTTTGTTCTAAACAATCAAAACCTTTGATATAAACCCGGGGCAGGGTAGTCTCTCAGTTAATTCAAAAGGGTGCGCATTGAAGTCGCAAACTCTCCGTTTGTAACGCAACGAACGACACAAAAAAAAGAAGGCATTCCTCTGGGATCAAAAGACAGGGTGGTTCCCTATCATACGGGCAGTCAATCTCTCAAAAGAGAAAAGCCCACCAAGCCAAAACCTGTAAAGGAGGCTTAAGAAAGCTGGGGCATCCCGCTGACTGTGATCTCGAAAACAGAAACAATCAGGAAAAAGTTAAGGATAACAAATCAAAATCAAAATAGAGAGGTCATTACAAATCCTCAACAAAATGAAAAAATGTTGCAAAGAAAAAAGGAGATGATGGCTGTCTCCCAAATTCAATTGGTGAACCATCACCCAAAAGGTCGTTCCAAACTCAAACAGGGTGCGACGCGCAATTAACTGAGCTTAGGGTTGAAGAACATCACGAAGAGCGGGCGGGTACAAATATACTTTGAGCAGTTATCCTTTGTTTCTTAAACTGTGAACCAGGCCACGTTACAACCCTTTAAAAGTCCTAATTGAAGCATGGGTTAATTCGAAAGCATACTGTTCAAAAGGTATCCTGACTCCTGTAAGGCTTTGCTCTAAATCATATGTTGATCTGTCTTATAAAAAGTTTTCTGCTAAAAACGCATTTTTCAAAACTTCGAGACAAACATAAACTTTGCATTGTTTGAATATCACTGTTTGCATTTGGCTATTTGTTTGACAGCGAAGAAATTCATACAGCGAATGTTCGGAGGAATGAAAACTCTCTCAGTGAACAAAAATCACTTCAAAAGGATGACACTTCCAACGACAAATCTCCTATCAACAAGGGGAAATGACATGTCACTATCCAGTTAACCTGGGGAAGTCCAGTCAAGGTTTCAACAGATCTTTCAAAGTTCAGTTAACTTGGGGCAGTCCAGTCAAGATTTCAAGAAATCTCTCAATTGCAGAGTAACCTGAAGAGACTCCTTCATCACCACTTGGGGCATTCGAATGTCAAAAGTGTTCAACAATTCCTTCATCACCTGTTGGAAGATACGGTCCAGATGTGCTCCAAACACGGTTGCCATTCTGTCACCTTTCTTAAGTTCCAGATCAACACCTGTAACAAGCCAGGAAAATATCTGTGGACGACTGATTATGGATTAACACCTGTAACAAGCCAGGAAATTATCTACATAACCACTTGGGGCATTCGAATGTCAAAAGTGTTTAACAATTCCTTCATCACCTGTTGGAAGATACGGTCCAGATGTGCTCCAAACACGGTTGCCATTCTGTCACCTTTCTTAAGTTCCAGATCAACACCTGTAACAAGCCAGGAAAATATCTATGGACGACTGATTGTGGATTAACACCTGTAACAAGCCAGGAAATTATCTACATCACCACTTGGGGCATTCGAATGTCAAAAGTGTTCAACAATTCCTTCATCACCTGTCGGAAGATACAGTTTCAGATACGCTCCAAACACGGTAGCCATTCTGTCACTCATTCAGATCCTAGTTACAGTTTCAGATACACTCCAGACACGGAAGTCATTCTGCTACTCATACAGATCTCAACTCCAAGATACAGTTTCAGATACGCTCCAAACACGGTAGCCATTCTGTCACTCATTCAGATCCTAGTTACAGTTTCAGATACACTCCAGACACGGAAGTCATTCTGCTACTCATACAGATCTCAAATCCAAGATGCAGTTTTACACGGACTCATCATGAAGCAACCCTACACCGGTTCCTTCTCAAACTCAAAAGATTCTTGCAATCCCCAGCCTGAGAGTCTTCCAGAAGCTAACTCCCCTCAGAGTCGAGTTTCAAAATCCCCAGTGGAGCCAAAACTATCAATCCCCAGCGGAGCTAAAACTTCCAGCTATCAATCCCCAAGCAGAGTGGAGACTCTCATTCTCAGTTCCTCACAGAATATTCGAATATTCCCCAGTGAAGATCTCCTCAAGACAGGAATTCCCCAGTGGAGTGGCATACAACCCAAACTCCGGATTCCCCGACAGTGGTCCTAGGACTTCTTATGATCAAAGATTCTTGCCCTCCCCAACAGCAGTCAAGGAATTATTTTCCCCGGCAGCAGTCAAAATTCTTCTGTGTCCAGCCATCCAGAATTTATCTACACTCAGCAAGACAGCTCATCAGCTTACATGCACATGCATCACATTCATATCATAAACATTGATATAACATACATCGCATCACGCATCATGACATTGCATACAACTAACTCTTTACCTTTTCAGGTAAGATCAGTCGACAGACAAAGATCATCATCTTCCGAGATTCTTTCTAGAAATAGTTCAGATGTGACCCAAACACGGCGACATTCTAATACTTATTCCAGATTCATTCAGATGCAGTTTTACACGGACTCATCATCAGGAAACCCTACACCGGTTCCTTCTCCACTTCAAGACTTTTGAAAACAGTTTACGGACGCTTCCCAATAACGGATGTTGCTCCATTGCTTATTCAACTCCAACTCCTGAAAACAGTTTACGGATTCTCCAAACATGGATGTCAATCTATCGCTTGTTCAGACCCCCAGTTCAGAGATGTTCCAAAACATGGATGCCTTTCTGATACTCGTCCACTCACCAATAACAGACAGTTCAACAATCATCTTCAGATGGCATCTATAAGCCCATCCTCCTACCAACAATTCCAAATGGCATCTATAAGCCCATTCCCGAAAAAGTTCCGTCACACCTCCCGATGGCATCTGTAAGCCCATCTCCACAACTATCCATTACACCTCCAAATGGCATCTTTAAGCCCATCACCAAATGGCATCTGTAAGCCCATTCCCTCTACCATCACATCACCGAGTGCAAATTTTTGGGCACTCTAGTGTCCAATCTCCTTTTACCTTCAAGTCGTGAAAGGCAAACTTGCCAATCTAACTCTTCAGGTTCAAGAAGATTGAACAGGGGCAACTGTTGTACCCCAAAATTTACCCTTGCATTTTTCCACAAGAAATCACAGTTTCGGACTCTTCCTGATTTTTCAGACTGGTTCAAGAATCGGTCAAACAGACTTTTCTCGCCAGTCAGACAAAATTAGGGTTTTCATGGCTCTGGAACAGTTCAAGCAGTTTGCTTAGGGTTTGGTTGATTTTGGCTCAGGTTTTGATCAGGCAGACGTTTCTTTGACATTTAATCAAGAACTAGGGTTTGTGCACGCATAAAGAATTAATTTTACAGTTCTTTTCAGTTTATTCTGAGATTTGGATTGAGGCATTTGAATCAAGAACTTGCAGTGTTTTGTTTAATCAGTAAAGGCTAAGGCATTTGATTGGAGATGAGATGAAAGCGGATGTACTTAAATTGAGAATTTACAGTGTTTAATTTGATCAGTAAAAAGGTAAATATCTGGATATTGGTTTGATTAACTGTGCATTTGGATATTTGAGGTGTCGGGTTTATTAATGATTGATGTCAAGACCACAATGTTTATCATTTGTTTATTTATTCTAAGATTAGAATAATCGGGATTTATTTCCATTTTATTTTAATCTAAGGGTTATAAACAATTAAATAAACATTTGAAAAGAAGAAAAAGAATTAACTGATTAAGATTGATTTTTATTCATCTTTAATTATTTGTTACAATTGTTATTTGAATACGGTATTTATTTACAAAGTATTCATAATAATAAAAGTTACAATGATTACAATTGAAATAAAATTTCATCCTAATTTCTAAGTCTTCATCTTCTATCCAAATGCTCCCTCTGATTTTATCTGCAAAACAAGAAACAAAAAGAGAAGTCAAAGCAGATAAAATAATTAAAAGTAGACAGTTAAAAAGATCATCATTAAAAGCAACTGACCGGGATCAGTTCGCCCTCTCTGCAAATCACAAGATTTCTCCCGGTTCACAGAGAGGGTTGAAAAATGCTTGCAGAAGAAAAAGACATGAAATGCACAAAAGTTTAATTTGCAGAAATTCAAAATGCTGCCTAGTTTCAAGTTTTCAACCAAAGAAGGCAAACTAAACTGAATGGCATAAACCAAGTCAAAGGTTGTCAAAGCAACCAACTGTCCAAAGCTGTCCAAGGATACTGTCAAAGAAGTACATAAAGATGCAGGAAAGCTGGAAAAAGAATACAAAGTATGCAGAATAAACCAATGTTGCAAGCAAGCAAGGTCCATTTCATCATTTCCTGGCCAGTTACCTTTTCAGTAAAAAGACAAATCATAAGCAATAAAAAATGCTTTAAATTTGTACTGGAGAGAGGAGAGAGAGATTAAGAGAAGATAGGCTTACAGGTTTAGGCATGAGGACAAGATATATAAAAACAAACTGAGATAACACAGGGAGAGGGGCAGATACAACATAAACAAAATGGGGGACCTCACAAAACTGTCAAGCCTTAAACAGCTCAACCTTCAAACTTAAAACCTGCAATAACGAAACCACCAAGTCCCAACCTGTAAAACAAAAAGCCTAACCTGTAAAAGGCCAAGCCTCTAGCCTTTAAACACTCAACCTTCATAAGCCTTTCAATACAGGCCTGTAAGCACACGAAACCAGTAACTCATCAAAGCCTTACCATTCAAGCACAAGCAAAAACCTGTGTCAAAACTCAGTACACACAAGCCTAACCTGTAAAAGGCCAAGCCAGTAAACCTGTAAACAAAAGCCTAACCTGTAAACAAAGGCCATCAACCTGCTGAAACCCTTTAAACTCCAAACAAAACCTTAAACCTGTCAAACCTGCCTACTCTGATACAAACCTCAAACTCAAGCCTTACCATTTAAAACAGAAATCAGTATATCCAAACCTCACACTAAACTTAACCTGCCAAGCCAAGAACCTGTGCATAAACCAGAAGCAAAGCTTAACTTGAAGCAAGCCTTACCAGCATTCACACCACCCATCAAGCCCTCAGAAAACCTTCATCACTGGGCTAACAACAACATCATCAAAACTTTTCAAGGCAACAGGGCAAGCATACCAAATATCACGCATTCAAGGCAATACAGAGTAAGGCAACACAAGCCCTCAGAATTTTGTTCATCACTGGGCAAAGAAAGCATACAAGGCAACTGAGATAAATAGAGAAGAAGAGAGGCAACTGTCTAGGCATACAGAACATCTCAGACAAACATCATTGAAAGCAAGCAGACATAAAAGACAAAACACGAAATACCAGGGTTCCAAGCAAGCTAGCGTGCATCACCACCATCCCCTCGCCTTGGCCTCCGGAGCGCCTCCACGTCCGCCTCTTCCTCCGTCAAGGTAGTATTTCTCCTTTTTTCTTCTTTCCACAACCTCAATAACAAACAATGATAACCACATAAAATCAGAAACAAAATCAGAACTCGAACTAAGTATGCAAAAGAGGAATTAGTAAAAACCCTAACGCGTTAGAGATCAAACCTTGCAAACGTCGCTGAGCGGCCATGAAGGGAAGAGGAAGGATGGACGTTGGCACTCGGTGGCCTTGGGCGGAGAGGCGTTCAGAGGCGAAGCCAGCGTGAGAAGACGAAGACGGAGAAAGAAGTGAACGGCGCCGCTTCTGTAACTGTAACCCTAAGTCCAAGTGAAACAAAAACATGAGAACCCTAAACAAAATTGATCCAAAACTTGGGCTTTGTCCCACAAAAGCAAGTGTAAGGCCCATGTGCATACCCCCCTCTTCTTGTTTTTCTCATAGACTCAGTGGGCCATTTGTTCATGCTTTAGGCCCACATAACCTCTTTTTTTTTTTCTATTAACAAACCCTTCTTAATCTTTTCTTAATTTTCACTTATTTCATAACCTAACTTCTTTTTTATAATACATTAACCTTTTGATATAAAATAGTCCAAATTACTCTTTTTATTTTTTTTTAAGATAGTACGATTAATGTATATAAATTTAGAATGTCTTAAAACTTTTTTTTTTCAATTAAAAAGCTTTGTATATTAACTAAAACATAGATAATAGAATATTTTGAATCTAAAACATTTTTCTTTTATTTAGTTAAATCTTTTGTATAAAAAACATAAATACATAAATACATAAAACATTAAAACATTATTTTCTTAAGATTAAAACTTTTGTTTTATACATATTTAACAGAATACAAAATGATAACATTAAATAAACACCATACTTGATAATACATTAAATTCACATTTTTTTCCATTTGTAAATAAATAATACATTTACACATACACTCACACATTTACAATACACAAATACCTTGATACGTACACATTTGCTTTATCCTTATACATTGCTGTACATTTGATACATATTTACATTTGCGATCGATTCGATTTTGTTGTAACTTATTTGGACACTATTCTCCTAAAGTCTCATCCCCATTTGTAAATTTGTACCCCCACCCCCGGATACTTATTTGTAATAGCGTAGACTTTAAATTCCTGCAATTTACCACTTTCAAATATACCATGGTTAGACCTAGGGTTTGAATGTACATAAAACCCAACGCTAGATCACCTAATACAAGACAAATACATGAAATCAATACACAATCACACATGCACCCCTAGGGTAATCCCACATGTTGCCTTCCAAAATGGGCCATGCTTGCACGTCGAGTTTCTTTGGCAAAACAATTCAAATGATCATAAGTCCCTCGATGACGCTTTCGAAAGTTGCCTATCAAAATGATCATAGTCCCTTCAAGCAAATTGCCAAAGACACTTGGCACCATTGCATTCATGGTCCATACGATGACCCGCGCCTGTCCCGTTAAAACATCCTAAACGCAAGATTGTCCACCAAATGCAATGGTGGAACAAAATTGTTAAAAAGGGGTTAATACATAAGAAAAACCTTTGAGTAAACTTAGGGGTAGACAAAACTCTTAGTTACTTGATCAACTTGCAAAAACACTTGCCTACTTTTCAAACCACACTCCACAAACACAAACAAAACAAACTTTCAAAAACATTTGAAACATCTTTTCGAAAAGATACACACCTTCGTATATACTCAAACACGAGTCATTACAACGGTTGCCAAAACAAAGGCGTCTATTTCAAAACATTTTCAAAATACACACACCATTTCAAGCAATCAAAAATCAAGGCAAGTGATCTAAAACCAAGTAACTAAGAGCCCATGGATAACCATGGATGAAAAGGGTGCTAATACCTTCCCTTTTCATAATCTACCCCCCGAACCCACGAAACATCTCAAACGGTTTTTCCTGTGCTTTTTAACCTTTCCTTTAGGATAAAATAAAAAGTCGGTGGCGACTCTTGCTAAACCGAACAAGTGCGAATACAAACTCAAAACTTAAGTCAGTTCTCCCACCGTATCACAATGTCCAAAAATACAATGTAGACATCATGTTTCTGACGCTATACGTATTCTGAGGTTTCACGTATTTTGTATGCCTATGTAGGGAATAAATTAGTTCAGAACTTCTTAAGGAAATTAGAATTAGCAAATTCATGCTTGCCTCTGATTTATGGTTTTGATATCTCTTTTTTTTGAAACACTATGAAACCTGCCATAACCGTCACGTGCGCATCTTCTGCTTTGTTGAGAAATGACTAGGTTGCAGATGTTCTGACTAGCATGGAAAGGGAGACCAAGTTCCGCCAGTGGTATCAGAAATTCTGAAATCTTCTTTGTTCCCAACGGACCCAGAACTTCTGACTTTACCTATTTTTACTAATATGACCTCTGTTTTGCAGCACGCCAGAGTCAGAACTTCTGATCCCCTTTAGTCAGCAATATGCTTATTCTATTTTTCTTTTTCTCACTATTTTTGCTATTACTTCCTATTTCATTTATCAAAAAACACCAAAAACATTTCTTTTCATTTTTTACAACAAAAAGATCAAAAATATTTTCTTAAACCAAACTTATCTCTTTTCTAACATAAAACAAGTTCATTTCATGTTTCCTTGTACATTCTTATTCATTCAATATGGTTGTAATAGTAACTTAGGATTTAATTTCATTTGCAATCCCCATTCATAAATATGTACCCCCACCCATAAAAATGTTGTAATAGCGTAGGACTTTACATTTCTGCAATTTATCGCTTTTGAATGTAAATGTTAGTAATTAGGGTGTGTATGGAAAGACATGAAATTGAAAAATAGATAACCCTAATAAAGACTAAAAAATGCATGCAATCAAACACACTTGCACACAAGCACCCCTAGGGTTATCCCACTTGATTGCCTTACAAAAATGGCCATATTATGCATGTGAGGTATCTTAGAAAAAACAAACAAATACAAGATCATAGTCCCTCGATGACGCTATTCAAAGTTGCCTTACAAAATGATCTTAGTCCCTCAAAAAATGCTAAGATACTTTTCAACATTGCTAATTATGGCTACACGATGACCCACACCCGTCCCGCTTACATCCAAAGATAGGGTTGCTTACCAAATCAATGGTAAGACAATAATGTCAAAGGAAAAGAAAATGAACAAGAAAGACATTTGAGTAGGTAGATTGCTCCTAATTACTTGCTCCATTTCAAAACAAACATCCTTGCTATTTTCAAAAATATTCACCTACACTTTCAAAAACACCTTTCAAACTTGAAAACATTTTCAAAGGACCAACACTTTGTATACATTCTTACGAACAAGAATCATTATAAAGTTTGCCTAAACGATGGTGCCTTTTCAAAATACTTTCAAAAACCACACAAAGCACAATTTCAAACAAAAGCAAGTGATCTAGCAAGTAACTAAGAGCCCATGGAAAACCATGGATGAAAAGGGTGCTAATACCTTCCCTTTTCACAATCTACCCCCCGAACCCAAGAAACAATCTCAAATGTCTTTCCTGTCCTTTTTCACCTTTCCTTTTGGATAAAAGAAAAGTCGGCGGCGACTCTTGCTAACCACAACATTTACGATCAAAACACAAAACCTTCAAGTCAGTTCTCCCACTGTACCACAGAAATGGCGACTCTGCTGGGGATAATTCTAAAAGTGGGTTTACAAAGTGGGTTTACCTTAGGGATTAGATCACATTTACTTGCTTACATTGTTTGACTTGTATGCTTTACATTATGGTTCTTTGTTTGGGTTTGAATCCTCTACCCAGATTTGGGATACAATATAGGTAAGTAGCAATACATTGTGAAAACTGTGCGGGGTATACTGACATGGTCTAAGAAATATCTATGTTAGTGCGACATATTTGTGGGTACCGGTAGCCTTTGAGTTAGTCAAAGAGAATACGGGGCCGCTGAGTGATGTCATGAAGCGCTAATGAAATTATAGAACCTTTACTTGACCAACTTGGCCTTTAGGATGTAGTGCGATGACCGACTTTGGTGCAGTCCGAAGTTGGTAGATACTCGATACTACACTCATTGAGGTTTGGTTTCTTGGGATATTTAGGTTTCCATTAAAGAGGCTTGAGCTGAAACAATGACCAAGGAAACAATCCAGTGATATTGAGCTCCTTAGAACCCGGTTACTATTACTAGGATAGGTTTGAGCCAACTAAACTTCAATAGGGTACTTACCTATAAAACTCCATGCAAGCCTAAACCTAAGGACTTGTTTTCTTTGTTTGTATATGCATACTTGTACATAACATCATGGACATCATGAACATAATATACATCCACTAACCATTTTAAGGATTTCGAGATTCATCTTTGTTCTTGTTTTGTAGGATATTGTTGTTGTTTTCGGACAGATTCTCTTCCTAGGCAATAAGTCAAACAATTAGGGTTTGACGTTTCTCAAAGAAAATTGAGTCTTTAGGGTTTCAAATGGTCTTCATAGGTCTTCATGTCTCCCCAAGGTTGTTCAAACCAGTTTTCAAACCTCGCATTGCAAGTTTGCTCAATCAATGGTCCAGATAACTGAAAACGACTACATTGACTTGAAAATTGCCCTTTTACGAGAACAAATTCAAATGATCGTAACTTCTTCATTATTCAAAAATTTTGAACGGTTTTTCTTGTACATGATTCTCCTTGATGCCATCTCAAATTATCTTCACAAATCAAGAACTGATTATGCGTGGAAGATCACCAAAAAATTCAAATGCGTTGGAAGTCGCATCATGAATTTTGACCTAATTTCAAATAATAGTCGTCTGATTGCTAAGAATTGTGATTTCTTCTAATTACAGGACCTTGAGACATTTGTTTCTGCTCATGGTCATATATGATGTCGCTCATGGGTTTATCTTTAAAGAATCGAAAAAGTTTGGGTTTGGAAGACTTTAAAATTATCGAATCCTCGTAAGGCATTTGTTGATTTTAAAATTTTCTTAAACACAGTTTATTGAAAGATTAACGTTTGTTCTCAGAGTATGTTTTGCTTGGACAAGATGTGAAGATTAAGACTATCGTAAAACGACTTTGATTTTGTATTCAAGTTACTATGTTGGAAGTTATGTTAGGGTATTAGGGAATTGATTTGAGGATTCTTTTGAACAAAATGTCGGATTTCAATTCAAGTTGGCAAAGCGCTATGCGAAATCACAAGTTTCGTCTAATTTTCTATGATTCACTCACGTGAATTATTTTAAATTTAAGATACCAATGAACGAAGTCACTAAAATTTGCATAAGCTCATTCGAGATTTCAATACTCGAGCTTCGTTAAAATGAAAGCATGGCCGAATTTGTGCTTCGATGCATGATTTCTCTAAGTTACAATTCTCATGAATCAAATTAAGTATTTCAAACAATTCCATTCAAGATCTTTTCAACTTCATCGCACCGTCAAGAGAAATACCAAACAACTCTCATGACCTATTTCAAAAATCATTCAAAGACCAAACATTGTTATTCAACAAAATCAAAATTACTTCATTCAAGAACCTTCAAGATCAAGTTTCAAATTCATTCATGATACATCAAGCCATGCTAAAAGAAAATTTTCATTCAAGGAATATTACATAGAAGATACATTGAAAATAGCATTTAAATCATTTCCTAAAAATTCTAAGCCCAACTCTTAAGACTACATCCAAAACCATGTTGTTGTCCAACCATTCCAAAACAACTCCATAAAATAGCTTTGCTGCTGCCCCTACATTTAATCAGCCCACAAAACTGCCCAAAACAATCTTGCTACCTTGCTGCCAATGGCCCTGCTATACCTGCTATGTTATGCTGCGAAAACTGTACCAAAGTTAGCCCTATACTAGCTGCCAAAAACCTGCATCAAAGCCTGTACCAAACAGTCCAAAGGTTACAAAGATTCAGCAATACAAAAAAACTGCAACTAAAAAGTAATGGAACAGTGCCTCAAAATTGTTCAAACCTATCTTATTTTTCCCTTCAAATTCAATCTCTTATTCTTCTATATAAGAAAATCAAGGAGAAGGCAGTAGGAGAGTCGCACAATAGAGGAGGAGAAAAGCAAACATAAGTATACACAAAGTTCATTCCAAAAACCTCTCCTCAAAACCACTCAATATAAACTCAAAAGTTCCTTAACAGTTTCATTTTTTTTGCTAACAGCACAAATCTTTAGAATTTCAAGAATTAAGAAGAAAGAATAGAAGCATAATTACCTCGTCTCTGGTGTTATTTTCCTATACTTGTCGAAGTTGATAAACCTTCATACTAGCTCCCCTCATGTAAGTTGCTTCTTGACTCTCTTCAATATCTTGCTGTGTTGTATTGTCGATGGTATGCATAAAATAAAATTGCTGTCGAAAATCTTTGCTCAATCCATGTTGAAAAGTTGTGTTGTTACTATCACCATAGAAACGTAACTGTAAAACTAAGTTTTGATTTTGTTGCTGTTAAGTCATATAAAAACAAAACAAATATTTAAAAAAAAATTATTAGAATCAGGCCGTAAGAAAAAATCGTGAAAAAGAGAGTAGTCCAGAGTTTTACCAACAGAGGCGGAAGACATCACGTGCTGATTATTCCCTCACGAGACCAATTTCTTACCTCCCTTGTCTCTTACTGTGCCGCATAACTTCAATCTCCAACTCTTTCTCAACCCTTCATCACCCATCTCAACTACCCTTACAGATTACCAAAAAAAGAACACCATAGCTGCTGTTTTTGCTCTTGCCCTATTTATCTCCTCCTTCATCGCCACTGGCTCTGTTTTCCTCAAACATCGTAGACTCGAGACTCTTCCTGATGAGGAAATAGAGGAAATCAGGATTCCGAGTCCTGTGACTCGTGGAAGGCGTTTGGCCAAAAAAATCTTGGTGATGATTTCGGTCAAGTTTGCTTCTCTTTGAAAGAAGCATGCTGCTGAGGTGTTTATTGCTGAATCGGTTTTGCTCCGGTGAAGACTCGAAGTCGGAGCTTTGTTTAAAATCGGCATTACTGTGAGGAATTTTTTTTGAAGGGAAAGATAAATTAAAGAAATAGAGTTGTGGAAGAAGGGGATAATGTAAATCCGTAAGAGGGAGAGGGAGTTTTCTCTTCGGTTTAACAGGGAAAGGGAGGAATTGTTGGTGTTGGGATATGCGTGAGGTACAGAGAGATGAGGAAGAGGATGAAGTTTTGATCTGAGAGAATTTTTTTTTGTTGTTGTTTTTTTTTCCGTTTTCTTTTACAATGAGATTAGTATTAAGTTTTTATTTTAATTCTTTTTTTTCTTCCAATACTTATCCCAGTACAGCAAGCGCCGCATCCTCTTTTTCTAGGGTTTTCAAACCCTTCTATTCCTACTGTGAGCCAGGTCGATTTACTGGGCCTTTTGGCCCAATCCCATTTTTCAAATTTCTATTTTTTATGTTAATCAAATCCTAACAATAGCAGATAAATAGAATGGTTCATTTGTTAAAGCTTGTATGTTGCAATTAAGAGGACCCGGGTTCAACACCTTGCCAAGACCTTTATTTACTTATTTTTCTAACTATTTCCCCTTTATGACAAAATTAGTTCAGTTTTAATCTTTTTTAAAATTCAATTAAAACACAACTTTTGAATTAATTAAATTTTCTTTTTCTTGGAAATAATTTTACTAATTAATTCTTTCTTTAGTCATAATTTGTTTATTTTTCCTCATAATTAAAAAAAAATACTAAAAAGATAAAACATGTACATTCAATTTAATTTCTGTTAATCAATTATTTTATTTACTTTTTTACAAGCAAATACTTAGAACTTTATTTCCATATTTTGTTAATTATTTTTTTTACTTCATAGACTTTTGTAGTTTTAATTAATTTGTTCAAATTCGATGTGGTTGTATTGATTGCCTATTTTGACTGTTAATCGCATTGATCCACCCTCATTTGCAAATTTGTACCCCCATTCTCGAAAGCTTTGTAATAGTGTAGAATTTCAATTCCCGCAATTTACTGTTTTCCTTATACTGTATAGTAAATTAGGCGTGTATAGAAATACATAAAATCAATCGCTAGATAACCTAATTTCAACCAAATAACTTGAATCAAACACACTTTTTTCACACGCGCACCTCTAGGGTAACCTCGCTCGTTGCCTCAGAAATACAGTCATGTCCCTCGAATATGGGATGCTTTAGCAATGACCCTTCGATAAAAAGATCGTAGTCCCTCGATGACCCTCGACGTTGCCTTTAATAAAATGATCTCGTCCCTTATAAAAATTGCTAAAGCGTCTCATAAGTTTCTTTCGATGACTGTAAAATTGACCCGCGCATGTCCCTTTACATCCAACGATGGGGCTTCTTACCGAATCAATGGTAAGATAGTAACGTCTAAAGGAGAAATAAAATAAAATTTAAAACCTTTCGAGTGGGTAGATTCGCTCCTAGTTACTCGCTTGCTCACGACAAAAACATTCTTGTACCTACACCTTCATCTCAAAACACTTTCAAAAGACAAAATGTTTTGTATACGTTCTTATAGAGACGAAAACCATTGCAAAACATCTTTTCAAAACATTTTCCAAAATACAATCCACAAACACATCTTTGAACCACTTTTCGAAACAAAGCTTTGTATGCGTTCTTATAGAAACCGGAACCATTACAAAGAGATTTTTAAACACTTTCAAAGCCCACACCACAAGTACACTGTCAAACAAAAGCAAGTGATCTAAATGAGTAACTAAGAGCCCATGGAAAACATGGATGAAAAGGGTGCTAATACCTTCCCTTTTCATAATCTACCCCCCGAACCCGAAAAATAATCTCGAAAGGTCTTTCCTGTGCTTTTTTACCTTTCCTTTTGGATAAAAGAAAAGTCGGTGGAGACTCTTTCTATCCGCACAAATGCGATCGAAACGCAAAACACCAAGTCAGTTCTCCCACCTTATCACAGAACTGGCGACTCTGCTGGGGAATTATTCTAAAAAAAGTGGGGTTACCTTAGGGTTAGATAACCTTTACTCGCTTTCATTATTTGATTTGTGTGCTTTATATTTAGTTCTTCGTATTGGGCTTGCTTTGATCCTCCACCCGGATCTGGGACACCTTTTTAGGTAAATAGCAATAGATTATGGATATTGTACGGCGTAGAACGATATGGTTGAGACAATGGCTATGTTAGTGTGATGCATTTGTGGGTACCGGTATCCCTCGTGGTGAATCGAGGAGAATATGGGCCGCTTAGTGGCGTCATGAAGCACTAATTGACCTTAGAACCCTATTTGAATAAACTTGGCCATTAGGACGTAGTGAGATAGCCGATTTTGGTGTAGAGCTGAAAATTGGTTGATACTCGATACTACACTCATTGAGGCTAGATTTTTGGGATATCTCGGCCGCAATAAAAGATTGTTGTGCTGAGACAATGCCTAAAAGAAAGGTCGGTGATATTGAGATCCTTTAGAACCCAATCATTATTTCTAGGACAGGTTGAGCCAACTAGACTTCAAGAGGGTACTTACCTACAAGACTCATGTAAGCCTAAAACATAGTGTTTTGTTTGTTGTGTGTGTATATATTTGCTTGTACATAAACATCATAAACATCATCAACATCATATGCATGCTCACTAACCATTTCAAGGATTTATAAATTTATCTTTGTTTTTGTTTTGTAGGACATGAATTCTCTCCGAAGAAACACCATCTGAATCAGCTTTGTAAAAGCACATCCTCAACTTCAAGAGCTAGCCTCAAGAGTGCCCAGGGATTCTCCTTTTAACAAGAAATATGGTCGACTCCTCAGTTTGGCTACATCCAACCTCCAAGAAGAGATGATGTGTGTACTATTCCAATTCTTTGATCCCGTACATCATTGTTTCACTTTCCCGGACTATCAGTTGGTACCTATACTAGAAGAGTTCTCTCTACTCTTAGGGATTCCCATGCTTAATCAGATACCGTTCACCGGTATAGAAGGGATTCTAAAACCTGAAGTCATCGCCGAAGCTTTACATGTGAAGAGGGCCGATGTCATAGCCAATTGGGAGACAAGGAGTGGGGTTAAAGGTTTTCTAGCTAAGTTTCTATTGGAAAAAGCTCGTTCATTCTGGGATGACATGAATTTCCAAGCTTTTAAAGACGTGCTAGCTCTCCTCATTTATGGTTTGGTTCTGTTTCCAAATTCGGACCAATTCATAGACGTTAATGCCATCAAAGTCTTTCTCTCTCGCAATCCTATACCTACCTTACTAGGAGACATCTTGCATTGCCTTCATACCCGCACCATGAAGAAAAGAGGTACCCTTTTGTGTTGTATTCCCCTACTCGCTAAGTGGTTCACTTCACACCTGCCTCAGTCAACATTGAAGAACGAGTAAAGACTGACTTGGTCTCAAAGATTGATGTCTCTCACCCACTCTGATATCCGTTGGTGCTCGAGATCCTTGGAAGATATCTCTATCATTGACCGCTGTGGGGAGTTCCCTAATGTACCTCTGCTTGGTATTAGGGGAGGTATCACCTACAACCCATGCTTAGCTCTTCGGCAGTTTGGGTATGCCCAAAGAGACGACCCTCATGAGATGCTCATCCAAGGTATGGTGTTCGACTACGACAAAGAAGACCAAGGTTACCGCCAGAGGTTTACACGTGCTTGGGGAATGGTGAACAAGGTGGACAGTAAGACTTTGGGACATAAAAACTCTATCCCTCTCGAGCCTTACCTTAAATGGGTACGGGCTCGTGCCCAGAGTCTCTTGATGCCTTACCCTTTCATCCTTCCTGTCAAAAAAAATAGCTTGTTATTGAAGGAGACGTCCCATACACTGTTCTTCATCCTGACATGCCTACCTCTCTCGAAGACCTGCAGAAAGCTTGGGTTCAGTTGAAGGAAGAACGAGACACCTTTGAAACCCAGTATTACGCCAGTGAGAAGAAGGTTCTAGAGCTCACCAAACTGCTTCATGAAGAGAAAAACCGGAATACCTACATTGCTCCAAAGAGGATGCGTTCAGTCTTTTTGTCTTAGGAGTTTTTTTGCTGTATTTTGTTTCTTTCTTTGTAAGCCCAAGGAGGCATGATGTATTCAAACCTGGTTTTATTTAATATGACGTGTGTTCCTTTTTTGCTTTGAACAAGTTTAAATCTCTAAATTTCCTTGAAATCATTTGCATATTGCATCTTCATTCATCATAACATCATACAGGTTTCTCATAATAGGTCACCTTATCCTTCTACTGTTTATTTCAGTGAGATGGATGTTGAATAGACTATGAAAGATCTTCAGGCGCAGAATGTCCAGTTTCAACAAATGCTCATGGCTCTGACAAAAGTACAAGAGGAGTTGAAGACTCTGCTGGCCAAAGAGAAGAAGAAGAAGAAAACGAAGAAACCAACCGGTGTTGTAATCATGGGAAGAAGGTTTAAAGGACAAACCAGGCGAACTTTATACTTTGCAACATCGTCAGACGAAGGAGATAATCAAACCCAATAAGTGAACAATGACCCAGCATCCGAAGGAGAGGAAGAGCCTGATTACTCTGAGGAACAATATCCTCCTGCTGATGATAAATACAAACATCTAGAAGATCGTTTAAATGCCATGGAGATTCAGAGGGTACCCGATTTGGACTTTGAAGAATTAGGACTCATCTTGGGGGTTGTCATCCCACAAAAATTCAAGGTCCCAACTTTCGCCAAGTACGATGGTGTCTCTTTCCCGAAGCTACATCTAAGGTCATATGTCAAAAAGATTCAATCCCACACGGCTGACAAGAATCTGTGGGTACATTTCTTCTAGGAGAGCTTATCTGGGACGCAGTTGGATTGATTCTACCAATTATAAGGGACCAATGTTCGCAACTGGGAAGAGTTGGCCGCCGCTTTCTACAAACAATATCAGTATAATGCTGATTTGGCTCCGACTAGGACACAGTTACAAAGCATGTCTATGGGAACGGATGAAGGTTTAAAAACCTATGCTCAAAAATGGAGGGATCTCGTGGGCAGGGTCCAGCCCCCTCTATCCGACAGAGAATTAGTAGATATGTTCCTAGGCACCTTGTCAGGACCATTTTTAAATCACCTGATTGGGAGTTCCTCAGCTGGGTTTACTGAATTAATCATGACTGGTGAGCGGGTCGAGGCCGGTATAAAAAGCGGCAAAATTCAAAGAGATGCATCCTCAAGTATGGTGAAGAAACCCTTTGTTGGAAAGAAGGAGGTCAGTGCTGCATATGACCATAGGAATCAAAACAAAACTGAACGTCACCTGGTGGTAGGGGCTGTTATGATTTCTAATCCTGTGCCAAATCAACAGCGAAATTATCAGCGCAAGCCAGAAGCGCCCATGAGACGATTTACCCGGATTAACATGACCATGTCTCAAGTTTTGCCTCACCTTCTAAAGACCAATCTGGAAACTTTAAAGGAAGCTCCCAAGAACCCCAATACTGCTTCTCCTTGCTATAACCCGAACGCTCGATGTGCCTACCATTCTGAAAGCCCGAGGCATGATACAAACGACTGTTGGGCCTTAAAGAATAAGGTGCAGGACCTTATTGATGCGAAAGAGATCGAGTTTGAGCCCCCAGAAATGCCTAATGTAATAACGACGCCAATTCCCAAACATGGCCAAGGTATCAACGCCATTGACGATGATCATTTTTTTTCCTCTGTGAATGACTTGGTTACTCCTTTATTGACCATTAAACAAAATCTACTGCAAGCCGGCCTGTTCCCAGGCTGCGATGAAAATTGCCACTTATGCAAGTCTCTACCGAATGGTTGTTTGTTACTAAAGATAGGCGTCCAGCGCCTGATGACCAGCAAAGAAATTCTATTTGAAAAGCTACCTCTTATCGAAAGCTCTTATCAAGATGTTTCGATAATCATCATTTCCGACAATCCTCCCAGGGTCTCCACCAAAAGACCCGTTAGGATTACATCCGTTCCCAGATCTGCACCCTTAATCATCACTATGCCAAGACCAATATCATACTCCTCAGATAAAGTTGTTCCCTGGAGTTATGAGGCTGACGTTTATTACTACGGCGTCAAGAAAGATCAGTTGGTTGTCAAGGAGGAAGTTGCGAGAGATATTGATCCCGATATCGGTAAAATCACTGGAACCAGCAAAATAACAAGAAGTGGAAGAGTCTTCTCACCTGAGATTTCTCCAAAGACCATTGCTACTCCTGTGATCATTACTACTGCCACTCCTACCGACACTCCCAGTGATACTCCTACTGTTATCCCTGTTACCGATACAAGGGGCAAAGAGGCTTTGATTGAGCTTGCCTAAGCAAGAGAACTTCCCGAAGTCATCCTTGAAGCTTCTAGGAAAGAAATAGAAGAAATCCTGAAGATAAGCAAGAAAAGTGACTATAACATTGTAGAACAATTAGGGAAGACCCCCTCGAAGATATCATTGTTGTCCTTACTTTTGTGTTCTGAAACTAACGTCAAAGCCTTGGTAAAGTTTCTTAAGACCGCTCACGTGCCCCAAGAGACCTCCATCGACCAATTTGAAAACTGTGTGGCCAGTCTAACTGCTGATAACGGATTGGGCTTTTCTGATGCTGATTTAACCTCTAAGGGAAGGAAGCACAATGATGCCTTACTTATTTCCATTGAATGCCGGGGCACCACACTTTCCCATGTTTTGGTGGATATCGATTCATCATTGAATGTCTTGCCCAAAAATGCTCTCGACCGACTGGATTGCGAGGGGCTCTTCTTGAAACCTAGCAACATCATAGCGAGGACCTTTGATGGCTCCAAAAGGACAATACACGGAGAAGTTAACATCCCCATAAAAATTGGGACTCTGACTTTTGACTCAATTTTCTATGTGATGGACATCCACCCTTCGTACTCTTGTCTGTTGGGCCGACCCTGGATCCATGGTGCTGGTGCTGTCACTTCTACTCTACACCAAATGCTAAAGTACCCGATCAGAGGAAAGATTGTCACAGTTCACGGAGAGGAAGAGTACATGGTTAGCCATCTGAACTCTTTCAGGTATGTCGAAATGGATGGTGAATTCATAGAGACTCCCTATCAGAACTTTGAGGAGGTTCTAGCAACGGTCGCGGCAACCAAGTCTACTCCAAAAGTCCCGAAGATTACCATACCTCCACTGAAGATGGCCTCTTTCAAAGATGCTCGAGCAGTAGTTGAAGAAGGCGGGTGTACCATCTGGGGTCAGCTTCAGGATATCCCCTACAAGTCCGACAAATTTGGGTTGGGATTCACTTCAGAGGCCCAAAAAGTTGTTCGACGTTCTCGCGCTGGGGGACCACCTCTGCGTATAAGAAATCAAGGAATCGATGCAATAGGAGACAGTGACGGCAACTGTGACATGGACGAATGGATTTTTCCAACCATCGGCGGTGGGCTCAACAATTGGGAGGCCAAAGATTTCATTCCTATTACTTTTATTCAAGAGTAATTGTCTTTTAATATTTCCAGGCTTGTAATATTTAAACAATTTAGACTTTTTAAAAACCTTGTGTCTTACCCGAGGCACAACGGTCCATTTGTGAGGGTTGTCACTTCATTCTCATATGTCATTAATGAATCATGGACGTTTTTGCATCAAATTTTGTTTTCTTCGTCTTTTCTTTCTTACATTTTATTTCTTTCAAAGGCAGTTATGCTCTTACAAACACTCACATATTAAAAATGCAGATCTACATCCACTCAGGTTCCCATGGGTAACAGTTCTGCTATGGCCAATTGTGACTTTGAAAATCTGATCTACCAAGCCGATGACGAAGGTGAGGAAGATTATGAAGTGCCAGGGGAGTTGGCCAGGTTGTTGCAACAGGAAGAAAGGACCATTCAGCCACACGAAGAGCCGGTCGAAACAGTTAACTTGGGAATTGAGGAAGACAAGAAGGAGGTCAAGGTGGGTGCCAACTCGGAACCTAATGTCAAGGAGCGTCTGATTCAGTTATTGCACGATTATGTTGAGATCTTTGCCTGGTCGTATGAAGACATGCCAGGACTTGATGCAGACATTGTGGTACATCATCTGCCTACAAAGGAAGATTGTTCCCCAGTAAAGAAAAAGGTTCGTTGCATGAGGCCCGATATGTCGGAAAAGATTAAAGCAGAAGTCATGAAGCAATTCAATGCCGGATTTTTGGCTGTTACCTCTTATCCCCAATGGGTGGCCAATGTTATTCCTATACCCAAGAAAGACGGTAAAGTGCGGATGTGTGTGGACTACAGAGACTTAAACAGGGAAATCCCCAAAGATGATTTCCTACTCCCCCACATTGACATCCTAGTCGACAATACGGCACAACACAAAGTGTTTTCCTTCATGGACGGCTTCTCGGGCTACAACCAAATTAAAATGGCACCTGAGGATATGGAGAAAACAACCTTTGTTACACAGTGGGGGACTTTCTGTTATAAGGTCATGCCATTCGGACTGAAGAATGCTGGGGAAACTTATCAACGCGCCATGGTAGCTTTATTTCATGACATGATACATCATGAGATAGAGGTCTACGTAGACGATATGATAGCCAGATCGCAGATGGAAGAAGAGCACCTTGATCACTTACAGAAGCTGTTTGAGAGGTTGAAGAGGTACAAGTTGAGATTGAATCCAAACAAGTGCATGTTCGGAGTACGGTCTGGTAAACTCTTAGGCTTTGTCGTCAGCAACAAGGGTATCGAAGTTGATCCTGCCAAGGTTAAAGCGATACAAGAAATTCCGTCTCCTCGTACTGAGAAAGAAGTCAGAGGATTCTTGGGACGTCTGAATTACATAGCCAGGTTTATTTCTCACCTGACAGCTACTTGTGAGCCAATCTTTAAACTCTTGAAGAAAGATCAAGTAGTCAAATGGAATGATGAATGCAAAGTTGCTTTTGACAAAATCAAAGAATACCTGCAAGATCCTCCTGTGTTGTTGCCACCTGTCGAGGGAAGGCCATTGATCTTATATCTAACTGTTTTAGAAAACTCAATGGGGTGTGTGTTAGGGCAGCATGACGAGTCTGGCCGAAAAGAGCATGTTATTTATTACCTGAGCAAAAAGTTTACCGACTGTGAAACAAGATATTCACTGCTTGAGAAAACTTGCTGCGCTCTGGCATGGGCTGCTCGCCGGCTAAGACAGTATATGCTGACCCATACTACTCTATTGATATCTAAAATGGATCCGATAAAGTACATCTTCGAGAAGCCCGCTCTTTCTGGGAGAATAGCGAGATGGCAGATGATCCTGACAGAATAAGACATACAGTATACTACCCAGAAATCTATAAAGGGTAGTGTATTGGCTGATCACCTCGCTCACCAAGCCGTGAAAGACTATCAGGACATGAAGTTCGAGTTCCTGGATGAAGACATCATGACATTAGACAACTGTGAAGAAATCGGGCCATATGACAGACCTGAACAAGGATCCCGGTGGACCCTGTTCTTTGATGGGGCATCCAACGCACTTGGCAATTGTATCAGTTCCGTATTCATATCTCTAGAAGGATGTCATACTCCCTTCACTTCCAGACTTTGCTTCAACTGTACAAATAGCATGGCAGAATATGAAGCATGCATCTTCGGTCTCAAAGCTGCTATAGACATGGGGATCAAATACTTGGATGTATTTGGAGATTCAAATTTGGTCATCAGTCAAATCAAAGGGGAATGGGACACCAAACACCCCAACCTTATCCCTTATAAAGAACATGTGTTGACATTGCTGCCGCATTTCAAGAAGATTACCTTCGAGCATTTCCCGCGAGAAGAAAATCAACTAGCAGACGCATTAGCTACAATGTCATCTATGTTTAAACTTAATTGGGATAACGACGCTCCTCAAATCACCATTGAGCGGATGGATGAACCAGCTTACTGTCACGAGATTGGTACTGAAGAAGTAGTGGATCGACCTTGGTTCCACAAAGTTAAAAGGTATCTCGAGTCTCAGGAATATCCATAAGGAGCTTCGGTGAATGGCAAGAAGTTCCTAAGAAGGTTCTCGGCTAAATTCTTCCTTAGTAACGACATTTTGTACAAACGCAGTCATGACTCTGTATTGCTTCGGTGCGTAGACAAGGCTGAGGCTGAAAGGATCATGGTTGAATTACACAAAGGCACTTTTGGTACTCATTCCAGTGGGCATACAATGGCAAAGAAAATCCTACGGGAAGGCTATTATTGGTCTATCATGGAGGCAGATTGCTACCAACACTCTCGGACTTGCCATAAGTGTCAGATTTATATAGATAAAGTGCATGTACCTCTGGTTCCTCTGAACGTCTTGATGGCTCCTTGGCCCTTTGCTATGTGGGGAATCGATATGATTGGGGAAATCAAGCCAACGGCCTCCAATGGACACCGCTTCATCTTAGTGGCCATCGACTATTTTACAAAGTGGGTTGAGGCAGCTTTCTTCGCCTCCATTACAAAGAATGTGGTCGCTCGGCTCATCAAACAGAATCTCATCTGTTGGTACGGTATCCTAGAGAGAATCCTCACTGATAATGGTACGAATCTAAACAACATTATGATCACAGCCTTGTGCGAGCAATTCAAGATTCAGCATCACAATTCTTCCCCTTACCGACCAAAGATGAATGGTGTTGTAGAAGCTGCTAACAAAAACATTAAGAAGATCATACAGAAAATGACAGTCACATACAAAGACTGGCATGAGATGCTACCGTTCGCTCTCCACGGGTATCGTACCACAACTCGCACATCAACTGGGGAAACACCCTATTCTCTGGTATACGACATGGAGGCTGTCTTGCCTATTGAGGTCCAGATCCCCTCTAAGAATCATGAAGGATGTTGGTTTGAACGAAGAAGATTGGATCCATACTCGATTTTACCAACTAAACTTGATTGATGAGAAGAGGCTTACGGCCATCTGTCATGGTCAGATGTATCAAAAACTCATGATCAAAACTTTTAATAAAAAGGTCAAACGTCAGGTATATCGGGTCGGTGACTTAGTGATCAAGCGTATCATTTTGCCACAAGGTGATCCCAGGGGAAAATGGACCCCTACATATGAAGGGCCGTTTGTAATCCAAAGCATATTCTCTGGTGGAGAAATGATCTTGACCACTATGGATGGTGATGACCTCTCGCACCCTGTAAATACGAACATAGTAAAAAGATACTACGCATGATAAAAGACCCGCTAGGTTGACTGGCCTAGGCAAAAATAAGGGCTTCCCGGCGAACCAAAAGGGTTCGGGAAAAAATAAGGAATGAAAATTTAAAAAAAATCTGTACACCCGACAAGTCGAAAACCCGAAAGGGCGGCTTGGGCAAAAAAGGGTATCCCGGTGGACTGAAAACCCGAGAGGGCAGTCCAGGAAAAAGTTAGGGATTGAAGCGTATGACTATGTCCCGTTGAATCATCTGGCAGACAATCTTCAGCGTCGACTCAAACGGCTCTAAATCAATCTAATCAACTTCGTCGATGCGACAAGTGGACAAGACATTCAAAGACATGAAGACTATAGCAGAATGGGAACCCCATGGGATTATTTCACATAGCTATCTTTTCTTTGTATCAATTTTCATTTTTTACAACGACATTCTCTCGCTAGAATGCTCGTCTCATTATACAAAAAATACTTATTCAAGTTAATACAAAGATATCCCTTTTGAAAGTGCAAAACCATCTATTTTTCTTTGTTTTTGTGTCTTGTTTACAAAAATGTCCAATGATTTATTTTTGAGCATATGCATTTGAATGTGATTACTGTTAAAAATAAACAAAAAAAAACAGAAAGACAATTACTAATGACTCTAAGAAATAGGATAATAGTTATGGGCCATTCCATAAGATCCCCGCAGGTACTTTCTCCGGCCAGAACAAATTTCCAACCACCGCTCCAGAATATCCCTAGTAAGTTGCCCAACTTCTCAGATTTTCCCAGCAGAATATCACGAAGACTACAAGCAATGTCCGACTTTTCCCTTCTACAACAGAGTTTATATTTGGAAGTTCACCCATCAGTGCTTCAGAAGGGATTTATTTTCCCCGCTTCCAGCAACGCTACGGCACAAACAATCTTTAATTCCATACATTTGCATCCATACGTCATAGCATTGATAACTCAAGTACATACAATGCAATCTCATTTATTTTGAGAGGCAAACATCACACCATGCATTACATACATCATAGCATTTCATACAATTAACTCTTCCCCTTTTGCAGGAAAGAGTCATTTGACAGGGAATTATCATCAACAAATTTCCAATAGACAAAGATTTTCAACAAGAAAAGACTGGTCAACCATCTACATAACAAAATATTTCTTCCAGACTCTTACTGGTTCAGATAAATCTCTCAATGATTTATTCTGATTCGTCTTTAGATTTTCATTGGTTCAGATAAATCTCTCAACGTTTTATTCTGATTCGTTTCCAGATTTTCACTGGTTCAGATAAATCACCAACGGTTTATTCTGATTCGTTTCCAGATTTTCACTGGTTCAGATAAATCTCTCAACGATTTATTCTGATTCGCCTCCAGGTTATTTCACTGGTTCAGATAAATCTCTCAATGATTTATTCTGATTCGTCTCCAGATTATTTCACTGGTTCAGATAAATATTTCAACAATTTATTCTGATTCGTCTCTAGATTTTCACTGGTTCAGATAAATCTCTCAACGGTTTATTCTGATTCGTCTCTAGATTTTCACTGTTTGAGATAAATCTCTCAATGATTTATTCTGATTCGTCTTCAGATTTTCACTGTTTCAGATAAATCTCTCAACGATTTATTCTGATTCGTCTCCAGATTATTTCACTGGTTCAAATAAATCTCTCAACGATTTATTCTAATTCGTCTCCAGATTTTCACTGGTTCAGATAAATCTCTCAATGATTTATTCTGATTCGTTTCCAAATTTTCACTGGTTTAGATAAATCACCAACGGTTTATTCTGATTCATTTCCAAATTTTCACTGGTTCAGATAAATCTCTCAACAATTTATTCTGACTCGTCTCTAGATTATTTCACCGGTTCAGATAAATCTCTCAACGGTTTATTCTGATTCGTTTCCAGATTTTCACTGGTTCAGATAAATCTCTCAACGATTTATTCTGATTCGTCTCCAGATTATTTCACTGGTTCAGATAAATCTCTCAACGATTTATTCTGATTCGTCTCCAGATTTTCACTGGTTCAGATAAATCTCTCAACGGTTTATTCTAATTCGTCTCCATATTTTCACTATTTCAGATGAATCTCTCAACGATTTATTCTGATTCCTCTCCAGATTTTCACTAGTTCAGATAAATCTCTCAACGGTTTATTTTGATTCGTCTCCAGATTTTTACTGGTTCAGATAAATCTCTCAACGGTTTATTTTGATTCGTCTCTAGATTTTCACTATTTCAGATAAATCTCTCAACGGTTTATTCTGATTCGTCTCCATATTTTCACTGTTTTAGATAAATCTCTCAACGATTTATTCTGATTCATTTTCTGTTAAAAAAAAGAGACCGAGTTCAAACTTTCCGTCAATACTCGTCTTTGGATGGCATCTATAAGCCCATCTCCGACAATTCTCCTTTGCTTCTCTAAATGGCATCTTTAAGCCCATTTCCTTATGCAGTCAACCAATGCATCATCAAGCGCAAATTTCTGGGCACTCTAGTGTTCAATCATCTTCTACTTTCAAGTCGCGAACGACAAACACGTCAATCTCGCTTTTTAAGTATAAGAAGATTGAACAGGGGCAGCTGTTGTACCCCAAAATTTTCCCTCCCATTTTTTTCATTCAAGATGCTATCCTAGGGTTTCTCAGATACCTAATTTGGTTTAGAAGTTGATCGGACAGATTCTCTTCCTAGGCAGTAAGTCAAACAATTAGGGTTTGACGTTTCTCAAAGAAAATTGAGTCTTTAGGGTTTCAAATGGTCTTCATAGGTCTTCATGTCTCCTCAAGGTTGTTTAAACCAGTTTTCAAACCTCGCATTGCAAGTTTTCTCAATCAATGGTCCGGATAACTGAAAACGACTACAGTGACTTGAAAATTGCCCTTTTACGAGAACAAATTCAAATGATCGTAACTTCTTCATTATTCAAAATTTTTGAACGGTTTTTCTTGTGCATGATTCTCCTTGATACCATCTCAAATTTCTCTTCACAAATCAAGAACTGATTATGCGTGGAAGATCACCAAAAAATTCGAATGCATTGGAAGTCGCATCATGAATTTTGACCTAATTTCAAATAACAGTCGTCTGATTGCTAAGAATTGTGATTTCTTCTAATTACAGGATCTTGAGACATTTGTTTCTGCTCATGGTCATATATGATGTCGCTCATGGGTTTATCTTCAAAGAATCAAAAAAGTTTGGGTTTCGAAGACTTTAAAATTATCGAATCCTCGTAAGGTATTTGTTGATTTTAAATTTTTCTTAAACACAGTTTATTGAAAGATTAACGTTTGTTCTCAGAGTATGTTTTGCTTGGACAAGATGTGAAGATTAAGACTATCGTAAAACGAATTTGATTTTGGATTCAAGTCACTATGTTGGAAGTTATGTTAGGGTATTAGGTAATTGATTTGAGGATTATTTTGAACAAAATTTCAGATTTCAATTCAAGTTGGAAAAGCGCTATGCGACATCACAAGTTTCGTCTAATTTTTTATGATTCACTCACGTGAATTATTTTAAATTTAGGATACCAATGAACGAAGTCACTAAAATTTGCTCAAGCTCATTCGAGCTTTCAATACTCGAGCTTCGTTAAAATGCAAGCATGGCCGAATTTGTGCTTCGATGCATGATTTCTCTAAGTTACAATTCTCATGAATCAAATTATGTATTTCAAACAATTCCATTCAAGATCTTTTCAACTTCATCGCACCATCAAGAGAAATCCCAAACAACTCTCATGGCCTAATTCAAAAATCATTCAAAGACCAAACATTATTATTCAACAAAATCAAAATTACTTCATTCAAGAACCTTCAAGATCAAGTTTCAAATTCATTCATGATACATTAAGCCATGCTAAAATAAAATTTTCATTCAAGGAATATTACATAGAAGATACATTGAAAATAGCATTTAAATAATTTCCTAAAAACTCTAAGCCCAACTCTTAAGACTACATCCAAAACCATGTTGTTGTCCAACCATTCCAAAACAACTCCACAAAATAGCTTTGCTTCTACCCCTGCATTTAATCATCCCACAAAACTGCCCAAAACAATCTTGCTACCTTGCTGCCAATGGCCCTGCTATACCTGCTATGTTATGCTTCCAAAACTGTACCAAAGTTAGCCCTATACTAGCTGCCAAAAACCTGCATCAAAGCCTGTACCAAACAGTCCAAAGGTTACAAAGATTCAGCAATACAAAAAAACTGCAACTAAAAAGTAATGGAACAATGCCTCAAAATTGTTCAAACCTATCTCATTTTTCCCTCCCAATTCAATCTCTTATTCTTCTATATAAGAAAATCAATGAGAAGGCAGTAGGAGAGTCGCACAAGAGAGGAGGAGAAAAGAAAACAGAAGTATACACAAAGTTCATTCTAAAAACCTCACCTCAAAACCACTCAGTATACACTCAAAAGTTCCTTAACAGTTTCATTTTTTTTGCAAACAGCATAAATCTTTAGAATTTCAAGAATCAAGAAGAAATAATAGAAGCATAATTACATCGTCTATGGTGTTATTTTCCTATACTTGTCGAAGTTGATAAACCTTCAGACTAGCTCCCCTCATGTAAGTTGCTTCTTGACTATCTTCAATATCTTGCTGTGTTGTATTGACGATGGTATGCATAGAATAAAATTGCTGTCAAAAATCTTTGCTCATGCCATGTTGAAAATTTGTGTTGTTACTATCACCATAGAAACGTAACTGTAAAACTAAGTTTTGATTTTGTTGCTGTTAAGTCATAAAAAAAACAAACAAAACAAATATATAAAAAAAATTATTAGAAACAGGCCGTAAGAAAAAATCATGAAAAAGAGAGTAGTCCAGAGTTTTACCAACAGAGGTGGAAGACATCACGTGCTGATTATTCCCTCACGAGACCAATTTATTACCTCCCTTGTCTCTTACTGTGCCGCATAACTTTAATCTCCAACTCTTTCTCAGCCCTTCATCACCCATCTCAACTACCCTTACAGATTACCAAAAAAAGAACACCATAGCTGCTGCTTTTGCTCTTGCCCTATTTCTCTCCTCCTTCACCGCCACCGGCTCTATTTGCCTCAAACGTTGTAGACTCGAGACTCTTCCTGATGAGGAAATAGAGGAAATCAGGATTCCGAGTCCTATGACTCGTGGAAGGCGTTTGGCCAAAAAAATCTTGGTGATGATTTCGGTCGAGTTTGCTTCTCTTTGCAAGAAGCATGCTGCTGAGGTGTTTGTTGCTGAATCGATTTTGCTCTGGTGAAGACTCGGAGATGGAGCTTTGTTTAAAATTAGCATTACTGTGAGGAAGTTTTTTTGAAGGGAAAGAGAAATTGAAGAAATAGAGTTGTGTAAGAAGGGGATAATGTAAATCCGTAAGAGGGAGAGGGAGTTTTCTCTTTGGTTTAACAGGGAAAGGGAGGAAGTGTTGGTGTTAGGATATGCGTGAGGTACAGAGAGATGGGGAAGAGGATGTAGTTTTGATCTGAGAGAATTTTTTTTGTTGTTGTTTTTTTTCCGTTTTCTTTTACAATGAGATTAGTATTAAGTTTTTATGTTAATTCTTTTTTTTTCTTCCCATACTTATCCCAGTACAGCAAGCGTCGCATCCTCTTTTTCTAGGGTTTTCAAACCCTTCTATTCCTACTGTGAGCCGGGTCGATTTACTGGGCCTTTTGGCCCAATCCCATTTTTCAAATTTCTATTTTTATGTTAATCAAATCCTAACAATAGCTGATAAATAGCATGGTTCATTTGTTAAAGCTTGTATGTTGCAATTAAGAGGACCCGGGTTCAACACCTTGCCAAGACCTTTATTTACTTATTTTTCTAACTATTTCCCCTTTATGACAAAATTAGTTCAGTTTTAATCTTTTTTAAAATTCAATTAAAACACAACTTTTGAATTAATTAAATTTTCTTTTTCTTGGATATAATTTTACTAATTAATTCTTTCTTTAGTCATAATTTGTTTATTTTTCCTCATAATAAAAAAAAATACTAAAAAGATAAAACATGTACATTCAATTTAATTTTTGTTAATCAATTATTTTATTTACTTTTTTACAAGCAAATACTTAAAATTTTATTTCCATATTTTGTTAATTATTTTTTTTACTTCATAGACTGTTGTAGTTTTAATTAATTTGTTCAAATTCGATTTGGTTGTATTGATTGCCTATTTTGACTGTTAATCGCATTGATCCATCCCCATTTGCAAATTTGTACCCCAATTCCCGAAAGCTTTGTAATAGTGTAGAATTTTAATTCCCTCAATTTACTGTTTTCCTTATACTGTATAGTAAATTAGGCGTGTATGGCAAGACATAAATCAATCGCTAGATAACCTAATTTTAACCAAATAACTTGAATCAAACACACTTTTTTCACACGCGCACCTCTAGGGTAACCTCGCTCTTTGCCTTGGAAATACAGTAATGTCCCTCGAATATGGGATGCTTTAGCAACGACCCTTCGATAAAAAGATCGTAGTCCCTCGATGACCCTCGACGTTGCCTTTAATAAAACGATCTTGTCCCTTACAAAAATTGCTAAAGCGTCTCATAAGTTGCTTTCAATAATTGTAAAATTGACCCGCGCCTGTCCCTTTACATCCAACGATAGGGCTTCTTACCGAATCAATGGTAAGATAACAACGTCTAAAGGAGAAAGAAAAGAACATTTAAAACCTTTCGAGTGGGTAGATTCTCTCCTAGTTACTCGCTTGCTCACGACAAAAACATTCTTGCACCTACACCTTCATCTCAAAAGACTTTCAAAAGACAAAATGTTTTGTATAGGTTCTTATAGAGACGAGAACCATTGCAAAACATCTTTTCAAAACATTTTCCGAAATACAATCCACAAACACATCTTTGAACCACTTTTTGAAGCAAAGCTTTGTACGCGTTCTTATAGAAACGAGAACCATTACAAAGAGATTTTTAAACACTTTCAAAGCCCACAACACAAGTACACTGTCAAACAAAAGCAAGTGATCTAAACGAGTAACTAAGAGCCCATGGAATACCATGGATGAAAAGGGTGCTAATACCTTCCCTTTTCATAATCTAACCCCCGAACCTGAAAAATAATCTCGAAAGGTCTTTCCTGTGCTTTTTTACCTTTCCTTTTGGATAAAAGAAAAGTCGGTGGCGACTCTTGCTATCCGCACAAATGCGATTGAAACGCAAAACACCAAGTCAGTTCTCCCACCGTATCACATATATGGATTCACTTCGCAGGAAAACTATTCAAGTCAACCTTGTGAGAATCTCTCCACAACTTAAGGAGCTAGCTTCAAGGATTCCTGAAAACTCTCCATTCACCGAGAGACATGGTATTCTACTCAACTTGGTCACCTCCAACACAAATGAGGATACGATGAAAGTGATTTTTCAGTTCTTTGATGCTTTGCACCATTGCTTCACATTTCCCGACTATCAACTTGTACCTACTTTGGCAGAATTCTCCCAACTCTTGAGGATTCCCATTCTCAATCAACTACCTTTCAACGGTATGGAAAGAGATCTAAATCCAAAAGAGATTGCTCAAGCTCTACACTTGCACTCATCTAATCTCACAACTTATTGGGAAACAAGGAGTGGTGTCAAAGGTTTCTTAGCAAAGTTCCTGTTTGAGAAAGCCCAAAGTTGTTGGAATTCTTTAGACTTGCAAGCCTTTGAGGAAATTGTGGCTCTCCTCATCTATGGGATGGTCTTGTTTCCAAATCCTGACCAACTCATAGATATCAACGTCGTCAAAAACTTCATATCCCGCAACCCAGTGCCTACATTTCTAGGGGATATCCTACACTCTTTTCACACTCGCACAATGAGGAAAAGAGGTGTCCTTATGTGTTGCACTCCTCTCTTGGCAAGATGGTTTATTTCTCATCTTCCCCAATAATTATTAAAGAATGAGCAAGGTTCAAGGTGGTCACAAATGTTGATGACGCTCAAACATTCATACATTCATTGGTGCTCCCAATCCAAAGAGAATGTTATCATTGTCGATCGTTGTGGAGAATTCCCTAATGTTCCTCTGCTTGGCATTAGGGGAGAATCACCTACAACCCCTGCTTAGTTTTAAGACAGTTTGGTTATGCCCGAAGGAATGGCCCGCACGAGATGCTGATTCAAGGTTTGGTATTTGACTACGACAACGACGATCAAGGTCTTCGCCAGAGATTTATCCGAGCTTGGAGGATACTAAACAAGATGGATAGCAAGACTTTGGGGCACAAGAATTCCATCCCTCTTGAGCCTTACCTCAAATGGGTACGAACTCGTGCTCAGAGTCTTATGATGCCTTACCCCTCCATCCTCCCGATAATCATTGAGCCTGTTAAGGAAGGAGATGTTCCATACATTATCCTACATCCTGACATGCCCAAATCTCTTGAAGACCTCCAAAGGGATTGGATACAACTTAAAGGGGAGCGAGATACTTTCGAAGCCTAATTCTACGCAAGCGAGAAGAAGGTTTTGGAACTCACTAGGCTACTTCATGAGGAGCAGACTCTGAATGCCTACATTGCACCAAAGAGGATGCACACTACTTTTCTATCTTAGAGTTTTGTATTATTTTTCCCAAGGGGCATTGATGTACTCAAACTTTATATTATTAATATAACATGTGTTTCCTTTTTGTCTAAAATAAATTTGAATCTTTGAAATCCTTGAAAACATTGCTTAAGCATATATCATTCATCATAACATAAATAGGTCTTTTTCAACAAGTCTCCTCATCTCTCTACTGTTTATTTCAGTAAGATGGATCTCGAGCAAACAATGAAAGATCTCCAAGCTCAGAATGCACATTTTCAACAGTTGCTCATGACCCTAGCCAAGGGGAAGGAAGAGTTGAAGACTCTGCTGGCTGAAGAGAGAAAAAAGAAAACAAAGAAGGTAACCGAAGTCTTAAACATGGGGAGAAGATTTCATGGGCAGACAAGAAGGACTTTGGACTTTGCAACAACATCTGGTGAAAGAGACAACCAAGATGGTAAAGGCAAGGAAACAGTTGTCCTGACAGAATCGGAAGAGGAAGAAGAGGACTACTTTGAAGAACAATACCCTACAGCTGATGACAAGTATAAACATCTCGAAGAGCGGTTGAGCGCGATGGAAATCCAAAAAGTGCCAGGCTTGGACTTTGAGGAATTGGGTTTAATGTCGGGGATTGTGATTCCTTCGAAATTCAAAGCACCCGTGTTCACCAAATATGACGGAGTTTCATGCCCTAAAATGTATCTCCGGTCATATGTGAGGAAAATCCAACCCCATACCGCTGACAAAGACTTATGGGTACATTTCTTCCAAGACAGTCTGTCTGGTACTCAACTTGGCTGGTTTTACCAACTAGAAAGAGCCAACATTCACAATTGGGAAGATCTTGCTGCAACTTTCTACAAGCAATATCAATACAATTCTGATTTGGCGCCTACCTGTACTCAACTCCAGAGTATGGCCATGGCCTTCAATGAAGGTTTCAAGAACTATGCACAAAAATGGAGAGATTTGGCTGGAAGAGTTAAACCCCCTCTATATGAAATTGAGTTGGTAGAAATGTTCTTGGGCACCTTGTCTGGTCCCTTCTTCAACCATTTAATTGGAAGTTCGTCTGCAGGCTTTACCGAACTAATATTGACTGGGGAGAGGGTAGAAGCCGGCATAAAGAGTGGTAAGATTCAGAAAGATACATCTTCTTCTACAGCGGTAAGGAAGCCTTTCATCGGGAAGAAAGAGGTAGCTGCTGCATATCTGCAAAGAAATTAAGATAGGGCTGAGCATCGACCAATGGTAGGGGCTGTTATGATCCCTAAGCCTACGTCTGATCAACAAAGAAGTAATCAACCAAGGGTGGAAAGGCGAATCAGACAGTTCACCAGAATTAACATGACTCTGTCTCAAGTATTACCACATCTTCTAAGATCCAATTTGGTAACCTTGAAAGAAGCTCCGAAAAACCCCAATACAATATCTCCTCATTATCATCCCAATGTCCGTTACGCATATCACTCTGAAAGTCCTGGTCACGATACTAATAAATGTTGGTCCTTGAAGAACAAAATACAAGACCTCATTGAAGCAAAAGAAATTAAGTTTGATGCGCATGAGAAGCCAAATGTCATTTTTGCTCCTATGCCCAGACATGGCCACAATACTAATGCCATTGAAGAATATTTGTTTGTTACCTCAGTTGATGAACTCATGACCCCACTTCCGACTGTTAAAATGAACTTGTTGAAAGTCGGTGTGTTCCCGGGCTGTGATGAAGATTGTCGTTTCTGTTTATCCTCACCAATTAGCTGTCCTTTGTTGAAAGTAGGCATTCAGTTCCTGATAGATAACAAAGAGATTTTGTTCGAAAAAACTCCTATTCCACCTATTTCTTTTGAAGATGTTTCAATCATTACCATTTCTGCCAATTCTTCCAGGGTCTCCACCAAAAGACCCGTTAGAATTACATCAGTTCCGAAAGCAACTCCTTTAATAATCACAATGCCTGGGCCAGTCCCCTATGTGTCAGACAAAACCATACCATGGAATTATGGAGGGGATGTCTACTACCATGGTATCAAACAGGACTGGTCGGCCGCCAAAGATTCAAAATCCGAGAAAGAAGACTCTGATGTCAGTAATATTTCCGGAACTAGCAAAATTACCTGAAGTGGTAGGATCTTTTCTCCAGAAATTGCTCCCCCAAAAGCAGTTTTTGGACCCGTGACTATCCCTGTGGCTGCTCCAAAGGTTACTCTGACACCCATAATCATCTCTGCAAGTACTCCAATTGATAAAGCCGTTAGAACCCCTGTAATCATTCTTACTGACACTTCTGCTGCCGAGTTAACCGAGGCTCGAGGAAAAGGTGTTATGGTTGAGCCTGTCCGAATGAAGGCTTAGGCATTGACTATCCCTGAGACCTCCAAGAATGAAATGGAGGAGATCTTAAAAATTATAAAGAGAAGCAACTATGATGTAGTTGAACAGCTGGGGCAAACTCCCTCTAAGATCTCCATGCTAACATTACTACTATGCTCCAAGGCACATGCAAAAGCCTTGGTGAAGTTCTTAAAAACCGCCCATGTACCTCAAGAGACATCTGCTGATCAATTTCAAGACTGCGTGGCCAGCCTAACTGCAGACAATGGTTTAGGTTTTTCAGATGCTGATCTGACGTCGAGGGGAAGAAAGCACAATAAAGCGTTGCATGTCTCAGTGGAATGTAGGGGCACCACTCTGGCGCATGTTTTGGTGGACACTGTCTCATCTTTGAATGTATTACCAAAAAAATCTCTTGATAGACTTGACTGTGAGGGGTTGACTTTGAAGCCAAGAAACATAGTGGTAAGGGATTTTGACGGTTCAAAGAGGATGGTACATGGAGAGGTAGACATTCCCATAAAGGTGGGAACCCAAACCTTCAATTCAACTTTTTATGTGATGGACATCCGCCCTTCATACTCCTGCTTGCTAGGCCGACCATGGATCCATAATGCTGGTGCTGTCACTTCTACGTTGCACCAAATGTTGAAGTATCCAGTTCAAGGAAAGATTATCACCGTACATGGAGAGGAAGAATACATGATCAGCCATCTCAATTCCTTCAGATATGTGGAATTAGAAGGTGAGTTCATTGAAACTCCATTTCAACACTTTGAAGAGGTCCCTCAAGATATGGCAGTGATTAAGGATGTTCCCAAGATTACCAGGCCTCCACTATGGATGTCGTCATTAAAGGATGCCAATGCAGTGGTAGAAGAAGGAGGATGCACTACCTGGGGACAACTCCCAGATATCCCATATAAGTCTGACAAGTGTGGCCTAGGTTTCACTTCAAGTGCTCAAAAGGTTGTACGTCGTGCCTGTGTTGGAGGGCCACCCTTGAAGATCAGCAACCGTGAAGTCAACACAGTGGAAGATGGTGAAGATGGTTGTAACCTGGAGGAATGGATCTTCCCAACTTTCAATGGAGGGCTCGGCAATTGGGAGGCTAGAGACTTCGTCCCGATCACTTTCATCCCTCAGTAATTTGTCTTTAAATTTTGTTGGATCTGTAATATTCAAAACAATTCGCACTCTTAAAACCTTGTGTCTTACCCGAGGCACAATGGTCCATTTGTAAGGGTTATTATCTCATTTTTCATATGACATCAATGAATCATGGACGTTTTCGCATACAAACTTTTGTGCTCATTGTTTTTCTTTTACATTTTACTTTCTTTCAAAGATAGCTATACCCTTACACACACCCACACTCACAATGCAGGTATACATCCATTCAGGATCCCATGGGTAACGATACTGCGATGGCCTTTTGTAACTGAGAATCTAATCTACCAAGCCGAAGACGAAGGTGAGGAAGATTGTGAAGTACCAGGGGAACTTTCCAGATTGCTACAACAAGAAGAGAGAACCATTAAGCCTCACGAGGAATCCATGGATACAATCAACCTAGGTACCGAAGAAGACAAAAAAGAAGTCAAAGTGGGTGCCAATCTGGTACCCAGTGTCAAGAAGCGTTTGATTCAGTTGTTGCATGATTATGTAGAAGTCTTTTCCTGGTCGTATGAAGACAAGCCAGAACTTGATGAAGATATTATGGTGTATCATCTGCCTACAAGAGAGGATTGTCCGTCGGTAAAACCAAAAGTTGGCCGCATGAGACCTGATATGTCAGAAAAGATTAAAGCAGAGGTCATGAAGCAATTCAACGCTGGATTCTTGGTTGTCACCTCTTATCCCCAATGGGTTTCCAATATTGTTCCAGTCCCCAAAAAGGACGACAAAGTGTGAATGTGTGCAGACTACATAGATTTGAATAGGGGAATCCCTAAGGATGATTTTCCACTCCCCCACATTGATATCTTAGTTGATAATACAACACAACATAAAGTGTTTTCCTTCATGGACGGATTCTCAGGTTACAATCAAATCAAAATGGTTCCTGAGGACATGGAGAAAACAACATTTGTCACACAATGGGGCATATTCTGCTACAAGGTAATGCCATTCAGACTGAAGAATGCTGGGGAAACCTATCAGCATGCCATGGTAGCTCTATTTCAAGACATGATACATCACGAAATAGAGGTCTACATAGAAGATATGATAGCCAGGTCTTAAAAAGAGGAAGAGCATCTTGATCACTTACAAAAACTGTTCGAGAGATTGAAGAAGTACAAGCTGAGGTTGAATCCTAACAAATGCATCTTTGGGGTACAGTCTAGTAAACTCCTAGGCTTTATCATTAGCAACAAAGGTATTGAAGTAGATCCTGCCAAGGTAAAAGCAATACAAGAGATGCCTGCTCCTTATACTGAGAAGGAAGTCAGAGGTTTCTTGGGACGTCTGAACTATATTACCAGATTCATTTCCCATCTGACAGCTACTTGTGAACCAATCTTCAAACTATTGAAGAAAGATCAAGTAGTCGAATGGAACGACGAGTGCCAAGTTGCTTTTGACAAAATCAAAGAATACTTGCAAGAGCCTCCTATGTTGATGCCACCAGTCGAGGGAAGACCATTGATCATGTATCTGACTGTTTTAGAAAACTCAATGGGGGTGTGTATTGGGGCAGCATGACGAGACTGGCCGAAAAGAGCATGCTATTTACTACCTGAGCAAAAAGTTTACCGAATGTGAAACCAGATATTCACTGCTCGAGAAAACTTGTTGCACTCTGGCATGGGCTGCTCTCTAGCTAAGACAGTATATGCTGACTCATACTACCTTGTTGATATCTAAAATGGATCCGATAAAATACATTTTCGAGAAGCCTGCTCTTTCTGGGAGAATAACAAGATGGCAGATGATCCTGACAGAATATGACATACAATATACTACCCAGAAAGCTATAAAGGGCAGTGTATTAGCTGATCACCTTGCTCACCAAGCTGTATAAGACTACCAGTCCATGAAGTTTGAATTCTCGGATGAAGACATCATGACATTAGACAACTGTGAAGAATTCAGGCCATATGATGGACCTGAACAAGGATCCCGATGGACCCTGTTCTTTGATGGAGCATCTGATGCACTCGAAAATGGTATTGGTGTTGTAATCATATCTCCAGAAGGGTGTCATACTCCCTTTACTGTCAGACTTTGCTTCAATTATACAAACAACATGGCGGAATACGAAGTGTGCATCTTCGGTCTCAAAGCTGCCATAGACTTGGGAATAAAATCCTTGGATGTATTCGGAGACTCAGCTTTGGTTATCAGCCATATCAAAGGGGAATGGGACACCAAACACCCAAACCTTATCCCTTACAAAGAACATGTTTTGACATTGCTACCACATTTTGAGGAGATTACCTTCGAGCATTTCCCGCAAGAAGAAAATAAGCTAGCAGACGCTCTAGCCACAATGTCATCTATGTTTAAACTTAATTGGGATAACGAGGCTCCCCAGATCACCATCGAACGAATGGATGAACCAGCACACTGTCACGAGATTAATACTGAAGAAGTAGTGGACCAGCCTTGGTTTCACGAAGTCAAGAAGTATCTCGAGGCTCAAGAATATCCAGAAGGAGCTTCAACCAACGATAAAAAAGTTCTTAAGGATATTCTGTGCTAAATTATTCCTTAGTAATGGCATCCTGTACAAACGCAATCATGACTCTGTGTTACTTCGGTGCGTGGATAAGGTTGAAGCTGAAAGGATCATGGCTGAATTGCATGAAGGCACTTTTGGAACCCATTCCAGTGGCCATACGATGGAAAAGAAAATCTTGCGGGCAAGCTATTACTGGTCTACCATGGAAGCATATTGCTATCAACACTCTCGAACCTGCCATAAGTGTCAAATTTATACTGACAAAGTGCATGTACCTCCGGTTCCTCTGAATGTCTTGACGGCTCCTTGGCCCTTTGCTATGTGGGGGATTGATATGATTGGGGAAATCAATTCGACAACCTCCAATGGACACCGCTTCATCCTAGTGGCCATTGACTATTTTACAAAGTGGGTGGAAGCAGCTTCCTTTGCTTCCGTCACCAAGAACATTATTTCCCGCTTCATCAAGCAAAATCTTATTTGCCGGTATGGTATCCCGAAAAGGGCCATCACTGACAATGGAACAAATCTCAAAAACACTATAATTACCGCCTTGTGCGAACAATTCAAGATTCAGCATCACAATTCTTCTCCCTATCGGCCAAAGATGAATGGTGTTGTCGAAGCTGCAAATAAAAACATTAAAAAGATCATACAGAAAATGACAGTTACATACAAAGACTGGTATGGGATGTTACTGTTCGCTCTCCACGGGTATCGTACCACGACTCGTACATCAATCGGGGCAACACCCTATTCTCTGGTTTACGGCATGGAAGTTGTCTTGCCTATCGAGGTCCAGATCCCCTCTCTGAGAATTATGAAGGATGCAGGGTTGAACGAAGACGATTGGATCTAGACTCGACTTGATCAACTGAACTTGATTGATGAGAAAAGACTTACTGATGTTTTCCATGGTCAAATGTATCAAAAACGGATGATCAAGGCTTTCAACAAAAAGGTCAGACGCCAAGTGTATCAAGTTGGAGATCTAGTGATCAAACGCATCATACTGTCACAAGGTGATCCTAGAGGCAAGTGGACTCCTACCTATGAAGGACCATTTGTAATCAAAAACATTTTCTCTGGTGGGGCAATGATCTTGACCACCATGGATGGCGACGACCTACCGCATCCTGCGAACACGGACATAGTCAAAAGATATTACGCATAAGAGACCCGCTAGGTTGACATACCTAGGCAAAACAAGGGCATCCCAGCGAACCAAAAGGGTTTGGGCAAAGATTAGGGGTATAACAAAAAAATCTGTACACCCGGCAAGTTGAAAACTCGAAAGGGTGACTTGGGGAAAAAGGGGTTTCCCGGTGGACTGAAAACCCGAAAGGGCGGTCCAGGAAAAAGTTAGGGAATATAAAGCGTATGACTATGTCCCGTTGGATCACTTTACGGACAACCTTTGGCTTCAACTAACAAATTCAACGGTTCTAATTAATTCAATCAACTTCGGACGAGGCAATAAATAGACAGGACGCTCAGAGATATGAAGGATATAGCAGAATGGAAACCCCATGGGATTTTTACACATAGCTATCTTTTCTTTGTATAAAAATTTTCATTTTTTACGACAGCATTCTCTTACAAGAATGTTTGTCTCCTTATACAAAAATACTTACTCAAAATTAATACAACGATATCTCTTTGAAAGTGAAAAAACTATCTGTTTTTCTTTACGCTTGTGTTTTGTCTACAGTCCAATGATTCATTGATGAACATATGCATTTGAACATAATTGTTGTTTACAAATAAACAAAATGAAAAAAGGAAATTACTCAGGATTCCCCAATAGGCAAAACTCCCAGTTATCACTCCCCAGTAGAAGTCGTCAAATTTCTCAGGATTCCCCAATAGGATTTTACAAGCCGTATACTGTATTTCCCTTACAAACGGAAACTCATCAATACTTCGACTTAAAGACATGAAGACTTGTGTATCCTCAGTCGCAGTCAGGGATTTTTTTCCCTAATCCAACAGTAGCGCAACAAACTATCTCACATACGCATACATTGCATCCATATATCATAAACATTGATAACACGAATGCATTATACTATGCATTTCATACAACATGACTCTACATTTTAGCTAACATTTTACCCTTTTAAGGATAAGATTAAACAGTTACCATTAACAATGTTCAGAGTTTCTTTTGATACAGTTCAGATACGCACCAGATACGGATGCCATTCTGATACTCACTCAAAAACAGCTTTTGATATAGTTCAGATACGCACCAGATATGGATTCCATTCTGATACTCATTCAGATTCAACTTTCAGATATAGTTCAGATACGCACCAGATATGGATGTCATTATGATACTCACTCAAAAACAGTTTCAGATACAGTTCAGATATGCACCAGATACGGATGCCATTCTGATACTCATTCAGATTCAACTTTCAGATACAGTTCAGATACGCTCCAGACACGGATTCCATCCTGATACTCATTCAGACCCAGCTTCCAGATACAGTTCAGATACGCACCAGATACGGATGCCATTCTGATATTCATTTAAAGACAACTTTCAGATACAGTTCAAATACGCTCCAGACACGGACGCCATTCTGATACTCATTCTTTTAGCTTACAAATTACAATTTAACAATCACTCTTGGATGGCGTCTGCAAGCCCATCTCCTACAACTTTCTATCACCTCTCTAAATGTCATCTTTAAGCCCATTCCCTCTACCATCACATCGCCGAGTGCAAATTTCTGGGCACTCTAGTGTTCAATCATCTTCCACCTTCAAGCCACGAATGCCAGATCCACCAATCCAACTATCCAGGTTCCTTCTCCCTTATCTCCAAACAACAGTTTACAACACTAAAAGGCCCAGACCCAACCAGATACGGACGGTTTCATATTTCCCCAGTAAGTCGTTGTACAACCTAGACCCTAATTAGGTATACATTCTACTGTCCCCCCTTCAATCAAGAGTTAATTCCCCAGTAGAGTAATGGACAACCGAAGCTCCTAAATTTTGCTTCCCAGGGCATAAATCAACATTCCTCGACAAAATCCTCCTCAAAAGTGGGTACAAGAATTTTCGCCAAAGAATCTCTTATGCAACCTAACTTTTCTGGATGGCATCTTTAAGCCCATCTATGACGATTCCCCATCGCCTTCCAAATGGAATTTGTAAGCCCATTCCCTACACAATCAACCACAACATCATCGAGTGCAAATTTCTGGTCACTCTAGTGTTCAATCATCTTCCACCTTTAGATCACGAAAGACAGACCAGCCAATCTACATCCTCAGGCTTAAAAAGATTGAACAGGGGCAACTGTTGTACCCAAAATTTTCCCTCTCATTTCTCAAAGGATCAACCTGGATCCTCAGTTTTTCTTCCATCCAATTTCAAGCCTTGATTACAAATTTGCCAAGAAAGTCATTCATAAGGGAAAAATGGTCATTTGCACATTAAAAAGTCAAACTTTGACTTTTGGATCAAAATCAAGCCCTAAGAATCATATTTCATCAAGACACGTTGAAATATGAAGTTTGTTTCATCAAGAAATTCAAAAGTCAAAATTCTAAATACTTAGAATTTTTCTAAGTGTTTAAGAAATATGACAAGCTCATAACTTCTGATCAGATTATCACCATGATGCAAGCTGATTCTGGAATAATTTCTAACTTAAGAGTTTTAGATTTCAATAAGATCTAAAACATTACAGAACAAAACTTCTCCTGGAAATGCTGGAATTTCAAGTTATAAATGTTCAAAGACACGTCCATGAAACTAAAGCACTCAGCAAATTTTGGACACTCTCAAGACAGAGTTTGGTCAGAACTTCTGGGCCAGTTTTCACAAAGGTTCAGGCAGAGTTTGCAAGGGTAATTCAAAGAAGGTTACAAAGTGTGCTACAAGCTTCCTGGAAAGTCTGAGAGTTCCTTCAGAACATGCTGGAGCAAGGAGATACAGGGATCAGAAGTTGGATATTTATTCTAAATTATGCTGAAGTTGAACCTCTGACCCAGAATTAAGCAATGATGCAAGATCTCACATTGCAGGATTTCCGGTTTGATAAATCTCATCATCATTTAATGCTAACAACTACTTTTGAGTCTTTATCCAAAGGATTTCCCCACGTGTGGCATAGAAGTACCATTACTGTCTTGGAAAAGCAAACTCTTGTACAAGAAGTGTGTTGGGCCCATGCGTTGCTTTTGAGTTTACTTTTCCTTGATTCCTGCTTAAAAAAATCCAGCTCAGGTGCTTCTAAAACTGCTGACCACCCTACCTATTTGAAGTTACTTCAAGAGCAAGTCAGCGCCCAGCTTATGATGGTGGTGCCCCTTGATCTCTCCAAACTACTAAACCTTTGCCTATAAATTAGACCTTATTGGCAACTGTAAAAAAGGTCAAAAGTTTAAGAAAGAAAAGCCCTGAACCCCTGCTAAAATTCCAAGAGTCCAAAAACTGCAAACACAACATACAAAACCTGTTAACTTTTGATTCCTTACATTCAAACTCCATTTGTTCTCAAGTGTTTCTTGACTAAAACCATCCACACAGTTTCTGATTCACATATTAGAAGTTATCCTAACTTCTGTATTCATACTGCAATATACTCTCCATCCACCTCCACTTCAAAGAAGTCAGAACATCACCCCCTGGCTGTTCTAGAAGTTTGAAAACTTCCAACCTGCTGAGTACATGAAGAAGCTTCTCAGAACATCACCAGAGTTCAGGACCACACTCCATTTCACAGAACCTTTTCCAACTGTAAGGTAAGCTTCTGCTGACTCTCAACATATTACCCAGGCATTATCAGATTTTCATGTCCAAAAATACAATGTAGACATCATGTTTCTGACGCTATACATATTCTGAGGTTTCACGTATTTTGTATGCCTAAGTAGGGAATAAATTAGTTTAGAACTTCTTAAGGAAATTAGAATTAGGAAATTCATGCTTGCCTCTGATTTATGGTTCTGATATATCTTGTTTCTAAAACACTGTGAAACCTGCCATAACTGTCATGTGCGCATCTTCTGCTTTGTTAAGAAATGACTAGGTTGCAGATGTTCTGACTAGCATGGAAAGGGAGACCATGTTCCGCCGGTATCAGAACTTATGAAATCTTCTTTGTTCCCAGCGGACCCAGAACTTCTGACTTTACCTGTTTTTACTAATATGACCTCTGTTTTGCAGCACGCCAGAGTCAGAACTTCTGATCTCCTTTAGTCAGCAATGCGCTGATTCGATTTTTCTTTTTCTCACTATTTTTGCTATTACTTCCTATTTCATTAATCAAAAAACACCAAAAACATTTCTTTTCATTTTTTACAACAAAAATATCAAATATATTTTCTTAAACCAAACTTATCTCTTTTCTAAAATAAAATAAGTTCATTTCACATTTCCTTGTACATTCTTATTCATTCAATATGGTTGTAATAGTAACTTGGGATTTAATTTCATTTGCAATCCCCATTCATAAATATGTACCCTCACCCCTAAAAATGTTGTAATAGCGTAGGACTTTACATTTCTGAAATTTATCGCTTTTGAATGTAAATGTTAGTAATTAGGGTATGTATGGCAAGACATGAAATTGACAAATAGATAACCCTAATCAAGACTAAAAAATGCATACAATCAAGCACACTTGCACACAAGAACCCCTAGGGTTATCCCACTTGATTGCCTTACAAAAATGGCCATATTATGCATGTGAGGTATCTTAGCAAAAACAAACAAATACAAGATCATAGTCCCTCGATGACGCTATTCAAAGTTGCCTTACAAAATGATCTTAGTCCCTCAAAAAATGCTAAGATACTTTGCAACATTGCTAATTATGGCTACACGATGACCCACGCCCGTCCCGCTTACATCCAAAGATAGGGTTGCTTACCAAATCAATGGTAAGACAACAATGTCAAAGGAAAAGAAAATGAACAAGAAAGACATTTGAGTAGGTAGATTTCTCCTAATTACTTGCTCCATTTCAAAACAAACATCCTTGCTATTTTCAAAAATAATCACCCACACTTTCAAAAACACCTTTCAAAAACACCTTTCAAAAACACCTTTCAAACTTGAAAACATTTTCAAAGGATCAACACTTTGTATACATTCTTATGAACGAGAATCATTACAAAGTTTGCCTAAACGATGGCGCCTTTTCAAAATACATTCAAAAACCATACAAAGCATAATTTCAAACAAAAGCAAGTGATCTAGAAAGTAACTAAGAGCCCATGGAAAACCATGGATGAAAATGGTGCTAATACCTTCCCTTTTCATAATCTACCCCCCGAACCCAAGAAACAATCTCAAATGTCTTTCCTGTGCTTTTTCACCTTTCCTTTTTGATAAAAGAAAAGTCGGTGGCGACTCTTGCTAACCGCAACATTTGCAATCAAAACGCAAAACCTTTAAGTCAGTTCTCCCACCGTACCACAACTGGCATGAGATGTTACCATATACTCTCCATGGTTACCGTACCACGGCGCGCACATCAACAAGGGCAACTCCTTTCTCTTTGGTATACGGTATGGAAGCCGTCCTACCAATTGAAGTCCAAATACCTTCTCTGAGAATCATAAAAGATGCAGGGCTGAATGAAGATGAATGGATTCAAACTCGACTTGACTAGTTGAACTTGATCGATGAGAAGAGGCTTACGGTTGTCTGTCATGGTTAGATGTACCAAAAACGTATGACCAAAGCTTTTAACAAGAAGGTCATACGTCAGGTATATTGGGTTGGTGACTTGGTGATCAAGCGTATTATATTGCTACAAGGTGATCCCAGGGGCAAATGGACTCCTACATACAAATGACCATTTGTGATCAAAAGCATATTCTCTGGTGGAGAAATGATCTTAAGCACTATGGATGGCGACGACCTTCTACATCCTGTATACGCAGACGTAGTCAAAAGATACTACGCATGAATAAAGACCCGCTAGGTCGACTGGCCTAGGAATAAATTAGGGATAAAATAAAAAAAATTGTACACCCGGCAAGCTGAAAACCTGAAAGGGTGGCTTGGGAAAAAAGGGTATCCCGGTGGACTGAAAACCCGAAAAGGCGGTCTAGGAAAAAGTTAGGGAATTAAAGCGTATGACTATGTCCCGTTGAATCACCTTATAAATAAACTTTAGTATCGACTGACAAACTCGAACGGTTCTAATCAATCCAATCAACTTCGGACAAAGCAACAAGTGGACGAGACGCTCAAAGACATGAAGGCTATAGCAGAATGGGAACCCCGTGGGATTATTTCACATAGCTCTCTTTTATTTGTATCAATTTTCATTTTCTACGACAACACTCCCTTACTAGGATGTTCGTCTCGTTGTATAAAAAAATAATTATTCAAGTTAATACAAAGATATTCCTTTGAAAGTGCAAAACTATCCGTTTTTCTTTTATTTTCGTGTTTAGTTTGCAAAAACGTCCAATGATTATTTTTGAACATATGCATTTGAACGTGATTACTTTTTACAAATGAGCAAAAAAAAAGGGGAACAGAAAATAGAAAGACAATCACTAATGGCTTTAAGAAATAGGATAATATCTATAGACCATTCCATAAAATCCCCCGCAGGTACTTTTTCCAGCAAGAGCGGAAATGGGGACATCCCACTATAGGATCGCTAACATATCTCCAGTATGCAGCCTAATGGTATCAAGTGCTCTCGCATCCCCGACGGAACAAAACTTCCAGTTACTGCTCCAAAGATTCCCCGGTGAAAGTCGCCCAGTTTCTCAGGATTCCCCAGCAAGATTTCACAAGGTCCACAAGCAATGCACGACGTTTCCCTTCCACAATAGGGTTTATTTCTCTAATAAATGGAAAATCATCCATCAACACTTCAACTTCAAAGTATGAAGACTTACACTTCTCATTCCCAATAGTACTCATGGACTTACTTTCCCTGACTCCAACAACACTGTGACATAACAATTAATGTGTCCATACATTACATCCATACGTCATAACATTGACAACGCAAATGCATACAGCACGGTCTCATTTTTAGAAGCAATATTATACCATGCATTTCATACATCATGGCATTACATGCAACTAACCCTTCACCTTTTCATGAAAGATCAATCAACAGAAAATTATCATTAAATTTTCAACAAGCAAATTATAGATCAATTCCTGAGAAAGGACTGGTCGACCATCTACATAACAAATATTTCCTCCAGACCCCTGCTGGTTCGGTTTAAATCTCTCAACGGTTTATTCTGATTCTTTCCCGCAGACGCTTTCTTGGTTCAGACATTTTCTCTGGTTCAGATAAATCTCCCAATGATTTGTTCTGATTCTCCTTCAGATCCCTGTCGGTTCAGTTTAAATCTATCAACGGTTTATTCTGATTCTTCCCCCACAGACGCCTTTTCTGGTTCAGATAAATCTCTCAATAATTTGTTCTGATCCTTCTCCAGATCCTTGCCGGTTCAGTTTAAATCTCTCAACGGTTTATTCTGATTCTTTCTCCGCAGACGCATTCTTTGGTTCAGATAAATCTCTCAATAATTTGTTCTGATTCATCTCCAGATCCCTGCCGGTTCAGTTTAAATCTCTCAAAGGTTTATTCTAATTCTTTCCCGCAGACGTCTTCTCTAGTTCAGATAAATCTCTCAATGATTTATTCTGATTCTTCTCCAGGTCCCTGCCAGTTCAGTTTAGATCTCTCAATGGTTTATTCTTATTCTTTCCTGCAGATATCTTCTCTGGTTCAGATAAATATCTCAACAATTTATTCTGATTCTTCTCCAAATCCCTGCTGGTTCAAATAAATCTCTCAATGATTTATTCTGATTCTTTCCTAGTAGGCACTTTCTCTGGTTCAGATAAATCGCTCAAAGATCTACTCTGATTCTCTCCAGTTAAAGAATATTCAAGACCTCTTTTGGTTCAGTTTAAACCTCTCAACGATTTATCTTGATACTTTCCAAATGAACATTTCTGGTTCAGATAAATTGCTCCAAGATTTATTCTGATTCTTCCCAGTCAAACAACATACAAGACTTTTACTATTTTCAGATAAATCGCTCCAAAGATTTATTCTAATTTTTTTCCAGTTGAAATCATGTTCGGACTTAGTCCATTTTCTGTCAATAATCACCTTTGGATGGCATCTACAAGCCCATCTCCGACAAATCTCCATCATTCCTCCAAATGGCATCTATAAGCCCATTCACAATTCATCTTCGTGTGCAAATTTCTGGGCACTCTAGTGTTCAATCATCTTCCACCTTCAAGTCACGAATGGCAGAACCACCAATCTAACTCTTCAGGTTTAAGAAGATTGAACAGGGGCAGCTGTTGTACCCCAAAATTTACCCTCTCATTTATCAAGTAATTTCTCACAAGATCTCCTTTGGTTAAAGACTGCACTAGGGTTGATCAGCTCAAGACACCTGCTCAAACATTGAGGACTGAAAATTAGGGTTTGAGATTGCATAAGGATATAGGATCAAGCGCTTACCACTGAGCTAAAAGAAATTGCTTGTAGCCAAGGTGCAACTTTATTTCCATATAGTACGAGCATTTTTAGGGGCTTCACCTAGTTTACTAAGCGCCCATGGGTGGGATGTTAAGCCCTTCGAATCCCTAAGATTGACGTTGGATATTTTAATCCAACAATCTCCCCCCAGTGTCAGCCGAGGGGATTCGAACCCATGACCATGCTCTGATACCACTTGTAGAAGTGAAAAACACAAGAAGGGGGGGGGGGTGAATTGAAACTTAAAAACAAAAGCAGTAGACACAATATTTTTATCTTGGTTCGTTTGATCTCAAACTACTCCATTCCACCCGCCAAGGTGATTTCACCTCTCTCCAACGAGGACTTAATTCATAATCAAACTGATTACAATTCTACTTTAACAACTGTTAAAGTCTTCTTGAGTCCAAAACCACAACCCGGTTTTCTCAAGGAATTTCACTAAACAGTTAATTGAATAAAAGTGTATAATGATGTTTCTAAAATAAACATTATCACAAACTTGTGATGTATTACACAGTTTAGTATTGAATTGTTGAAGATGAAGAATGAAAGCTGCGTTGTTTACTTTTTCACGTGAGTTTTTCTTTATGAGCGCAGTTGTTCATCATCTTGAAATCTTCTAGTCTGCTTTATATAGGCCTTGCAATAGAGACATAAGAAGATACTTTTGGTAAGTCCATAACACGAGTTGATGAGCTTTCCAAATCAGGAGATCCTTGTTTGTTTGTAGTCGTTACTTATGATCTTGCATTGATAGAGTTGTAACGCTTCAGAGCTTCTTACATCAGAGGATGAATATTACCGTTGAGAGTTCTTTACAGCTTAATCAAAATTTTGCATATCAGAGTATGAGAGATTCTGTTTCGCAGCGCTGGTGCATTCAGAAGTTCAATCAGAACTTCTTCATATAAGCGTGTCATGCATATTTGATGCGTCTGAATCTTTCATTGTCCTTTCAACTTCTTTGCTCGCATAATCAGAACTTTTGGTGATGTTCTGGCAGAACTTCCAGTTGCATTAGAACATCTTTTTCACATCAAAACTTCCTGCATGAAATGATACTTTTATTAGCGAGCATATTTTTTCTTTATATCATGTGTTTGTTATCATCAAAACTCTTACTGGGATGTAAAACCAAATTATGTTCTAACAATCTCCCCCTTTTTGATGGTGACAAAAACTAGTATATTTTGATGGAATATAAAGAACAAAAATTAAAAGCCCCCCCCCCCCCCTGAGTAGAATACTCCGCTAAACAGAAAATAAAATACTTCCATGAGGATCTTCTGATTATGAGTCAAAATTTTCTTTATTCTCCCCCTTTTTGTCAAGAATCAAAAAGTGGTAAAGACTTTGTTTGGCTTGCTCTGACAGAAGTTGCTTGAAAAGATGTGACACCCTTTTCTAGATACATCTGAGATTCTAGAGAGAGCTTCGGATATTGTATTTCCATTCCAGTTTCCAATAGATTCAGAGCCAGTAAACTTTTGTTTTTGATTGCCTCTGAAGTCTGCGAATCTTTTAAATTCCAGGTTTTGGAACATATACTTTCTTTCCTCCATGAGTAGAGAGAATCCAGAGTCCAGGTATTAATAATGGTGTTTCAACCTTACTGTTAAAAATATCTGCAACACGGATGATTTTGTCTTACCCATATCTTTCTGGGTCCATGACTGTTAGAGTTTCCAAAATTCTGTTTGAAATTTGGTTTAGTATAAAATGCCTTACTAGCATGTTTTATATCATGTGTTTTCCCAGTAGTGAAGTGAGAATTAAGAGGAGTGCATTTAATAACTAGATCCTTAACTTTCTTAGGTTGGGATACTTTGCCTTTGTATCCTATACATATTCTTACGTTTCTGCTAACTCCATAGATCATTGAAACCATCTTGCTTCTATCTATGTTTTTAGCAAGGAACTTCTGAAAACTAAGATCATATTCCTTTATGATCTTATCAGCATTACTGGGAGCCTCTGAGATTATTTCCTTCTGAGAGTTTTGTAAATCATTTTCTAGTTTTGAAATCTTTTCTTTTAACTCAGAATTTTCTAATCTAAGACTCTCAGTTTCTTCAAAGTCAGAGACAAGATCCTTTTTCAGGTTCTTGAATTTGACTCTGAGTTGCTGATACCTTTCCAGAATCTCACTCAGACTTTCTTCTAGTTCAGCTTTAGAAAAATTAACAATAAAGTCAGAAAATACCTCTTTAGCGTCTGATTCTGATTCTGACCCTGATTCTTATTCAGAAGATTCAAGGACATCTAATAAGTTGTCCGTTTGAGCTATATTGGCTTGTTCATCTTCTGATTCCATTCCGTCTTTAGAAGATTCAGAGTCATCCCATGTTGCCATAAGACTTTTCTTCTTCTCCTTAACGATCTTCCTTTTATGTTTCTCCTTCTTAAGCCTTGGACAATCACTTTTGTAATGACCTTGTTTATTGCATTCATAGCAGGTAATGATTCTGTTACTTGATTTTCTTTGTCCAGAAGATTTTTCAGAGTCATTTCCTGTTCTTCTGGAGTTTCTGAAATTCTTCTGGCTGTGCTTCCACAACTGATTGATTCTTCTGGATAGAAAAGACAGTTCGTCTTCTTCTGACGAGGATTCTCCAGAGTTTTCTGCTTCTGCTTCTGCCTGTAAAATTTTGGTTTCATATTTGTTAGATTTCATAGCGAGAGACTTACATTGCTTATGAGGCTCATCATCTTCTAACTCTATCTCATGGCTTATGAGGGAGCTGACAAGTTCTTCTAGAGATATTATGTTCAGATATTTTGCCAGTTTGAGAGATGTGACCATTGGTCTCCATTGTTTTGGTAAACTTCTGATGATCTTCTTTACATGATTAGCAGTTGAGTACCCTTTGTCCAGCACCTTTAGCCCTTCTACCAGAGTTTGGAATCTAGAGAACATTGTTTCAATGGTTTTGTCTTCTTCCATTCTGAAGGCTTCATACTTCTGAATGAGCGCAAGGGCTTTGGTTTCTTTTAATTGCAAGTTGCCTTCATGCGTCATTCTCAGAGAATAAAACATGTTCTTAGTTGTTTCTCTGTTTGTGATCTTCTCTTACTCTGAATATGATATGGCACTCAAGAGAATCGTTATGGCCTTGTGATGATTTCTGAAGTCTTGCTTTTGATGATCTGTCATCCTTTTTCTGTCAATCTTCTGACCGCTTTCATCAACAGGATGTATGTTTCCATCAGTTACCACATCTCAGAGGTCAGCATCATAGGCTAGGAATAAACTTATGATCATATCCTTTCAATAGTCAAAAGTTTCACCGTCAAATATTGGAGGGTTGCTGCTGATGTTCTGACTTATTCCCATCATAGTGTTTTCCCCCTTGGATCTTTATCTGACACGGTTAAGTGTTTGTACCCAGATCCAGGTGCTCTGATACCAATTGAAGGATCAAGCGCTTACCACTGAGCTAAAATTAATTTCTTGTAGCCAAGGTGAAACTTTGTTTCCATATAGTACGAGCATTTTCAGGGGTTGCACCTAGTTTACTAAGCGCCCATGGGTGGGATGTTAAGCCCTTCGAATCCCTAAGGTTGACGCTGGATATTTTAATCCAACAAAGGATAATTGAACTTTTAATGCCTCATATGACTTTCATGAATAATTATGGACCCTCAAGATTGCTCATGTCAAGTTTCAAGTCTTGGATCACATTTTTGCTCAGTCAATTGATCAGTTGATCTAAAAATCAACTGTATTGGGAAAAAGTCAACTATGGCCAATTTACAGTCAAAATTCATAATTTTTTATCCATATCAACATTGTAAACTCCTATATGTCATTTGATCAAGTTTGTACCATAATTCCTCAAGAAATTTGATCAAATCATCAAAAGGGAAAAATGGTCAAAATTAGGGTTTTGATTGAGAAAAGGCCATTTCTGATTTTTGACCTAGCAAATGGTTAATTGGTTTGAGACATGATCTCAAGGTTTAAAATGCATCATTTTGACCTAATGGTATGACCCAAAACCGTACACTAAAAAGTCCAACTTTGACTTTTTGGTTAAAATCAAGTGTCAAAGATCACAATTCATCAAAACATGTCAAAATATGAAACTTGTTCATCAAGAAATCAAAAAGTCAAGATTTCATTTTGAAAAGTCAAAATTTCCAAACTTAGAAATTTTTCGAAGTGTTGAAAACTTCACATTTTTTCACAACTTTAAGCCAATTTTTCACCATGATGCAAGATGATTCAAAGGAAAATTTCAACATGAAAGTTGTAGATCTCAATGATGTCTAAAAAATTTCTGAACACAAATCCTCCTAGAAATGTATGGATTTCAAGTTATTAATCCATGAAATCATGGTCATGAAACTAAAACACTTAGTGAAATTTTAAGCATTTTGGCCAGGATTTTGACCTAACTTCTGGGCCAAGTTTCATATAGTTCCAATTGGATTTTGCCAAAGTGGTTCAAATAGGGGTTGTAGAGCACATTATAAGCTTTCCTAAATGTCCAAGAACTCCTTGAGATCATTTTTGAGCAAGGAGATTCAAAGGTCAGAAGTTAGGGCTTCAAGTTATTTTACAAGGCAGAATTTGTGATGCACAATGGACCAAATCACATAGCCATGCTGCATAATCTCAGTTTGCAGGCTTCTAACTTGCAATTCACTCCTTAATTAAATGATTACACAACATATTGAGCCATTATCCAAGCATTTTAACCATTATCCAAGTTGCATTTCCATTTTTGGAAGAAAGGCAAGACTTCCATTTTGGAAAAGTATGCTTTTGCAAATGTCAACCCTTCTTGAGCCTCTCAATGGATCCTTCTGCACACACAACATCTACAAGTCATAAATAAGCTCGTTTAAAGTTCAACCACTCTACAATAGCACGGTACAAGCTTTGGGAAGATGTTTGTCATGTTTGCTTCAAAAACAAGTAAAGGTTTTACAACATGTAAATCCAAATTAAGATTTGTTGTAGAACATAAAACCTCTTGCCTATAAATACATACACTATTTGCAACCTAACCCATGCATTCTTAAGCCCTCAAACTCCCTAGAACTTAGAATCACACACAAAAACTCCATTGTTGCATAATCTGAACAAAAACTTGAAACTCACATCTCCCTCGTGCGTTTCCAAGCCTTTTGGTTCCTAAAGCTTCTAAACATCAAATACAAACCATCCAAAGTCCCTTTGCCCAACTGTAACACTTCCATCATCAAGTTCCATTTTCAAAAACAGGGGTCTACAACTTGACTTCTCCAGAACTCCTCAACCACTTTCAGCTCAAGCCAGGCATCACATTAGCTTCCTGGGAACTTGAGGAAGCTAACCCAATCACTAGAACTCATTGAAAGTTGCTCCAACTCAAAACACGATACCCTCTTGCAAGGTGAGTTTTCTGACTTTTGAACTATTCATATAGGCATTTTTAGGCTTCTATTTCAAAGATAAAATGTATATACCATTGCCACGAAGCTGTACATATCCATAGTTTGCATTTATATGACCTGAGCTTTGAGAATTTTGGAGTTGAAGTTTCTAAAATTTTTAGGTTTTAAATTAGGGTCAGAAAAATTCTCACTCATCTTGGATTTATAGCTTTAGTTATTTATATGGTTGGATTCGTGGGAAGAAATGCCACAACTTTCATGTTTGAACTTTCCATTTTTGTTGAGAGATGAACAAGTTGCAGATTGTCTAGATGGACGTGAGGTTGAAGATGAAGTTCAGGCCATGGACTTGATTTGTAATATATATTTATGGTTTGATATAAATAAACAGATGTATAGCCACCCCAGTGGTAAGGCAGCGCACTGGTAACCAAGAGGGTGTGGGTTCAACACCCAACGCGCTGCCTTTTGTTCTTTTTTTCACATTTTTACGCTTTTTTTTTGTTTTTGTTTGCAGTGCCTGGGCCCCAAACATTGGGCTTTTATTTTTTTGCTGACTTTCCTCCCTAATTATGTTTCATACCCCCTCACGCATTTTATTTCTTTATTTCATTTTCATTTTTATTTTTATTTTACTTTCATATTTTCTTGTTATTATTTTTATTACTAATATTAGTTTTTTATTATTAATAAAAAAAATTAAATAAATATTTACTTTATTATTTTTGCACTCATATTTTATTTTTCTTTATAAAACTAAAAAGAACCAAAACAATTTTCTTCACAATTCAATTTCTTTCTTTTATTAATATTTAGATAATTAGGTTTAATTATTATATTATATTATTTTCTTGTAAAATTAATTTAGAATTTAGGTTCATTTTAATTAATCAATTTTTATGTATTTTTATATTATTCTTAAAACCTTTTCATAAAAAACTCTAAAAAATGTTTTTTTTAGTTAATTTCTTTTCATAAATAGTTTAAGTTAGTTTTATTTAATTATTTTCTTAATTAGGTCAAGATTAAAATCCTTTCATAAAAATCCAAACAAAAATCATTTCTTTTTTTTTCATTTTTACATTCATGCCTTTTATTTTCAATTTATGTACAATATTCAATATGGTTGTAATAGTTAATTAGATTTAATTTTCTTACAAAATCCCCATTTGTAAATTTGTACACCCCCTCCCTCATTGATGTAATAGCTTAGTATTTTTATTTCCCGCAATTTAATGCTTTATATATAAATGCTAGTAAATTAGGGTTTGTATGGAAAGATTAAAATCAACAAGTTAGCAAACCCTAATTCAAGACAAAACAATGCATGTAAATCAACACACTTGCACACTTACACCCTTAGGGTAAACCCACTTTGTTGCCTTACAAAAATGGCCATGTTAGGCATGTGGAATATCTTAGCAAAAGCAATCAAAAATACAAGATCATAGTCCCTCGATGACGCTATCCAAAGTTGCCTTTCAAAAATGATCTTAGTCCCTAAAAGAAAATTGCTAAGATATTTTCACAACATTGCTATCATGGCTATACGATGACCCATACCCGTCCCTTTACATCCAAAGATAAGGTTACTTACCAATCCATGGTAAAATAACAATGTCAAAGGAAAGAGGAAATAAATAAGAAAGACTTTTGAGTAGGTAGAATGTTCCTAGTTGCTTGCTCATTTTCAAACCAAAACATCCTTGCTATTTTTAAAACAAACACCAACACTTTCAAAACACCTTTTAAACTTAAAACATTTTCAAAAGATTAAACACTTTGTATACGTTCTTACGAACGAGAACTATTACAAAGTTTTCCTAAACGATGGCGCCTTTTCAAAATACTTTCAAAAACCACACAAAGCACAGTTTCAAACAAAAGCAAGTGATCTAGAAAGCAACTAAGAGCCCATAGATAAATATGGATGAAAAGGGTGCTAATGCCTTCCCTTTTCATAATCTACCCCCCGAACTCAAGAAAACGTCTCAAAGGTCTTTCCTGTTATTTTCAGCCTTTCCTTTTGGATAAAAGAAAAGTCGGTGGCGACTCTTGCTAACCGCAACAATTGTAATTAAACGCAAAACATCCAAGTTAGTTTTCCCACTGCTTTACGCTTTCCCATTCATAGCTTGCATGATTTCTTTGGATATTGACAGCATATGAGATCTTCATTCAATGCAAAAATCATCCATAAAACAAATTATGTGATTTATTTGGATTTATTTGAGTTTTAAATGAATAAAAATCAAAATAAATTAAATAAACAAAATAAATAAGGCATGGAGGATCCCATAGGTCGTGGACCATGTTAGGACTAAGATTCAATCTTGAAAAGATGGGCCCATGTGGAAAAAATGCAATTTTGGGCATTGTTGACTTTGTGCAAATTTCCAAAAATGGCCAACTTTGACAATGCATATCTCTCTCAATTTTGACCCTAAGAGGGTGTTCTTGGACTTTTTAGAAAGCTTAGGATGTCCCCTAAGCAACATATTTCATTTCATCTCAATTGGATCTTCCATGTTTATGTAATAAGCTTTGACCCAAAAGGTATTTTTGTTGACTTTTGAAAAGGACCATTAATGTCTGAATTCATATCTTTTCATGAGTACATTTCTTGAACTTTAGAGATGAAGATGAGTTGTAGGGAATTGGATTATCTTCAAAATGAGCCTTGGATGAGAAATTTATGATAAATTATGAGAAAGGTATGCCTGGTCAAAGTTTGGTTGACTTTTCCTATTGGAACCCTAATTTAGCAACTTTTGAGTTTTGATGAATTAGGAGCATTACTTGAGGAATCATGATCAACCCTTGATAAAATGATGGATATCACTTCAAAATGTTGATGTTGACCAAAAATCTTGAAGTTTGACTGTACGTGGGTCACAGTTGACTTTTGACCTAGTAAAGTTGATTTTCAGGCATCTGAGCAGTTGACTGAGAAAACTTGTAGTGCAAGGCATGAAACTTGGCATGGATGATATTGGGGACATATTAGGGCAATGGAAACCATTTAGGACCCTTGGAACTCAAAAATATTTATGAGGAGTGAAACCCTAGTTTGAGGCTCATTGTCTTAGGAGGAGGATTTGTCTGATCAATCCTGAGTCAACTTGAGCAATTGAGGACCTCTAGGAGTATGTCTTATGTGAAAATGGGAGGATAAGTTTTGGGGTACAACATCTTCCCTTGTTCAATCTTCTTAAACCTGAGGATTTAGATTGGCTTGTCTGCCTTTCGAGATCTGAAGGTGGAAGATGATTGAACACTAGAGTGCCCAAAAATTTGCACTCGTCTGAAATGATGCTTGATTTGTATAGGTAGTATCGGGAATGGGATTACAGATTCCATTTGGAGAAGATGACTGAAAGTAGTCGGAGGTGGGCTTAAAGACGCCATCCTGAGAATGTAACGGAGAGTCATCGAAGACGGGCTTAAAGATGCCATCCAGAGTAATGATGATTCCATGAGATATTCCTTTGTGGGAATTCCTGTTCCTGTTGTTAGCGAGGACTTCACTGAGGAATGTTGGTCTCTGTCTTGGGGAATAGACTCTAGGAGCTTCAGTTGTCCATTACTCTACTAGGGAATTAACTCTTGATTGTTGAGACAAAAGTAAGTTATTATCTGGTCGAGTCCAGGCTTCACAGTGATTGGTTGGGGATGATAAGGCTGACTGTTATCTGGTCGTATTCCAGGCTTCACAGCGACTTACTGGGGAAATATGAAATTGACCGTATCTGGTCGGGTCCAGGTTTTACAGTGTTGTAAACTGTTGTCCAGAGATAAAAGAGAAGAAGCGTGTATAGGGCTTTCTCGGGACAAGTCCATGTAAACTTGCGTCAGGTAATTCATGAAAAGGAGCCTGGATAGTAGGGCTATGAGAAGGAACCTGGGTAGTAGGGTTACTTCAAAATAAAGCCTGGGTAGTAGGGCTATGAGAAGGAACCTGGGTAGTAGGGTTACTTCGAAATAAATCCTTGGTAGTAGGGCTATGAGAAGGAACCTGGGTAATAGGGTTACTTCGAAATAAAGCCTGGGTAGTAAGGCTATGAGAAGGAACCTGGGTAGTAGGGTTACTTCGGAATAAATCCTGGGTAGTAAGGCTATGAGAAGGAACCTGGGTAGTAGGGTTACTTCAGAATAAAGCCTGGGTAGTAGGGTTGTGAGAAGGAACCTGGGTAGTAGGGTTACCTCGGAATAAAGCCTGGGTAGTAGGGCTGTTTCGGAATAAAGCCTGGGTGGTAGGGATGTGAGAAGGAACCTGAGTAGTAGGGTTACTTCGAAATAAATCCTGGGTAGTAAGGCTATAAGAAGGAACCTGGGTAGTAGAGTTACTTCAAAATAAAATCCTGGGTGGTAGGGCTGTGAGAAGGAACCTGGGTAGTAGGGTTACTTCGAAATAAAATCATATGTGGTAGGGCTTGTGAGAAAGAACCTGGGTAGTAGGGTTACTTCGAAATAAAAGTATGGGAAGTAGGGTTGCCTCATTTGATCACGTAGATTAGTTGACCCATTTGGTTTTGGGAACTGATTTTCCATTAGTTGTCTACAGATATGACATGTATAGCTTCATGCATTTAATCTTGAACTGTTGGAATTGTTGATGATAACCATCTTTCCTGAAAAGGTACTGGATTAATTATATGCGATGCATGAAATGCATTGTGTGATGATGTTCTCAAAATAAATGAGATTATGATGTATGCAATATGTATGCACACATCATGATGTATGAACATGAAATGTTATTGTGACATATCCGAGTATGGGAAAATAAATCCCTGGCTGCTGCTGGAGAATACTGGAAATTGAATTCCTAACTGTTGTAGAAAAAGTGGTTCTTTTACTTCCGTTGGGGATGGTGAACAGAGATGAATATGCCGTGGATTTCCTCCTTTCTGCTTGTGAATATTCTGCCGAGGAGAGACTCTGCTTGAGAATAACTCTATGGGGGAATAACTCTGTCTGAGGGAGGAGATGCTTTGCGGGAAGATTTTTCCGATTCGGAGAAATAAACTCCGCTGGGGGATGAACTTCCGTAGCTGGAGGAATAAACTCTGTTTGGGATTGAGCTTCTGTATTCAGATAAATAAACTCTACTTGGAAGAAAACTTTATGAACCGCTTGCGATTATAAAATTTGGATGGGGAATATAGACGTCGGCTCTCTGAAGGAACTTGGCTAGGAAAAGTAACTCCAGTTTGGGGAAGTTGATGTCAAAGCTTTTGTTGCCTCTACTCTGTGGGGAGTGTATACGTCACGGGGTCACATGTAATGGTGACTTCGTTTCAAAGCTGTCCTTGCCCCTGTTTCTTAAGTTATAAGCAACTGTCTTTCCGTTTCTTATGCGAATATTTGTGAATAGAAATCATATTCAAATGCATATGTCAAGAATAAATCATTGGATGTTTTTGCAAAATAAAACAGAAAAAAAAAACAAATGGTTTTGTAAAATTGACTTGTATTAATTTCTGAAGTTGGGCTATAATAGGCATTTTTGTACAAGGAAGCTGATGCTCTAGTAAGAGAATGCCGCCGTAAAAATGAAAGCTATACAATATTGTGTACAAAGAGAAGAAAACAGCTATGTGTAATAATCCTATTGAGTTTAAATCCTGCTATTGCTGCTATGACTTCGAGCGTCTCATCACTTTGCTGCTTGTCTGAAGCTGACTAAATTGATTGGTTCTGTTTTGAGCTTGATAGATGATATTGAAGTCTTGTCGCAAGGTGATCCAATGGGACATAGTGATACGCTTTAAATCCCTAACTTTTTCCTGGACCGCCCTTTCGGGTTTTTAGTCCACTGGGATACCCTTTTTTGCCCAAGCTGCCTTTTCAGGTTTTCGACTTGCCGAGTGTACATATTTTTTGTTTTCATCCCTAATTTTTGCTCGAACCCCTTTGGTTCGCTAGGAATCCCTTATTTTTGCCTAGGTCAGTCAACCACGCGGGTCTTTAATCATGCGTAGTATCTTTTCACTATGTCCGCATTAACATGGTGAGGGAGGTCGTCACCGTCCATGGTGGTCAAAATCATGGCTCCACCAGAAAACATGCTTTTGATCACAAATGGCCCTTCGTACGTGGGATTCCATTTTCCCCTGGGATCACGTTGCGGCAGTATGATGCGCTTGATCACTAGATCCCCGACTGGATATGCTTGGCGCCTGACCTTTTTGTTGAAAGCCTTGATCATATGTTTTTGATACATTTGACCATGACAGGAAGCAGTAAGTCTCTTTTCATTGATCGGATTCAATTGATTAAGTCAATTCTGGATCCAATCATCTTCATTCAGACCTGCATCCTTCATGATTCTCAGAGAAGGGATCTGGACCTCAATAGGCAGGACAACCTCCATGCCATATACTAGAGAGTAGGGTGTTTCCCCTGTCGATGTTCATGCGGAGGTGCGATATCCATGAAGAGAAAATGGTAACATCTCATGCCAACCTTTGTACGTCACCGTCATCTTTTGTATGATCTTTTTGATGTTCTTGTTTGCAGCCTCCACAACGCCATTCATCTTCGACCGGTAGGGGGAAGAATTATGGTGCTGGATCTTGAATTGTTTACAGAGTTCGGTGATCATCGTATTGTTGACATTGGTACCATTGTCCATGATGATTCTTTCGGGGACACCGTAACGACAAACCAGGTTATGCTTGATAAACCGCGCCACAACATTCTTGGTAACATTAGCAAAAGAGACATCCCCAACCCACTTCGTAAAGTAATCAATAGCCACCAGGATAAAGCGATGCCCATTGGAAGCGGTAGGTCTAATTTCTCCGATCATATCAATGCCCCACATTTCAAAGGGCCAAGGAGCCGTCAAGACATTCAAGGGAACCGGAGGTACATGTACTTTATCAGCATAGATTTGGCACTTGTGGCAAGTTTGGGAGTGCTGATAACAATCTACTTCCATAGTGGACCAATAGTATCCTGCCCATAGGATCTTCTTAGACATGGTATGTCCACTTGAATGGGTTCCGAAGGTACCTTCGTGTAGATCTGTCATAATCCTCTCTGCTTCTCTTTTGTCTACACACCGCAGTAAGGTAGAGTCATGGTTGCGCTTGTAGAGGATTCCATTACTGAGGAAGAATTTTACGGCGAACTGTCTCAGAAACTTCTTATCATTGAAAGATGCCCCCTCGGGATACTCTTGAGCCTCGAGATATCTCTTCACTTCATAGAACCAAGGTTTGTCTGCTACTCCTTCCGTGTCAATCTCATAGCATGATTCTAGTTCATCCAACCTTTCAATAGTGAACCGAGGGGCCTCGTTATCCCACCTGACCTTGAACATAGAAGACATGGTAGGTAGTGCGTCCGCTAATTGATTCTCTTCTCGTGGAAAATGTTCAAAGGTTACCTCCTCAAACTGTGGAAGCAATGTCAGCACGTGCTCTTTGTATGAGATGAGATTCAGGTGCTTCATATCCCACTCTCCTTTGATCTGAATTATCACCAAGGCTGAATCCCCGAAAACATTTAAGAACTTGATCCTCAGGTCGATGGAAGCTTTGAGACCCATGATGCATGCTTCATACTCCTCCATATTTTTGGTAAAGTTAAAGCATAGTCAGGCAGTGAAAGGAGTATGACAGCCTTCAGAAGATATAATTACAGCACCAACGCCATTACCGAGTGCGTTCGAGGCTCCATCAAAAACCATAGTCCATCGGGATCCTTCTTCAGGTCCTTCATTTGGTCCAGGTTCTTCGTAGTCAGTCACTAGCATTATATTCTCGTCCGGGAACTCAAAATTCATGGACTGGTAGTCATCCATGGCCTGATGAGCCAAATGATCAGCTAATACACTTCCCTTGATTGCTTTCTAGGTTGTATATTGGATATCGTATTCGGTTAAGATCATCTGCCATCTTGCTATTCTTCCGGAGAGAGCAGGCTTCTCGAAGATGTACTTGATCGGATCCATCTTAGATATCAATAAAGTTATGTGGGTTAACATATATTGTCTTAGTCGGAGAGCAGCCCATGCCAAAGCGCAACAAGTTTTCTCGAGCAGTGAGTATCTTATCTCACAGTCAGTAAACTTTTTTCTAAGGTAGTATATTGCGTTCTCTTTTCGACTAGACTCATCATGCTGCCCCAACACACACCCCATTGAATTGTCTAACAATGTTAAGTACATTATCAAAGGCTTTCCTTCAATTAGAGGCATCAGAATGAGAGGCTCTTAGAGGTATTCCTTGATTCTGTCAAAGGAGACCTGACATTCGTCATTCCACTTTACCACTTGATCTTTCTTCAGGAGTTTGAAGATCGGCTCACAAGTAGCAGTGAGATGTGAAATGAACCTGGAGATATAATTTAGGCGTCCCAAGAAACCCTTAACTTCCTTCTCAGTACGGCCTCTCTTTTATGGCCTTTAACTTTGCAGGGTCTACCTGAATACCTTTGTCACTGACGATGAACCCCAGAAGTTTACCAGACCATACCCCGAAGGTGCACTTATTCGGATTTAACCTCAACTTATATGTCTTCAACCTGTCAAACGACTTTTGTAGATGATCAAGGTGCTCTTCCTCGGTTTGAGACCTGGCTATCATGTCATCAACATAAACCTCTATCTCATGGTGAATCATATTATGGAACAAAGCTACCATGGCTCGCTGATAAGTTTCCCCAGCATTCTTCAACCTAAAAGGAATCACCTTGTAACAGAAAGTGCCCCACTGTGTGACGAAGGTTGTCTTCTCCATGTCTTCGGGTGCCATCTTGATCTGGTTGTAGCCAGAGAAACCATCCATGAAGGAAAACATTTTGTGTTGTGCGGTGTTGTCAACCAGAACATCGATGTGGGGAAGCGGGAAGTCATCCTTGGGGCTTTCCCTGTTCAGGTCTCTGTAGTCCACACACATTCGTACTTTACCGTCTTTTTTAGGCACTGGCACCATGTTCGCAACCCATTGGGGATAAGAGGTGACAGCTAGGAACCCAGTGTTGAACTGCTTCATAACCTCTGCTTTGATCTTCTCTGACATTTCAGGGCGCATACGGCGGACCTTCTGTTTAACCAGAGGACAATCTTCTTTAGTTGGTAGTCGGTGGACCACAATATTTGTGTCTAATTTTGGCATGTCTTCATATGACCAGGCGAAGATCTCAACATAATCATGCAACATCTGTACCAACCGTTGTTTGACACCAAGCTCCAGATTTGCACCAATCTTAACTTCTTTTCTGTCTACCTCTGTGCCCAAGTTTATTGTCTCAACTGGCTCTTCATGAGGCTGTATAGCCTTCTCTTCCAACTGTAACAGTCTAGCAATTTCTCCAGGTACCTCACAATCTTCCTCACCTTCTTCCTCGGCTTGGTTGATCAGATTTTAGAATTTATAACTGGCAATAGCAGAACTGTTATCAATGGGATCCATAGTGGATATGGATCTGTAGTTTGATATGTGAGTGTGTGTAAGAGCATAGCTGTATTGACAAAGTGAAAAGCATAAAAGAAAAACAGAGAGTGCAAAATTTGTATGCAAGAACGTCCAATGTTTTATTGATGACATATGATAATGACATATAATAACCCTCACAAATAAACCATTGTGCCTCGGGTAAGACACAAGGCCATAGAGTTTATATTGTTTATTACAAATCCGAAAAACAAGTAAGACAATTAATGCTGAACAAAAGTAATCAGCACAAAATCTTTGGCCGTTCAGTTACTAGGTCCACCGTTGGTAGTAGGGTAGATCCAACTATCGATATCAAAATCCTCATCATTGTCTTCTATAGCATTGACCCCACGATTTCTAATGCGTAGGGGAGGTCCTCCAGCCCGAGCACGTCGATCACCCTTTTGAGCTCCTGAAGTAAAGCCCAAACCAAATTTGTTAGTTTTTTAAGGAAAATCAGGGAGTTGTCCCCAAATGGTACACCCATCTTCTTCAACTACTGCTCTGGAGTCCTTGAGAGAAGCCATCTTCAAAGGAGGTTTGGTGATCTTTGGCATACTGGTAATAGTCTCGGTTGATGCCATAGTCTGGGGAACCTCTTCAAAATTTTGACAAGGGATCTCTATGAACTCACCGTCCATCTCCACATACTTGAAAGAGTTCAGATGGCTTACCATGTACTCCTCTTCACCATGCACGGTGACAATCTTCCCTTTCACTAGATACTTCAACATTTGGTGCAGCGTAGAAGTAACAGCTCCAGCTTCATGGATCCAAGGACGACCCAACAAACAAGAATAAGACGACATGATATCCATCACGTAGAAGGTGGATTCAAAGGTATGGGAACCCACTTTGACAGGGATGTCCACCTCCTCGTGCACCATTCTTTTTGAACCGTCGAAATCTCTCACCACAATGTTATTGGGCTTTAAGGTCAAACCTTCACAATCTAACCTATCAAGATCCTTCTTGGGCAGAACATTCAGTGACGATATAGTGTCCACTAGCACATGGGCCATAGTAGTGCCCCTGCATTCGATCGAGACATGTAGAGCATCATTATGCTTTCTCCCCTTGGGTGTCAAATCAGCATATGAAAAACCCAACCCATTATCAGCAGTCAGACTGGCCACACAGTCCTCGAATTGGTCAGCGGAGGTTTCTTGCGGCACATGCATTGTCTTGAGAAATGTAACGAAAGCCTTTGCATGGGCCTCGGAACATAATAGCAGATCCAGCATGGATATCTTCGAAGGGGTACGCCCCAGCTGTTCGACCACATTGTAGTCGCTCTTCTTGATTATCTTTAAAATCTCCTCCATTTCTTGTTTAGAGGATTCCAAAATAACTTTTCTAGGTGCCTCCGTCCAGGAAGGCTCACCTACAACTTCTTTTCCCTGAGTCCCAGATGACTCATTGGCAGGGATAACAACTGGAGTAAGGATGGGAGTAGTAGCAGAAGTACTAGCCGGAACAACAAATGGAATAACAACAGGCTTAACAACAGTCTTCGAGGAGATCTCGGGAGAGAAGATCCTTCCACTTCGAGTAATTTTGCTGGTCCCTACAATGTTACTGATATCGGGATCAGCCTCTTTAACTTTTTCGTCTTTAATGGTTAACAAATCCTGCTTAACGCCATGGTAGTAAACGTCAGCACCGTAATTCTAAGGAACAGCTTTGTCCGAGGAGTATGGTACAGGGCCAGGAAAAGTGATTATTAATGGAGCAATTTTTGGAGCAGATGTAATCCTAACAGGTCTTTTGGAGGAGACCTTGGAAGGATTGGCGGAAATGGTTATGATAGCAACATCTTCATGTAGAACAGTTGGGAACAGAGTCATTTCGAACAAAATCTCTTTGTTATCCATCTGGCGTTGAACACCTTCTTTCAGCAAATAACAACCAGAAGGCAGAGATAAACACACGTGGCAACCTTCACCATAGCCCGAAAATAAACCGACTAGCAATAAATTCTTCTTGACGGTCATGAGAGGAGTAGAAACTCCATCAATAGAAGTAACAAATAGATCAGTATCAACGACATTAACACCACAGTTATGCTTGGGCATGGGAGAAGTTATGACATTAGGCATCTCAGGAGCATCAAACTCAATCTCCTTTGCTTCGATCAGATCCTGTATCTTATTCTTCAAAGCCCAACAGTCGTTTGTATCATGGCCTGGACTCTCAGAATGGTAAGCACACCGAGTGTTTAGATCGTAACGAGGAGATATGGTGTTGGGGTTCTTGGGAGCCTCCTTTAAGGTTTCCAAGTTAGATTTTAACAGATGGGGTAAAACCTCAGACAACGTCATATTGATCCGGGTGAATTTCCTTTGAGGTCTTTCTACCCTTGGCTGATTGTTTCGTTGTTGGGTAGCCACAGGCCTAGGTATCATCGCAGCTCCTACCGTTGGACGGTGCTCTGTTCTATTCTGACTTCTTGGATTGTAAATAGTATTGACCTCCTTCTTACCCATGAATGGATTTTTCATTGTACTTGAAGAGGTGTCTTTCTGGATCTTGCCACTTCGGATCCCAGCTTCTACCCTTTCTCCTATCAATATCAGATCAGTAAAACCAGATGAGGAACTACCAATTAAGTGATTAAAGAACGGACCATATAGCGTACCAAGAAACATGTCTACCAACTCCCTATTAGACAAAGGGGGTTGGACTCTCCCTGCCAAATCTCTCCACTTCTAAGCGTAATCCTTAAAACCTTCGCTTGCACCCATAGACATACTCTGGAGTTGAGTATGGGTAGGAGAAAGGTCAGCGTTATATTGATACTTCTTATAATAAGCAGCATCCAAATCTTCCCAATTGCGGACATTGATTCCCTCGAGCTGATAGAACCACTCAAGCTGAGTCTCGGACAAACTGTCTTGAAAGAAATGGACCCATAAGTTCCTATCAGCATTGTGAGGATGGATCTTCCTCACATAAGAACGGAGTTGAAGCTTGGGACAAGAAACCCAATCATACTTTGCAAATATCGGAACCTTGAACTTTTGTGGGATGACAACCCCAGATACCAAACCCAACTCTTTAAAATCCAGCCCTGGTACTCTTTTGATCTCTATTACACTCAGATGATCCTCTAACTGTTTGTAACTTTTGTCAGCCGGAGGATACTGCTCTTCGTTGTAATCAGTGTCATTATCAGATTCCCCTGTACTAGTGTCTTCCTCCCTTGTCTCACCCTCTTTGTTCTCCCCTTCTTTGGATAAAGAGGTCAGATCAACCGTTTGCTTCAACGGTCCCTTGAATCTTCTGCCCAGATTCAGGACACCAGCGGTCTTCTTCACCTTCTTCTTTATATCTTTTGGAATAAGGGCCTTCAGATCTTCCTTCCCTTTAGCCAAAGCTATGAACATTTGTTGAAATTGGGCATTTTGTTCCTGGAGATCCTCGATACTTTGTTCAGAAGTTATTGCTGAAATAAACAGCGAAGAAGATGAGAAACATGTTATGAAACCTGTTATGAAACCTGTTTATGCAATGTCATGGATGATATGTGTATGCAATGATTTTAAGGATTCTTAAAGACTCAAATTTTCTTAAACAAAAGAAACACACGTTAATTGTATTAATAAGTTCGAATTGTTACAAAGAGTTTCCTTTAGGATTACAATCAAAAAAAATAAAACCTAAAGCAAAAATAAAGTTAGGTTTCCCATAAGCGCATCCTCTTTGGTGCAATGTAGGCGTTTATATTCCTCTCTTCATGAAGTATCCTAGTGAGTTACAGGACTTTCTTCTCGCTAGCTTAGAATTGAGCTTCAAACGTATCCCGCTCCTCCTTAAGTTGAACCCAGGATTTCTGTAACTCCTCATGATCAGTTGGCATGTCAGGATGAATAATAATATAAGGAGTGTCTCCTTTAGCAACCGGTTCCATAATCATGGGTAGGATGGCAGGGTAAGGCATCATAAGAATTTGAGCACGGGCTCGTACCCATTTGAGATAAGGCTCACGAGGGATTGAATTCTTATGCCTTAGTGTCTTGCTATCAACCCATTATACCATGCCCCAAGCTCACATGAACCTTTTACGGTAACCCTGAGCATCATTCTCATAGTCGAAGGCGATTCCTTGGATAAGTGTATCATGAGGACCATCCCTTCTTGCATATCCAAACTGTCGCAGTGCCAAACAAGGATTGTAAGTGATTCCTCCCCTAATTCATAAGAGAGGGACATTAGGAATTCTCCGTATCGATCAATGATGGTAACATTCTCTGAGGATCGAGGACACCAATAACACCTGAATGTGTAAGAGTCATTAGCCTATGAGACCATCTCAAACCCTGTTCATTCTTCAGGACAGATCAGGGTAGGTGCGAAATAAACCACCTAGCCAAAAGAGGGGTGCAACACAGAAGGGTCCCTCTTTTCTTTATAGTGCGAGTATGCAGGGCATGTAGGATATCTCCAAGCAGAGTAGGTACCGGATTACGTGACAGGAAAACCTTAACCGCATTCACGTCTATGAGCTGGTCTGGATTAGGGAACAGTACCAACACATAGATGAGAAGGGATAACACCTCTTCAAAAGCTTGTAAGTCCAGGGTATCCCAAAAATGATGAGCTTTCTCAAACAAGAACTTAGCCAAAAAAACCCTTGACACCTCTCCTGGTTTCCCAATTTGCTACTACGTCAGACCATTGTAAGGACAGAGCTTTAGCAATATCTTCAGGTTTAGGGTCTCTTTCCATACCATTGAAAGGTACCTTGTTATGGATAGGCACCCCCAGTAATAGATAAAATTCCTCCATAGTAGGCACTAACTGGTAATCCGGAAAAGTGAAGCAGTGATGTAGAGGGTCAAAGAATTGAAAAAGCACTTTTAACATTTCTTCATCAGGGTTTCAGGTGACCAAGCTGAGAAGTCGACCATGCCTTTCAGTGAAGGGAGAGCTTTCAGGAACCCTTGATACTAACTCATTAAGCTGAGGAGGTACCTTTACCGGACTGACTTGGATAGTGAATTTGCGGGCGAGGGCCATGTCCTACAAAACAAGACAAAAATAAACCCTAAGAATCCTTGAAATGGTTAGTATGATATGTTATGTTATGATGTCATGATTATGCTCAGATATAGAAGATATAGAAAACACAAGAAAATCACACAGAGACCTTAGGTTTACGGCTTACATGGATTTTAAGGTAATACCCTTTTGAAGTTGGGTTTGTTCAACCTGTCCTAAATATAGTAACAGGGTTCTAAGGGATCTCAACATTACCGGTCTTTCCCCCAAATTTCGTTCCGATAGACAATTGAATTTCCACCAAACAAAACTCAAGATTCAAACCTCGATGAGTATAGCATCGAGTATCAACCGACTTTGGGTTTACACCAAAGACGGCTATCTCACTATGTCCTAAAAAGCCAAGTTGGTCAATTAAGGTGCTAAGGTCAATTAACATTTTATGATACCACACAGCGGCTCTGTATTTTCCTTTATTACTCAAGGGCTACCGGTACACACCAAGGTATCGCATCAACGTAGCTACTGTTTCAACCGTGTCGGTATACCCCACACAGCTCCCTCACAGTTTATTGCTACTTACCTAAAAGGAATTCCCCGATCCGGGTTTAGGATCCAAACAACCCAAACAGATACCCTTAAAAGTAAATCAAACAAGACAAGCCAAAGAAGCAATTAAAATGACCTAGATCCTAAGGTAAACCCCACTTTATATAAGTCCCCAGCAGATTCGCCAGTTCTGTGATACGGTGGCAGAACTGACTGTTTTTAGTTACTACTGGTTTTGCGTTTGTGTTTGCAAATGTACGGTAAGCAAGAGTCGCCACCGTCTTTTATTTTATCTGACAAAGGAAAAGGGAAAAGAAGATAAAAAACCTTTTACGAGATGTTTCTGAGTACGGGGGGTAGATTATAGAAAGGGAAGGTGTTAGCACCCTTTCTATCCGTGGCTTTCCACAGACTCTTAGGTACTTGCTCATTTTTAAATTTCTTTTGTGTGTTTGTGTGCATTTAAAAAGTTTTGAAAATTACCTTAGTGCGGCGTTTCACTTTATGTTAACCCTTGTATCAGTCCTCAAGAGTGTGATAAAGTATTTTTGAAAACTTTGTTTGAAAAGTGTTTGAAAGTGTAAGTTTGAAAAATTGACTATTTTGAGCAAGTACTTAAAAGTTTCTACCTACTCGAAAAATGACTGTTCGTTTTCATATTTCCTTCAGACATCACTATCCTACTATTAAGGAGTATGTAGCTCCATCGTTGGAGTTTGAGGGACAATCAAAAGGGACGATTACGGTCACTTAAGGCAACAGAGCAAGATCTCTTAGTAATTTTCCTAAAACTCTTAGATCACTTTTTTACCGAGGCAACGTCGAAAGGGTCATCGAGGGACTAGTGATCTTTTGAATTAGAGGACAATAACTAAGAATTCTCACGTTCAAGAATAGTGATTGTTTTCCGAAGGCAACCGAAGTGGGGAAAAACCCTAGAAGTGAGCATGTGCAAGTGTTTGTTTTTCAGTCAATTATCTTTGCATAATTAGGGTTTTCTACTGCTTTAAACATTGATTTATCTTTCGCATACAATCCTATTATCAATCATCTAACAGTTTAATTAATAGTAGAAAATAAAGTGCGAGAAATTTAAACCTAGCTATTACAAGGCTTTGGGGAGTGGGTTACATAACCAAACTTGGGGGAAAAAATGGTAAATAAAAGCAGTAATAAACCTAAGTTAAAAGCTATTACAAACTCGAAACAAATACAATAATTTAAAAAAAATAATGGAAAAAGAATATGCGTGACAAAATTAAATACGGGGAATTAACAATTAAATTCAAAGACATTTAATTAGTTAAGAAACAATATTTTTTTGGATTTTTTAGAAAGTAATTAATTTTGCAAATTAACCTAATTTCTAATTAATTTTATTTATGAAAAAGGAATTTAAATTAACCTAATTAATTAACGAAATTAAATATTTTATGAAAAAAACCTAATTCTAATGTTTTTTGTGTTTTTATGATTTTAAGATTTAATTAAAAAAAGATTTTTTTAAACAAATAAAAATAAATAAAACAATAAAAATGTTAAAGAATTTAAAGGCCAAAGAAAATAGAATGGGCCTGATATGAGAAGTAATTTGGGGGGTGCATGGTTGAAATTTTCCAGGCCCAAACTTGCTGGCCCTTCTGTCTGCGCATGATCCAATGGGGATCACCTTTGGAGGGTCTACCATGCTCTTAGCTTGTTGTATAATGGATCTGATCAGTGGATGATCCAAGGTATGAGATTTTGAGGTGTATGGTGGAACCCTGACTATGAAGCACGCCGGATCTGAAACAAGAAAATCAAAAAATAGAAAATGTCTGGACCTGGGATCGAACCCAGGCCCTTCCTCTCACACGCGCCCGCCTTTACCATCTGTGCTAAATTGTTAGTCGTGAATATATTTAAACAAATAAAATATAACATAAACAAACTATTATGCCCATAAATGCGCGCAAATTCAAATCTCCCAATGGGAGTCTGCCACCTAATCTTCTTCTTCATGGGGTTGTCGCTTTTGATACCAGACATTTACCTACGGATAAAATTGTCACTAAAAGTTATAGTGACAATTTTTGTCCATAGCCATAACCCTGCAACATCTCAAAACGCAATACAGGCAATATAAATAAAAACTACAGCAAGAGATCAACCAGGAATTTTCCCCTGAATGCTATAGTACCCATAATTTGGTCCAATTTTCCCTAGAGAAGGAAACCCCAAATTCAAGCTTATGAACCCTAGCCGTGGCAAGAAGCTATTTCTGCGCTTAAACTTTAATCAAACCAATCAAAAACATTGCAAATATGATAGAAAGCATGGATATATGATCAAAACATATTCATAATAGACAAATCATTGGAATCAAGCTTGGAAAAAAAACACAAACCGTGACTGCTAGAGAGCACGATTCTCGACGTTTCAGGCTTTGGGAATGCTTGCAATGGCTTTAGAGGATGCCCAGGGACGTGATTTGATCCTTGGAATGGCTTAAATCGATCTGTGGAGAGGAATCCTTTCTACACTTTTTTGACAAAAAATTAACACTTTGTTCTTGCTCTTAGAGGCAGCTGCGCATCTCAAAAACTCTTGTTCTAGGGTTGCAATACATTGACATATGTAGTGAATCAGATTAGACAATATTTGTGGCAAGAATCCAAAGATATCAATGCCTTTCAATTTTGCTTCAAATCTTTCCAATTTTAATATCTTTGCCCATTCATAGCTTGCACGATTTCTTTGGCTATTGACAACACATGAGATCTTCATTCAATGCAAAAATCATCCCTAAAACAAATTATGTGATTTATTTGGATTTATTTGATTTTATTTGAGTTTTAAATGAATAAAAATCAAAATAAATTAAATAAACAAAATAAATAAGGCATGGAGGGTCCCATAGGTCGTGGACCATGCTAGGGCTGAGATTCAATCTTGAAAAGGTGGGCCCATGTGAGAAAAAAAAAAAGCAATTTTGGGCATTGTTGACTTTGTTCAAATTTCAAAAAATGGCTAACTTTGACAATGCATATCTCTCTCAATTTTGACCCTAAGAGGGTGTTCTTGGACTTTTTAGAAAGCTTAGGATGTCCCCTAAGCAACCTCTTTGGTTTCATCTCAATTGGATCTTCCATGTTTATGTAAGAAGCTTTGACACAGAAGGTGTTTTTGTTGACTTTTGAAAAGGACATATAATGTCTGAATTTATATCTTTTCATGAGTACATTTCTTGAACTTGAGGGATGAATATGAGTTGTATGGAATTGGATTCACATCAAAATAAGCCTTGGATGAGAAATTTCTGATAAAGTATGAGAAAGTTATGTCTGGTCAAAGTTTGGTTGACTTTTCCTATAGGAACCCTAATTTAGCAACTTTTGAGTTTTGATGAATTAGGAGCATTCCTTGAGGAATCATGATCAACCCTTGATCAAATGATGGATATCACTTCAAAATGTTGATTTTGACCAAAAATCTTGAAGTTTGACTGTACATGGGTCACAGTTGACTTTTGACCTAGTATAGTTGATTTTTAGGCATCTGAGCAGTTGACTGAGCAAACTTATAGTGCAAGGCATGAAACTTGGCATGGATGATCTTGGGGATGTATTAGGGCAATGGAAACCAATTAGGACCCTTGGAACTCAAACATCTTGATGAGGAGTGAAATCCTAGTTTGAGGCTCATTATCTTAGGAGGATGATTTGTCTGGTCAATCCTTAGTCAACTTGAGCAATTGAGGACCCCTAGGAGTATGTCTTATATGAAAATGGGAGGGAAAATTTTGGGGTACAATAGATCTCACAAAACAACTTCACGAGGAAAAGATTCTTAATGCATACATTAACACGAAGAGGAAGCGACCTTGGGAGACTTGAATCTTTGGTTTTAGGAGTTCATATTGTTGTCTCTTTGAGACCCTTTTGGTTTTTATTGTAAACCTAAAAGGCAATTGTAATTTGAATTCACTAACAAAATCTTTTCTTTTGTTTCCTCTTGGTTAGAAAATTTAAATTTCATAATGTCCTTGAAAACATTGCATTTACATATCATGCATTATTACATAACAAGTTTCTCATTTTCTCGCTGTTTATTTCAGTAGAAAAATGGCCCTCGAACAAACTGTTAAGGATCTCCAAGCTTAGCATGCACAATTTCAAGAGACTCTTCTGAATGTGGCACAGGGGCAAAAAGATCTTATGGCGCTCGTCGCCAAGAAGAAGAAGACCAAGAAGCCGGCTGTTATCCTCAATATAGGGAGAAGGTTCAAAGTCCTGCTCAACCATTTCAAGTGGATGATATCTCCTCTGAGGAAGATGATAACTAGGAAGAAGATGGTAGAAGCATCAAGCATTAGGGAAGAAATAATCAGGGTTATGAGAATGTTCTTGAAGATGAAGACTACTCTGACGAATAGTACCCTCCAGCATATGACAAGTATAAGCAGTTGGAAGACAAACTCAAGGCTACGGAAATCCAAAATGTGCCTGGATTAGAGTTTAGTGAACTAGGTCTGGTTGTGGGGGTAGTCATCCCACATAAGTTCAAGATCCTCGTCTTTGCTAAATATGATGGGGTATCTTGTCCTAAACTCCATTTGAGGTCGTATGTTCGCAAGATGCAACCTCACACCGCTGACCGGAAACCATGGGTCCATTTCTTCCAAGAGAGTTTAGTTGGCACTCAACTTGAATGGTTCTATCAGCTCGAAGGAACCAATATTCACACATGGGAAGACTTGGCTGCTGCTTTCTATAAGTAGTATCAATATAATGCTGACCTGACACCGACTTGAGTGCAACTGCAGAATATGTCCATAGGCTCAAATGAAGGGTTCAAGTAAAACGCACATAAATGGAGGGATTTAGCTGGAAGGGTGCAGCCTCCTTTGACTGATCGGAAAATGGTAGATATGTTCATGGGCACTCTGACAGGCCCGTTCTTTTATCTGTTGATTGGAAGCTCATCATCTGTTTTTACGAAGATGATTTTGACTGGGGAAAGAATTGAAACTGATGTTGTCTATGGCCATAACATGTGAAGTAAAAGTGACCTCCATCAATCTGTGGGAGCAGTATTAATTTCTAATCGGCGTCTGTTCAACAGCAGCATCAGGGTAATCGACGAAGGCCAAACGCTCCATTGAGGTAGTGTACTAAGATTGGCATGCTTTTATCTCAGGCATTACAACATTTGTTAAAGGCTGAACTCATTTCACTACGGGATCCTCCTCAGAATTCCAACACCTCCTCTCCAAATTACAATCCAAATACGAGGTGTGTAATACCCCGAATTTGTCCTACCCTTTTACTTTTATCTGGCTTATGCATCTCGAACTTCTTTCATGTACATAATCTTCATCAGACCATCTAACACATCATGCATCATTAATCAATAATTTGGCATGGGATCAAGGATCGTGAAGTTAAGGTTTTTGTTTGCTGTGAGGCTCTTACCCTCACACAAGCTTATTTCTACTAGTTCTTTCATCAATATTGGTTTATGGAATTACGGTTTGCGATCATTGTGAACTTATTTCATCAAGATACAAGGTTCTTACAATCATTAAGATTCATCAACAGCATCAGGTTTTTCATTATACATAAGGCTCCCCTTGTGGAACATAAAGTAAGAATGCGTCAACATTGCACTCGCAAAGGGTGCTTATTCCCTTATTCCTCGTGATGATTAATGTCATGTGTTATGGATTTGGTGCAAAGAATTGATTGGAAATTATTTGGTGTATCATTGGAGTATCCCAAGATCAAGGAATATGGGCAAAATTTCGGCCAAAAGGAATGAAGCATTATTTTAATCATCAGGGCACTATTTTAAGGTTGAAAGACTTTGTTCAAAAACTTTTACTTTTATCTACATGGGATACAAGTCGGATATTGGAGAAATTAAGAAGATTTAAATTTGAAGTGGAAGAAAATTGGAGAGAAGGATATAGCTTTGAATATAATTTGAAGAAAGACCATTACATGCATATTTTGGTTCAAGATTGCATTCATTGTTATTAAAATACATATTCTAGTGCATCATTATCCCATCTTTACAATTACAAGACAAATGGCAGAAGGAAAAGAAATATACGAAAAAATCTACACTAGAACTTTGATCAAATTCCAATCCTGGACCTAACATTTTCCCTTAATTTTGTTTTCATACAAGAATATTGTACCATTGAAGTATACAAAAAAAGTACATCCTTGATTCAACTAGCTGCAAAAACAGTGCCTAGACCATTGCATTGTCTTCCCCTGCACTCGCAGCTGATTATTACCTACAAGGATATCATAAGAAAGGAAATCTTGGCATGGAAAAGATTGAAGATCCATCTCTTTACCACTATCCTATCTTTTCTGATAATGTACTGGTTGCATCTGTGGTTGTTAATTCTACTGTGCAAAACCATAAACTTGCTGTCAAAACCACTATGCGCTATGCCATCCTCAGGAAAACATTGAGTACCAAGCCGTATCAAACCTACGAAAAGAACAAGAATCTTAAAAAACTTCCTGCAACTTAAAACACTAACTGACTTTACAAATAGAAGACTGAAAACCGCATAACAGTAACCAACTTTCCAATTGAATAAACTTCCTCCAAAAACTGACATGTAACAAATTTCCAGCAGAACCATAACTAACAACCTCTAACAAATTTTTTTAACTTTCTAATCTTGTAACCAATTTCCAGTATAACAGATTTGACATGACCAAAAAAGAGAAAAAGAATCCAGTTGCAGAAAATTCACGATAGGAAAAAGAAGGTAAAAAGAAGGGATTTTCCAACTCAGCTGTAAAAAAGCAGTTTTTAAAACCAGAAGAAAGCTTCAACTAATTTCTTTATCAACTATACTAATAGAGATGACAAATCAGGAATCGGGGAAGAGTTGATGACTAACCTTCAAAACCTTGTAACAGGACCGATCTACACCTTCCATTTTGTAACTAACTCCTCCAATCTAGTGGCTGAAGTCCAATAATCTATAACAAACGTTTGGAGATATATAACAGAATTCGTTCACAGAATAGAGGGAGGGGATTTCATAACAAAAAATACAAGAAGAAATCACGATTCACATTTCAACCTCTCTCTCTGAACTGCATCAAAATCTCTATCATCCTTCTCCGCAACACAAAAGAAATCTCTCTCTTCATTATTCTCTCTCTCTCTCTCTGCAACTGAATCTACTTCTTCATCACTTTCTCTACTTCATCCTCTACAATCAGCAATAACCTTCACGTACAACATCATCAACCTCTCGTATTCATCACAACACCAACAACTCTTTAACTGAATCACTCCTATAATCTCTATCTGCGTGTGTTCAACAACATCATTGCAACTAGCACAACAACAATCTCAACGCATCAGGTCCATAACAAAAATGTAAGAATCGAGGAAGAAGGAGAGGATTAAACGTAGAAGAAAGATAATCCGAAGAAGGATCAAGAAGAGAAATAATCATATCACCTCACCTCTGGATTTTTGGTTTTCTTTCTCTTCGCCACTGCTGAAGCGCCACCGTGTCTCCGATAGGTAACTCCCGAACTCATTCTCTTTGTAATCTTCTCGTTTGGTCTTTAACACAGCTATGAAGTATGGAGTTCAGTGAACTATAATCCCATGGCTCTGGGTTCTTACACTTCATAACTTCCATTGAGTCTTGATTTGAAGCAACTTATGGTTTAGGTTATTCTTTTTGTTAGATTTAGAATGGATAAAGAGAGATTAACGGAAATTGGCAAGGGATTCGAGTTCAGAGGAAGATTCTAGGTTGTGTTTGTGTTGAGGAAATGTTGAGTTAAAGATGACGGTGTCACCGATTCTCCTGAGATCACGTCGGTAGGAGGAAAGAAACGAGAGAGAGGGAAAGGTTCTGTGAAAAATGTTCAAGAGTCATAACATTTCTCAACCCTAAACTATATCGTTTAACCTCCCTCCCTTTCTTATTATTATTTTTATTTATTACTTGTTTCTTTTCTTTTGATAATAATAGAAAATAATCATAAATTAGGGAAAATGTTGGTGGATTAGGCCTTGTTGTACTGAAGGTAAATCTGATTGGGCCTAGCTACAATTACTGATTCAAACACCCGAATTTAGTTCATAATCCTCTGTTTTAGGATTTAGTTCTCCTTCTAACAATTTTTCCTCTTCATAATTTTTGTTCATAAAAATACATGATGAAACAATGAAAATATGTTAATTGATTTTTTTGGTTTTTTCTAAGGAACTTTCTTTACATAAAAAACTAATAAAAAATATTTTTTCTCTTTTAGTTTTTTATCCGCATTTCCGTGCTATTTGCCATGTTATATTTTGACGTGTTTGTTCATTGTGCAAGGTACATTTCTGTGCTTTCGATCATGTAACATAACAGGTAGTTACGATAACAAAGCATACAACTTATGCTCACTTAAGATGTGACACGCTTTATTTCTCATCGTCCCGAGAAATTCATATTGTATTATATGTTGTCCTGATGCGTGTTATGCTTTATGAGCTTTGTGCAGGAACTTTTAATTACGCGTTGCATTTGCAACACGCGTTTGCCTTTATCTTAGTTGGATATTATTTCTAACTTTGTTTGTTTCTTGGTGAAGCTTTCTCGATGCGTACTCCCTGCTTCTCCATTGCTTTCATCCTCTCTTGATGATTTGCTCGCTTTGGTAGTCGTCGCTACTACCTTCGTACTTCTTCGCACTTTACTACATTTATTTACCGCTTTTCTAGATATCATGAGAAGTAGGATTTTATTGCTTTCTAGATACCATGATAAGTAGGAAATAAAGAGTGTGTGCTCTAAGTCTCTGTTTAAAGATCTGTAGCAGGCATTCCGCACTTCATTTTATATATGTGTTGTGCTTGTGTTTGTTTCTTTGGTTGTTGATCGATGAGTCACTCAATTTAGGAATTGAGATCACGACTTCACTCTCAGTATGATCCCTATAAGATTTTATCGCTTTACTTTATTTCTTGTTGACCGATGAGTCACTCAATTTAGGAATTGAGATCACGACTTCGCTCTCAGTGCATGCTCCCTATAGGATTTTATCGCTTTCCTTTATTTCTTGTTGATCCATGAGTCACTCAATTTAGAAATTGAGATCACGACTTCGCTCTCATTGCATGTTCCCTATAGGATAGTTTTGTTAGACTTTCTTTGGCATTATAACCTAGATAGGATCTCTCTAGGTGTGCTCTCTTGAGCTTATTAGCTTGTTTTCTTTATCCTTGTACATACCATGTTCCCTTAGGGTATGCTTGCTCCGTTCGGATGCGAGTTAGACCTTAGGTTGTAAACTATGCATGCTAACATTAGGACCACCATTGTATGATAACATTAGGTTATGAATAGGCTAGTCCCCCGTAGACTCTTTTCTTCCCCTTTTTGCATCCTTGCATCTAAAACTAAAACTTCTTTTCTTAGCAAATCAAAAACATGCTAATCATACTTAAACCTTTTTTCAAGGTAACAAAATACAAACAAAATCAAACCTTTTTGTACGTCCAAGCACCTCTTCTCTAAAACCCTTTCCAAGTAAGGACGTGATTAATTTACTTCAGTGCCAACACATAAGTCTCCAAAGGCCGAGCTGCGGCAGAAGGAGGAATTAACAACGTCTATAAAAAACACAAACAAACAAAAACATGTGAGCCGAACTACGGTAGCTCTGATTCCTCAAAAAGGATACGTAGGCATTGGGGTAAGGCCCAAGCGAGTACAAATTTATTTTCCCTTCATTTTTTCTCTTTTCTTTTGCATGCATTTTTCCTCAGTAATAAACAGTAAGCATAGATTAAACACACCCATAAGGTAGATAACAAGAGTGGATACCGTAGAATACTACAGGCGTGTGGGGTGCTAATACCTTCCCCTCGCGTAACAGACTCCCTTATCTGATCTCTCGGTCGCAAGACCGTGACTTCTCCCTTCTCAGGTTTTCTTGATGTTTACCTTTCCCTTCATGTGGGATAAAATACATTCGATGGCGACTTCATTGTTTGATGATTTTCAGCCGGTTGTTTCAAGGTGTGCTTATCATTTAAACAATTCTGGGCACGACACCAACAATTGTTGGGCCCTAAAGAGCAAGATTTAGGATATGATCGATAATAAGGAAATTGAGTTTGATCCTCTGGAAACTCCGAACGTAATTCTGCACCTATGCCCAAGCATGACAAGGGCATAAGTTTTGTTGAAGATATTCATTATGTTACCTCCATAAATGATATGGTTATTCCTCTCTCTACAATCAAGAAGAATTTGTTACAAGCCAGTTTATTTCCCGGTTATGGTGAAGAATGTTATTGCTTTGTGATCCAACCCAATGGTTGCGGGTTACTGAAGGAAGGCGTTCAGCGCCTGATGAATGAACATGTTATTCTGATTGAAAAAGTTCCGTCTACTAAAAATTTGTGCCAAGATTTGTCTGTCATATCCGATACTCCTTTCAGGATCACTTCCAAGGGTCCTGTAAGGATTACTGCACTGCTCCATTAATTATTACAACACTTGGACTCATCCCATATTCCTCAGAAAAGGTTGTTCCAAGGAATTATGGATCTGATGTTTATTACCACAACATCAAAAAAGAGTTATCATATGAATATGTTGAAGAGGTTGATCCCAATATTGTCAATATTGCGGGGACTAGAAAAATTACCAGAAGTGGAAGAATTTTCTCCCCGAAAATCTCTCAACCTACTCAAGTCACGGTTACCAAGTCTACTTCTGAGGCTCGGGTTAAAGAGCCTATGATAGAGCCTGTCCAAACGAAGGAGCCAAAAGAAGCTACAATCAAGCATACCTCTGGACAATATCTGGAAGAGGTTTTAAAGATCATTCGCAGAAGTGATTATAAAATTATTGAACAACTGGGGAAAACCCCGTCCAAAATATACATGTTATCATTATTGCTTTGTTCTGAAGCCCATGCACAGACTTTAGTAAAGTTCTTGAAGACTGCTCATGTGCCGCAAGAAATTTTGGCTAATCAATTTGGAAGCTACATGGCTAGTCTGACAACTGATAATGGCTTGGGCTTCTCCGATGCTGGTCTGACTCCGGAGGGGAGAAATTATAATAGGGCCATGTATGTCTCCATTGAATGTAGGGGAACTATGTTGTCTCATGTGTTAATTGATAGTGGATATTCTCTGAATGTTCTGCCAAAAGGCGCTCTTGACAGGCTAGATTGTGAAGGGGTTATGCTGAAGCCCGGTAATATCATTGTTTGAGCCTTTGACAGATCGAAAAGAACGGTGCATGGAGAAGTAGATTTCCTAACCAAGGTGGGTTTGCAGTTATTTGAATCCACTTTCTATGTAATGGACATCTGGCCGGCATATTCTTGTCTATTGGGATGCCCCTGGATCCCTGGGGCAGGCGCTGTCACCTCCACCTTGCACCAGAAATTGAAGTATCCTGTAAAAGGGAAAGTTGTTACTGTTTGTGGAGAAGAGGAGTACATGGTTAGCCACTTGAATTCATTCCAATACATGGAGATGGACGGAGAATTTGTCGAGACTCCATGTCAGACCTTTGAAGTGATTTCCCCTACTGTTGTTGAAGATGTTTCTGTCATTCCAAAGATCACCAAAACTCTGCACAAGATGGCTTCCTTGAAGGATGCCAAAGCTACTATTAAAGAAGATGGTTGTACTATTTGGGGTCAGCTTCCTAACATCCCTTTTATATTTGACAAGTTTGGTTTGGGCTTTACTACAGAAGGTCAAAGGGATGTTCGTCGCGCTCAGGCTGGAAGACCTACATTCCGTATCAGCAATAATGGAATTAGTGTTATAGAAGACGCTGAGAATGATGGTGGCTTCGACAACTGGATATTCCCTACCATTGGTGATGGACCTGATAATTGGAAAGCAGAAGAAATCTTCCCTATCTCCTTTAGTCAGGAGTAATAGCTATATTCTTGTCTTATTGTTTTCAAAAGATTTTTGTTATGTAATAAACAATGACTTTAAACCTTGTGTCTTACCTGGGGCACAATGATTCATTTGTTAAAGGGTTGATAATTCATAAACATTGCTCATTTAATAAAAACATTGGATGTTTTGCATGCAAATTTTGTGATCTCTGTCTTTCTTTTATCTTATTGCATTTTCAAATAGCTATGTGTTCTTACACACATCCACACACTATATTGTAGATCCTCATCCACTTTGGATCTTGTTGATAATGATTCTGCTATTTCCATTTATGACTTCGAAAATCAGATCTACCAAGCCGGGGAGGAAGGTGAGTGTTATACCCCAAAAATTTCCCTCTCATTTATCAAGTAATCTCTCACAAGATCTCCTTTGGTTCAAGACTGCACAAGAGTTGATCAGCTCAAGACACCTCCTTAAGCACTGATGACTGAAAATTAAGGTTTGAGATTGCACAAGGACAAATGGACTTTTAATACCTCATATTAATTTCATGGATCATTTTGGACCCTTAATATTTCTCATGTCAAGTTTCAAGTCTTGGATCAAATTTTTGCTCAGTCAATTGATCAGTTGACCTAAAATCAGTTGTATTGGGGGAAAAGTCAATTATGGTCAATTTACAGTCAAACTTCATAATATTTGGTCCATATCAACATTATGAATTCATATATGTCATTTGATCAAGTTTGGACCATAATTCCATAAGAAATTTGATCAGATCATCAAAAGGGTAAAATGGTCAAAATTAGGGTTTTGACTAAGAAGGTGCAATTTCTGATTTTTAACCTAGCAAATGACTTATTGGTTCAAGGCCTGATCTCAAGGATTCAAATACTTCATTTTGACCTAATTTCATGACTCAAAACATTCCTCAAGATAAATTGGTTGACAGATGAGTTTCAGTCAACTGATGAAAAGTCATCTGTACACTGAAAAGTCAAACTTTGACTTTTTGGTCAAAATCAAGTTTCAAAGATCATAATTCATCAAGACATGTCAAAATATGAAACTTTTTCATCAATAAATTAAAAATTCAAGATTTCATTTTGAAAAGTCAAAATTTCTAAACATAGAAATTTTTCTAAGTGTTGAAAATTTCATATTTTTCATAACTTTGAGCCAATTTTTCACCATGATGCAAGATGATTCAAAGGAAACTTCCAACATGAAAGTTGTAGATATCAATGAGATATAAAACATTATAGAACATAACTTCTCCTAGAAATGCATGAATTTCAAGTTATGATTTTGTGAATACATGTTCATGAAACTTGGAAACTTAGTGAAATTTTGCCCTAGTTCAGGCAGGATTTTGACCTAACTTCATGGCAATTTTTCACATAGTTCCAAGATGAATTTTCAAAAATTTCCAACATAGGGGTTGTAGAGTATGTTACAAGATTTCCAAAATATGCAAGAACTCATTGAGATCATATTTGAGCAAGGAGAATCGAAGGCAAGAAGTTAGGGTTTCATTCTTGAATTACAAGTCATTTATTAATGAACACATAATTGAATTTCAATGTTAGGCTGCATAATCTTGCTTTGAAGGCCTTCTAACTTGTGTATCTATCCATCATTAGTGGATTACATAAACCTTTGAGCTATAATCCAAGTGATTTAAGCTTTATCCAATTCACATTGTCATTTTGGGAAGAAAGTGAAGAATGCCATTCCTGAAAAGCAAGCTTTATGCACAAAGTCAATTCTTGAGCCTCTAACTTGTTCCCTCTGATCACACTCCATCTACAAAGTTAGAAGCAAGTGTGTTTAAAGCATAACCACTCTATCTTAACAAGTACACAAGACTTTGAAACTTGGATTTCTCAAAAATCACATGTTATGCTTAAACTTGTGATTTTGAATTCTGATCAACAACAAGCTTCCAAAATTATTACTTATAAATAGAGCCACTATTTGTGAGCTAGAACACGAGCTTGAACACCTTGAAACACTCCTAAACTCCCTCAAATCAGAAATTTCCCAAAAACTCCATTGTTACACAATTTCTGATTTTTAACTTCAAACTTCCATTTTCCTCGCGTGTTCTTTGGCCTTTTAGTTTCAAAAGCTTCCTCATATCAAATATAACTTATCCCCATCTTATTTCTAGAACTGTAGCATCATTTACCATAACCTCCATAATCAAAAACAGAGCTTTGCAGTTGGACTTCTCTAGGCCATTTTAGCCACTCTCAAATCAAGCTAAGCATTGCATTAGCTTCCTATAGACTCAAGGAAGCTAACCTGATCATTGCAGCACCTTGAATCAAGCTAAAACTCATTTCACCATTTCCAGTTTTGAGATATTTTTCTTGAACTTCTATCTTCTCGTTTAGGAATTGTTAGGCTTGAATTTGTGAAGATAAAATGTAGACATCATTGCCTTGAAACTATACATGTCCATAGATTTCATTTATGTTGCTTGAGTAGGGAGAATTTTGAGTTTGAATCTCTGCAAATATTTAGGTCAGAATTTGATACTATTAGAAATTCATGCTCATCTTTGAGAATTAGCTTAAGTTATTTACATATTCAGAATCGTGAGGAAATTTCTAACAAGTTTGATGTTAGAAATCTTATGCATGGATGAGAAATGAGTGAGTTACAGGTTCTCTGGCTGGAGGTTGAAGATGAAGTTCATTTAGGACTTGATTTATGTTACATATTTATTGTTTTGTTTATATCAATGGATGTATAGCCACCCCAATGGTAAAGCGCGCGCCTGTTAACCTTTGGGACCTGGGTTCGAGCCCCAGTGGTACCCTTTTGCTCTTTTTCACATTTTTTCCATATTTTTTTTTTGTTTCAGCAGGCGCCTAGGCCCTTTTTGTTGGGTCTTCCATCTTTTTTTACTTTTCTCTAACCCCCTGTCTACTATTGCACCTGGCCCATTATTTTCTTCATTTATTTCTTTTTATTTTTTATTTTATTTTTATTTCATATTTTCATTTATTATTTTCATTATTATTTTTAATATTATTATTTTTATTATTAAAAAATATAAAAAATATTTTTATTTATTATATACACTTATTTAGTTTATTTTTCTTCATAAAACAAAAGAACAAAAACATTTTCTTTTAAATTAATTTCCTTTTTTAATTAATATTTAGATAGTTAGGTTTAATTATTATATTATTCTCTTGTAAATTAATTAATTTGGAACTTAGGTTTATTTTAATTGATTAATCTTCTTTTTTGTTTTTATTAATTTAAAACCTTTTCATTAAAAACCCTAAAAAATCATTTTTAACTTATTTTCTTTGTTAATTAGTTTAAGTTGATTTTATTTAATTTTCATTAATCATTTTATTAATTAGGTTAAAACCCTTTCATAAAAAACAAAACAAAATCATTTCTTTTTTATTTTATTTGCATGTGTACATTATTTATTCAATTCTTGTACATTTATTCAATATGGTTGTAATAGATAATTCGATTAAATTTCCTTGCAAAATTCCCATTTGTAAATTTGTACAACCCATCCCCTAATGATGTAATAGCTTAGTATTTTTACTTTCCGCAATTTATATCTTTATATAAATGCTAGTAATTAGGGTTTATATGGAAAGACTAAAATCAACAAGTTAGCAAACCCTAATTCAAGACAAAACAATGCATGTAAATCAACACACTTGCACACTTGCACCCTTAGGGTAATTCCACTTTATTGCCTTACGAAAATGGCCATGTTATGCATGTGGGGTGTCTTAGCAAAAACAAATCAAAAATACAAGATCATAGTCCCTCAATGACGCTATCAATGTGGCCTTTCAACATGATCTTAGTCCCTCAAAGAGAAATGCTAAGATATCTTACAACATTGTTATCATGGTTATACGATGACCCACACCCGTCCCTATACATCCAAAGATAAGGCTTCTTACCAAATCAATGGTAAGATAGCAATATCAAAGGAAAGGAAGAAATGAACTAAGACTTTTGAGTAGGTAGATTATTCCTAGTTGCTTGCTCATTTTCAAATCAAACACTCTTGCTTATCTTCAAAACAAGCACCAACACTTTCAAAAACACTTTCAAAACATTCTCCAAACATGAAACATTTTCAAAAGATCAACACTTTGTATACGTTCTTACGAACGAGAACTATTACAAAGTTTGCCTAAAAGATGGCGCCTTTTTAAAATACTTTCAAAAAACACACAAAGCACATTTTCAAACAAAAGCAAGTGATCTAGCAAGCAACTAAGAACCCATAGATAACTATGGATGAAAAGGGTGTTAAAACCTTCCCTTTTCATAATATAGCCCCCGAACTCAAGAAATAATCTCAAAGGTCTTTCCTATTCTTTTCATCCTTTCCTTTTGGATAAAAGAAAAGTCGATGGCGACTCTTGCTAACTGCAACATTTTGCGATAAAACGCAAAACACCCAAGTCAGTTCTCCCACCGTATCACAGTGAGGAAGATTGTGAAATACCTGGAGAACTTGCCAGACTTTTAATACAATAAGAAAAGACTATCCAACCACATAAAGAGTCGGTCAAAGTAGTAATCTTGGGTACCGAGACAGACAAAAAAGAGGCTCGTGCTGAAATAATGTCCAAGGAAACAAACCAGTGATATTGAGCTCCTTAGAACCCGATTACTATTACTAGGATAGGTTTGAGCCAACTAAACTTCAAGAGGGTACTTTCCTATGAGACTCCATGCAAGCCTAAACCTAAGGACTTGTTTGTATTGTTTGTATATTTTTACTTGTACATGACATCATAAACATCATAACATCATAATCATTCTCACTAACCATTTTAAGGATTTTTGGGATTTATCTTTGTCCTGTTTTGTAGGACATGGCTTCTATCCGTAGGAATACTATCCAAGTCAATCTCGTAAGGATTCCTCCTCAACTCAAAGAGCTAGCATCAAGGGTCCCTGAGAACTCTTCATTCACCGAAAGACATGGTTGCCTCCTAAACTTGGTTACCTCTAGCACAAATGAAGATATGATAAAGGTGCTTTTCCAGTTCTTTGATCCTCTTCACCATTGCTTCACTTTTCCCGATTATCAACTTGTGCCTACTATGGAAGATTTCTCCAAACTCTTAAGGATTCCTATTCTCAATCAACTACCTTTCAACGATACGGAAATAGATCCAAGACCTGAAGAGATTGCCCGAGCACTACACTTGCAACAATCTGATATCACAACTAATTGGGAAACAAGGAGTGGTGTCAAAGGTTTCTTAGCCAAGTTCTTGTTTGAGAAAGCTCAAGACAGTTGGAACTCTTTGGACTTACAAGCTTTTGAAGAAATCTTGGCCCTTCTCATCTATGGGATGGTTTTGTTCCCAAACCCTGATCAACTCATAGATGTTAATGCTATCAAAATCTTCATGTCTCGCAATCCGGTGCCTACTTTGATGGGAGATATCCTACATTCTCTCCACACTGGCACTATGAGGAAGAGAGGAACCCTCGTGTGTTGCACTCCTCTCTTGGCCAGATGGTTTATTTCGCATCTTCCGTGATATGTGTTGAAGAATGAGCAAGATTTGAGGTGGTCCCATAGGTTGATGATGCTCGGACATTCAGATGTTCATTGGTGTTCTCGATCCTCGGAGAACGTTACTATCATTGACCATTGTTGTGAATTCCCTAATGTCCCTTTACTTAGCATTAGAGGAGGTATCACTTACAACCTTTTTTTACCTTTACGACAGTTTGGATATGCCCGAAGGGATGGTCCTCATGAGATTCTCATCCAAGGAGTGGTATTCGACTACGAGAGCGACGATCAAAGCTACCGTCAGAGGTTTATTCGAGCATGGAGGATGGTAAGAAAAGTGGATAGCAAGACGTTAGGACACAAGAATTCCATTCCCCTCGAGCATTACCTTAAGTGGGTACGAGCTCGTGCTCAGAAACTTGTGATGCCTTATCCCTCCATCTTACTAGTTATCATGAAATTTATGGTCGAAGGAGATGTCCCGTACACTATCCTCCACCCCGACATGCCTACCTCTCTTGAAGACTTGCAAAAGGTTTGGATTCAGCTAAAGGAAGAACAAGATACCTTCGAAGCTCAATTCTATTCTAGTGAGAAGAGAGTCTTGGAGCTTACAAAGCAGTTACATGAGGAACAAAGTGTGAATGCCTATCTCGCGCCGAAGAGGATGCGTTCAGTCTTTTTATCTTAGAAAGTTATTCTGTAAGCCTAAGAGGCATGTTGTGATCTTTTGAACTAATTAATGAAAATTAACGTTTGTTCATTCTTTTTTCTCTATAAATTTAAGTCTCATTAATCCTTGAAATCATTTGCATATACATTCCATGCATCATAACATGACATGTTTTCATACAACAAGTTTCCTTATCTTTCTGCTGTTTATTTCAGCAAGATGGATCTACAGAAAACTGTGAAGGATCTTCAGGCACAAAACTCTCAATTCCAAGAGACTCTAATGACCCTAACCAAGGGGCTGCAAGATATGATGGCATTGCTGGCAATTAAGAAGAAACCCAAGAAGAAAGCTCTGTTCAACAAGGGTAGAAGGTTCAAAGAGTCGGTTCGTCAAATCCCGGTAGTGGAAGACTCGTCTGAAGAAGACGAGAATCAGATTGGTGAGGTTAAGAGTACCCAAGCTGACTATGTTAATGATCAAGCATCTGATGATGATTATTTTGACGAGCAATATCCACCCGTCGATATCAAGTATAAATAACTAGAAGACAGATTGAAGGCTGTTGAAATCAAAGTTGTCCCTGGTTTAGATTTTGATGATTTGGGTTTGATCTCTGGGGTTGTTATTCCCCACAAATTCAAAATACAATTCTTTGCGAAGTACGATGGAGTTTCTTGTCCAAAACTTCAACTAAAATCTTATGTGCGCAAGATACAGCCGCACGCTACTGATAAGAAACTTCAGGTTCACTTTTTCCAAGAGAGCTTGACCGGAATGCAACTAGAGTGGTTCTATCAGTTGGATGGTTCCCGTATCAATACTTAGGAAGACTTAGCTACCGCCTTCTACCATCATTATTAGTATAACACCGACTTGGCACCAACAAGAGTTCAGTTGCAAGATATGGCCATGGGGAAGAATGAAGGATTTAAAGAATATGCACAAAAGTGGAGAGACCTGGCCAGTAGAGTTCAACCACCTTTGAATGATAGAGAGAACATTGACATGTTTATGGGCACTTTATCTGGTCCATTCTTTAACTTGTTGGTAGGTTGTTCCTCTTCCGGATTCACCGAGTTAATCTTAACTCGTGAAAGAGTTGAAAGCGACATCAAAAGTGGGAAGATCTCTGTGGCATCTGCCTCCACTTCTAATCCTGTCAAGAAACCTTTTGCTGCAAAGAAGGAAATCAATGTTGTGTACGTGGCAAGGGCCCGTACCAAGAAGAATGATCATTCGTCTGTTAACGTTGTCCAAATCTCCAATCCAACTCCTACTCAAAGACCATTTGCTAACCATCAACAGTTTGAAATCCGAGAAGAAAATTCACGAGGTTAGGCATGTCATTATCTCAAGCCTTACAACACTTGCTCAAGGCTAATTTGGTGACATTACACGATCCTCCTGCCAACCCTGATACCTCTTCACTAAAGTATAATCCGAACGCTAAATGTGCTTACCACTCAAGTAGCCCCGGGCATGAGACTAACCAATGTTGGGCCTTGAAGAATAAAATTCAGGATTTGATTGATAACAAGACTATTGAGTTTGGTCCTCCTCCAACTCCGAATGTAATCACCGCGCATATGCCAAATCATGGCAAGGGCGTCAATTCTGTTGAAGATACAATTTTTGTTGCCTCTGTTGAAGACTTGACTACGCCATTAGACATCATAAAAAAGAACCTGTTGAAAGCTGGGATTTTCCATGGCTGTGTAAAAGACTGTGTGTGCTGTACGAGACAACTCAATGGGTGCGAATGGCTGAAGAAAGGCATACAACGCCTGATGGATAGCCATGAAATTCTATTTGAGAAGACTCCGTTTGCCGAAAGTTTGACTAACAAATTTGAAGATCTCTCCATTATCACCATCTCAAACAAGCCTCTTAGGATCTCCTCCAAAGGTCCTATTAGGATTTCAAATGAACCCACTGTTTCTCCCTTAATAATTACCATTCCCAGACTAATTCCCTATTCTTTAAACAAGGCAGTGCCATGGAACTATGGTGCTGAGGTGTTTCATCATGGGATAAAACAAGACGCTTGGATCGAAGAAGACAAAGCTGATGATGTAGGTAACATAACTGGCTCAAGCAAGGTAACTCGAACTGGGAGAATATTTTCACCCAATATCTCACCACCAGTTGTTACAAAGGCGCCCATCCGCATTACTACTGCCAAGCCAAGTACTGATACAAGGGGAAGGAGAAGGTTGTTGAGCCGGTCGTGACAGAAATACCCGCAAAGGACGTTGCTGATGGAGAACCCTCCGCTCGTGAGATGGACGAGATTTTGAAGATAATAAAATGGAGCGACTTCAAGATTATGGAACAGTTGGGGAAAACCCCTTCTAAGATTTCAATGTTATCATTGCTGCTCTGTTCTGATGCCCCATGCTCGGAAATTAATCAAATTCCGGAAAAAGGCTCATGTCCCCTATGAGACCACAACAGACCAATTTGAGAATTGCGTGGCTAGCTTGACGGCTGATAACGAATTGGGATTTTCAAATGATGACCTAACACTGCTTGGGAAGAACCACAATAAAGCTCTACATGTTTATGTCGAGTGCAAGGGGACCACCCTAGCACATGTTTTAGTCGACACTGGTTCTTATCTAAACGTACTACCCAAGGGGGGGTTAGACCGTCTAGACTGTGAAGGTTTAGTCTTGAAGCCAAGTGATATCATCGTGAGCGCCTTCGACGGATCAAAAAGAATAGTTCATGGGGAGGTAGATCTTCCAATCAAGGTAGGCTCCCAAATATTCAACTCCACCTTCTACATTATGGATACCCATCCTGCCTATTCTTGTATGTTGGGTCGCCCATGGATCCATAAAGCTGGGGCAGTAACCTCAACTCTCCATCAGAAACTCAAATATCCAGTCAAGGGAATAATTGTCACCATCTGTGGTGAAGAAAAGTTTATGGTGAGCCACCTCAACTCGTTCAAATACGTAGATATGGATGGAGAATTCATTGAGACCCCGTGTTAAGCCTTTGAAGTTGTACCACTGATGGTTGCTGCTACCAAATGTTCCTCTGATGAATCCAAAGCTGTTAAAGTTGTACCAAAGATGGTTTCAGTCAAAGATGCTCGTGCTGCAATTGAAGAAGGAAAATGTGATACTTGGGGGAAACTCCTTGATATCCTATTCAAAGAGGATAAATTTGGTTTGGGCTTCACCGTCAAATCTTGGAAGGAAGTGAGGCGTGCTCGTGCAGGAAATCCACCTCCCCGCATTGGAAGCCATGAAGTTAATGTTGTGGGTGATTCGGGTGATGAAGATGCATTTAAAGATTGGGTGTATCCCACCACAACGGAGCTAAAGAATTGGAATGCAAAGGACTTCGTGCCCATCTCCTTCATTGAGGAGTAATATACTTGTTTATTGCTTTTTATTGAATTCAAGAACATTTTGTCTGTAATATTTAACAATGACTTTTAAGCCATGTGCCTGGCCCGGGGCACTTTGGTCCATTTGTCAAGGGTTTTATTTATGTTCATTTAATCATATGATCATTCAGTATAAATCATTGGACTCTTTTGCATTCAAATCATTATAATCATTGTCTTTCTTTTCCTTCAAATACAATTTTCAAAATAGCCATGTATCTTACATGCACATACACACGCTCTTGTAGATCCTCATCCACTCTGGATCTTATTGCCAATGACTCTATTGTTGCCGACTATGACTTTGAATGCCCAATTAACTAAGCCGAAGGCGAAGGCGAGGAAGATTGTGAAATACCGGGAGAACTAGCCAGACTTCTATTACAAGAGGAAAAAGCTATTCAACCGCACGAAGAGTCAGTTGAAGTCATCAATCTGGGTACTAAGACAGATAAGAAGGAAGTCAAGATTGGCCCTAACTTAGAAGACAATGTCAAGAGCAGGTTTGTTTAAATGTTGCATGATTATGTGGAGGTATTTTCTTGGTCGTATGAAGATATGCCAGGGTTGGATACCGACATCATAGTTCATCGTCTGCCGACAAAAGAATACTGTCCTCCTGTCAAACAAAATGTTTGTCGCATGAGGCCTGATATGTCTGAAAAGATCAAAGCTGAGGTGATGAAACAATTTGATGCAAGGTTCTTAGCTGTGACATCCTATCCCCAATGGGTTGCCAATGTAGTTCCAGTATTGAAAAAGGACGGAAAAGTTCGCATGTGCATAGACTATAGGAATCTGAATAGGGCAAGCCCCAAAGATGACTTCCCTCTACCACACATTGACATCTTAGTCGGTAATACTGCTCATCATAAAGTCTTCTCCTTCATGGATGGTTTCTTAGGCTATAATCAAATAAGGATGGCTCCCAAAGACATGGAGAAGACTACTTTCGTTATGCAATGGGGCACTTTTTGCTATAAGGTCATGCCGTTCGGATTGAAGAATGCAGGGGAAACATATCAAAGGGCTATGGTAGCTTTGTTTCATGACATGATTCATCATGAGATAGAGGTATATGTGGATGATATGATTGTCAAATCACAAACTAAAGAGGAACATCTCAATCACCTGTACAAACTATTTGAAAGGCTGAAAATGTACAAGTTAAGGTTGAACCCTAACAAGTGCACATTTAGAGTACGATCTGGAAAGCTTATAGGTTTTGTTGTCAGCAATAGAGGCATTGAAGTTGAACCTGCAAAAGTAAAGGCCATCCAAGAAATTCCAATCCCTCATTCTGAAAAGGAAGTTAGAGAATTCTTGGGTCGTCTCAATTACATCGCCTGCTTCATATCTCACTTGACTGCTACTTGTGAGTTGATCTTCAAACTCTTGAAGAAAGATCAGGTAGTCAGATGGAATGATGAATGCCAAGCTGCCTTCGACAAAATTAAAGAATATCTACAAGAGCCTTCTATTCTCATGCCTCCAGTTGAAGGAAGACCCTTGATCATGTACTTGACAGTACTAGAGAACTCTATGGGGTGTGTTTTGGGCCAACATGACGAGTCTGGCCGAAAAGAGCATGCTATTTATTACCTAAGCAAAAGTTTACCGAATGTGAAACTAGATATTCACTGCTCGAGAAAACTTGTTGCGCTCTGGCATGGGCTGCTCACCGGCTAAGACAGTATATGTTGACTCATACCACTCTATTGATTTCTAAAATGGACCCAATCAAGTACATCTTCGAGAAACCTACTCTCTTCGGACGGATAGCCAGATGGAAAATGATTTTGATTGAGTACGAAATTCAATACACTACACAAAAGTCCATCAAAGTAAGCGTACTAGTAGATCATTTGGACCATAAAGCTATCGACAATTATCAGTCTATGAACTTCGACTTCCCGGATGAGAACATCATGCTGGTGACTGATTATGCGAAACCTGGACCGTATGACAGACCTGAACAAGGATCTCGATGGACTATGGTATTCGACGGGGCTTCCAATGCCTTGGGTAACGGAGTTGGTGTTGTGATCATCTCCCCTGAAGGTTGCCACACTCCTTTCACTGCCAGAATATGCTTTAATTGCACGAACAATATGGCTGAGTATGAAGCATGCATTTTGGGTCTTAAAGCAGCCATTGACTTGAGGATCAAGCATTTGAATGTGTTTGGGGATTCCTCTCTAGTGATTAGCCAAGTAAAAGGATATTGGGACACTAGACACCCTAATCTCATCCCTTACAAGGAACTTGTGCTATCCCTCATTCCTTACTTCGAAGAGATCACCTTTGAGCACTTCCCTAGGGAAGAAAATCAGTTGGCTGACGCCTTGTAAACCATGTCTTCAATGTTCAAAGTCAGATAGGACAACGAAGCGCTGGTGATTACAATTGAGAGATTCAACGAACCTGCACACTACTGTGAGCTTGACACTGATACAAAAAAGCCATGGTACCATGAGGTGATGAGATATCTCGAAGCACAAGAATATCTAGAGAGAGCATCCATCAATGACAGAAAGTTCTTACGAAGATTTGCAGCCAAATTCTTTCTAAGTAACAGACTATTATACAAGCACAACCATGAATCTACTCTACTCCGATGTGTGGACAATAAGGAGGCAGAGGAAATTATGGAAGACATGCACGATGGTTTTTTTGGTACTCATTCAAGCGTACATATAATGGCCAAGAAAATCTTGAGAGTTGGCTACTATTGGTCAACGATGGAGAATGATTGCCATCAACATTCAAGAACTTGTCACAAATGCCAAATCTATGCTGACAAGGTCTATGTACCTCTTATCCCTCGGAACGCCATGACCGATCCTTGGCCATTTGCGATGTGGGGAATTAACATGATTGGAGAAATCAAGCCCACCGCTTCCAACAGACATCGCTTCATTCTTATTGCTATCGACTATTTCACCAAGTGGGTCGAAGCCGCTTCTTTTGCCTCAGTCACAAAAAATGTGGTAGCCAGATTCATCAGACATTACCTCATCTGCCGTTATGGTAACCCCGAAAGGATCATCACCGACAATGGGACTAACCTCAATAATGCTATGATTACCAAGATTTGCACTCATTTTAAAATCAAGCATCACAATTCTTCTCCATATAGACCTAAAATGAATGGTACATTCAAAGCGGCCAACAAAAATATCAAGAAGATTATGCAGAAAATGGTAGTAACCTATAAGGATTGGCATGACATTTTACCATTTTCTCTTCATGGCCACCGCACTTCAGCTAGAACATCAACTGGGGCAACTCCATTTTCCTTAGTCTATAGCATGGAAGTTGTTTTGCTAGTGGAAGTTCAGATTCCCTCATTAAGGATTATGAATGAAGCAGGCTTAGGAGAAGATGAGTGGATTCAAACGAGATTGGATCAGATGAACTTGATCGACAAAAAGCGGATGGCTGCTATTTGTCATGGTCAAACGTACCAAAAATGTATGATTAAGGCTTTCAAAAAAAAAATTAAGCCTCGAGTATATCAAGCTGGCGACTTGGTGATAAAGTGCATCATTCTGCCACAAGGCGACCCCGGAGGCAAATGGACTCCCACCTACGAAGGGCCATTTGTTGTCAAGAGAGTGCTCTCTGGTGGTGCCATGATGCTGACCATCATGGATGGAGAAGACTTCCCACATCCTATAAACACGGACATAGTTAAAAAATACTACGCATAAGAGACCCGCTAGGTTGAAACACCTAGGCAAAATAAGGGTATCCCGATAAACCAAAAGGTTTGGGAAAAATTAGGGATATATGCAAAAGATTATACACTCGGTAAGTTGAAAACCCGAAAGGGAGGCATGGGCAAAAATGGGTATCCTGGTGGGCTGAAAACCCGAAAGGGCGGTCCAGGAAAAAGTTAAGGATTGAAAGCGTATGACTATGTCCCATGGAATCACCACAGTCAACTTTATCACCAAGGTCTGAGTTCAAACGGTCCAAGATCAATCCAATCAACTTCTATCAACGTCAAGGAGAATTCGAAGACATTGGGGCAACAGTAGAGTTGGAATGCATTGAGATCATTTCACATGGCTATTTGTTTTTGTTTTCAATCTTTGTTTTCCTTTCGACGATTTCCTCTTACTAGGATCTCCGTCTCTTTGTACAAAACGCATATTCATGGGAAAAATATTAATGCGAATATACTTTGAAGTGAAAACTTTTTGTTTTGTTTTGAATGCAAAGTTGTCCAATGACTAAAATTGAACGAACATATGCATATGAACATAATTGAAACTGTTTGGCACATATGACCTAGCAGTAACAAACATTTTTCTTGTATATGGAATATCTCCACAGAGTTATTTCATTATCCCCACAAGGCGACTACAATAAACCTTCCTCAACAAAGTTACCCATAAAGTCTCTTGGCATAGGTTGATCTCCATCCAGAGCCTCAATCTCTTGGCAGCTTTCTCCCCAGCTAAGTTGAACCCTACAAGTAGAAGCCTTCTGGATCTCTTCCTTAAAGAACTCACTTCGTCAGTAGTTCATCGATTATTCATCAACAAGGTTTATTTCCCCAACATACAACAATCAAGGAACCACAAAATTCCCCAGCTTAGTCTATCCTCCCCAGCCGAGTCTGTATTCCCACGGCATAGTCCATCTTCTCCAGCTGAGCCTGTTATCCCCAACTGAGTGTGTCCTCCCCAAGATGAGTCCATCCACCTCGACTGAGTCTACACTCTCCAGCTTGAGTTTGCCTTTCAGACTATTGCAAATCATAGGGCTACAACCCTTAATCCCCAGTAAAGTCGTCAACAAAACCTTTACTATCTCCAAAATATACTATGAAGCCTGGACCCGACCAGATATTATTACAACTTTCAAGCTACTATGAAGCCTGGACCCGACCAGATATTAGTACCACTTTCAAATACTATGAAACCTGGACCCGACCAGATAATAGTTTAACTCTTCAAAGATATAGAAGAACCTGGATTCAACCAAAGCCAAGGTTTAATTTCTTTTCCCCAGTAGAGTTTGCCTCTACCCCAACAAGTTATTGTGAAGCCTGGATTCGACTAGATAGTAACTCCCTTCAGAAATTCATTGTGAAACCTGGAATCCGACCAGATAACAACTAAATCCCCAAGCAGTTTATTGTGAAACCTGGACCCGACCAGATAACAATTAACCTCATCCATCTCAGAACTCTGCAAAGCCTGGAATCTGACCAGATAGTGTTTCAATGTCATTAAGTTACTACAAAGCTTGGACCAAAACAAATATCAGCTTAATTTCGTCTATTCGAGCAAGTTATTATGAAGCCTGGAGCCTGACCAGATAACAACTAGCTACGATCCCCAGAGAGACACTATGAAGCCTTGACCCGAACAGAGAGTAGTTACCACTTCAAGTTACTATGAAGCCTGGACCCGACCAGATAGTAGTTACCACTTCAAGTTACAATGAAGCTTGGACCCGACCAGATATCATTTCAACTTCATCCTTTCTAGCAAGTTACTGCAAAGCCCAGATCCGACCAGATAACAGTTAAATTCCTTATCCCCATTAATTTATTCTTCCCCAGAAATTTACCATGAAGCCTAGATCCAACCAGATAACAATTGACTTCCTCATCCTCAGCAAGTTATGAAGTCTAAATCCGACCAGATAACAGCTTACATTCAAGAGATATTCCCCAGCGGAAGCATCCTTTCAACAAAGTTTAAAGATGTGTATACTCTTCATCCCCAACAGAAATCCGGGATTCAGCCTCCCAAAATTCCTCAACAGTAGTCAGGGATTTATTTTCCCGGACAAACATACATCTCACATTCATACATCATAGCATATACATATAAAATGCATTTTAGCATGATCTCATTCATCTTATGAACATCATGCATACATCTGCGTTTAACTAACCTCTTTTTCCCATAGGTAAAACATCAAGTTTTAGTATAAATCGACCAAAGATTTATGCTGATACTTTCTCAAGTGTTCACCATCATCCCTCCAAATGGCATCTATAAGCCCATTCACAATACATCTTCGAGTGCAAATTTCTAGGCACTCTAGTGTTCAATCATCTTCCACCTTAAAGTCACGAATGGCGGATCCGCCAATCTAACTCCTCAGGTTTAAGAAGATTGAATAGGGGCAGTTGTTGTACCCCAAAATTTTCCCTCTTAATTATCAAGTAATCTCTCATAAAATCTCCTTTGGTTCAAGCTGCACAATGGTTGATCAGCTCAAGACACCTCCTCAAGCACTGATGACTGAAAATTAGGGTTTGAGATTGCACAAGGACAAATGGAATTTTAATACCTCATATGACTTTCATGGATCATTTTGTACCCTCAAGATTGCTCATGTCAAGTTTCAAGTCTTGGGTCACATTTTTGCTCAATCAATTGATCAATTAACCTAAAATCGACTATATTGGGGAAAAAGTCAATTGTGGTCAATTTACAGTCAAACTTCATAATTTTTGGTCCATATCAACATTATTAATTCATATATGTCATTTGATCAAGTTTGGACTACAATTCCACAAGAAATTTGATCAGATCATCAAAAGGGCAAAATGGTCAAAATTAGGGTTTTGACTGAGAAGGTGCAATTTCTGATTTTTGACCTAGAAAATGACTTATTGGTTCAAGGCATGATATCAAGGATTAAAATAATTCATTTTGACCTAATGGCATGGCTCAAAACATTCCTCAAGATCAATTGGTTGACAGATGAATTTCAGTCAACTGATGAAAAGTCAACTATACACTAAAAAGTCAAACTTTGACTTTTTGGTCAAAATCAAGTTTCAAAGATCATAGTTCATCAAGACATGTCAAAATATGAAACTTGTTCATCAAGAAATCAAAAATTCAAGATTTCATTTTGAAAAGTCAAAATTTCTAAACATAGAAATTTTTCTAAGTGTTGAAAATTTCATATTTTTTCATAACTTTGAGCCAATTTTTCACCATGATGAAAGATGATTCAAAGGAAACTTCCAACATGAAAGTTGTAGTTATCAATGAGATCTAAAACATTGTATAATACAACTTCTCCTAGAAATTCATGGATTTCAAGTTATGATTTTGTGAATACATGTTCATGAAACTTGGAAACATAGTGAAATTTTGCCCTAGTTTATGCAGGATTTTGACCTAACTTCATGGAAATTTTTCACATAATTACAAGATGAATTTTCAAAAATTTCCAACATATGGGTTGTAGAGGATGTTACAAGCTTTCCAAAATGTTCCAGAACTCATTAAGATCATATTTGAGCAAGGAGAATCAAAGGCAAGAAGTTAGTGTTTCATTCTTGAATTACAAGTCATTTCTTAATGAACACATAATTAAATTTCTATGTTAGGATGCATAATATTGATTTGCAGGCCTTATAACTTGTGTATATCCATCATTAATGGATTACACAAACTTTTGAGCTATAATCCAAGTGATTTAAGATTTATCCAATTCACATTGCCATTTTGGGAAGAAAGTGAAGAATGCCATTCTTGAAAAGTAAGCTTTATGCACAATGTCAATTCTTGAGCCTCTAACTTGTTCCCTCTGATCACACTCTATCTATAAAGTCAGAAGCAAGTGTGTTTAAATCATAACCACTCTATCTTAGTGTTGTACCCCAAAATTTCCCTCCCTTTTTCACAAGAAATCACAACCCTAGGGTTTTCTCTAATTTTTAAGATTGGCTCAAGAATCAATCAAATGGACTTTTCTTTAGCAGTAAATCCAGAATTAGGGTTCTCTCTCGCATTTCTCAGAAGAAATTGAATCCACAGAAATTTAGTTTACCGTTATATTGGTTTCTCACTTTTTCAAGTTTGCTGAAAGGTCAACTGATTGTTCTCAAGGCCTGATTATCTGGGATAAGAAATAGGAGCTGAGACTGTTATTTGGAATATAAAGACATCTGCTTGTTAATGGAGTGAAAGGTTTTCCGGTTAATGGAATGCTTGCTTGTTTATTATACAATGTGTATTGTGATTGGAATACAGATGCAAGTTTACGAGACTGCAAAGTTTTTTTATTATTTATTTTATCTGGATTAGAATTGTTGAGATACAGTTTCAATTATTTTGATTTGAGAGTCTTAAATAATTAAATGAACATGCAAGGAAGAAGGGCAAGATATTTGACAGTAGAAATGTTTCTTTTGGATAAAGACTCTTTTATTCATTTTCAAATATTGTTACAAAAGAATAATTTATTATTTTTGAATATTGTAAATTTTTACAACTTATAGTATTTTAAAAAGAAATAAATGTTTACAATAAATGAAAAAAAGAGTCTATCTAATCTAAGCCTAAGTCTCCTAAGCTCCAGTGCTCCCATGCTCAAGGTCTCCGGCTTCTACTGCTTCCTCTATCATCCAATTGGTGCTCACCTGCAAAAGACAAAGTAAAAGAAAATTAGTACAAGAATTTTCAAATGAAAAAAGAAAGAAAAAAGTCATCATTAAAATTGGCCGTCTGGAATCAGAATGCTTATTTTCATCACGCTTTATTTTTCTCTCTGCAAATCACAAGAAGATTGCTCTTCTTGGTTCACAAAGAGAAAATTAAAAATGCAAGTATACTGAGTTACAAAGCTAGCATACAAGGCAAACCAAGGCGCCAAAATTCAAACACGATAGGCACCCATTGTACTGCATTGCAAACCAAACTGTCAAACTAAGCAAACTAAACATGGCAGCAAACCAAACTGAGTTACAAAATTCAAAAGGGCAAACAAGTGCCAAAACTGCCAAAGCATAGGTCAAACAAATATACAATGCAGCACAAGCAAGGTACCTGCTGTAACAAACAGCAAGCAAAGTCCCAAATGGAGTTACAAAAAAAATTGCCAAAATTGAGTTATAAAACAAATGGGATGCAAACTGTGCAAATATGGCAAGCAGCATGAAAGCATAAAAAATACAGCAGGCAAAAGTAAAATAGCAGGAGGTAACCCACTTGACAAGTCAAAGCTTGTCAAAAGCTGTCATCATTTTCCAGAGGCAATTTTTCAGAAATAATAATAAACAAAGCAAAAATGCTTGTTTTCATGGAGAGAGAAAGAGGAAAAGATATCACCTTGGGTGAGGTTTGACAGTTTGGCAAAAAAGAGCAGGCTGTCACAAGTCAAAGAGAAAAGACGATATAAAACAAAACAAAACTGCATAGTAAAGAAAAAAGCACAAAACACTTTGTGAAAAAAACCACAAGCTTGCTCAAATCGCCCAACCTGTTAACAAACTGTAAATCCTTAAACTTGCATAACAAAACACAGTCCAGCAAAAAACACCATAAACCACAAACTAAATAGACCACAAGCTTGCCTAAACTGCAGTACCAAACTGCCAAACCAGCAACTCAAAAACCTGTCAAATAAAACACCACAAGCTTGCCCAAACTGCAGTACCAAACTGCCAAACCAGCAACTCAAAAACCTGTCAAACAAAACACCACAAAGCTTACCCAAACTGCAGTACCAAACTGCCAAACCAGCAACTCAAAACCCTATCAAACAAAACACCACAAAGCTTGCCCAAACTGCAGCAAAACTATAAACAACAAACAGCCAAGCTATAACAAGCTAACCAAACTGTTCACCATTTTAAACATCATCAAAACTACCATAAAACAACCAAAATCTCCCAAAAAACCAGAAAAAATACCAACTCAGAATCATCAAACCATAAACTGCAAACCAGTTCCAGAAGCAATCAACCAAGCCAAACAAAGCAACAAAAAATCTCAGAGACATTCTCATCATCAACCTTCAACATTCAAGAGAGAGGAAGAGCATTTCAGAAGCAACAAGAAGCAGTTTTCAGAATTTCTTCATCATCAAAACATCAATATTCAAGAGAAAGGAAGAGAGGTTCAGAAGCAACAAACCACAAAGTTTTCAGAGATATTTCATCATCAAACATCAATAGACAAGAAAGAGGAAGAACATTTCAGAAGCAAACAACAGTTTTCAGAATTTCTTCATCATCAAACATCAATACTCAAGAGAAAGGAAGATAGGTTCAGAAGTAACAAAAAAACCAATACCAGTTTCAGAATTATATCCTTTATCAACAAGATAAAGAACAATAACAGTTTCAGAAAACATCATCATTAACAAGTCAAGAACAAAAAAAAAGAGATACCAGAAGTGAAGCTCATCATCTCTTCCCTCCTTGCGCCGCTAAGCCACCAAGGAGCACCGGCTCACCCTCCATCTCTCTTTTCCAGAAACAAATCTCTCAAGGTATGATTTTCTCAAACCTTTACTACATATCAAACACATAAACACCATGGATTAAAACAAAGTAATATAAACAAGCAAACAAACATGAAACTGTAAAACGCGAAAAAGATGATAAATCGTACCATTTTAGAACCAAAGTCGTGGACCACTGTGAGAGGATGAGAGAGTGGGAAGGGGCGGCGCTCTGGTAGCTAGGTTTAAGTAGAGAATCGGAGCGTCATGGCCTGAGAAGGATGAAGATGAAGAAGAGAGTGGGGAGAGCGGCGCTGTTGTTGAAACCAAACACACAAACCCTAATTCTGAGAACCCTAAATGCTGAAACCCCTAGCAAAAATTGTATAAAAACTCGCCCTTGGGCCTATTTTCCTAAAATCCCTGAGCCCACCATAATCTGGCCAGCGCACCCCCCTCCTTTTGCACTGTCCATTTGTTTTTTATGTTTGTTTTGGGCCAGCCTCAACCCATAGCCCATTTCTTCTTTTTTAAACAAGTGTTAACTTTTTTTATTAATTCATTTTTTTAGTTAGTAATAATACTAATAACTTGATTTTCCTTAATTGGTTTAAATCACTTTTTTTTCTTTTCTTTTCACACACATTAATAAAATACAAAAAATAATAGAAACATTAATTTAAGTAGTTTTTCTTTCTTTAAACCTTTTATTTACATGATTCATAAAACACAAAAATAATAATAATACTTGATCTTTCTTTTTTTAGAATAGATTTTTATTTACACATGCATTTCATATTTATTGATTTTCCTTATTTTATATTTTGTTATAATTTATGTTGATTTGCGATAATTCGATTTGGTTGTAACACTTGATATTTGGAATTTATTATCCTTGTGAGATTCATCCCCATTTGTAAATAATTTGTACCCCCATCCCCGGATACTTTTGTAATAGCTTAGAATTTAATTCTCGCACTTTATGCTTTTAAAATATGCCATGACTAGAGATTAGGGTATGTATGCGAAAATCTAAAATCAATCACTAGATGACCTAACACAAGACCCAAAAGCATGAAAATTGACAAACACAACGCACACTTGCTCCTCTAGGGTAACCTCGCATGTTGCCTCGGAAATGCAATCATGTCCCTCGAATATGAGACACTCTAGCAAATGCCCCTTCGATAAACAAAGATCGTAGTCCCTCGATGACCCTCGATGTTGCCTTTGATAAAACGATCTCGTCCCTTACTAAATTGCTAGAGAGTCTCACAAAGTTGCTTTCAATGATTGTATGCGATGACCCGCGCCTGTCCCGTTTAACATCCTAACATAAGGTTGTTCACCAAATGCAATGGTGAAATAACTGTCAAAAGGGTTAAAAACATAAGAAAGATCTTTGAGTAAAATAGGGTAGACAACTCTTAGTTACTTGATCAAAAGCTTGCAAAACATCCTTGCTACTTTCAAACACACATCACAACACAACTTCAAAACATTTTCCAAAAACAACTTTCAAAACATTGAAATATCTTTTCAAAAAGACACACACCTTTGTATATATTCAAACAAGAATCATTACAAAGGTTGCCTAAACAAGGCCTCTTTTTTCAAAGCATTTTCAAAAACCACACACAAAGCACCATTTCAAACAATTGAAAAGCAAAGGCAAGTGATCTAAAAACAAGTAACTAAGAGCCCATGGATAACCATGGATGAAAAGGGTGCTTGCACCTTCCCTTTTCATAATCTACCCCCCGAACCCCAGAAAACATCTCAAAGGTCTTTCCTGTGCTTTTTGACCTTTCCTTTGGATAAAATAAAAAGTCGGTGGCAACTCTTTCTAAACCGCACAATTGCGAACACAAATGCAAAACCTCAAGTCAGTTCTCCCACCGTATCACAGAACTGGCGACTCTACTGGGGAGAATTCTAAAAGCGGGGTTACCTTAGGGTTTTAGATCACCTTTGCATGCTTATCTTGTTTGCCTTGATTGCTTTACATTTGGTTCAATTGTTTGGGTTTGAAATCCTCCACCCGGATTTGGGAAACATTCATAGGTAAATAGCAATACGTTGTGGAAACTGTGCGGGGTATACCGACATGGTTGAAGCAATAGCTATATAGTGCGACATATTTGTGGGTACCGGTAGCCTTTGAGTCAATCAAAGAGAATACGGGGCCGCTGAGTAATGTCATGAAGCACTAATGGACTTTTAGAACCTTTACTTGACCAACTTGGCCTTTTTAGGGGTAGTGAGATGACCGGCTTTGGTGCAGTCCGAAGTTGGTAGATACTCGATACTACACTCATTGAGGGTTTTTTTCTTGGAATATTTCGGTCGCCAGTAAAGTGGCTAAATCGAAACAATGAACACAGAAAATAATCCAGTGATATTGAGCTCCTTAGAACCCGGTTACTATTTATAGGACAGGTTGAGCCAACTAACTTCAAGAGGGTACTTACCTATGAAACCCCATGCAAGCCTGAAACTAGGATCTTGTGTGATTTGTTTGTACATATGCTTGTGCATACATTATGAACATCATAAAACATCATATGCATCCACTAACCATTTCAAGGGTTTGGATCTTCATCTTTGTTCTTGTTTTGTAGGTCATGGAATCTCTTCGCAGGAAAATAATTCAAGTCAACCTTGTGAGGATCCCTCCTCAACTCAAGGAGCTTACTTCCAAGATTCCAGAGAATTCTCCCTTCAGTGAAAGACATGGTAGACTTCTCAACTTGGTCAACTCCAACATTGAAGAAGACATGGTGAAAGTTCTCTTCCAATTCTTTGACCCCCTTCACCATTGTTTCACATTCCCTGATTACCAACTATTACCTACTTTGGAGGAATTTTATCAACTCCTGAGGATTCCTATTCTCCATTAACTACCCTACAACGGTACAGAAAGAGAGCCAAAGCCTGAAGATGTTGCTCAAGCCTTACACTTGCAACCATATGATATCAAAGGTCATTGGGAAACCAGAAGTGGTGTCAAGGGTTTCTTGGCAAAGTTTTTGTTTGAGAAGGCACAAGACTATTGGAATTCTCTAGATCTACAAGCTTTTGAGGAGATTGTAGCACTTCTCATCTATGGGTTGGTCTTGTTCATAAACCCTGATCAACTTATAGATGTGAATGTTGTCAAGATTTTCATATCTTGTAATCATGTGCCTAAATTGCTTGGGGACATCCTACACTCATTTTACACACGAAAAATGAAGAAAAGAGGTGTTCTCATATGCTGTACTCCTCTTCTAGCAAGGTGGTTTATTTCTCACCTTCCCCAGTCAGTCTTGAAGAATGAACAAGGCTTGAGGTGGTCGCAACGATTGATGACTCTTACACACTCTGATGTTCATTGGTGTTCTCGGTCCAGAGAAAATGTCATCATCATTGATCGTTATGGGGAATTCCCTAATGTCCCACTACTTGGCATTAGGGGAGGCATTACCTACAACCCCTGTTTAGCTCTGAGGCAATTTGGGTATGCCCGAAGAGATGGCCCTCATGATATGCTGATTCCTGACTTGGTTTTTTACTTCGACAATGACGCTCAAAGACTTCGACAAAGGTTTATCCGAGCATGGAGGATGCCCAACAAAGTGGACATTAAGACACTGGGGCACAAAAATTCCATCCCTCTTGAGCCTTACCTCAAGTGGGTACGAACACGCGCCCAGAGTCTTATGATGCCTTACCCCCACATTCTCCCTGTGATTAAAGAGCCTGTTATGGAAGGAGAGGTTCCATACACCCTCCTACATCCAAACATGCCAACATCATTGGAAGAATTGCAAAAGAGTTGGATACAGATCAAGGAATAGCAGAACACTTTTAAAGCCAGCTTCTATGCCAGTGAGAAGAAGGTTTTGGAACTCACCCGCCGACTTCAAGAAGAGGAGACTCTTAACACTTACATCACGCCGAAGAGGATGCGCAACGTCTTTTTACATTAAGAAACTTTGTAATATTTTGCCCATGGGGCATTTATGTACTGACAAATTTCTTCTTATTAATATGACGTGTGTTCTTTTTGTCTGCAACAACTTTGAATTTATGAATCCTTGGATGCAATACATGAATAAACATATCATTCATCATATGCATAAACAGGTCTTCACACCAGGTTTCCTTATCTTTCTGCTGTTTATTTCAGCAAGATGGATATAGAGCAGACGGTCAAAGATCTGCAAGCACAGAATTCGCAATTCCAACAAATCCTCATGACCTTGGCAAAGGGTCAAGAGGACCTTAAAGCACTGTTAGAGAAGAAAGAAAAGGAAAAAGGAAAAAAGAAAAAGAAAAGAATCGGAGTAGCTACTCTGGGAAGAAGATTTGAGAACGAAGCTAGGAGATTCCTGGAGTTTCACTCGACGTCTGATAAAGGGACCAACAAAGGAAAAGGAGTTGCAGTACCTTCCGAGTCTGAGGCTGAAGAGGAAGAAGTTGAAGAGGATGAAGATTACTCTGAGCAGCAGTACCCTCCTGCGGACAACAGGTATAAGAATTTGGAAGAACGGTTGGCAGCCATGGAGGTACAAAGGGTTCCTGGACTGGATTTTGAAGAGTTGGGATTGGTAGCTGGAATCGTCATTCCCCCTAAATTCAAAGTGCCTACATTCGCTAAATACGACGGTTTGTCTTGTCCAAAGATGCATCTGCGTTCTTATGTTAGAAAGATTCAACCTCACTCTTCTGATAAGGATCTGTGGGTCCACTTTTTTTCAAGATAGTTTATTGGGTACACAATTGGACTGGTTCTACCAGCTTTAGAGGACTGATGTACATAACTGGGAGGATTTAGATGCTGCTTTCTACCGAGAATGCCAATACAACGCAGATTTAGCGCCTACTCATACTCAACTATAGAGCATGAGTATGGTTTCTAACGAGGGCTTTAAAGAGTATGCCCAGAAGTGGCGGGATTTGGCTGGAAGGGTGCAACCACCATTGTCTGAAAGGGAACTTGTTGATATGTTTTTGGGGACCCTGTTTGGTTCATTCTTCAATCACCTAATAGGGAGCTCATCTGCAGGGTTCACTGAATTAATTCTGACAGGGGAAAGGATCGAAGCTGGTATTAAGAGTGGTAAGATTCAAAAGGATACATCTGCTTCAGCCACTATAAAGAAGACCTTCCCAGCCAAGAAGGAAAGTTCTGCTGTTTACACCTAGAGAAATCGGGAAAGAGAGGAATGCCGACCAACAGTGGGGGCCGTATTAATTCAGAAGTCCGGATCAGATCATCCTAGAAACAGTCAACCGAGGAATGATCAGCCCAAAACCTATCAGCAAAGGGTAGAAAGGCGACAACGGAAATATACCCCGATAAATATGACACCCGCTCAGATCCTTCCACATCTCCTGAAATTAAACCTTGCTAATTTGAGAGAGGCACCAAAGAATACAAATACCACTTTTCCGCATTATCATCCCAATGCAAAATATGCATACCATTCAGACAGTATAGGGCATGACACCAACAACTGTTGGGCCCTCAAAAACAAAATCCAAGACTTGATAGATGCCAAGGAGGTAGAGTTTGATGCGCCCGAAAAGCCGAATGTGATTTCTGCCCCAATGCCCAAGCATGGTCATAATGTCCATGCAATTGTGGAATATCTTCATGTTACTACCGTTGACAAATTAAGGACTCCGTTGCCAATGATTAAATTAAATATGTTGAAAGTCGGGATATTCCCAGGCTATGGAAAAGACTGTTACTTATGTTCAACCTTGCAAACTGACTGCCCACTGTTGAAGTCAGGCATCCAATGCCTGATGGATACTCAAGAGATCCTCTTTCAAAAAACTCTTGTTGCTACTATCACTCATGTTACTCCTGTTACCTTTACTCCAATCAATGACATTGCAATAATCACCATCTCTGACAATCTTTCCATGACCTGCAAAAGGCCTGTTAAGATTACGCCTGATCCTAAGTTTGTACTGCTGAAAATTACCATGCCGGGGCCTATCCCGTATAAATCTAATAAAACGATACCATGGAATTATGGAGGAGAGATCTTCTACCATGGTGTCAAGCAGATTGAATAAGTCCAAGAGAATTCCGAGGAAGAAACCCCTGATATAGGGAATATTGCGGGAACGAGTAAGATAACTCGCAGTGGAAGAATCTTCTCTCCGGAGATTTCTCCTCCAAGGGTAGTCTTTGGACCCTTAAGCGCTCGTGTGCCAATCAAGATATCTACGCAAGGTCCAATAATTGAAGAAATTGTTACTCCTGAGGTTGTACCTTCTGCTATTACCACTGATAAAGGTAAGGGGATCCAAGAAGCGCATGTCAGGATGAAGGCTCAGACATTGGTTATCCCCGAGACCACCCAAAAAGAGATGGAAGAAATCTTAAAGATAATCAAGAAGAGCGACTACGATGTCATAGAGCAGCTGGGGCAAACCCCTTCCAAAATCTCTATGATGGCTCTCTTACTCTGCTCTTAGGCTCATGCCAAATCCTTGATCAAATTTTTAAAGACGGCGCACGTGCCTCAAGAAACTTGTGCAGATCAGTTTCAAGAGTGCGTGGCTAGCCTTACTGCCGACAATGGTCTGGGCTTTTCTGATGTTGATCTAACCTCTAAGGGAAGAAAGCACAATGATGCGCTTCATGTCTCGGTAGAGTGCAGAGGGACCACACTTGCTCACGTTCTGGTGGATACCAGTTCATCTTTAAATGTTCTACCAAAAAAGGCGTTGGGCAGATTGGACTGTGAAGGTTTGACCCTAAAGCCCAGTAACATCATTGTTAGAGCCTTCGACAGTTCTAAGAGGATGGTTCACGGAGAGGTGGACATCCCAATCAAGGTTGATACAGAAATTTTCAACTCTACATTTTATGTGATGGACATTCGTCCTTCATATTCATGCTTGTTGGGAAGGCCATGAATCCACAATGCTGGGGCAGTCACTTCTTCTCTACATCAGATGCTCAAGTACCCAGTTCAGGGTAAGATTATAACAGTTCATGATGAGGAGGAGTACATGATAATCCACCTTAACTCTTTCCGCTATATGGAGTTAGATGGTGAATTCATAGAAACACCTTTCCAACACTTTGAAGAGGTTTCTCCTGAGGTCGCGGTAGCAAAGACAATGACTGATGTACCTATCATTTCCAAGCCTGTGTCTCGGACGGCATCCCTTAAAGATGCAAAGGCTGTAATCAAAGAAGGAGGAAGTACAGTGTGGGGGCAACTGCCAGATTTTCCTTACAAGACGAACAAATTCGGATTGGGTTACACTGCTGCTGGCCAGAAAGTTGTGCGTCGCTCCCGGGCTGGAGGACTACCCTTAAAAATCACTCCCCATGGAGTTCATGCCTTAGAAGATGATGATGAAGAAGGCAACTTTGAAGATTGGATCTTTCCAACCGTTGAAGGAGGACTGAACAATTGGGAGGCGAAGGACTTCGTTCCCATTACTTTCATCAATCAGTAATTTATCTTTGAACATTTCCTGTTTGGTCTGTAATAATTAAACAATTCGTACACTCTTTTTGCCTTGTGCCTTACCCAGGGCATATAGGTCCATTGGTAAGGGCTTGATTTCTTCATTATCATATGCCATTTTTAATGAATCATGGACGTTTTCATCTATAAACTTTTGTGTTCATTTTATTTCTTTTTTACATTTTATTTTGTTTAAAGGTGGCTATCCCTTACACACACCCACACTCACAAAATGCAGGTACCCATCCACTCCGGATTCCATGGGTAACAATTCTGCTATGGCCTTCAGTGACTCTGAAGATCTGGTCAATCATGCCGAATACAAAGGTGATGAAGACTGTGAAGTGCCTGGAGAGTTTGCTAGACTTCTACAACAGGAAGAGAGGGTTATTCTGCCCCATGAAGAGCTGTTAGAGACTATCAACTTGGGTACTTCCGAAGACAGGAGAGAGGTTAAAATGGGTGCCAACCTAGAGCTAAGTGTCAAGGAGCGCTTAGTTCAGTTGTTGAATGAATATGTTGAGATCTTTGCCTGGTCCTATGAAGACATGCCGGGACTCGACACAGATATTGTGGTTCACCGTCTCTCTACAAGTGAAGACTATCCACCAATAAAACAAAAAGTCTGACGAATGAGGCCCGATATGTCTTAAAAGATCAAAGCTGGAGTAATGAAGCAATTCAATGTCGGGTTTCTTGCTGTTACTTCCTATCCACAATGGGTCGCTAACATTGTTCCCATGCCTAAGAAAGATGGAAAAGTAAGAATGTGCATGGATTATCGAGATTTAAACAGGGCTAGCCCTAAAGATGACTTTCAACTGCCGCACATTGACATTTTGGTTGACAACACAGCTCAACATAAGGTATTTTCCTTCATGGATGGATTTTTAGGGCACAACCAGATCAAAATGGCCCCCGAAGACATGGAAAAGACTACTTTTGTTACGCAGTGGGGTACCTTCTGCTATAAAGTAATGCCATTCAGACTGAAGAATGCCGGGGCAACCTATCAGCGCGCCATGGTAGCTTTGTTTCATGACATGATACATCATGAGATCGAATTCTACGTAGACGACATGATAGCCCGTTCACAAACAGAAGAAGAACACCTCGACCATCTGCAAAAGCTGTTTGTCAGATTGAAGGAGTATAAGCTCAGACTGAACCCTAGCAAGTGCACTTTCGGAGTCAGGTCTGGTAAAATCTTGGGATTCATCGTCAACAACAAACGCATTGAGGTTGATCCTGCTAAAGTCGAAGCTATACGAGAAATGCTTGCCCCCCGCACTAAAAAGGAGGTCAGAGGTTTCTTAGGATGCTTAAACTACATTGCAAGGTTCATTTCTCACCTAACATCTACTTGTAAACCAATCTTCAAACTGTTGAAGAAAGATCAGGTGGTTGAATGGAATGACGACTGTCAAGCTGCTTTTGATAAAATCAAGGAGTATTTGCTAGATCCTCCTATCTTGATGCCACCCGTCGAAGGAAGGTCGTTAATCATGTATCTGACTGTTTTGGATAATTCAATGGGGTGCGTACTGGGCCAACATGACGAGTCTGGTCGAAAAGAGCATGCCATTTATTACCTTAGCAAAAAGTTTACCGACTGTGAGACCCACTACTCACTTCTCGAGAAAACATGATGCGCTTTGGTATGGGCTGCGCGCCGGCTAAGGCAGTATATGTTGACACATACCACTTTGCTGATTTCTAAAATGGATCTGATCAAGTATATCTTCGAAAAGCCTGCTTTATCTGGAAGAATCGCAAGATGGAAAATGATCCTGACTGAGTATGATATCTAGTACACAACCCAAAAAGCTATAAAGGGGAGTGTACTAGCTGACCATCTAGCTCATCAAGCTGTCGAAGATTATCAATCCATGAAATTCGACTTTCCCGACGAGGACATTATGACATTGGACAACATTGAAGGTAACAGACTGTATGACGGACCTAAACAAGGATCCCGATGGACCCTGTACTTTGTTGGTGCTTTAAATTCACTTGGCAACGGTATCGGCGTGGTACTTATCTGTCTAGAAGGTTTCCATACACCTTTCACTGCAAGACTCTACTTCATTTGCACCAACAACATGGCCGAGTATGAAGCATGTATCTTTGGTCTCAAGGTTGCGATTGACTTAGGAATTAAGTCTTTGGTTGTGTTTGGAGACTCAACTTTGGTTATCAGTCAAATCAAAGGAGAGTGGGACACTAAACATCCTAATCTCATACCATACAAAGAACATGTCCTGACATTGTTGCCTCCTTTCGAGCAGATTACCTTCGAACATTTCTCGCGAGAAGAAAATCATCTAGCAGATGCTCTAGCTACAATGTCTTCCTTGTTTAAACTTAACTGGGATAATGAGGCTCCCCAAATCACCATCGAGCGAATGGATGAACCTGCACATTGTCATGAGATTAATACCGAAGAAGTAGTGGAACAACCCTGGTTTCATGAAATCAAAAGGTATCTTGAGACTCTAGAATACCCCGAAGGAGCTTCAGTCAATGACAGAAAGATCTTAAGGAGATTTGCTGCCAAGTTCTTCCCGAGCAATGGCATCCTATACAAACGCAACCATGATTGTGTTCTGCTTCGTTGTATGGACAAAGTTGAAGTTGAGCAGATCATGACTGAACTGCATAGTGGCACATTCGGCACCCATTTGAGCGGACATACGATGGCTAAGAAGATTCTAAGGGCAGACTACTACTGGTCTACCATGGAACCTGACTGTCATCAATACGCCCGCACTTGTCACAAATGCCAAGTCTATGCAGACAAAGTGCATATTCCTCCGGTTCCTCTCAATTTCCTAACAGCTCCTTGGCCATTCGCAATGTGGGGTATCGACATGATTGGAGAAATCAAGCCCACGACATCTAATGGGCATCACTTCATCCTGGTGGATATTGATTACATTACCAAATGGGTTGAAGCATCTTCCTTCGCCTCTGTTACAAAGAATGTGGTTGCCCGCTTCATCAAGAAGAACCTCATTTGCCGGTACGGTATTCCTGACCGAATCATTACGGACAATGGTACAAACCTGAACAACACTATGATCACCGCTCTGTGCGAGCAGTTCAACATTCAACATCACAATTCATCTCCCTATCGGCCAAAGATGAACGGTGTTGTCGAAGTTGCGAACAAAAATATCAAGAAGATCATTCAAAAGATGACAGTCACCTACAAGGACTGGCATAAGATGTTACCGTTTGCTCTACACGGGTACCGTACCATGGCACGAACATCAACTGGGGAAACTCCCTTTTCTTTGGTATACGACATGGAAGTTGTTTTACCTATAGAAGTTCAGATTCCTTCCCTGAGAATCATGAAGGACGCTGGTTTGAGTGAAGATGATTGGATTCAGACCCAGATTGATCAAGTTAAATTGATTGACGAGAAGCGACTTACTGCTGTTTGTCATGGTCAGACGTATCAAAAACGGATGATAAAGGCCTTCAATAAGAAAGTCAAGAGACAAGTATATCAAGTCGGGGATCTTGTAATCAAGCGGATTATCTTGCGGCAAAGTGATCCCAGGGGCAAGTAGACTCCTACTTACGAAGGACCATTTGTGATCAAAAACATCTTTTCTGGCGGGGTAATGATTCTGACCACCATGGACGGTGACGACCTGCCACACCCTGCGAACACAGATATAGTCAAAAGATACTATGCATAAACGACCCGACAAGTTGAAAACCCGAAAGGGCGACTTGGGTAAAAATGGGCATCCCGGTGAATCGAAAACCCTAAAGGGTGGTTCAGGCAAAAATTAGGGATAAACAAAAAAAAATCTGTACACCCGCCAAGTTGAAAACCCGAAAGGGCGACTTGGGCAAAAAAGGGTTTCCCGGTGGATCGAAAACCTGAAAGGGCGATCCAGGTAAAAGTTAGGGAATTAAAGCGTATGACTATGTCTCGTCGGATCACTTTAAGGACAATCTCTTCACAGACAAGCTCCAAAGCTTCTGATCAATCCAATCATTTGCGGACAAAGCAACGAATGGACAAGATACTCAGAGTTGTGAAGGCTATAGCAGAATGGGAACCCCATGGAATTATTACACATAGCCATCTTTCTTTGTATAAAATTTTTCTCAGCTTTTTGACAACATTCTCTTACTAGGATGTCTGTCTCCTTTGTACAAATACTTACACAAAGTTAATACAAAGTTACTTCAAAGTACAGAAAATTGTCTGCCTTTTCTTTCTTTTTTTACACTTGTGCTTTATTTGAAAACGTCCAATGATTTATTAAATGAGCATATGCATTTGAATATAATCACTGCTTACAAATAAAACGAAATGAGAAAGAATAATTACTGATAGGATGGGAGTGTAGGAAGGTGTCTTTAGGCTATTCTAGGAGAAATCCCCTGCAATACATCATCCAGATCCTAGGTGGAACTAAAGCTTTGAATTGCATATCCCCAGCGGAGTTAAGTTTCAAGGATCCCCATCAGAGTTGAGTATTCAAATTCCCAATCCACAGCGGAGTAAAACTTTGAACCACAAACCCTCAGTGAGAATGAAACTTTCTTCCCTAAGCAGAGTTAAACCTTCAACCTGTGAACACTAGTGAAGACCATTCAGTTTCCTCCCTTCTCCCGGAGATTCGCTTTTAAACCAGATAATTCATCAGAAAGTTATTTTTAAAACTTTTTCCCAATGAAGTCTCTAATCAAATCAGCACGTCACTAAGACCCCCAGCAGAGAGGAAACTTTGAGCTACCAATCCCCAGCGGAAACCATTCAGTTTGCCCCTGATATCCTCAACAGAACAGAGTTTCTCATTCTTGCTTCCCTAGTAGATTGGCATACACCCAAGCTCTTGATATTCCCGACAGAATTAGGATTCTCATTCTCAAAGTGGCATACAACCTAAGCTCCTGAACTTCTTCCAAACAGGAATAAGCTTTTCCCAGGGTCTTGAGCTTACTCTCCAGCAGTATGGCTGTTCCCCACAGAATTTCTAATCCCATGCAGATCAAAGATTCTCCTTCTTGATTCCTCGGCACCAGTTCCCCTAGCAGAATGAAGATTATCATTCTCATTTCCCCACAGAGTTTTTAGATATTCCCCAGCGGAGTTCTCCTCAAACAACAAAACAGAAATCCCCAGTAGATTGGCATACAACCCAAACTCCTGATTTCCCCAGCAGTATAACTTCTCCCCGCAGAGGTTATCAAAAAGCTTGAAGACACACATACTCTTCAACAATGGTCCAGGATTTATTTTCCCCGACAGCAGTCAAAGATTTTATTATCTCCAGCTATCCAGGATTTATCTTCCTCAACAAGACGGCTAATCAGCTTACATGCACATTCATTGCATTCATATATCATAAACATTGATATAATACATATATTGCATCATACATTTCATGCAACATAACTTTGTGTTTCAGCTAATATTTTACCCTTTTCAGGATAAGATTAGCAACCTTCGAATTCAAGAATCATGAAAACAGTTTACGGATTCTTCCTAACATGGATGTCAATCTATCGCTTGTTCAGATTCAACTCTTGAAAACAGTTTACGGATGCACCAAACATGGATGTTAATCTATTGCTTATTCAACCTCAACTTCTGAAAATAGTTTATGGATGCTTCCCAACAAGGATGTTAATCTATCGCTTATTCAGATTCAACTTTTGAAAACAGTTTAGGGACGCTTCCAAAAATGGATGCTAATCTATTGCTTATTAAACCTCAACTTCTGAAAATAGTTTACGGATGCTTCCCAACATGGATGTTAATCTATCGCTTGTTCAGATTCAAATTTTGAAAACAGTTTACGGACGCTTCCAAACATGGATGCTAATCTATTGCTTATTCAACTTCAAGACTTTTGAAAACAGTTTACGGATACTCCAAACATGGATGCTAATCTATTGCTTATTCAAGTTCAAGGATCATGAAAACAGTTTACGGATGCTCCCCAACATAGATGTTAATCTATCCCTTGTTCAGATTCAACTTTTGAAAATAGTTTACGGATACTCCAAACACGGATGTTAATCTGTTGCTTGTTCAACTCTAGACTTTTGAAAATAGTTTACGGATGCTTCCCAACATAGATGTCAATCTATCGCTTGTTCAAACTCAACTTCTGAAAACAGTTTACGGATGCACCAAACACAGATGTTAATCTATTGCTTGTTCAAACCAAGGATCATGAAAACAGTTTACGGACGCTTTCAAACATGGATGCTAATCTATCGCTTGTTAAGATTCAACTAATGAAAACAGTTTACAGATTCTCCAAACATGGTTGTTAATCTATTGCTTATTCAGACCCCCAGCTCAGAGACGTTCCAAACATGGATACCTTTCTGATACTCATTCTTTCGCCTACAACATACAATTCAATAAATATTCTTGGATGGCATCTTTAAGCCCATCTCCGACAAGGTTCTGTCACATCTCCAAATGGAATCTTTAAGCCCATTCCCTCAACTATGCTTTGACGAGTGCAAATTTATGGGCACTCTAGTGTCCAATCATCTTTTACCTTCGAGTCCCGAACGGAAAAATTGCCAATCTAACTCTTCAGGTTCAAGAAGATTGAACAGGGGAAGCTGTTGTACCCGAAAATTTGCCCTTCCTTTTTCACAAGAAATCACAACCCTAGGGTTTTCTATGATTTTTAAGATATGCTCAAGAATCGATCAAACGGAATTTTCTTTAGCAGTAAATCCAGAATTAGAGTTTTCTCTCGCATTTCTCAGAAGAAATTGAATCCACAGAAATTCAGTTTACCGTTACATTGGTTTCTCACTTTTTCAAGTTTGTTGAAAGGTCAACTGATTGTTCTCAAGGCCTGATTATCTGGGATAAGAAATAGGAGATGGGATTGTTATTTGAAATATCAAGACATCTACTTGTTAATGGAGTGAAAGGTTTGACGGTTAATGGAATGCTTGCTTGTTTATTATACAATGCGTATTGTGATTGGAACACTGATGCAAGGTTACGAGACTGCAAAGTTTTTTGATTATTTATTTTATCTGGATTAGAATTGTTGAGATACAGTTTCAATTATTTTGATTTGAGAGTCTTAAATAATTAAATGAACATGCAAGGAAGAAGGGCAAGATATTTGACAGTAGAAATGTTTCTTTTGGATAAAGACTCTTTTATTCATTTTCAAATATTGTTACAAAAGAATAATTTATTATTTTTGAATATTGTAAATTTTTACAACTTATAGTATTTTAAAAAGAAATAAATGTTTACAATAAATGAAAAAAAGAGTCTATCTAATCTAAGCCTAAGTCTCCTAAGCTCCAGTGCTCCCATGCTCAAGGTCTCCGGCTTCTACTGCTTCCTCTATCATCCAATTGGTGCTCACCTACAAAAGACAAAGTAAAAGAAAATTAGTACAAGAATTTTCAAATGAAAAAAGAAAGAAAAAAGTCATCATTAAAATTGGCCGTCTAGAATCAGAATGCTTATTTTCATCACGCTTTATTTCTCTCTCTGCAAATCACAAGAAGATTGCTCTTCTTGGTTCACAAAGAGAAAATTAAAAATACAAATTTAAAAAAATGCAAGCATACTGAGTTACAAAGCTAGCATACAAGGCAAACCAAGGCGCCAAAATTCAAACACGATAGGCACCCATTGTACTGCATTGCAAACCAAACTGTCAAACTAAGCAAACTAAACATGGCAGCAAACCAAACTGAGTTACAAAATTCAAAAGGGCAAACAGGTGCCAAAACGGCCAAAGCATAGGTCAAACAAATATACAATGCAGCACAAGCAAGGAACCTGCTGTAACAAACAACAAGCAAAATCACAAATGGAGCTACAAAACAAATTGCCAAAATTGAGTTATAAAACAAATGGGATGCAAACTGTGCAAATATGGAAAGCAGCATGAAAGCAGAAAAAATACAGCAGGCAAAAGTAAAACAGCAGGAGGTAAACCACGTGACAAGTCAAAGCTTGTCAAAAGCTGTCATCATTTTCCAGAGGCAATTTTTCAGAAATAATAATAAACAAAGCAAAAATGCTTGTTTTCATGGAGAGAGAAAGAGGAAAAGATATCACCTTGGGTGAGGTTTGACAGTTTGGCAAAAAAGAGTAGGCTGTCACAAGTCAAAGAGAAAAGAGGATATAAAACAAAACAAAACTGCATAGTAAAGAAAAAAGCACAAAACACTTTGTGAAAAAAACCACAAGCTTGCTCAAATCGCCCAACCTGTTAACAAACTGTAAACCATTAAACTTGCATAACAAAACATAGTCTAGCAAAAAACACCATAAACCACAAACTAAATAGACCACAAGCTTGCCCAAACTGCAGTACCAAACTGCCAAACCAGCAACTCAAAAACCTGTCAAATAAAACACCACAAGCTTGCCCAAACTGCAGTACCAAACTGCTAAACCAGCAACTCAAAAACCTGTCAAACAAAACACCACAAAGCTTGCCCAAACTGCAGTACCAAACTGCCAAACCAGCAACTCAAAAACCTGTCAAACAAAACACCACGAAGCTTGCCCAAACTGCAGCAAAACTATAAACAACAAACAACCAAGCTATAAAAAGCTAACCAAATTGTTCACCATTTCAAACATCATCAAAACTACCACAAAACAACCAAAATCTCCCAAAAAACCAGAGAAAATACCAACTTAGAATCATCAAACCATAAACTGCAAACCAGTTCCAGAAGCAATCAACCAAGCCAAACAAACCAACAAAAAATCTCAGAGACATTCTCATCATCAACCTTCAATATTCAAGAGAGAGGAAGAGCATTCAGAAGCAACAAGAAGCAGTTTTCAGAATTTCTTCATCATCAAAACATCAATATTTAAGAGAAAGGAAGAGAGGTTCAGAAGCAGCAAACCACAAAGTTTTCAGAGATATTTCATCATCAAACATCAATAGCCAAGAAAGAGGAAGAACATTTCAGAAGCAAACAACAGTTTTCAAAATTTCTTCATCATCAAACATCAATACTCAAGAGAAAGCAAAAGAGGTTCAGAAGTAACAAAAAAACCAATACAAGTTTCAGAATCATATCCTTCATCAACAAGATCAAGAAAAATAACAGTTTCAGAAAACATCATCATTAACAAGTCAAGAACAACAAAAAAAGAGATACCAAAAGCGAAGCTCATCATCTCTTCCTTCCTTGCGCCACTAAGCCACCAAGGAGCACTGGCACACCCTCCATCTCTCTTTTCCAGAAACAAATCTCTCAAGGTATGATTTTCTCAAACCTTTACTGCATATCAAACACATAAACACCATAGATTAAAACAAAGTAATATGAACATGCAAACAAACATGAAATTGTAAAACACGAAAAAGATGACAAATCGTACCATTTTAGAACCAAAGTCGTGGACCACTGTGAGAGTATGAGAGAGTGGGAGGGGGCGGCGCTCTGATAGCTAGGTTTAAGGAGAGAATCGGAGCGTCACGGCCTGAGAAGGATGAAGATGAAGAAGAGAGTGGGGAGAGGGGCGCTGCTGTTGAAACCAAACACACAAACCCTAATTCTGAGAACCCTAAATGCTGAAACCCCTAGCCAAAATTGTACAAAAACTCGCCCTTGGGCCTGTTTTCCCAAAATCCCTGAGCCCACCATAATCTGGCCAGTGCACCCCCCTCCTTTTGCACTGTCCATTTGTTTTTTATGTTTGTTTTGGGCCAGCCTCAACCCATAGCCCATTTCTTCTTTTTTAAACAAATGTTAACTTTTTTTATTAATTCAATTTTGTTTTTTTAGTTAGTAATAATACTAATAACTTGATTTTCCTTAATTGTTTTAAATCACTTTTTTTCTTTTCTTTTCACACACATTAATAAAATACAAAAAATAATAGAAACATTAATTTAAGTAGTTTTTCTTTCTTTAAACCTTTTATTTACATAATTCATAAAACACAAAAATAATAATAATGCTTGATCTTTCTTTTTTTAGAATAGATTTTTATTTACACATGCATTTCATAATTTATTGATTTTCCTTATTTTATATTTTGTTATAATTTATGTTGATTTGCGATAATTCGATTTGGTTGTAACACTTGATATTTGGACTTTATTATCCTTGTGAGATTCATCCCCATTTGTAAATAATTTGTACCCCCATCCCTGGATACTTTTGTAATAGCTTAGAATTTAATTCTCGCACTTTATGCTTTTAAAATATGCCATGACTAGAGATTAGGGTTTGTATGCGAAAATCTAAAATCAATAGCTAGATGACATAACACAAGATCCAAAAGCATGAAAATTGACAAACACAACGCACACTTGCACCTCTAGGGTAACCTCGCCTGTTGCCTTGGAAATGCAATCATGTCCCTCGAATATGAGACACTCTAGCAAATGCCCCTTCGATAAACAAAGATCATAATCCCTCGAAGACCCTCGATGTTGCCTTCGATAAAATGATCTCGTCCCTTACAAAATTGTTAGAGAGTCTCACAAAGTTGATTTCAATGATTGTATGCGATGACCCGCGCCTGTCCCGTTTAACATCCTAACACAAGGTTGTTCACCAAATGCAATGGTGAAATAACACTGTCAAAAGGGTTAAAAACATAAGAAAGATCTTTGAGTAAAATAGGGTAGACAACTCTTAGTTACTTGATCAAAAGCTTGCAAAACATCCTTGCTACTTTCAAACACACATCACAACACAACTTCAAAACATTTTCCAAAAACAACTTTCAAAACATTGAAATATCTTTTCAAAAAGATACACACCTTTGTATATATTCAAACAAGAATCATTACAAAGGTTGCCTAGACAAGGCCTCTTTTTTCAAAGCATTTTCAAAAACCACACACAAAGCACCATTTCAAATAATTGAAAAGCAAAGGCAAGTGATCTAAAAACAAGTAACTAAGAGCCCATGGATAACCATGGATGAAAAGGGTGCTTGCACCTTCCCTTTTCATAATCTACCCCCCGAACCCAAGAAAACATCTTAAAGGTCTTTCATGTGCCTTTTGACCTTTCCTTTGTATAAAATAAAAAGTCGGCGGCGACTCTTGCTAAACCGCATAATTGCGAACACAAACGCAAAACATCAAGTCAGTTCTCCCACCGTATCACACTTAGCAAGTACACAAGACTATGAAACTTGGATTTCTCAAAAATCACATGTTATGCTTAAACTTGTGATTTTGAATTCTGATCAACAACAAGCTTCCTAACTTGTTGCTTATAAATAGAGCCACTATTTGTGAGCTAGAAAACGAGCTTGAACACCCTGAAACACTCCCAAACTCCCTCAAATAAGAAATTGCCCAAAAACTCCATTGTTACATAGTTTCTGATTTTGAACTTCAAACTTGCATTTCCATCGTGTGTTCTTTGGCCTTTTAGTTTTAAAAGCTTCCTCATATCAAATATAACTTATCCCCGTCCTATTTCTAGAACTGTAACATCATTTACCATAACCTCCATAACCAAAAATAGAACATTGCAGTTGGACTTCTCCAAGCCATTTCAGCCACTCTCAACTTAAGCTAAGCATTGCATTAGCTTCCTAGAGACTCAAGGAAGCTAACCTGATCATTGCAGCACCTTGAATCAAGCTCAAACTCATTTCACGATTTCCAGTTTTGAGGTATTTTTCTTGAACTTTTATCTTCTCATTTAGGCATTGTTAGGCTTGCATTTGTGAAGATAAAATATAGACATCATTTCCCTGAAACTATACATGTCCATAAATTTCATTTATGTTGCTTGAGTAGGGAGAATTTTGAGTTTGAACCTCTGAAAATATTTAGGTCAGAATTTGGTACTGTTAGAAATTCATGCTCATCTTTGAGAATTAGCTTAAGTTATTTACATATTCATAATCGTGAGGAAATTTCTAACAAGTTTGATGTTGGAAGTTTTGTGAATGGATGAGAAATGAGTGAGTTACAGGTTCTCTGGATGGAGGTTGAAGATGAAGTTCATTCAGGACTTGATTTATGTTACATATTTATTGTTTTGTTTATATCAACAGATGTATAGCCACCCCAGTGGTAAAGCGCACACCTGTTAACCTTTGGGACCTGGGTTCGAGCCCCTGTGGCACCATTTTGTTCTTTTTCACATTTTTCCATATTTTTTTTGTTTCAGTAGGCGCTTGGGCCCTTTTTGTTAGGCCTTCCATATTTTTTTACTTTTCTCTAACTCACTGTCTACTATTGCACCTGGCCTGTTATTTTCTTCATTTATTTCATTTTATTTTTTATTTTATTTTCATTTCATATTCTCTTTTATTATTTTCATTATTATTATTATTATTATTATTATTATTTTATTAAAAAATATAAAAAAAATATTTTTATTTATTATTTACACTTATTTAGTTTATTTTTCTTCATAAAACAAAAGAACAAAAACATTTTCTTTTAAATTAATTTCCTTTTTTAATTAATATTTAGATAATTAGGTTTAATTATTATATTATTCTCTTGTAAATTAATTAATTTGGAACTTAGGTTTATTTTAATTGATTAATCTTCATTTTCATTTTTATTAATTTACAACCTTTTGATAGAAAACCCTAAAAAATCATTTTTAACTTATTTTCTTTGTTAATTAGTTTAAGTTAATTTTATTTAATTGTCATTAACCATTTTCTTAATTAGGTTAAAACCCTTTCACAAAAAAACAAACAAAATCATTTCTTTTTTTTTATTTGCATTTGTACATTATTTATTCAATTCTTGTACATTTGTTTAATATGGTTGTAATAGATAATTAGATTAAATTCCCTTGTAAAATCCCCATTTGTAAATTTGTACACCCCCTCCCCTAATGATGTAATAGCTTAGTATTTTTACTTTTCGCAATTTATCACTTTATATAAATGCTAGTAATTAGGGTTTGTGTGGAAAGACTAAAATCAACAAGTTAGCAAACCCTAATTCAAGACAAAACAATACGTGTAAATCAACACACTTGCATCCTTAGGGTAATTCCACTTTGTTGCCTTACAAAAATGGCCATGTTATGCATGTGGGATATCTTAGCAAAAACAAATCAAAAATACAAGATCATAGTCCCTCAATGACGCTATCAATGTTGCCTTTCAAAATGATCTTAGTCCCTCAAAGAGAAATGCTAAGATATCTTACAACATTGCTATTATGGTTATACGATGACCCACGCCCGTCCCTATACATCCAAAGATAAGGCTTCTTACCAAATAAATGGTAAGATATCAATATCAAAGGAAAGGAAGAAATGAACTAAGACTTTTGAGTAGGTAGATTGTTCCTAGTTTCTTGCTCATTTTCAAATCAAACACTCTTGCTTATCTTCAAAACAAGCACCAACACTTTCAAAAACACTTTCAAAACATTCTCCAAACATGAAACATTTTCAAAAGATCAACACTTTGTATATGTTCTTACAAACGAGAACTATTACAAAGTTTGCCTAAACGATGGCGCCTTTTCAAAATACTTTCAAAAACCACACAAAGCACATTTTCAAACAAAAGCAAGTGATCTACCAAGCAACTAAGAGCCCGTAGATAACTATGGATGAAAAGGATGCTAACACCTTCCATTTTCATAATCTACCCCCCGAACTCAAGAAATAATCTCAAAGGTATTTCCTGTTCTTTTCAGCCTTTCCTTTTGGATAAAAGAAAAGTCGATGGCGACTCTTGCTAACTGCAACATTTTGCGATAAAACGCAAAACACCCAAGTCAGTTCTCCCACCGTATCACGGTGAGGAAGATTGTGAAATACCTGGAGAACTTGCCAGAATTTTAATAAAATAAGAAAAGACTATCCAACCACATAAAGAGTCGGTCAAAGTAGTAATCTTGGGTACCGAGACAGACAAAAAAGAGGTCAAGATCGGCGTCAACTTAGAGAGCAGTGTTAAGAGCAGGTTAATCCAGATGTTACATGAATATGTTGAAATCTTTGCCTGGTCGTACGAAGACATGCCAGGACTTGATACCAATTTTATGGTCCACCTCCTGTCGATGAAAGAGGGTTGTGCTCTGATAAAGCAAAAAGTTCATCGCATGCGTCCTAAAATTTCGAAAAAGATCAAATATGAGGTTATGAAACAATTCAACGCATGGTTCCTAGCAGTGACATCATACCCTCAATGGGTTGCTCATGTTGTTCCATTACCAAAGAAAGACGACAAGGTACGTATGTGCGTAGACTACAGGTATCTGAACAGGGCAAGCCCCAGGGATGACTTCCCACTACCATATATTGATGTTTTGGTTGACAAAACCACTTAACACAAGGTATTCTCTTTCATGGATGGTTTCTCGGGTTATAATCAGATCAAGATGGCCCCTGAAGACATGGAGAAGATAACCTTCGTCACATAGTGATGCACTTTCTGTTACAAGGTTATGCCTTTTGAGTTAAAGAACGTCGGAGCAAATTATCAGCGTGCCATGGTATCCTTATTTCATGACATGATTCACCACGAGATAGAGGTCTACATAGATAACATGATAGCAAGGTTGCAAACTGAATAAGAGCATCTTGATCATCTGTATAAGCTGTTTGAAAGACTCAGGAAGTACAAACTAAGGCTAAACCCGAACAAGTGCACCTTTGGGGTGAGATCCGGTAAACTCCTGGGTTTCATCGTTAGTTGTAAAGGTATTGAGGTTGATCCTCAAAAAGTTAAAGCTATTCAAGAAATGTCGACTCCCCATACCGAGAAGGAAGTCAGAGGTTTCTTAGGACGGATAAATTAAATTGCCTGTTTCATTTCTCATTGCTACTTGTGAGTCAATCTTCAAGCTACTGAAGAAAGATCAAGTAGTAAAATGGAATGACGATTGTCAAATAGCCTTTGATAAAATTAAAGAATATCTACAAGAACCTCTGATTCTGATGCCAAAGTCAAAGGAAGACATCTAATCATGTACTTAACCGTGCTAGAGAACTCAATGGGGTGTGTACTAGGGCAGCATGACGAGTCTGGTGGAAAATAGGATGCAATATACTACCTTAGCAAAAAGTTTACCGATTGTGAAATAATATATTCACTGCTCGAGAAACTTGATGCACTTTGGCATGGGTTGCTCGCTGAATAAGATAGTATATATTGACCCATACTACCTTGTTGATCTCTAAAATGGATCCCATCAAGTACATATTCAAGAAGTCATCTCTCTCCAGAAGAATAGCCCGATGGCAAATGGTATTGATAGAATATGACATCAAGTACACCACTCAAAAAGAAATCAAAGGAAGTGCACTGACATATCATTTAGCACATCAAGCTGTAGACGACTATCAGTCTATGAACTTCGAATTCCTGGACGAGAACATTATGATAGTAACAGATTATGAAGAACCTGGACCGTATGAAGGACCTAAGCTAGGATCCCAGTGAACTATGGTTTTCGATGGAGCTTTCAATGCACTTGGTAACTTAATCGGTGTTTTAATTATCTCTTTTCAGGGTTGTCATACACGCTTTACTGTCAGACTTTGCTTTGACTGCACCAATAATATGGTCGAATATGAAGCATGCATCATGGGTCTTAAAGCTATTATTGACCTAAGAATCAAGTTATTAAGCGTATATGGAGACTCGACTTTGGTGATCAGTCAGGTCATGGGAGAATGGGATACTAAGCATCTTAATCTTATCCCTTATCGAGAACATGTGCTAACCTTAATTTCGTATTTCGAAGAGATTACTTTTGAGAACATATCAAGAAAAGAGAATCAGCTGGAGGACGCATTGGCTACCATGTCATCCATGTTCAAGGTCATATGGGACAATGAGGCTACCAGGATTACCGTTAAAAGATTTGACGAACCGACACACTATTATGAAATTGACACTGATGCAGTAGAGGAAAAACCTTGGTTTCATGAAGTGAAAAGGTACCTTGAGGCTCAAGAATACCCAGAAGGGGCGGCAATCAATGACAAGAAGTTCCTACGGAGGTTCTCTGCTAAGTTCTTCTTAAGCAATGAAATCTTATACAAACGTAATCATGATTCAACTCTGCTTCGTTGTATGGACAAGAAGGAAGTAGAGGAAATTATAAAAGATATGTACGAGGGTGTCTTTGGTACTCACGCCAGCGGGCATACTATGGATACAAAGATTTTGAGGGCTGGTTATTATTGCTCAACTATGAAAAACTGATTGTCACCACCATTCGAGAACTTGTCATAAATGCCAAATTTACACTGATAAAGTTCATGTGCCTCTGGTTTCTCTGAACGTCATGACTGCTCCTTGGCCATTCGCAATGTGGGGCATTGATATGATCCGAGAAATAAATTCTACTACTTCTAACAGACATCGCTTCATCCTCGTTGCCATTGATTACTTTACAAAATAGGTTGAAGCAGCCTTGTTCGCCTCTGTCACTAAGAATATGGTCGCCTGGTTCATAAAGCATAACCTGGTCTGTAGGTATGGCATCCCCGAGAGGATTATCACAGACAACGGTACTAATCTAAACAACACTATGATCACGGAATTCTACATGAAATTTAACATCAAGCACCACAACTCTTCTCCATATCGACCAAAGATGAATGGCACAGTGGAAGCCACTAATAAGAACATAAAAAATATTATACAGAAGATGGTTGTGACCTACAAAGACTGGAACAAGATGTTACCATTTACTCTCCACGGCTATCGCACTTCGACTAGAACATCAACTGGGGCAACCCCATTCTCTCTGGTCTATGGTATGGAAGCTGTCCTACCTATCGAAGTTCAGATTCCCTCTTTGAGAATCATGAAAGATGCAGATTTGGACGAAGACGAGTGGATTCAGACTTGACTAGACCTGTTGAATATAATTGACAAGAAAAGGCTTGCGGTTGTCTGCGACGGTCAGATGTATCAGAAGCGCATGATCAAGGCATTCAATAAGAAGATCAAGCATCGGGTATATCAGGCTGGTGACTTGGTAATAAAGCATATCATTCTACCGCAAGGTGATCCCAGGGGAAAATGGACTCTACCTACGAAGGGCCATTTGTAATTAAGAAAATATTTTTTTGCGGTGCTATGATATTGACCACCATGGACGGTGAAGATTTCCTACACCCTGTGAATACAAACATAGTCAAAAGATACTACGCATATAAATGACCCGCTAGGTTGGCTGGCCTAGGAAAAAATAAGGGAATCCCAAAGAACTAAAATGGTTCAGGAAAAAATTAGGGATATATATATATATATATATATATATATATATATATATATATATATATATATATATATATATATATATATAAGATTATACACCCGGCAAGTCAAAAACCTGAGAAGGTGACTTGGGCAAAAAGGGTTTCCCAGTGGACTGAAAACCGAAAGGGAAGTCCAGGAAAAAGCTAGGGATAAAAGCGTATGACCATGTCCCCATTGGATCACTTACAACAAGCTTTATTACCAAAGTCAAAGTTCAAATGGTACATATTAGTTCAATCAACTTCTTTTGATAGCAAGGGATGAGATGTTTGAAGACTTAGGGGTAATAGTAGAGTTGGAACCCGATGAGATCATTTCCACATAGTTATATATCTTATTTTCTCTTTGTACTCTTTTCATTTCACGAGAATTTCCTCTTACTAGGATTTATGTCTCTTTGTACAAAATCACCTGTTTATGGGCAAACTATCAATAAAAATACAAATTTCAAAACTCAAACTTTTTGTTTTTACTTTTTTTGTTTTGTTTACAAAAATGCCCAATGACTAAAATTGAATAAGCATATGAATGTGAATACAATTAACTGTTAACAAATATATGTATAAAACAAGAATAAGCATTTTCTCAAGACTCTAGGAGTTGGGATATCGTTCAAGCTATCCATAAATCCCCACAGAGCCATTTCCATGGGATTATCCCCACAGAGTGGTCTTATCATACTTACCAGCAAATTTCTCTAGAGGATAAAGAAATATGACCGTTTTCCCAACAATGTCGCCAACCTACAGAGTCCCAACCAAGTAAGTTTATGGAAATTCTCTTCTCCAACTGAGTTTATTCCTCCAAAACTGTAAAAACCCCTGCAGATTTCTTCTCTCCAGCAGAGCTCATTACCTCATCAAGGGTGTTTCCTCAGCAAAGTATTTATGCGTCGACAGGGTTTATTTCCAACAGGGTTTATTTCCCCAACGGATTACAGTCTCCCTAGATTGAGTTTGTTTCTACCATAAATTACTGGCAAAATTCCCATCTCTAGCAAAGGACAGTTCGGGTTGCTATCCCTAGAAAGTTTCTATTGAATCTGAAAATGGATCGAATATCATTCAACCTTAGTCTTTCCATATGAGTCAGTATCTCTATCAAAAAGCTCGTTCAGACAACACCTCGAAAGGATATCCATCTCTTTTATCCCCAGTCAGGGAATACAAGAATTAAAATCCCCAGTAGAGCGATGAACAACCAATGTTTTTGAACTCTTCTCCCCAAGTAGAAATCAATATTCCCCATCGGAGTTTCCTCAAACAGAAATCATGAATCCCCATCAAGATCGAAGATACACATATTATTCATCCCCAGCAACAGTCAGGTATTTATTTTCCCAAACAAAGATAGTGCTCAAGTTTACAAATACACTTCGACACCATTTCACATTCATACATCATTTACGAACAACATAGAATATACATACGAAACACATATAGCACGGTCTCATTTATTTTTAGAACATCATTACGCAATTCATTTTATACATCATGATACAACTAACTCTTTACCTTTTCAGGAAAGATCAATCAACAAACAAACATCACTAACTACTTGTATGACCAAACAGTGTTCTCAAAGGCTACATCTGACAAATGGCTACTTAAGCAATTTCCTCAGAAGGTCATTCTCAAATACAATATCTCCTGGCTTAGTTTAAATCGACCATAGATTTATTCTGATACTTCTTCCAATTAAAGACCATCGTGAGCATCTTATGGCTCAGTTTGAATCAACCATAGATTTATTCTGATACTTCTTCCAATTGAAGACGGTCGTGAGCATCTTCTGGCTCAATTTGAATCGACCATAGATTTATTCTGATACCTCTTCTAGTTGAAGACGATCGTGAGTGTTATACCCCAAAATTTTCCCTCTCATTTATCAAGTATTTTCGCACAAGATCTCCTTGGGTTCAAGACTGCACAAGGATTGATCAGCTCAAGACACCTCCTTAAACACTGATGACTGAAATTAGAGTTTGAGATTAAATAAGGATAATTGAACTTTAAATGCCTCATATGACTTTCATGGATCATTAGGGACCCCCAAGATTACTCATGTCAAGTTTCAAGCCTTGAATCACATTTTTGCTCAGTCAATTGAGCAGTTGACCTAAAAATCAGTTGTATTGGGGAAAAAGTCAAATGTGGCCAATTTACAGTCAAACTTCATAATTTTTTATCCACATAAACATTATAAACTCATATGTATCATTTTATCAAGTTTGGACCACAATTCCTCAATAAATTTGATCAAATAATCAAAAGGGCAACACGGTCAAAATTAGGGTTTTGATTGAGAAAGGGCAATTTCTGATTTTTGACATAGCAATTGGTTAATTGGTTTGAAGCATGATCTCAAGAGTTCAATCACACCATTTTTACCTAATGGTATGACTCAAAATATTGCTCAAGATCAATTGGATTGATAGTTGGTTTTCAGTCAACTAATTAAAAGTCAACTGTACACTGAAAAGTCAAACTTTGACTTTTTGGTCAAAATCAAGTGTCAAAGATCACAATTCATTAAAACATGTCAAAATATGAAACTTGTTCATCAAGAAATCAAAAAGTAAAGATTTCATTTTGAAAAGTCAAAGTTTTCAAACTTAGAAATTTTTCTAAGTATAGAAAACTTCATGTTTTTCCACATCTTTGAGCCAATTTTTCACCATAATGAAAGATGATTCAAAAGAAACTTTCAACGTGAAATTTGTAGATCTCCATGAGATATACAACATTTCTTTACACAACTTCTTCTAAAAATTCTTGGATCTCAAGTTATTAATCCATGAAGTCATGGTCATGAAACTAAACACTTAGTGAAAATTTTACCATAGTTTAGGCAGGATTTTGACCTAACTTCATGGCATTTTTTTCATATAGTTCCAAGGGGAATTTTCAAAAGTGATTCAAAGAGGGGTTGTATAGCACATTACAAGCTTTCTAAAATGTCCAAGAACTCCTTGAGATCATTCTTGAGCAAGGAGAATCGAAGAGAGGAAGTTAGGGTTTCAAACTAAAATTATAGGTCATTTTGTGATGAACAAAGATTCAAATCTCAAACCTATGCTGCATAATCTCTACTTTACAGGCCTCAAACTTGTTAGGAACTCCATAATTAAATGCTTGCACAACTGTTAGAGGCTTCAACTCAAGCATTCAATGAAATGCCATGCTTTATATCCATTTTAGGAAGAAAGTGCACAATATCATTTTGAAAAAGTAGCTTTATGCACAAAAATTGTTCTTGAGCCTTGCAATTGTTTTCTTCTGATCATACACGTCCTATAACTCAAGAGAAGTTTGTCTCAAGCCTTACAATCACTAAGCCCATGCTTGTACTTCATCTTGGAACCAAACTTTCACTTTTCTTCAAAATCAAGCAACCTAGCCATAACTCTATAACTCAGAAATCCTTTGTGAAAAATCTCTCCAACCTTTTGCTTATAGATACACAAGTCATTTGCAAGAAAACACACACATGCTAAAGCCATGAAACTCTCTAAAACAAAAAATCACCAAAAACACCTCAAAACTTGCCATTTCTGAGTTTTGAATCCAATCTCCAAATTTGCTCGTGCGTTTCTTGGCCTTTTACTTTCAAAAGCTTCTAAATAACATACACAAACAATTCCAACACCTGCAACACAACTGTAACACCTCCTTCATCATCCACCATTTTCAAAAACAGCACCGTGACTTCTCTAGAACTCCTCAGGCACTTTCAGCTCAAGCTAAGCATCACATTAGCTTCCTGGGAACTTGAGGAAGCTAATCCAATCATTGGAACTCATTAAAAGCTGCTCAAACTCAAAACACGATACCTCTTGCAAGGTGAGTTTTCTGACTTTTGAACTCTTCATACAAGCATCATTAATGGTTTATTTGTGAATAAGAAATGTAGATATCATTGTCATGAAGCTAACCATGTCCTTAGATTTCATTATTATTGCTTGAATAGTTAGAATTTTGAATCTGAACATCGTGGAAAAGTTAGGTCAGAATTTGGTACCATTCAGAATTCATGCTCATCTTTGATTTATAGTTTTAATAATTTATATTTCTAGAATCATTGTGAAATTTGGAACAAGTTTGATGTTTACAATTTTGCAAATGAATGAGAAGTGAACAAGATGCGGATGGTCTGGCTGGAGGTTGAAGATGAAGTGTATTCATGAATCATCTTATAATATATATTTATGGTTTGACATAAGTTAATGGATGTATCACCACTCCATTGGTTAAAGCGCGCGCCTGTCACCCTTAGGTCCTGGGTTCAAGCCCCAGCGTGACCTTTTGCACTTTTTTCACATTTTCTTCAGTTTTTTGCTGAAACAAGCGCTTGGGCCTTCCTCCATTGGGCTTGGGATTTTTGCTACACTTACACACTCCTGACTACTTTTTAACCTCCCCAGACTTTCTTTATATTTTATTTTTATTTTCTTTTTATTTTCATCTTTTATTATTCTTATTATTATTAGTATTATTATTAATATTATTGTTTTTATTACTTAATAAAAATCCAAAAATATTTATATTTTTTTATTTTATTTTTTATTTAGTTTATTTTTCATAAAAAAACTAAAAGCACAAAAACATTTTCTTTAATAAATTAATTTCCTTTTTTAAATACTTAGATAATAAATTTTAAATATTATTATATTATTTTCTTGTAAATTAAAATCAATTTAGAACTTAGGATCTTTTATTTAATTATTTTTATTTAATTAAATTCATCAAAACCCTAAAAAACTTATCTTCTTTAAATTATTTTATTCTATTAACTTAATATTAATTTTCTTATTTTTAGTTAATTATTTTATTTTAATTAATTAGGTCAAAAAACCCTTTTTCATGAAAAAAACAAATAAAAATCATGTTTCTTCTTACATTTTATATTCTTGCATTTTATCTTTATTTTGCACATTTATTCAAATTCAATATGGTTGTAATAATTATTTAGATTTAATTTCTTGCAATATTCCCCATTTGTAATTTGTACACCCCTCCCCTAAATGTTGTAATAGCGTAGTAATTTTAAATTCCGCAATTTATCGCTTTACATACAAATGCTAGTAATTAAGGTTTTGTATGGAAAGACTAAAACCAACAAGTAGCAAACCCTAATCAAAGACAAATCAAGCATGTAAATCAATACACTTGCACACAAACACCCCTAGGGTAAATCCACTTGGTAGCCTTATGAAAATGGCTATATTATGCATGTGAGGCATCTTAGCAAAAACAAGCAAAATACAAGATCATAGTCCCTCGATAAAGCTATCCATGTTGCCTTTCAAAATGATATTAGTCCCTAAAGAAAAATGCTAAGATATCTTACAACATTGCTAATCATGGTTATACGATGACCCATGCCCGTCCCTTTTACATCCAAAGATAGGGTTACTTACCAAATTAATGGCAAGATAACAATGTCAAAGGAAATAGGAAATGAATATGAAAGACTTTTGAGTAGGTAGAGTGTTCCTAGTTACTTTCTCAATTTTAAAACAAAAACATCCTTGATATTTAAAAAAAAACACCAACACTTTTAAAAATATCTTTCAAACTTGGAAACATTTTCAAAAGATCAAACACTTTGTATACATTCTTACGAACGAGAATCATTACAAAGTTTGCCTAAACGATGGCATCTTTACAAAATACTTTCAAAAAACCACACAAAGCACATTTTCAAACAAAAGCAAGTGATCTATCAAGTAACTAAGAGCCCATGGAAAACCATGGATGAAAAGGGTGCTAATACCTTCCCTTTTCATAATCTATCCCCCGAACTCAAGAAAAAATCTCAAAGGTCTTTCCTGTGCTTTTTCACCTTTCCTTTTGGATAAAAGAAAAGTCGGTGGCGACTCTTGATAACCGCAACATTTGCGATCAAACACAAAACAACCAAGTCAGTTCTCCCACTGTATCACAGAACTAGCGACTCTGCTGGGGACAATATAAAAGTGGGGTTACCTTAGGGTTAGATCACATTTACTTTCTTTCATTGTTTGACTTGTATGCTTTACATTATGGTTCTTTGTTTGGGTTTGAATCCTCTACCCAAATTTGGGATACCTTATAGGTAAGTAGTAATACATTGTGAAAACTGTGCGGGGTATACCGACATGGTCTAAGCAATAGCTACGTTAGTGCGACATATTTGTGGGTACCGGTAGCCCTTGAGTAGTCAAGGAGAACACGGGGCCGCTGAGTGATGTCATGAAGCACTAGCTAACTTCTAGAACCTTTACTTGACCAACTTGGCCATTAGGACGTAGTGAGATGACCAGCTTTGGTGCAGTCCGAAGTTGGTAGATACTCGATACTACACTCATTGAGGTTTGGTTTTTTGGGATATTTCGGTCGCCATTAAAGAGGCTCGTGCTGAAACAATGCCCAAGGAAACAAACCACTGATATTGAGCTCCTTAGAACCCGGTTACTATTACTAGGACAGGTTTGAGCCAACTAAACATCAAGAGGATACTTACCTATGAGACTCCATGCAAGCCTAAACCTAAGGACTTGTTTTCTTTGTTTGTATATATATATATATATATATATATATATATATATATATATATATATATATATATATATATATATATATATATATATATATATATATATATATATATATATATATATATATATATATATATATATATATATATATATATATATATATATATATATATATATATATATATATATATATATAACATCATAAACATCATAACATCATACTCATATTCACTGACCATTTCAAAGATCCTGGGATTTATCTTTGTTCTGTTTTGTAGGACATGGATTCTATTCGTAAGAAAACCATTCAAGTCAATCTAGTAAGGATCACTCCTCAACTTAAAGAGCTAGAATCAAGGGTTCCTGAAAACTCCCCATTTACCGAAAGACATGGTCGCCTACTAAACTTTGTCACCTCCAACACTGATGAGGACATGATGAAGGTGCTCTTCCAGTTCTTTGATCCTTTACGCCATTGCTTCACATTTCCCGATTATCAACTTGTGCCAACTTTGGAAGAATTATCCCAACTCTTGAGGATTCCCATTCTCAATCAACTACCTTTCAACGGTATGGAAAGAGATCCAAAACTAGAAGAGATTGCTCAAGCTTTACACTTGCAACCATCTGATATCACAACTAATTGGGAAACAAGGAGTGGTATCAGAGGTTTCCTAGCAAAGTTCTTGTGTGAGAAAGCCCAAAACTGTTGGAACTATTTGGATTTGCAAGCTTTTAAGGAAATTGTGGCTCTCATCATCTATGGGAAGGTTTTGTTTCCAAATCCTAACCAACTCATAGATGTGAACACCGTCAAAATCTTCATGTCTCGTAACCCGGTGCCTACTTTGCTAGGAGACATCCTACATTCTTTTCACACTCGAACTATGAGGAAAAGAGGTATCCTTAAGTGTTGTACTCCTCTCTTGGCAAGATGGTTTATTTCGCATCTTCCCCAATCTGTATTGAGGAACGAGCAAGGTTCAAGGTGGTCACAAAGGTTAATGATGCCCAAACATTCAGACATTCATTGGTGTTCCCGATCTATATAGAATGTTACTATTGTCGATCGTTGTGGAGAATTCCATAATGTCCCTTTACTTGGCATTAGAGGAGGTATCACCTACAACCCCTGTTTAGCCTTAAGACAATTTGGTTACGCCCGAAGGGATGACCCACATGAGATGCTCATTCAAGGTTTGATATTTGACTACGAGAACGAGGATCAAGGTCACTGCCAGAGATTTTTCTGAGCTTGGAGGATGTTGAACAAGATAGATAGCAAGACATTGTGGCATAAGAATTCCATCCCTCTTGAGCCTTACCTCAAATGGGTACGAGCTCGTGCTCAAAGTCTTATAGTGCCTTACCCCTCCATTATCCCGGTTATCATAGAGCTTGTTGTGGAAGGAGACGTTCCATACACTATCCTGCATCCTGATATGCCTACCTCTCTTGAAGACTTACAAAGGGATTGGATACAGCTTAAGGGGGAGCGAGACACTTTCGAGGCCCAATTCTACGCCAGCGAGAAGAAGGTTTTGGAACTCACTAAGCAGCTTCATGAGGAGCGGAGCATGAACGCCTACATCGCACCAAAAGAGTTTTTTGTATGTCTTTGTAAGCCCAAAAGAGGCATGATGTACTCAAGATTTGATTTATTAATATAACGTGTGTTCCTTTTTGGTCTAAAGCAAATTTAAATCTCTAATTTCCTTGAAATCATTGAATATGCATCTACCGTTCATCATAACATAAGCAGGTTTCTTACAACAAGTCTCCTCATCTTTCTACTGTTTATTTTAGTAAGATGGATCTCAAGTAGACAGTAAAAGACCTCCAGGCGCATAATGCTCAGTTTCAACAGATTTTCTTGACTCTAGCTAAAGGACAAGAGGATTTGAAAACTTTGTTGATTGAAGAAAAGAAGAAGAAAGCAACGAAAGTGGTCGGTGTTCTGAATCTAGGAAGAAGGTTCCCAGGGGAAGCTAGAAAGATCTTAGACTTCGCAACATCATCTGGTGAAAAAGACAATCAAGAAGGGAAAGGCAAGAAAGCAACTGCCCAACCAGAATCTGAAGAGGAAGAAGAAAGGATTACTCTGAAGAACAATATCCTCCGGCCGACGACAAATACAAACATTTGGAAGAGCGTCTAAGTGCAATGGAAATTTAGAAAGTGCCCGGGTTGGACTTTGAAGAGCTGGGTTTGGTATTTGGGATTGTTATTCCACCAAAATTCAAGGCACCAGTGTTCGCTAAGTATGACGGGGTTTCATGTCCCAAGATGCATCTCCGATCTTACGTGAGGAAGATATAGCCTCACACTGCTGACAGAGATTTGTGGGTCCACTTCTTTCAAGACAGTCTATCCGGGACTCAGCTAGATTGGTTTTATCAACTGGAAAGGTACAATATCCATAATTGGGAAGACCTTGCCGCTGCTTTCTATAAATAGTATCAGTACAACGCAGATCTTTCTCCCACCGTACTCAACTCTAGAGTATGGCTATGGTTTCAAGTGAAGGTTTCAAGGACTACACTCATAAATGGAGGGACTTAGCAGGAAGAGTCCAGCCTTCCCTGTCCGAAAGAGAGTTAGTAGACATGTTTCTGGGTACCATGTCCGGTCCTTTCTTTAATCATTTAATTGGAAGCTCTTCAGCAGGCTTCACCGAATTAATCTTGACCGGAGAAAGAGTGGAAGCTGGGATTAAGAGTGGGAAGATTCAAAAGGACACATCCTCTAGTGCCGTGAGAAAACCATTTATTGGGAAGAAAGAAGTTAGTGATATGTATCCTCAAAGGAATCAAGAAAGAACTTAACACCGCCCAATGGTAGGGGCTGTCATGATCCCTAAGCCTGCACCTACTCAACAAAGAAGCAATCAGCCTAGAACAGAAAGACTAGTAAGACAATTTACCCGGATTAATATGACATTATCTCAAGTCCTGCCACATTTGTTACGATCTAATCTGGTAACTTTGAAGGAATCCCCGAAGAATCCCAACACCACCTCTCCTTATTACCATCCTAATGCTCGTTGTGCTTACCATTCAGAAAGTCCATGCCATGATACCAACAACTGTTGGGCTTTGAAAAACAATGTGAAAGACCTTCTTGAAGCAAAATAAATTGAATTTGATTCTCCTGAGATCCCAAATGTTATCACCACTGCTATGCCCAAGCATGGTCGTGATGTTAACGTTGTTGAAGATGATATGTTTGTTAATGTTGTTGATGAACTTGTTACACCTCTCCTGACTATCAAGAGGAACCTATTGAGAGCTGGTTTATTTCTGAGTTGTGATGAAAGCTGCCACTTCTGTTTATCCCTACCAACTGGTTGTCATTTAAATAAAGTAGGTGTTCAATGCTTAATGGATGACAAAGAGATTTTGTTTGAAAAAACTCCCGTTCCAACCATTTCTTACAAAGATGTTTCAATAGTAACCATTTCCGCCAATCCTTTCAAGGTCTCCACCAAAATACCCGTTAGGATTATATCAGTTCCTAAAGTAGCTCCACTGATAATTACTATGCCTGGACCAATCCCGTACTCATCAGATAAAACTGTCCCAAGGAATTATGGGGGTGACGTCTATTATCACAGCGTCAAACAGGAATGGCTAGCTGATGAAGACTCAATTTTTGAGAAGGCTGGCCCCGACATCGGCAATATTGCGGGAACCAGCAAGATAACCCAAAGTGGCAGAGTATTCTCTCCCGAAATTTCTCCTCCGAAGACTATTATCGGTCATGTGATCATCCCTGTTTCTGTTCCTGATGACACTACTACTACTACAATCCATATGGTTACCCCTACTGACACTCTTACCACCGAGTCGACCGAGACTCAGGGAAAAGGCATTCTGGTTGAGCCTGTCCGAATGAAGGCGCAATTATTATCTATCCCTTATGCCTCCCAAAAGAAGATGGAAGAAATTCTGAAAATTATAAAGAGAAGCGACTACAACGTAGTCGAACAGCTAGGGCAGACTCCGTCAAAGATTTCCATGCTGGATTTATTGTTGTGCTCTGAGACTCATGCGAAGGTGTTGTACCCCAAAATTTTCCCTCTCATATTTCTCAACACATGGCAAGTGAGGTCCCCAAATTGCTCAAGGAAGTTTAAGGGTTGACCAGACAAACTCTCTCCTAAGGCAGTCTACCTCAAATTAAGGTTTCCATTTTCATCAGGATGTGTGGAACACAAAGGACTCAAATGCTCACCATTGTCCTAATATGTTCTCAAGATCATCCATGTCAAGTTTCAAGCCTTGAAGAGGAAGTTTGCTCAGTCAATTGCTCAAATGCCTGAAAATCAACTGTGCTAGGTCAAAAGTCAACTGTGGCCCACATACAGTCAAACATCAAGATTTTTGGTCAACATCCCCATTTTGAAGTATTATTCACCATTTGATCAAGGGTTTATCATGATTCCTCAAGGATTTCTCCCAATTTATCAAAACCCAAAAGTTGCTAAATTAGGGTTTTATAGGAAAAGTCAACTCAACTTTAACCAAACATAACTTTCTCATACTTTATCAGAAATGACCCATCCAAAGCTCATTTTTAAGAGGATGCAATTCCCTACAATTCATCTTCAGCTCCCAAGTTCAGAATATGCACTCATAAGAAGATATGAATTTTGACATTATATGTCATTTTGAAAAGTCAACAAAAACACCTTTTGTGTCAAAGATTCATACATGAACATGGAAGACTCAATTGAGATGAGACCAAAAGGGTTACTTTGAGGACATCCTAAGCTTTCTAAAAAGTCCAAGAACACCTCTCTAGGGTCCAAATTCAGAGGGTTATGCATTGGCCAAGTTGACCATTTTTATAAAATTGCCAAAAGTCAAATGCGCTCAAATTTGCATTTTTTTGCTAAAGGGGCCCAACTTTTTATGCTTGCACCTCACTTATAATATGATCCACGACCCAAATATCCAACCTCATGTTATTTTCTTCACTTTTCAATTTATTTTGATTTTTTGTTAATTAGAATTTCAATTAAATCAAATAATTAATGAATAATGAAAAAGATATGTTGTGATCTGATTTTTGGACATGATCTCAATCAAATAATGCAAGGATATCATGATTAATTCGAATCAAGGATGATTGGGACAAGAAAGGCATAATTTGGCTCAATATAGCAAGTTTACATATGCCATGAAAATCAAATCAAATCTTGAAAACTTCCAAAGATGTGATCACTTTTTACAACCCTAATGCACTCTATGATATATATTGAACGTATCCAAGGCAAGAACAAGGGTTAGAAGTCATGCATAGCCAAGAAGAAAAACTGAAAATTTCAAAGAAAAGTGGTGATTCAATTTCCATCCTAGAGACCAGTCCAAGCCATTCTAACACTGCCAACAGATTGTTGGACATCCCAGGAACGTATCCCAATCAATTGCAAGCCGCCTCCGGTCCAGAATCAACACATAGCAGTCACACGGTTTGCCTAAAAAACTTGATTTTGATTTCATTAATTTACTCATCATATGCACGTTTTGATTATATATTCTTGTTCATCATTGAGTTTGTAAGCTATTGGTATCATTCGATTACGTTTTCAGTACAGGAATCATGATGTGCCATTGTTAGGGTTTCTTAGCTCGTTTTAGGGGTTTTCAATATAGGAAAAATCAGGCTTGGATTCTGGTACCATGATACTCGTGAGGATGAGACGAGTTGATTGGTACCCTCACTTGTCATTTTTATTGCTTGTATAAATTTTTTGAGATTCACAAGTCTGTACCTACAGCAAGGTGTCTGTAGGTAAAAGTGTCCTAGGCTAAAACGACGGAGAGAGGAAGAAGAAGCTTGCGTGGCACAACATCATTGGCTCATTCAAACTGACACGTGTTTTCTTTTTGTTTTGACCATTAATGCATGTTTTCCTATATTATTCTTTGTTCTCACTATAATTACAACTAAGCATCACAGCTCAGTTGGCAAGCAAGCGTTGGAATTGGATATAAGGGCCTGGGTTCGATCCCCAGGTCCCAACATTTGTTTCATATTATTTTGCTTCAGGTGATCCTGTACCTCACATGTCCAAACATCCACCATAGGCCATCCAAATTCCACCATCAAATCCATCAGCAAGCTGGATCCAACGCTCAGGTAGCAAGAGGCTTACCATGCTCCTCAAGTCAACAGCCATACCGAATCAGGCAAAGTCAAACAGGCTGAGATTGGTTTGGGCCCAGAATTTCAATAGCATACCCCCAGAATTGCTAAATGATATCAGGCCCATTTCTAACTTTTTTTGTTTCTTTTCTTTAATTCTTTTAATTTTTCTTTTAATGATTTTAATTAACAAATTAACTATTTTCCATAAAATCATAAAATCATAAAATCAAGAAAATAAAAAAAATTAGAATTAGACTTTTTTTATCAAAATTAATTTTGTTAATTTAATTTAATTTAGTTTAACTTAGGGCAACTTTAACTTGTTTTCTATAATTAAAAATAATTAGCAAATTAGGTTTAAACTCTTGATTTAATTTTATTTTCTCTTTTTCTCAAATAATTAAAAATACAAAAATAGGTTTTTAGAGTGAATTAATTTATTTTCCTTAATTTAAAATTAATTAGAATTTAGGATTTTTCTTTAATTTAATTAGTTCATTATTTTCTTAAATAACAAAGCATAACAAAATATTTTTTTTTAATCAATCGTCAATAGGTTTAGTCAAGGGTCAAAACTCCTGTCGTTTCATATTTGATTCATCGCGCGCTTGTTAATTATTTTTGCCAATATTTTTGTAACTGTTCATGGTTTGTAATAGTTTAATTTAGGGCTTTTACTTATCGCTTTTCCTAGGGTTTTTTTGGCTATGTAATTAATCCCCCTCTCCAAAGCCTTGTAATAGCGTAGATTTATTTTCTCGCATTTTAATTCCTGCAAATATTTAATTGTTTAGATGTATGCTAATAGGATTGTATGACAAGAATGCATGATAAATTAATACAGTTAGAAAACCCTAATGTGCAAAGATAAATAACTGAAACAAATCACTCACACATATCACTCTTAGGGTATACTCTCACTTCGGTTGCCTTCGGTAAACAATCATTAAGCATAGGGTGTCTTAGTGGTTGCCCTCCTATCTAAAAAGATCAAATGTCTCGTTCGAATGTTGCCTCAGAAATGTTGCCTCGAAAATGTTGCCTCAAATATGATCTTAAGACTCTAGGTTTATTACTAAGGTATCCTAACATTGCTTTAGTGATCGTACGTCCCTTTCGAATTGACCCTGACAAACTCAGACGACGGTGCTACCTATTTCTCAATAGTAGGATAGCGTTGTCTAAAGGAAACAAGAATAGAAGCAATCTTTTTTTGAGTAGGTAGATGCTAGTAGGTACTTGCTCAAATCAAAGCTTTTTTCACACTTACACTTTTCAAAACAAACTTTCAAAAATAACTTCGTCACACCTTTGAGGACTGATACAAGGGTTATCACAAAGTCAAACTGTTTCATAACAAAGCACATACACAAGAAATTTTAAAAAGATGAGCAAGTACCTAAGAGCCCATGGAAAACTATGGATAGAAAGGGTGCTAACACCTTCCCTTTCTATAATCTACCCCCCGTACTTAGAATATCTCGAAAAAGGATTTTTTCTGTACTTTTTTCCTTTCCGATTGGATGAAATAAAAGTCGGTGGCGACTCTTGCTTACCGTGACATTTTACAAACACAAAACGCAAAACGCAAACTAGTATTAAATAGTCGGTTCTTCCAGCATATCACAGAACTGGCGACTCTGCTGGGGAATTAAAAAGTGGGGTATACCTTATGATCTAGTTCATCATAATTGCTTCTCTTGATTACTTTGTTTGCTTTACTTTTAAGGGTTTTGTTTGGGGTTACTATAGATGCTACACCCGGACCTGGGGAATACCTTTTAGGTAAGTAGCAATAGACTATGAGGGAAATGTACAACATAGATCGATACGGTTGAAGAAGTAGCTACGTTAGTGTGGCACTTTGGTTGGTACCGGTATCCCTTGTGGAGAAACGAGGAGAATACAGGGCCGCTGCGTGGTGTCATTAAGCATCAACTGACCTTAGAACCTTTAATCTCCCAACTTGGCCATTAGAAAGTAGTGAAATAGTCGGCCTCGGTGTAGAGCTGAGAACTGGTTGATACTCGATGCTACACTCATTGAGACCATACTCTCGGAATAATTTTGGCCGCAAGAAAAGATTGCGTGAGCTGAAACCATGACCGATGAAGGATGGTCAGTGATATTGAGATCCTCTAGAACCTGGTTACTTTTCTAGGACATGTTTGAAACCAACTTAACTTTAAGAGGGTATTACCTTTGACCTCATGCAAGCCTTAAACCTAAGGGCTTTGTGTGATTTGACTGTGTTTGCAATATTTGTGTTTGCTATACCTATGGTTTATCATGACATCATGCATCATAACATGGCATCCATGCTTCATTACACTAACCATTTCAAAGACCAAGGGAATTTATCTTTGTTCTGTTTTGCAGATCATGGCTTCCGTGCATAGAAATACCATCAGAATCAGCTTTGTGCAGATACCTGCCCAACTCAAAGATCTAGCATCTAGAGTGTTTGAAACTTCTACTTTCATCAAGAGACACAGTCAGCTTCTCAACCTGGTTACTTCAAACCTTGATGAACAGATGATGAGTGTACTTTTTCAGTTCTTCGATCGGGAGCATCACTGCTTCACCTTTCCAGATTACCAGCTGGTGCTCACCTTGGAAGAATTCTCTCATTTATTAGGCATATCCATTCTTGAACAGGTACCCTTCACAGGTATGGAAGAAGTTCCTAGGCCAGAAGACATTGCCTCAGCTTTGCATCTAAAACGGGCCGATGCAGTATCCAATTGGGAAACTCGAAGCGGGGTCGAAGGTTTTCTAGCTAAATTTCTGATAGACCAGGCTCAGCTATTTTGGGATGATTTGGATTTTCAATATTTTGAGGATGTCTTGGCTCTTCTTATCTATGGTTTAGTTTTCTTCCCTAATCCGGACTCCTTTGTAGATGTGAATGCTGTCAAGATTTTCCTTTCTCGCAACCCTGTGCCTACCTTGCTTGGAGATATCTTGCATGCTCTCCATACTCGTACTATGAAGAGAAGAGGGACTCTTATGTGCTGCATGCCATTGCTGGCGAGGTGGTTTATTTCTCACCTCCCTAAGTCTGTGCTGAAGAACGAAGAAGGTTTGGGTTGGTCATATAGAATAATGTCACTTGCTCATACGGAGATTCTTTGGTGTTCCCGGGCTATGGAAGACACTGTTGTTATTGACCGTTGTGGGGGGTACCCTAATGTCCCATTACTTGGTATCAGAGGGGGTATAGCTTACAATCCTTGTCTAGCTTTGCGACAATTCGGTCGTGCTCGAAGGGAGGGTCCCCATGAGTTACTTCTCGAGGACATTGTATTCGACTATAAGGATGACGTTAAGGAGCATCGTCGAAGGTTCATACGAGCTTAGGGCATGGTAAACAGATCTGAACTCGAAGAGTTGGGATCAAAGACTTCCCTTCCTATGGAGCCTTATCTCCAATGGGTCCGAGCTCGTGCCCAGAATCTTATGATGCCTTACGCGGCTGTATTACCAGTAATTGTAGAGCCCACTAATGAAAAAGGCATTCCTTATACGGTTCTCTACCCTTACATGCCCACTGATCCCGTGGAGTTACAGAGGTATTGGATTCAGCTGAAGAATGAGTGGGATACTTACCGGGAGCAGTTCCATGAGCAAGAAAGGAAGTCTTTGAAGCTCACCAAGAAGCTCGAGGAAGAAAGAGTGATCAATGACTATATCAGAACAAAGAGGAAGCGTCCATGGGACTTTTGATTTTGCTTTTCTAGTTTTAGATTTGTTTTATTTACTTATTTTTTAAAGCCTTAAAGGCATGTTGAACCTTTCAAATTTAAGCTAATAAAGTTCTATTTATTTTGGTTTGCAAATTTAAATTTCCCAAAGTCTTTGAAATCATTGCATGCGCATCCCATTATCATGCACATCATTACAGGTACCACTACAGGTTTCTCATCTTCTTCTTTGTTTATTTCAGCAGAAATATCTTCCGATCAAGTCATCAAAGATCTTCAGGCACAGAACACCCAGTTCCAACAGATGTTCATAAGTATGGCAAAAGGGAAAGAGGATTTGAAGACCCTTATTTTGAAAGAGAAGAAGAAGAAGAAGAAGGTCGGTATTCCGAATATGGGCAGAAGGTTTGGAGAAAGGTTGAAGCATCAAATTGATCTGACCTCTTTATCCAAGGATGGGGAGAACCAAGAAAGGGAAAAGGACCCTAGTCCTGTAGTTTATGACAACGATACTGATTACGATGATGAGCAATATCCTCCTGCTGAGGATAGGTACAAGCAGTTAGAAGACCGTCTGAGTGCTATGGAAGTTCATAAGATCTATGGTTTGGACTTTAGGGAATTGGGACTGGTATCGGGAGTGGTCATCCCTCATAAGTTCAAAGCTCCCGTTTTTGCCAAGTATGATGGAGTGTCTTGTCCAAAACTCCATCTCCGTTCGTATGTCAGGAAGATCCAACCCCACGCTGCTGATAGAAATTTGTGGGTGCATTTCTTTCAAGATAGTCTGTCAGGGACTCAACTTGAATGGTTCTATCAGTTGGAGGGAGCTAGTGTCCGAAACTGGGAAGATCTTGTTGCAGCCTTCTACAAGCAGTATCAGTATAATTCCAACCTTGCTCCTACTCGTACTCAACTCCAGAGTATGTCCATGGTTGCAGGTGAAGGTTTTAAAGACTATGCTCAAAAATCGAGGGACTTAGCAGGAAGAGTTCAACCCCCTTTGTCTGATAGGGAGTTGGTGGACATGTTTCTGGGGACGCTATCTGGTCCATTTTTCAATCACTTGATAGGCAGCTCATCATCTGGTTTCATTGGGCTGATTTTAACTGGAGAAAGAGTAGAAGCTAGAATTCAGAGTGGTAAAATACAGAAGGATGCCTCCTCGAGTTCAGCAAAGAAGCCTTTTACTGGTAGGAAGGAAGCCAATGCAGTCTATAGCCCAAGGGGCCAAAGCATATCTGAACACCGTCAAACGGTAAATACTGTAGTGATACCAAGACCCGCAGTTGCTCCACAATGCAACAATCAACAAAGGTTGGAAAGACCACAACGGTAGTTTACCCGCATCAATATGACTTTGGATGAAGTTATGCCTCATCTGTTAAAATCCAACTTGGCGACCTTGAGAGAGGCTCCCAAGAATCCAAACACTACTTCTCCTAGATACAATCCCAACGCGCGGTACGCCTACCATTCTGAGAGTCCTGGCCACGATACAAATGATTGTTGGGCTCTGAGAAACAAAGTACAAGACTTGCTCGAAGCCAAGGAGATAGAGTTTGATGCTCCAGAAAAGCCGAATGTTATAACTGCTCCCATGCCCAAACATGGTCGTGGAGTTAATGTTGTTGACACCGATTTGTTTGTGACCTCTGTTGAAGAAATTTCTACTCCCCAGATGATTGTTAAAAAGAATTTGTTGTTGGCCGGTTTATTTTCGGGTTGTGGTGAAGGTTGCCACATGTGTTCGATTATACCTACTGGTTGCCGCTTGTTGAAATTAGGTGTTCAGTGCCTGATGGATAATAAAGAAATTTTGTTCGAGAAGACTATGATTCCCGTTGTTCCCACTGAAGATGGTGCCATTATAACCATTTCCACCAATCCTTCCAAGGTTTCCTCGAGAAAAACTGTTAGGATTACAACTGTTCAAAGAATTGCTCCGCTAATAATCACTGTTATTGGTCCCATTCCGTACACCTCAGACAAGGTTGTCCCATGGCATTATGGTGCTGATGTGTATTATCATGGCATTAAGCAAGATATGAAGAATGAAGAAGCTGATACTGATGTCAGTAATATTATTGGGACTAGTAAGGTTATCCGAATTGGAAGGGTCTTCTCTCCCGAGATTTCCCCGAAGACTATCATCAAGCCTATTGTTATTCCAACTACTGCCCCAACCAGCACTCCTGACATTTCTCATGTTCCTACTCCAGTTTATACACCTGCTACTATTCTTATTCTTACTCCAGTTATCACCCCTGCTATTGAGCCATCTGGGACTCGGGGCAAGGAAATTATAGGTGAGCATGCCCGGACGGAAGCACCTAAGAAAATCGCCGTGGAAGCCTCTAAACAAGAAATAGAGGAAATACTGGAAATTATCAAGAAGAGAGACTACAATGTGGTCGAGCAGCTGGGGCAAACCCCGTCAAAGATCTCCATGTTGTCTCTGTTGTTGTGTTCTGAATCCCATGCGAAGGCTTTGATTGCATTTCTCAAGACTACGCATGTGCCGCAGGAAACTTCAGCAGATCAGTTTAAAGATTGTGTGGCCATCCTAACTGCTGACAATGGGCTAGGTTTTTCAGATGCTGATCTGACCCCTAAGGGGAGGAATCATAATGATGCTTTGCATGTCTCGATTGAGTGCAGGGGAACCACTATGGCTCATGTGCTGGTTGATACTGGGTCTTCACTGAATGTTCTGCCGAAAAAGGCATTGGACCGTTTGGATTGCAAGGGGTTGACTTTAAAGCTGAGTAACATTGTGGTAAGGGCTTTCGACGGATCAAAGATAATGGTGCACGGGGAGGTGGACATCCCTGTAAAAGTGGGTTCTCAGACCTTTGGGTCTACCTTCTATGTAATGGATATCAGGCCATCGTATTCTTGCTTGTTGGGTCGTCCTTAGATCCATAGGGTTGGGTCGGTTACTTCCATGCTCCATCAAATGATGAAGTATCCGGTGAAGGGGAAGATTGTCACAGTGAGAGGTGAAGAAGAATATATGGTGAGTCACCTCTATTCCTTTCGCTACATAGAGATGGACAAGGAATTCATAGAAACTCCTTGTTAAAATTTCGAAGAGGTCCCTCATATCTTGGCATCAACTGAAGTTACTACCAACAAACCTCCGTTGAAGATAGCTTCTCTCAAGGAAGCCAGAGCTGTAGTCGAAGAAGGTGGGTGTTCCAGTTGGGGTCGGCTCCCTGATTTCACTCATAAAACTGACAAATGTGGTTTGGGCTTTACTACAGGGGCTTAAAGGGCTGTTAGGCGCGCACGGATTGGAAGACCTCCTCTACACATCAGTAATCGGGGAGTTAATGCAATTGAGGACAGTGAAGAAGATTCAGACATCGACAGCTGGATCTACCTAATAACCAACGATGGACCGAATAACTGGACGGCGAAGGACTTCATACCTGTTTCTTTTATTCCGCAGTAATTGACTTTTGTTTTATGATTTGTAATAAACAAGTTTGAAACTTTACGGCCCGGTGCCTTTCCCGAGGCACCTTGGTTTTGCTTGTGAGGGCTTATCATTTGTCATTTCATATATCATTAATAAAGCATTGGACGTTTCTTGCATACAAATTTTGTGCTCCTTGTTTTTCTTTTCTGTTTCTCACTTTATCAAAACAGCTATTCTCTTACACAGACTCACGTATCATAATGCAGATCCATATCCACTATGGATCCCATTGATAACAGCTCTGCTATTACCAGTTATGACTTCAAAAATCCGATCAACCAAGCCGAGGTCGAAGGTGAGGATGATTGCGAGGTGCCTGGAGAACTTGCTAGACTATTACAGTAGGAAGAAAGGGCCATATAGCCGCATGAAGAGCAAGTTGAGTCAGTGAATTTGGGTACATAGGAAGACATGAAAGAGGTTAAAATAGGTGTGAATCTGGAGCTTAGTGTCAAACAGAGGTTGGTACAGATGCTACACGACTATGTTGATATCTTCGCCTGGTCCTATGAAGACATGCCTGGTTTGGACACTGATATTCTGGTACATCGCCTACCGACTAAATAAGACTGTCCTCCGGTAAAGCAGAAGGTCCGCCGTATGCACCCTGAGATGTCAGAGAAAGTCAAGGCAGAGGTCATGAAACAGTTCGACGCAGGATTCTTAGCTGTCACTTCTTATCCGCAGTGGGTTGCCAACATCGTTCTAGTACCTAAGAAGGACGGTAAGGTACGAATGTGTGTGGACTAAAGAGATCTGAACAGGGCCAGCCCCAAAGAGGACTTCCCGCTTCCTCACATTGATGTTCTAGTCGAAAACACTACACAACACAAGGTCTTATCCTTCATGGATGGTTTTTCTGGCTATAACCAAATCAAGATGGCTCCTGAGGACATGGAGAAGACAACCTTCATTACACAGTGGGGCACCTTCTGTTACAAGGTAATGCCTTTTGGGTTGAAGAATTCTGGGGCAACTTATCAGCGCGCCATGGTCGCTTTGTTCCACGATATGATTCACCACGAGATCGAGGTTTATGTTGATGATATGATAGCTAGGTCCCATACTGAGGAAGAGCACCTTGATCATCTCCAGAAAGTGTTTTACAGGTTGAAGACGTACAAGCTGAGGTTGAATCCGAACAAGTGTACCTTCAGGGTAAGGTCTGGTAAGCTTCTGGGTTTTGTCGTCAGCGACAAAGGTATTAAGGTGGACCCTGCAAAAGTAAAAGCCATACAAGAGATGTCGGCTCCCCGCACATAAAAAGAAGTTAGAGGTTTCTTGGGACGTCTGAATTACATCGCCAGGTTCATCTCGCATCTGACTGCCACTTGTGAGCCAATCTTCAAGCTGCTGAAGAAAGATCAAGTGGTAAAGTGGAATGATGAATGCCAGACTGCTTTCGAAAGAATCAAGGAATACCTTCAAGAACCACCAATTCTGATGCCTCCAGTTGAAGGAAGACCTTTGATATTATACCTGACAGTGCTAGACAATTCAATGGGGTGCATGCTGGGGCAGCATGACGAGTCTGGTCGAAAAGAGCACGCCATTTATTACCTTAGCAAAAAGTTTACCGACTGTGAGACCCGATACTCATTGCTCGATAAAACTTGTTGCACTTTGACATGGGCTGCTCGCCGACTGTGACAGTATATGCTGACTCACACTACCTTGTTGATATCAAAGATGGATCCGATCAAGTATATTTTCGAGAAGCCTGCCTTATTCAGAAGAATAGAAAGATGGCAGATGATCTTAACCGAGTACGACATCTAATACACAACCCAAAAAGCAATCAAGGGGAGTGTATTTGCGGATCATTTGGCGCATTAGGCCGTGGATAAATACCAGTCCATGAATTTCGAGTTCCCGGATGAGAATATCATGTTGGTAACCGACTGCGAAGAACCTGGACCGGATGAAGGACCCGAGGAGGGATCCCGATGGTCTATGTATTTTGATGGAGCCTTAAACGCATTGGGTAACGGCATTGGCGCTATAATTATATCTCCTGAAGGCTGTCATACTCCGTTCACCGCCCGATTATGTTTTAATTGCACCAATAACATGGCGGAGTATGAAGCATGTATTATGGGTCTTCGAGCTGCTATTGACCTGAGGATTAAGTTCTTGAGTGTATACGGAGATTCCGCTCTGGTGATAAGTCAGATCAAAGGCGAGTGGGATACGAAGCATCTGAATCTTATTCCTTACAAAGAGTATGTACTGACATTTCTCCCACACTTTGCGGAAATAACCTTTGAACATTTCCCAAGAGAGGAGAATCAGCTGGCAGACGCGCTAGCTACCATATCTTCTATGTTCAAAGTCAGGTGGGACAATGATGCTCCCCAGATTACCATTGAGAGGTTGGAAAAACCCACACATTGTTGTGACATTGAGACTAGAGAGGTAGCAGATAAACCCTGGTTTCACGAGGTAAAGAGGTATCTTGAGACACAAGAATACCCCGAGGGGGCATCTGTTAATGATAAGAAATTTCTGAGAAGGTTCGCGGCGAAGTTCTTTCTTAGCAATGGGGTCCTTTATAAGCGTAACCATGATTCAACCTTGTTGTGGTGTGTAGACAAGAGCGAGGCAGAAAGGATCATGGTGGAGTTACATGAAGGTACCTTCGGAACTCATTCCAGTGGACACACCATGGCGAAGAAAATCCTACGAGCAGGATATTACTGGTCCACTATGGAAGCCGATTATTATCAACATTCTCGAACCTGTCATAATTGTCAAGTCTATGCTGATAAGGTGCATGTACCCCCGGTTCCCCTGAATGTTTTGACAGCTCCTTGGCCCTTTGCAATGTGGGGTATCGACATGATCGGCGAGATCAGACCTACTGCGTCTAGCAGGCATCGTTTCATTCTGGTAGCAATTTATTATTTTACAAATTGGGTTGAGGCAGCTTCCTTTTCTACAGTAACCAAGAATATCGTGGCACGGTTTATCCGGCACAATCTGATCTGTCGATATGGTGTACCCGAGAGGATTATTACTGACAATGGCACAAATCTCAATAACACGATGATCACCGAGCTCTGTAAACAGTTCAAGATACAACATCATAACTCTTCTCCCTACCGGCTGAAGATGAATGGAGCCGTCGAAGCGGCTAACAAGAATATCAAAAAGATTGTGCAGAAGATGACGGTGACATACAAAGACTGGCACGAGATGTTACCATTCGCTCTTCATGGGTATCGTACCTCAGCACGGACGTCGACATGGGCAACACCCTACTCTTTGGTGTATGGCATGGAGGCAGTCCTACCCATCAAAGTCCAGATACCCGCTCTTAGGATTATGAAGGATGCGGGTTTGAACAAAGACGACTGGATCCAAACCCGACTTGATCAGTTAAATCTAATTGATGAAAAGAGACTTACTGCTATCTGTCATGGTTAGACGTATCAAAAGAGAATGATCAAGGCTTTTAACAAGAATGTCAGACGTCATGAATATCAAGTCGGGGATCTAGTGATCAAACGCATCATACTACTGCAAGGTGATCCCAGGCGCAAATGGACCCTCACATACGAAGGGCCATTTGTGGTTAAGAACATTTTCTCGGGAGGAGCTATAATTCTAACCACCATGGATGGTGACGACCTTCCTCACCCCGTCAATGCATACATAGTGAAAAGATACTACGCATAATCAAAGACCCGCTAGGTTGACTAGCCTAGGCAAAAATAAGGGCTTCCCGGCAAACCAAAAGGGTTCGGGCAAAATTAAGGGATGAAAATTTAAAAAAAACTGTACACCCGGCAAGTCGAAAACCTTAAAAGGCGACTTGGGCAAAAAAGGGTATCCTGGTGGACTGAAAACCCGAAAGGGCGGCCCAGGAAAAAATTAGGGATTGAAGCGTAACACTATGTCCCATTGGGTCATCTTGCAACTAGACTTCGGTATCAACTATCAAGCTCAGACGACGCCAATCAATCTGATCAACCTTCGGCCAAGCAGCAAAGTGATGAGACGCTTGAAGATATAAAGGCAATAGTAGAGTTTGAACCCAATGGGATTGTTTCACATAGATGTTTTTCTTTCTTCTACACAAATGGTGTAATTCCCGTCTTTTGGCGGCGTTCTCTTACTAGGACGTCAGCCTCCTTGTACAAAACGCCTATTACAGGCCAACTTCAAAAATCAATACAATTCATTTTCACAAGAAATTTCGATTTCTTTTTCTTTTTCTTTTTTGTTTTACAAGAACGTCCAATGATTCATTTTTGATATATGCATTTGAAAATAATTGTTGCTCATAAATATTTACATAAGAAACAAAAGACGATTACTCGTAATTCCAGGAACAGGGACAAACAAGAAGTGCCCAAACCCTACAGTTACTCTGCCCATCAGGTATAGGGATAGAGCCAGCTTGAGAATATGAGCAGTGGTACATACACTCCCCACAGAGTAAAAGGTATCCAAAGACAGCGATGTTAGCTTTCCTGGACAAGACATAACTCTCCCCAGTTGAGGTTCGCAATCGCGAGTGAGTCAGTAAATTTTGCCCCAAGCAGAGTTTATTTCTCTCACAAGTAGAAATTTAATCTCCAACAAAATTCAGTATTACCAGCAACGGAAATTTATCCCCGACTGAGTTTTATTTCTCCAAGTCAGCAGATCTATTAATAGAATATTTCCTCTCAACAAAGTTATTCCCCCGCAGAGTTATCCTCAGACACGGCCTCTTCCGGCAGAATACTCACCAGCTGAATGGATAGTAAATCCCCAGCATAGTCATCTTTGTTCACCATCCCCAACATAAATAGAGGAATTATGGTTTTTTACAGCAGTCGAGAATACCATTTCTCCTACTCTCCAACAACAGTCAGGGATTTATTTTCCCAGACTCAGATTATTACGTCAGCATTTCATGTTCATACATCATGACATATGCATACCTCACATAAAACATAATCTCAGTTATTTCGAGAACCTCATCAAAATGCATCTCATATATCGCACATAACTAACCTTGTATTTCTTTCAGGAAAAACAATTATTATCAACAATTTCCAGCAAGTCCATGATCAACACTCGAAGCTAAGCAGAGTAATCATCGGTGCGACAAAAGCAACCTCACCTAGGTTCCCTCTGCATTTTTACCCAAATTCATATCGAAGTAACCCTACTATCCAGGTTCCTACTCAAGCCCTACTATCCAGGCTTTCATATCGAAGTAACCCTACTACCCAGGTTCCTTCTCATATCCCTACTATCCAGGCTTTCATATCGAAGTAACCCTACTATCCAGGTTCCTTCTCAAGCCCTACTATCAAGGCTTTCATATCAAAGTAACCCTACTATCCAGGTTCCTTCTCAAGCCCTACTATCCAGGATTTCATATCGAAGTAACCCTACTATCCAGGTTCCTTCTCAAGCCCTACTATCCAGGATTTCATATCGAAGTAACCCTACTATCCAGGTTCCTTCTCACAGCCCTACTATCCAGGATTTTATATCTAAGTAACCCTACTATCCAGGTTCCTTCTCACAGCCCTACTATCCAGGATTTCATATCGAAGTAACCCTACTATCCAGGTTCCTTCTCACAACCCTACTATCCAAGCTTTCATATCAAAGTAACCCTACTATCCAGGTTCCTTCTCACAGCCATACTATCCAGACTTTTATATCAAAGTAACCATACTATCTAGGTTCCTTCTTACATCCCTACCATCCAGGCTTTCATCTCGAAGTAACCCTACTATCCAGGTTCCTTCTCACAGCCCTACAATCTGGGCCTTCATATCGAAGTAACCCTACTATCCAGGTTCCTTCTCACAGCCCTACAATTCGGGCCTTCATATCGAAGTAACCCTACTATCCAGGTTCCTTCTCACAACCCTATCATCCAGGCTTTCATCTCGCAGTAACCCTACTATCCAGGTTCCTTGTCATAACCTTACTATCCGGGTTCTTCCTCTCCTATCTCCAGACAGCAGTCCACAACACTGTAAGACCGGGACCCAATCAAACACAATTGATTTCACATTTCCTCAGTAATTCGTGGTGCAGCATATACCCCGACCAAACACACAGTTCACTGCCGCTTCCCAAACCAGAATTATTCCCCAGTAGAGTAACGGACAACTGAAGCTCCTAAAACTCTATTTCTCTCAAGATAGAGACCAGCATTCCGCAACGAAGTCCTCCTCAACAACAGGTATACGGGTTCTCGCAAAGGAATCTCTTATGCGATTGACACTCCTTCGGATGGCATCTTTAATCCCATCTCCGAAAATTCTCTACCAACTACCAAATGGCGTCTATAAGCTGATTCCCGATATCACCAGTCACGTATCACTTCATGCGAGTGCAAATTTATGGGCACTCTAGTGTTCAATCATCTTCCACCTTCAGATCACGAAAGGCAGACAAGCCAATCTACATCCTCAGGTTTAAGAAGATTGAACAGGGGCAGTTGTTGTACCCTAAAATATTACCTCTCATATTTCTCAACACATGGCAAGTGAGGTCCCCAAATTGCTCAAGGAAGTTCAAGAGTTGACTAGACAAACTTTCTCCTAAGACAGTCTACCTTAAATTAGGGTTTCCATTTTCATCAGGATGTGTGGAACACAAAGGACTCAAATGCTCACCATTGTCCTAATATGTTCTCAAGATCATCCATGTCAAGTTTCAAGCCTTGCAGAGGAAGTTTGCTCAGTCAATTGCTCAAATGCCTGAAAATCAACTGTGTTAGGTCAAAAGTCAACTGTGGCCCACATACAGTCAAACTTCAAGATTTTGGTCAACATCCTCATTTTGAAGTATTATTCATCATTTTATCAAGGGTTGATCATGATTCCTCAAGGATTGCTCACAATTTATCAAAATCCAAAAGTTGCTAAATTAGGGTTTTGTAGGAAAAGTCAACTCAACTTTGACCATACATAACTTTCTCATACTTTATCAGAAATGACCCATCCAAATCTCATTTTGAAGAGGATGTAATTCCCTACAATTCATCTTCAGCTCCCAAGTTCAGAACATGCACTCACAAGAATATATGAATTTTGACATTATAGGTCATTTGTAAAAGTCAACAAAAACACCTTTTGGGTCAAAGCTTCATACATGAACATGGAAGACTCAATTGAGATGATACCAAAAGGGTTGCTTATAGGACATCCTAAGCTTTCTAAAAAGTCATAGAACACCTCTTTAGGGTCAAAATTGAGAGAGTTATACATTGACCAAGTTGACCATTTTTGCAAAATTATCAAGTCAAATGTGCTCAAATTTGCATTTTTTGCTAAAGGGCCCCAACTTTTTATGCTTGCACCTCACTTATAATATGATCCAAGACCAAAATATCCAACCTCATTTTATTTGCTTCACTTTTCAATTTATTTTGATTTTTTGTTAATTAGAATTTCAATTAAATCAAATAATTGATGAATAATGAAAAAGATATGTTGTGATCTGATTTTTGGACAGGATCTCAATCAAATAATGCAAGGATGTCATGATCAATTTGAATCAAGGTGATTGGGACAAGAAATGCATAATTTGGCTCAATATAGCAAGTTTACATATACCATGAAAATCAAATTAAATCTTGAAAACTTCCAAAGATGTGATCAGTTTTTACAACCCTAATGCACTCTATGATATATATTGAACGTATCGAAGGCAAGAACAGGGATTAGAAGTCATGCATAGCCAAGAAGAAAAACTGAAAATTTCAAAGAAAAGTGGTGATTCAATTTCCATCCTAGAGGCCAGTCCAAGCCATTCTAACATTGCCAACAGATTGTTGGACATCCCAGGAACGTATCCCAATCAATTGCAAGCCGCCTCAGGTCCAGAATCAGCACATAGCAGTCACACGGTTTGCATAAAAAAATTGATTTCGATTTCATTGATTTACTCATCATATGCACATTTTGATTATATATTCTTGTTCATCATTGAGTTTGTAAGCTATTGGTATCATTCGATTGCTTTTTCAGTACAGGAATCATGATGTTCCATTGTTAGGGTTTCTTGGCTCGTTTTAGGGTTTTTTAATATAGGCAAAATCAGGCTTGGATTCTGGTACCATGATACTCGTGAGTATGAGACGAGTTGATTGGTACCCTCACTTGTCATTTTTATTGCTTGTATACAATTTTTGAGATGCACCTGTCTGTACCTACAGCAAGGTGTTTGTAGGTAAAAGTGTCCTATGCTAAAATGATGGAGAGAGGAAGAAAAAGCTTGCGTGGCACAGCATCATTGGCTCATTCAAACTGACGCGCGTTTTCTTTTTTTTTGGACCACTAATGCATGTTTTCCTATATTATTCTTTGTTCTCACTATAATTACAACTAAGCATCACATCTCAGTTGGCAAGCAAGCGTTGGAATTGGATATAAGGGCCTGGGTTCGATCCCCGGGTCCCAACATTTGTTTCATATTATTTTGCTTCAGGTGATCTTGTACCTCACATGTCCAAACATTCACCATAGGCCATCCAAATTCCACCATCAGATCCATCAGCAAGTTGGATCCAATGCTCAGGTAGCAAGAGGCTTACCATGCTCCTCAAGTCAACAGCCATACCGAATCAGGCAAAGTCAAACAGGCTGAGATTGGTTTGGGCCCAGAATTTCAACAGCATACCCCCAGAATTGCTAAATGATATCAGGCCCATTTCTAACTTTTTTTGTTTCTTTTCTTTAATTCTTTTAATTTTTCTTTTAATGATTTTAATTAAGAAATTAACTATTTTCCATAAAATCATAAAATCAAGAAAATCAAAAAAATTAGAATTAGACTTTATTTTATCAAAATTAATTTTTTTTAATTTAATTTAATTTAGTTTAACTTAGGGCAACTTTAACTTGTTTTCTATAATTAAAACTAATTAGAAAATTAGGTTTAAACTCTTGATTTAACTTTATTTTCTCTTTTTCTCAAATAAATAAAAATACAAAAATAGGTTTTTAGAGTGAATTAATTTATTTTCCTTAATTTAAAATTAATTAGAATTTAGGATTTTTCTTTAATTTAATTAGTTCATTATTTTCTTAAATAACAAAACATAACAAGAAAACATTTTTTTAATCAATCTCCAATAGGTTTAGTCAAGGGTCAAAACCCTAGTCGTTTCATATTTGATTCATCGCGTGCTTGTTAATTATTTTTGCCAATATTTTTGTAACTGTTCATGGTTTGTAATAGTTTAATTTAGGGCTTTTACTTATCGCTTTTCCCTGGGTTTTTTTGGCTATGTAATTAATCCCCCTCCCCGAAGCCTTGTAATAGCATAGATTTATTTTCTCGCATTTTAATTCCTGCAAATATTTAATTGGTTAGATGTATGCTAATAGGATTGTATGACAAGAATGCGTGAAAAATTAATACAGTTAGAAAACCCTAATGTGCAAAGATAAATAACTGAAACAAATCACTCTCACATATCACTCTTAGGGTATACTCTCACTTCGGTTTCCTTCGGTAAACAATCATTAAGCATAGGGTGTCTTAGTGGTTGCCCTCCTGTCTAAAAAGATCAAATGTCCCGTTCGAATGTTGCCTCGGAAATGTTGCCTCGAATATGATCTTAAGACTCTAGGGTTATTACTAAGGTATCCTAACATTGCTTTAGTGATCATACGTCCCTTTCGAATTGACCCTTACAAACTCCAACGACGGTGCTACCTATTTCTCAATAGTAGGATAGCGTTGTCTAAAGGAAACAAGAATAGAAACAATCTTTTTTCGAGTAGGTAGATGCTAGTAGGTACTTGCTCAAATCAAAGATTTTCTCACACTTACACTTTTCAAAATAAACATTCAAAAACAACTTCGTCACACCTTTGAGGACTGATACAAGGGTTATCACGAAGTCAAACTGTTTCAAAACAAAGCACATACACAAGCAATTTTAAAAAGATGAGCAAGTACCTAAGAGCCCATGGAAAACCATGGATAGAAAGGGTGCTAACACCTTCCCTTTCTATAATCTACCCCCGTACTCAGAATATCTCAAAAAAGGATTTTTTTTTCTGTACTTTTTTCCTTTCTGATTGGATGAAATAAAAGTCAGTGGCGACTCTTGCTTACCGCGACATTTTGCGAACACAAAATTCAAAATGCAAACCAGTATTAAACAGTAGGTTCTGCCACCGTATCACAGAAGGCCTTGGTGAAATTTCTTAAAACTGTCCATGTACCACAAGAAACCTCTGCCGATTGGTTTCACGACTGCGTGGCCAGTTTAACCGCTGACAATGGTTTAGGCTTTTCGGATGCTGACTTGACACCTAGGGGGAGGAAACATAACGAGGCATTGCATGTCTTTGTCGAATGCAGGGGCACAACTTTGGCCCATGTCTTGGTTGATATCGGTCCGTCTTTGAATGTGCTGCCTAAGAAAGCTTTGGATAGACATGACTGTGAAGGTTTGACCTTAAAACCCAGTAACATAGTGGTAAGGGCCTTCAATGGTTCAAAGAGAATGGTGCATGGGGAGGTGGACAATCCCATAAAAGTTGGAACTCAAACCTTTGATTCAACTTTTTACATGATGGATATTCTCCCTTCCTATTCCTGCTTGTTGGGCCGACTGTGGATTCACAACGCTGGTGCCGCCACCTCTACATTACATCAGATGTTGAAATACCCAACCGAGGGGAAAAACATTATTGTCCATGGAGAAGAGGAATATATGGTCATTCACTTAAACTCCTTCAGATACGTGGAATTGGATGGTGAATCCATTAAAACTCCATTTCAGCATTTAGAGGAGGTCCCACAAACCGTGTCAGTAACCAAGACTATTTCCCAAGTCCCAAAGATTACAATACCTCCGCTAAAGATGTCTTCTCTGAAAGATGCCAAGGTAGTGATCGAAGAAGGTGGGTGTACTATTTGGGGCCATCTCCCGGATATTCCATACAAATATGAAAATTTTGGTTTGGGTTTCACTTCAGGAGCCTAGAAAGTTGTATGCCATGCTCGTGTTGGGGGACCACCCTTAAAGGTCAGCAACCACGGAGTCAATGCAGTGGATGATGATGAGGATAGTTACGTCCTGGAGGAAAGGATTTTCACAACTGTCAATGGAGGACTCAGCAACTGGGAAGCTAAAGATTTGTCCCAATTACTTTTATCCAACAGTAATTGTCTTTAAATTTTTGTCGGACCTGTAATAATTAAAAAATTCAGACTTTTAAAACCTTGTGTCTTACCCGAGGCACAACGGTCCATTTGTAAGGGTTGTTACCTCCTTTTCTTATGTCATCAATGAATCATGGACGTTTTTGCATACAAACTATATGCTCTTTGTCTTTCTTTTTACATTTTTATTTATTTCAAAGATAGATATACTCTTACACACACTCACATTCAAAATGCAGATCTACATCCATTCGGGATCCCATGGGTAACAATTCTGCTGTGGCCTTTTGTGACTCTGAAAATCTAATCTACCAAGCCGAAGACGAAGGTGAGGAAGATTGTGAAGTGCCATGGGAACTTTCCAGGTTACTACAACAAGAGGAAAGGACCACACATCCCCACGAAGAACCAGTGGACACAGTTAACCTAGGTACCGAAGAGGACAAGAAATAACTCAAGGTGGGTGCCAATCTGGAACCTAGTGTCAAGAAGCGTCTAATTCAGTTGCTACATGATTATGTTAAGGTCTTTGCCTGGTCGTACAAAGACATGCCAGGACCTGATGCTGATATCATGGTCCATCGTCTACCAACAAAAGAAGACTGCCCTCCGGTAAAACAGAAAGTCCATCGCATGCGACCAGACATGTCAGAGAAGATTAAGGCTGAAGTCATGAAAAAATTCAACACCAGATTCTTGGTCGTCACCTCCTATCCATAATGGGTCGCCAATGTTGTTCCAGTGCCTAAAAAGGACGGCAGGGTACGAATGTGCGTGGACTACAGAGATCTGAATAGGGCAAGCCCTAAGGATGATTTCCCACTCCCCCATATCGATATTTTGGTTGACAATATCACACAGCATAAAGTGTTTTCCTTCATGGATGGTTTCTCAGGTTACAATCAAATCAAAATGGCCCCTAAGGCCATGGAGAAAGCAACCTTCGTGACACAGTGGGGCACATTCTGTTACAAGGTTATGCCATTCGGGTTGAAGAATGTTGGGGCAACCTAAGCGTGCCATGGTAGCTCTATTTCACGACATGATACATCAAGAAATATAGGTCTATATGGAAGACATGATAGCCAGATCTCAAACTGAAGAGGAACATCTTGACCATTTACAAAAACTGTTTGAGAGGTTAAAGAAATACAAGCTGAGATTGAATCCGAATAAATGCACATTTGGGGTGAGGTTCGGTAAACTCCTAGGCTTCATCGTCAACGGTAAAGGTATTGAAGTAGACCCTGTCAAGGTGAAAGCAATACAAGAAATGCCAGCTCCTTGTACCGAGAAGGAAGTCAGAGGATTCTTGGGATGACTAAACTACATTGCCAGATTCATTTCTCACTTGACCGCTACTTGTGAACCAATCTTTAAGTTACTGAAGAAAGATCAAGTAGTAAAATGGAATGATGAATGCCAAACTGCCTTTGACAAGATCAAAGAGTACCTACAAGAGCCTCTTGTTTTTATGCCACCATTCGAGGGAAGACCCTTGATCATGTATCTAACTGTTTTGGAAAATTCAATGGGGTGCGTGTTGGGGCAGCATGACGAGTCTGGCCGAAAAGAGCATGTTATTTACTACCTGAGCAAAAAGTTTACCGACTGTGAAATAAGATATTCACTGCTTGAGAAAACTTGTTGTGCTCTGGCATGGGCTGTTCGCCGGCTAAGACAGTATATGCTGACCCATACTACCTTATTGATATCTAAGATGGATCCAATAAAATACATATTCGAGAAGACTGCCATCTCTGGGAGAATAGCGAGATGGTAGGTGATCCTAACTGAATACGACATTCAGTACATTACCTAAAAAGCAATAAAGAGTAGTGTGCTAGCCGATCACCTTACTCATCAAGATATGGATGACTATCAGTCCATGAAGTTCGAATTTCCGGATAAAGACATCATGATGGTAAACAACTGTGAAGAATGCAGACCAAATGAAGGACCTGAACAAGGATCCCGATGGACCCTAGTTTTTGATGGGGTGTCCAACGCACTCGACAATGGCATAGGTGTTGTACTCATATCCCCTGAAGGATGTCACGCTCCCTTTACTGTAAGACTCTGCTTCAACTGTACAAATAACATGGCGGAATATGAAGCGTGCATTTTTTGTCTCAAAGCTACCATGGATTTGGGGGTCAAGTCCTTAAGTGTGTTCGGAGATTCAGCTTTAGTCATCAGCCAGATCAAAGGAGAATGGGACACGAAGCACCCTAACCTTATCCCCTACAAAGAACATGTGTTGACATTAATCCCACATTTTGAGAAGATTACATTCGAGCATTTCCCGCTAGAAGAAAATCAACTAGCAGATGCGCTAGCCACAATGTCATCCATGTTTAAACTCAAGTGGGGTAACAAGGATCCCCAAATCACCATTGAACGGATGGATGAACCAGCTTACTGTCACGAGATCGATACTGAAGAAGTAGCGAACCAGCCTTGGTTCCATGAAGTTAAGAGGTATCTCGAGGCTCAAGAGTATCCAGAAGGAGCTTCAGTCAATGATAAGAAGTTCATGAGAAGATTCTCGGCTAAGTTCTTCATCAGTAATGGCATTCTCTACAAGCACAACCATTACTCTGTTTTGCTTCGTCGCATAGACAAGGTTGAGGCAGAAAAGATCGTGGATGATCTACATGAAGGCACTTTTGGCACCCATTCCAGTGGGCATTCGATGGCTAAGAAGATCCTACGGTCATGGTATTACTAGTATACCATGGAAGCAGATTGCTATCAGCATTCACGAACCTGTCACAAGTGTCAGGTCTATGCTGACAAAGTGCACGTGCCTACGGTTCGTTTGAATGTCTTGATGGCTCCTTGGCCCTTTGCTATGTGGGGCATCGATATGATTGTAGAAATCAAACCTACAACCTCTAATGGACACCACTTCATCTTGGTGGCCATTGACTACTTCACAAAGTGGATTGAGGTAGCTTCTTTCGCTTCTGTAACCAAGAATGTTGTGGCCTGATTCATCAAACATAATCTCATTTGTCGTTACGGTATCCTGGAGAGGATCATCATAGACAATGGTACAAATCTCAACAATACTATGATCACCGCATTGTGCACGCAGTTCAAGATCAAGCACCATAATTCTTTCCCTTACTGGCCAAAGATGAATGGCATTGTCGAAGCCGCAAATAAGAACATTAAGAAGATCATACAAAAAATTACAGTAACCTACAAGGACTGGCATGAGATGCTACCATTCGCTCTCCACGGTTACCGTACCACGGCGCGCACATAAACCGGGGCAACACCTTACTCTCTGGTATACGGTATGGAAGTTGTCTTGCCTATTGAGGTCCAGATCCCTTCTCTGAGAATCATAAAGAATGCAGGATTGAATGAAAATGATTGGATCCAAACTCGACTTGATCAATTGAACTTAATTGATGAGAAAAGGCTTATTGTTGTATGTCATGGTCAAATGTATCAAAAACTCATGATCAAAGCCTTTAATAAAAAGGTCAGACGTCAGGTATATCAGGTTGGTGACTTGGTAATCAAGCGTATCATATTACCACAAGGGGATCCCAGGGGAAAATAGACTCCTACATATGAAGGATCATTTGTGATCAAAAGCATATTCTCTGGTGGAGCAATGATCTTAACCACTATGGATGGCGACGACCTTCCACACCCTGTGAATGCAGACATAGTCAAAAGATATTATGCATAAGAGACCCGCTAAGTTGACACACCTAGGTAAAACAAGGGCATCCCGGCGAACCAAAAAGGTTCGGACAAAAATTAGGGATAAAACAAAAAAAAATTGTACACCCGGCAAGTTGAAAACCCGAAAGGGAGACTTGGGAAAAAAGGGGTATCCCAGTGGACTGAAAACCCAAAAGGGTAGTCTAGGCAAAATTTAAGGAATTAAAGCATATGACTATGTCCCATTGATCACCTTACAGACAATCTTTAGCTTCGACTGACCAATTCAACAGTTCTAATCAATCCAATCAACTTCGGACAAGGCAGCAAGTGGACAAGACGCTCATAGATACGAAGGTTATAACAGAATGGGAACCCCATGGGATTATTGCACATAGCTATCTTTTCTTTGTATCAAATTTCCATTTTTCTTACGACGACATTCTCTTACTAGAATGATCATCTCATTGTACAAAAATACTTATTCAAAGTTAATAAAAAAATACTCCTTTGAAAGTGAAAAACTATCTGTTTTTCCTTGTTTCTGTGTTTTGTTTACAAAAACGTCCAATGATTTATTTTTGAACATATGCATTTGAACGTAACTACTGTTTACAAATGAACCAAAAAAGGAACAGAAAATAGAAAGACAGTCACTAATGGCTTTAAGAAATAGGATAATATATTTAGACTATTCCATAAAATCCCCCACAGTGTGCAGCTTAATGATATCAAGCTCTCTCACATCCCCGGCGGAACAAAACTTCCAGTTATCACTCCCCAGTAGAAGTCTCCCAATTTCTCAGGATTCCCCAATAGGATTTCACATGCAATACACGGAGTTTACCTTACAACAGAGTTTATTTCTCTAACAAATAGAAGCTCATCAACTCATCAGCACTTCAGAACATGAAGACTTACACTCCACGTCCCCAGCAGCCGTCAAGAATTTATTTTCCCTACAGTATTACAGCAGAGTAGCTTACATACCCATACATCGCATCCATACGTCATAAACATCTATGACACGAATACATACAACATAATTTCATTCATTTGTTAGAACATCATTGTAAAATGCATTTCATACATCATGACATTGCATATAACTAATCTTTCAGGAAAGATCAGTCAGCAGATGGCTATCATCAATAATTTGCAAAAGGTCAGAGATTGATACCTGAAATAAACTAGGACAATTATCTACACGACTAGTTGAAGCAATCCTGCACGGGTTTCTTCTTATTCAACTTTCAGATAAAATTCAGTGCGCTCCAGATACGGACGCCATTCTGATACTCATTCAGATTCAGCTTTCAGATACAGTTCATATACGCTCCAGATACGGACGCCATTCTGATACTCATTCAGATTTGGCTTTCAGATACGCTCCAGATACGGACGCCATTCTTATACTTATTCAGATTCAGTTTTCAGATACAGTTCAAATACACTCCAGATATGGATGCCATTATGATACTCATTCAGATTCAGTTTTCAGATACAATTCAGATACACTCCAGATACGGATGCCATTCTGATACTCATTCAGATTCAGCTTTCAGATACAGTTCAAATACGCTCTAGATATGGATGCCATTTTGATACTCATTCAGTTTCAGCTTTCAGATACGCTCCAAATAAGGACGTCATTCTGATACTCATTCAAGTTTCATCTTTCATACACGAGTCAAATACAATCCATTTATGGATATTATTCTAGTACTCAACCCAACACATCCACTATTTCAGTATAAGTCAACCAGAGATTTATTCTGACACTTTTTCCATTCCTGCCAATAATCATTTTTGGATAGCATCTGTAAGCCCATATCCAACAACTTTCCATCATCTCTACAAATGGCATCTTTAAGCCAATTCCCTACACCATCAACCACCACATCATCGAGTGCAAATTTTTGGGCACTCTAGTGTCCAATCATCTTCCACCTGCAAGCAACGAATGGTGGATCTGCCAATCTAGCTCTTCAGGTTTAAGAAGATTGAACTGGGGCAGCTATTGTACCCCAAAATTTCCTCTCTCATTTATCAATTATTTTCCCATAAGATCTCCTTGGGTTCAAGACTGCACAAGGATTGATCAGCTCAAGACACCCCTTAAGCATTGATGACTGAAATTAGGTTTTGAGATTACACAAGGATAATTGAAATTTCAATGCCTCATATGAATTTCATGGATCATTAGGGAACCCCAACATTACTCATGTCAAGTTTCAAGCCTTGAATCACATTTTTGCTCAGTCAATTGAGCAGTTGACCTAAAAATCAACTGTGGCCAATTTACAGTCAAACTTCATAAACTCATATGTATCATTTTATCAAGTTTGGACCATAATTCCTCAAGAAATTTGATCAAATCATCAAAAGGGCAAAATGGTCAAAATTAGGGTTTTGACTAAGAAAGGGTGGTTTTTTATTTTTGACCTAGCAATTGGTAAATTGGTTTGAAGCATGATCTCAAGAGTTCAATTTAACCATTTTTACCTAATGGTATGTGTTGTACCCTAAAATTTTCTCTCTCGTTTATCAAGAATTTACTCACAAGATCTCCTTTGGCTCAAGACTGCACTAGGGTTGATCAGCTTAAGACACCTCCTTAAGCACTGATGACCAAAATTAGGGTTTTAGATTGCAAAATGATATTTGAACTTAAAATGCCTCATATGACTTTCATGGACCATGATGGACCCCCAATATTACTCATGTCAAGTTTCAAGCTTTGGATCACACTTTTGCTTAGTCAATTGAGCATTTAACCTAAAAATCAGTTGTATTGGGGAAAAAGTCAACTATGGCCAATTTTCAGTCAAACTTCATAATTTTTTATCCACATCAACATTTTAAACTCATATGTATCATTTGATTAAGTTTGGACCATAATTCCTCAAGAAATTTGATCAAATCTTCAAAAGGGCAAAATGGTCAAAATTAGGGTTTTGACTGAGAAAAGGCAATTTCTGATTTTTGACCTAGCAAATGATCAATTGGTTTAAGGCATGATCTCAAGAGTCCAATTGAATAATTTTCACCTAATGGCATGGCTCAAAACATTGCTCAAGTCCAATGTATTGACAGATGAATTTTCAGTCAACTGATTAAAAGTCAATTGTATACTGAAAAGTCAAACTTTGACTTTTTGGTAAAATTCAAATGTCAAAGATCACAATTCATTATAACATGTCAAAATATGAAACTTATTCATCAAGAAATCCAAAATTCAAGATTTCATTTTGAAAAGTTAAAATTTCTAAACTTAAATTTTTCTAAGTGTTGGAAATTTCTTATTTTTTCACAACTTTAAGCAAACTTTTCACCATGATGCAAGATGATTCAAAAGAAACTTCCAACATGAAAGTTGTAGATATCCATGAAATATAAAACTTTTCCTCACACAACTCCTTCCAAAAGTGCTTGGATCTAAAGTTATAATTTTAAGAATACATGGTCATGAAACAAAACACTTAGTGAAATTTTCCCCTAATTTGGTCAGGATTTTGACCCAACTTCATGGAACTTTTTCATATAGTTCCAAGGGTAATCTTCAAAAGCAATTCAAATATGGGTTATAGATCACATTTCAAGCTTTCCAAAATATCCAAGAACTCCTTGAGATCATTTTTGAGTAGGGAGAATCGAAGAGATGGAGTTAGGGTTTTATCACTTGAATTACAAGTCATTTTGTGATGAACAAATTCAAAATTCAAAGTTGTGTTACATAACCTCGACTTTTCAGGCCTCAAACTTGTTAGGAACTCCATAATTAAATGCTTGCATAGCTGTTAGAGGTCTCATTTCAAGCATTCAATGCAAGGCCATGCTTTATATCCATTTTGGGAAGAAAGTGCACATTGCCATTTTGATAAAGTGACTTTTTGTACAAAAGTTGTTCTTGAGCCTTGCACTTGTTCTCTTCTGATCATACATGTCTCATAACACAAGAGAAATGGTTTATACACTTACAATCACCCATCCCATGCTTGTACTTCACATTGAAACTTGGTTTCCCACTTTTCTTGAAAATTAAGTAACCTAGAAATTAGCTTGTAACTTGTACTTCTGACTTTCCAATACACTCAAACCTCTTTGCTTATACATACATAAACCATTTACCACAAATCACACGCATGCTTAAGCCCTGAAAACACATAGAACATAGAATCACCAAAAACACTTCAAAACTTGTCATTTCTGAGTTTTGAAGCCAATCTTCAAATCTACTCGTGCGTTTCCTGGCCTTTTACTTTCAAAAGCTTCTAAAAAACATACACAAACAATCCCAATACCTACAACACCACTATAACACATCCATCATCATCCACCATTTTCAAAAACAGAGTTTTGCACTTGGACTTCTCCAGAACTCCTCATGCACTTTCAGCTCAAGCTAAGCATCCCATTAGCTTCCTGGGAACTTGAGAAAGCTAACCCAATCATTGGAACTCACTGAAAGCTGCTCAAACTTCAAACCCAATACCCTCTTGCAAGGTAAGTTTTCTAACTTTGGAACTTTTCATACAGACATCATCAATGATTTATTTGTGAATGAAACATGTAGATATCATTTCCCTAAAGCTAACCATGTTCATAGTTTTAATTAATTTTACTTGAGCTTAGAGAATTTTAAGATTGAAATTTCTGAGATTTTTAGGGTTTAGATTAGGGCCATTAAAATTCATGCTTATCTTTGATCTATAATTCTATTGCTTTGCATTTCTGAAATCGTGAGGAAACTTGCTACAAGTTTCTAGTTTACACTTTTCATTTTTGTTGAGGATTGATTGAGTTATAGAGCTTCTGGCTGGGCGTGAGGTTGAAGATGAAGTTGGCCTCAGGAACGTCTTTACCATATATATATTTATGGTTTGATTTATATAAACGGATGTATAGCCACCCCAATGGTAGAAGCGCGCGCCTGTAACCAGAGGGACCTGGGTTCGAGCTCCAGTGGTACCCTTTTGATTTTTTTTCATTTTTTTTTCCTATTCTGACATTTTGGACAAGCGTTGGGCCTCCTCCTTTGGACCTTATTTTTTTTTCTTACCTCTAACCCCCTTGCAGGCTATTCATACCCCTGGCCTAGTTTTTATTTTCTTTTCTTATTTTCATTTTATTTATTTTCTTAATTATTTTTCTAATACTAAAAAATCTTAGAAAATATAAAATTATTAGATTTATATTTGGAAATAGTTTATTTATTTTTTCCCACATAAAAATTATTTTATTTTATCATACTTTATTTATTTCACTAAATATTTTGTAAATTTAACTAAAGACTAGGGTTTTAGTTTATTTCTCTCAAAATAAAAAATAAAAAAGCTCTTTTAAATATAAAAAGACCAAAAATATTTTATAATACGATAAATTATTTTCAAGACAAAAATACCAAAACTACATTTCTTATAAACTTAATTTATTTTCTTAATCAATTAATAGATTAGGGTTTTATTTAATTTCTTTTCCTAGTAAAATTAGGTTTACTTTTTATTATTTTAATTAATTATTTCCTTTTAATTAATTAGGTTAAAACAAATTCCCTTTTCCTAAAAAATCCAAACAAAAATATCCATTTTCTTCACATTTACATTCTTGTATATTTATTCATTATGTACATTATTTATTTCAATTCTTGTACAAATTCAATATGGTTGTAATAGATTAATTAGGTTTATTTTCTTGCAATCCTCATTTATAATTTGTACACCCCCTCCCACATGTATTGTAATAGCATAGTAATTTTAAATTCCGCAATTTATCGCTATATATACAAATGCTAGTAATTAGGGTTTGTATGGGAAGACTAAAACCAATCAATTAGAAAACCCTAATCAAAGACAAAATCAAGCATGAAAAACAATACACTTGCACACAAGCACCCCTAGGGTAAATCCACTTGGTTGCCTTTACAAAATGGCCATATTACGCATGTGAGGTGTCTTAGCAAAAACAAGAAAAATACAAGATCATAATCCCTCGATGACGCTATCTATGTTGCCTTTCAAACGATCTTAGTCCCTAAAAGATAATTATAAGATACCTTGCAACATTGCTAATCATGGTTATACGATGACTCACGCTCGTCTCGTTTACATCCAAAGATATGGTTACTTACCAAATCGATGGTAAGATAACAATGTCAAAGGAAAGAGGAAATGAACACGAAAGACTTTGAGTAGGTAGAATGCTCATAATTACTTGCTCTATTTCAAAACAAAACATCCTTTCTATTTTTAAAACAAACACCTACACTTTCAAAACATCTTTCAAACTTAAAAACATTTTCAAAAGATCAACACTTTGTATACATTCTTACGAACGAGAATCATTACAAAGTTTGCCAAAACGATGGCGTATTTTCAAAATACTTTCAAAAAACACACAAAGCACATTTTTAAACAAAAGAAAGTGATCTAGAAAGTAACTAAGAGCCCATGGTAAACCATGGATGAAAAGGGTTCTAATACCTTCCCTTTTCATAATCTACCCCCCGAACTCAAGAAATAATCTAAAAGGTCTTTCATGTGCTTTTTCACCTTTCCTTTTGGATAAAAGAGAATTCGGTGGCGACTCTTGCTAACCGCAACATTTGCGATCAAACGCAAAAACCTTTAAGTCAGTTCTCCCACCGTATCACAGAACCGGCGACTCTGTTGGGGGAAATTCTAAAAGTGGGGTTACCTTAGGGTTAGATCACATTTACTTGCTTACGTTGTTTGACTTGTATGCTTTACATTATGGTTCTTTGTTTGGGTCTGAATCCTCTACCCGAATTTGGGATACCTTATAGGTAAGTAGCAATACGTTGTGGAAACTGTGCAGGGTATACCGACATGGTCTAAGCAATATCTACGTTAGTGCGACATATTTGTGGGTACCGGTAGCCCTTGAGTTAATCAAGGAGAATACGGGGCCGCTGAGTGATGTCATGAAGCACTAATGAACTTTTAGAACCTTTACTTGACCAACTTGGCCATTAGGATGTAGTGAGATGACCGACTTTGGTGCAGTTCGAAGTTGGTAGATACTCGATACTGCACTCATTGAAGTTTGATTTTTTGGGATATTTCGGTCTCCATTAAAGAGGCTTGTGCTGAAACAATGACCAAGGAAACAAACCAGTGATATTGAGCTCCTTAGAACCCGGTTACTATTGCTAGGACAGGTTGAGCCAACTAAACTTCAAGAGGGTACTTACCTATGAGACTCCATGCAAGCCTAAACCTAAGGACTTGTTTGCTTTGTTTGTATATACATACTTGTACGTAACATCATGAACATCATAACATCATATTCATTCACTAACCATTTCAAGGATTTCTGGGATTTATCTTTGTTCTTGTTTTATAGGACATGTGTGATACGGTGGCAGAACCGACTGTTAATACTGGTTTGCATTTTTTGTTTGCAAATGTCGCGGTAAGCAAGAGTCACCACCGACTTTTATTTTATCCAATCAGGAAAAGGAAAAAGAACAGAAAAAACCTTTTTCGAGATGTTTCTGAGTACGGGGGTAGATTATAGAAAGGGAAGGTGTTAGCACCCTTTCTATCGGTGGTTTTCCACGGGCTCTTAGGTACTTGCTCATTTTGAAAACTGCTTTTGTGTGCTTGTTTTGAAAAGTTTTGTTTTACTTCGTATTAACCCTTGTTTTTGTCCTCAAGAGTGTTACGAAGTTGTTTTTGAAAACTTTGTTTGAAAAGTGTTGGTGTGAAAAAGTTTTTGTTTGTTTGAGCAAGTACCTAGGAACTAATCTACCTACTCGAAAAAGTTATGTTCTTTTTCCTTTTAGACAATTCTATCCCATTATTTAGAAATAGGTAGCATCGTCGTTGGAGTTTTTTTGGGACATTCGAAGGGACAAATACGATCAAAAAAGTAATGTTAGGAAATGTTAGTAATCATCCTAAAGCCTTAAAGATCTTTTTCCGAGGCAACATCTGAATGGGTCATTTTAGATCTTTCGGGGCTAGAGGATAACCACTAACAAACCCTATACTTCATGATCGTTTACCAAAGGCAACCAGAGTGGAGTAAACCCTAGGAGTGAGCATGTGCGAGTTTAATTCTCGGTTAATTTATCTTTGCACATTTAGGGTTTTCTACCGTATTAATTTTCAGTTTGTCTTTCAATACAATCTTATTAACATACATCTAAGCAGTTTATAGTTTGTGGAAATTAAAGCGAGAAAGTTAAAGTCCTAGCTATTACACGGCTTTTGCAGATACGTAATTATTTTGACCGAAAATAAAGATGCGGAATTGAAACCCTAATTACTATTACAAACTCGGAGCAGTTACAATAATAATAAAAAGGAAATTAAAAAATGCACGCGGCGAATTAAATGCGAGAATAATTAGCAAAACCTAAAAGATCTAATTAAAAAAATGTTTAGGTTAGTTTTTTGAGAAAAAAAACAGATTATATACAAAATTAAATCCTAAGTCTAATTATTTTAAATTATGACAAAAGAAAGAATTAAATTGCCTTAATTTAATTAAACTAATTAATTAATTAAAGAAACAATTTTTTTTTTATGAAAAATGATTTGGGATGTTTTTTATGATTTTTTTATTAAATGAAAAAAGTAATTATTTTTGTGTTATTTTAAAAAGAAAATAATTAGAAAATAATTAAAAGAATTAAAATAAAAAAGATAGAATGGGCCTGTTAGAAGCTGAATGAGGGGGTATGATGTTGAATTGCTTAGGCCCATGAAGCTGAGCCCATTCCATGCGTGTGATTCCCTGTTGTGCCAGCCTGGGAGTGCACCATAGTCCTTCCTTGGTTGAGGCGTTGGATCTGGCTAGCAATGAATCCAATGGAAAGATGGTGACAGCGTATGGGAGGCGCTTGGAAAGGCAATGTAAATAATATGTAGAAATAAAGTGAGAAAATAAAATTTGCTGGGACTTGGGATCAAACTCAGGTCCTCCCACTCAAATCAATACATGTCTTGCCATCTGGGCTATCTGCTTTGTTTGTTAGTATAATAAAAACAAATAATAATATATGAAAACACATGGATAAAAACAAAAACACGCGCCAACATTTGAATAGACCAGTACCATGATGCCAAGTCATTGTCTCCTTCATTGAGACCGTTGTCTTAGGTATCACCTTTTACCTACAGACAAACGTATGTAGCCATAGCCTGTACACTTCAAACATCAAGATATACGCATGATAAATGAAATTAAAGACCATGGTCCAACTTATCTTGATGCCACGAACACCATGGCATCCTTTTCTTGGCCTAATTTAGCCTGTAGAGAAAAAACCTAAAACGGCCATGAAAACTCTAAAAATGGCAAACACACATACAAGCCTCAAAACTCCAATTAAATAATCCAGGCATGTTGCAAATACATCAATAATCACAAGTATATCATTAAAATATGCTAATGATGCAAGAATTGCTGTAATCGATTTTGAAAAAGAAAGCAAACCGTTTGAAGTCTAGGAGTCGATTCTGGGCGTGAAAATGTGTGAAACTGATCGTGTTAGCTTCAGAGAGGCTTCAGGAAACGATTGGGAGTATTGGAATGGCTTGAATTTCCTTCTAGGTCCAAAAATGATCCAACACTTTTGTCCGATTTTTTGAGTTTTGTTATGGCGTTTTACGACTGCAAATCCTTATGTTTTTGGCTTGTTCTTGCTCAATATATATGCTAGAATGAATTAGGGTAACAAAAACAATTTGAATCTTTGAAGATCATCAAGATTTGATTTATTTTTCCCCTTGCATCATATCTTTCTAAATGCATCAAAATCATGCCAATTTAAGCCATTCCACCCTTGCACGATTTTATTTGGTCATTCTAGGTTGATTTGATTTGATTCCTACAAAAAAAAGTAGATCAAAATCAATCTTTTGTAGTTTTTACCATTTATTTGATTTAATTTGTATTTTAAATAATAAAAAATCAAAAGAAAATAAATAATTAAGCAAATAAAGTGTGGATGCTGATTTGGGTCGTGGACCATGTCCCCAATAAGATTCAATCATGAAAAGCTAGGCCCATTTGACAAAAAATGCACTTTTGAGCACATTTGACTTTTGGCAATTTTGCAAAAATGGTCAACTTTGACAAGACATATCTCCTCCAATTTTAATCCTAGAGAGGTGTTCTTGGATTTTTTAGAAATATTAGGATGTCCCCTAAACAACCCTTTTGGTTTCATCTCAATTGGGTCTTCCATGTTCATGTAAGAAGCTTTAACCCAAAAAGTGTTTTTGTTGACTTTTCAAAAGGACCTATAATGTAGAAATTCATATCTTTTGATGAGTGCATATTTTGTACTTGTGGGATGAAGATTAGTTGTAGGTAATTGCATCTTATTCAAAATGAGCCTTGGATGGAAAATTTCTGATAAAGTATGAAGAAGTTATACCTGGTCAAAGTTTGGTTGACTTTTCCTGTGAAAACCCTAATTCAGCAACTTTTGGGTTTTGATGAATTTGGGGGCATTCCTTGAGGAATCATGATCAACCCTTGATAAAATGATGGATATCTCTTCAAAATGTTGATATTGACCAAAAATATTGAAGTTTGACTGTATGTGGGCCATAGTTGACTTTTGACCAATGATAGTTGATTTTCAGGCATCTAGGCAATTGACTGAGAAAACTTCTTGTGCAAGGCATGAAACTTGACATGGGTGATCTTGAGAACATATTGGGACCATGGAAGGCATTTGGGACCTTTGGAGTTCCCACACCCTGATGAAAATGGAAACCCTAGTTTGAGGTACATTGCCTTAGGAGAGAGTTTGTCTGGTCAACTCTTGGGCATCCTTGAGCTAGTTAAGGACCTCAATGGGCATGTGTTGAGTAAAATGAGAGGGAAAATTTTGGGGTACAACATCTGCCCCTGTTCAATCTTCTTAAACTTGAGGATGTAGATTGGTTGTCTGCCTTTCTTAATCTGAAGGTGGAAGATGATTGAACACTAGAGTGCCCAGAAATTTGCACTCGTCTGAGATGGTGTTGGACTGTGTAGGTAGTATCGGGAATGGGCTTACAGATGCCATTTGGAGGATATGATGGAAGGTCACCTGAGATGGGCTTAAAGATGCCATCCGGAAGATATGATGGAGAATCGTCGGAGATGGGCTTAAGGATGCCATCTAGAGGATGTTGATTTTCTGAGATATTCCTTTGATGAGAATTCCTGTTCCTGTCGTTGAGGAGGAATCTTATGAGGAATGTTGGTCTCTGTCTTGGGAGAAATGGAATTTTAGGAACTTCAGTTGTCCGTTACTCTACTGGGGAATCATCTCTTAGTCGAGGAGATGAAATTGAACTGCTATCTGGTCGTGCTCCAGGCCTTACAGTGATTTGCTGAGGATAATAAGACTGACTGCTATGTGGTCGTGCTCCAGGTTTTACAGTGACTTACTGGGGAGATGAGATTAAACTTGCTATCTTGTCGTGCTCCAGGCTTTGCAATCTCAAAAACTATTATCTGGTCGTGCTCCATGCTTTAGGAGGAATTAAGTGGTTATCCGGTCGCATCCAGGTTTCAATAGTAATTGGCCGAGTAAACTGCTATCTGGTCGAATTCCAAGCTTCGCAGTACCTCATATTGTTATCTGGTCGTGCTCCAGGTTTCACAGTGTCTCTTGCCGATATCTGGTTATGCTCCAGACTTCACAGCGTCTTATACCGTTATCTGGTCGTGCTCCAAGCTTCAGTAATTTAGGGAAATTAAGCTGTTATCTGGTCAGCTTTCGGGCTTCATAGCTTTTTTAACTGGAATATAAATCTTAGTATCGCTTTGACTGAACTAGGGAAAGTCTCGAGTTGTCTTTAACTGGGAGAGAAATCTTAGCATCGATTTGACTGAACCGAGGGAAGGTCTCAGATTGACTTTAACTGGCATAGAAATCAGGAGAATCTTTGCGGCGATTCGGCTGACCCAGACGAAAGTCTTAGAACATCTTTAACTAGAAGAGAAACCTTAGTGTCGGTTTGACTGAACTAGAGAGAACTTGTGAGAACTTGATTGCATCTTTCCCTGAAAGTTAAAGAGTTAGTCGTATGTAATTTCATGATGTATGAAATGTATTGAGTAATGATGTTCTCAAAATAAATGAGATTGTGCTGTATAATATGTATGCACATGCCATGATGTATGGATATGCAATGCTATTGTGCTATTCTCTAGCTGGGGAAAATAAATCCTGGACTGCTGCTGGAGAGTATAAGGAGTTGAGTTCTTTGTTTCCGCTGGGGATAGTGACCGAAGATGATTAGCTGGGGATTTACATCCATTCTGCTTGAGAATATTCTGCCGGAGGAGGTTCTGTCTGAGAATAATCCTGTGGGGGAATGACTCTGTGGGGAAGAGAGATACTCTGTTGGAAGATCTGCTGATTTGGAGAAATAAACTCAGTTGGGAATGAACTTCCATTGCTGGAGAGAAGAGCTCTGTTGGAGATTGATCTTTCGCTGTCAGAGAAATAAACTATGCTCGGAAGATGGCTTTATAAACTGCTCATGGTTATAAAACTTGGCTGGGGAATGCAGATATCAGCTTTCTGAAGGAACCTGCTGGGGAAGGAATTCCTGCTTGGGGATATGGAGGTTGGACCTTGGTTGTCTCGGCTCTGTGGGGAATATAGGTATCACTGGCTTGTATGTGATAGTTACTTTGCTTCCAACTGTCTCTTCCCCTTGTACCATGATGGACGGGGTAATTGTTGGTATTTAGGTTTTGTACCAGTTTCTTTGAGTTCTTAGTAACTGTCTTTCTGTTTTATATGCAGATATTTGTGAACAATAATCATATTCAAATGCATATGTCATAAATAAAACATTGGAAGTTTTTTTTTCAAAACAAAACAGAAAACAAAAAAAAAAAAACAAACACAAAGTTTTGTACTTAAAAGACGCTTTGTATTGATTTGAAATTTGCCTATAACAGGCGCTTTTTACAAGGAGGCTGACGCTCTAGTAAGAGAACAACGCCGTAAAAATGGAAATTATTACAGAAATTGTGTACAAAAAGAAAATAGCTATGTGTAGTGAACCCATTGGGTTTCAATTCTGCTACTGCCCCTATGTCTTCGAGCATCTCATCACTTTGTTGCTTCTCCGAAGCTGACTGGATTGATCGGTACCGTTTGAGCTTGATACCTGATTACTGAGGTCTGATCGCAAAGTGATCCAATGGGATATAGTGATACGCTTTAATCCCTAATTTTTGCCTGGACCTCCCTTTCGGGTTTTCAGTCCACCGGAATACCCTTTTTTTCCCAAGCTGCCCTTTCGGGTTTTCGACTTGCCGGCTGTACAGATTTTTTTTATTTTTTATCCCTAATTTTTGCCCGAACCCTTTTGGTTCGCCGGGATGCCCTTATTTTTTCCTAGGTATGTCAACCTAGCGGGTCTTTATTATGCGTAGTATCTTTTCACTATGTCCGCATTGACAGGGTGTGGAAGGTCGTCTCCATCCTTGGTGGTCAGAATCATGGCTCCACCCGAAAATATGTTCTTAATTACAAATGGTCCCTCATAGGTGGGAGTCCATTTTGCCCTGGGATCACCTTGCGGCAATATGATGCACTTGATTACCAGATCCCCTACTTGATACACTTGTTGTTTGACTTTCTTGTTGAAGGCCTTGATCATCCATTTCTGATACATTTGACCATGGCAGACAACAGTAAGTCTTTTCTCGTCGATTAAGTTCAATTGATCAAGTCAAGTCTGGATCCAATCGTCTTCGCTCAAACCCGCATCCTTCATAATCCATAGAGAAGGGATCTGGACCTCCATGGGTAGGACAGCCTCCATGCCATATACCAGAGAATAGGGTGTTTCCCATGTCGATGTACGTGCTGAAGTATGATACATGTGAAGAGCAAACGGTAACATCTCATGCCAGTCTTTATATGTCACTGTCATCTTCTGTATGATCTTTTTAATATTCTTATTAGCAACTTCGACAACCCCATTCATCTTCGGCCGGTAAAGAGAAGAGTTGTGATGATGAATCTTGAACTCTTTACAGAGTTCAGTGATCATCGAGTTGTTGAGATTAGTACCAGTATCCGTGATGATTCTCTCAGGGATACCATAATGATAAACCAAGTTATGCTTGATGAACCGTGCCACCACATTCTTGGTAACCATAGCAAAGGAGGCAGCCTCAACCCACTTCATGAAGTAATTAATGGCCACTAGGATGAAGCGATGCCCGTTGGACGTGGTAGGTCTGATCTCGCCGATCATGTCAATTCCCCACATTGCAAAGGGCCAGGGAGTTGTCAAGACGTTCAAGGGAACTGGAGGTACACGCACCTTATCAGCATAGATTTGGCACTTGTGACAAGTTTGAGAATGCTGATAACAGTCGGCTTCCATAGTGGACCAGTAGTATCCTGCCCGTAGGATCTTCTTCGCCATGGTATGACCACTGGAATGAGTGCCAAAGGTACCTTCGTGTAGGTCTTCCATTACCCTCTCTGCTTCGCTCTTGTCTACACACCGCAGTAAGGTAGAGTCATGATTGTGCTTATAGAGGATTCCATTGCTGAGGAAGAACTTTGCAGCAAACCTTTTTAGAAATTTCTTGTCATTGACAGATGCCCCTTCGGGGTATTATTGAGCCTCGAGATACCTTTTCACCTCATGAAACCAAGGTTTGTCGGCTACCTCCTGAGTATCGATCTCACAGCAGTATGCCGGTTCATCCAACCTCTCAATAGTGATTCGGGAAGCTTCATTGTCCCACCTGACCTTGAACATTGACGACATAGTAGCTAGCGCGTCCTCTAACTGATTCTCTTCTCGTGGGAAATGTTCAAAGGTGATCTCTTCAAAATGTGGCAGTAGTGTCAGTACATGTTCTCTGTAATGGATAAGGTTCGGGTGTTTCGTATCCCCCTCACCTTTGATCTGACTTATCACCAAAGTGGAATCCCCGAATACACTCAAGAACTTGATCCTTAGGTCAATAGCAGCTCTAAGACCCATGATACACGCTTCATACTCTTCCATGTTGTTGGTACAGTTGAAACATAATCAGGCAGTGAACGGAGTATGACAGCTCTCGGGAGATATGATTACAGCACCAATGTCATTACCCAGTGCGTTTGAGGCTCCATAAAATAACATAGACCATCGGGATCCTTCCTCAGGTCCTTCATCCGGTCCAGGTTCTTCACGGTCGGTCACTAACATGATGTTCTCATCCGGGAACTCAAAATTCATGGACTGGTAGTCATCCACGGCTTGATGTGCCAAATGATCAGCTAACACACTTCCCTTGATTGCTTTTTGGGTTGTGTATTGGATGTTGTACTCGGTTAAGATCATTTTCCATCTTGCTATTCTTCCAGAGAGAGCGGGATTCTCGAAAATGTACTTGATCGGATCCATCTTAGATATCAATAAAGTAGTGTGGGTCAACATATACTGTCTCAGTTGGTGAGCAACCCATGCCAAAGCGTAGCAAGTTTTCTTGAGTAGTGAGTATCGTGTTTCACAGTCGGTAAACTTTTTTCTAAGGTAGTATATTGCATGCTCTTTTTGACCAGACTCGTCATACTGCCCCAACACACACCCCATTGAATTATCTAGCACTGTTAAGTACATTATCAAAGGTCTTCCTCCAGTCAGAGGCATCAGAATAGGAGGTTCTTGGAGGTATTGCTTGATTCTGTCAAAGGTGACGTGGCATTCGTCATTCCACTTTACCACTTGATCTTTCTTCAGAAGCTTGAAGATTGGCTCACAAGTAGCAGTCCGATGTGAAATAACCGGGCAATGTAATTTAGGCATCCCAAGAAACCTCTAACTTCCTTCTCAGTACGGGGAGCCGACATCTCTTGTAAGGCCTTCACCTTTACAGTGTCTACTTGAATACCTTTGTCACTGACGATGAATCCCAGAAGTTTACCAGACCTTACCCCGAAGGTGCACTTGTTCGAATTTAACCTCAGCTTGTACGTCTTCAACCTATCAAATAGCTTTTATATATGATAAAGATGTTCTTCCTCAGTTTGAGACCTGGCTATCATGTCATCGATGTAAAACTTTATCTCATGGTGAATCATGTCATGGAACAGAGATACCATAGCTCACTGATAAGTTGCCCCAACATTCTTCAACCCAAACGGCATCACCTTGTAGCAAAATGTGCCCCACTGTGTAACAAAGGTTGTTTTCTCCATGTCTTCAGGTTCCATCTTGATCTGATTGTAGCCAAAGAAACCGTCCATGGAGGAAAATACTTTGTGTTGTGCGGTGTTGTCAACCAGAACATCGATGTGGGGAAGCGGGAAGTCATCCTTGGGGCTTTCCCTATTCAGGTCTCTAATCCACACACATTCGTACTTTACCATCTTTCTTATTGTTTTACCCCAAAATTTGCCCTCCCATATTTCTCAAAACATTTCAAGAAAGATCTTCAAGTTGCTCAAGGAAGTCCAAGGGTTGACCAGACAAGCTCCCTCCTAAGGCAGTCTACCTCAAATTAGGGTTTCATGTTGCATCAAGATACTTGAGTCCAAGGGATCCCAAATTCTCACCAATATCCTAATATGTTCTCAAGAACATCCATGTCAAGTTTCAAGCCCTACAGAGAAAGTTTGCTTAGTCAATTGCTCAAAGGCCTAAAAATCGACTGTGCTAGGGCAAAAGTCAACTGTGGCCCACATACAGTCAAACTTTAATATTTTTGGTCAACATCCTAATTTTTAAGTATCATTCATCATTTTATCAAGGGTTGATCATGATTCATCAAGGATTGCTCATAATTCATCAAGAATCAAAAGTTGTTAAATTAGGGTTTTGTAGGAAAAGTCAACTCAACTTTGACCAAGCATAACTTTCTCATACTTTATGAGAAATGACCCATCAAAAGCTAATTTTTAAGAAGATTCCATTCTCTACAATCCATATTCATCTCCCAAGTTTAAAATATGCACTCACAAGAAGTTATGAATTTGGACATTATAGGTCATTTTAAAAAGTTAACAAAAACACCTTTTTTGTCAAAGCTTCATACATGAGCATGGAATAGCAAATTGAGACGGGACCAAAATGGTTGCTTATAGGACATCTCCAGCTTTCTAAAAAGTCTAAGAACACCTTCAAAGAGTCAAAATTGAGGAAGTTATGCATTGGTGAAGTTGACCCTTTTTGCAAAATTGCCAAAAGTCAACTATGCCTAAAACTTCAAATTTTGCCAAATGGGCCCAATCTTTTTCACTTGTTTTGAGTTGGCAACATGGTCCACGAGCCCTAGCCTTTGCCACTTGTCATTATCTTGTTTTTATTATTTATTTTTATTTTTATTTGAATTAAATCATTTTAAATCAAAACAAATCATATAAAATCCAAAACGTTGAAATTCAAAGATCTTGTGCTTGTTTCAGGTCTTAATGTCCAGCTAGCATCAGATCAAATTCGTGTAAAGGCATGGTGTGCACAAAAAGATTGAATTAAGCCATTTTTGGAAAGATATTCAAGGTGTATCAAATAAAAATCAAACTCATTGATGGAGGAAGATTGAGCACATTCTTTCAACCCTAATTCACTCCTCAATACATAAGGAACGTGTGCAGACCCAAAACTAGGTTGGAAAGAGGCGTGTGATCAAGAACAAAACTTGGAAAAAACAAGAAAAAGTGGTGAATCGAATTCCTAGTTACAGGCAATTTCAAGATCCTTTAACCATCCCAATCGTTTCTTGAGGTCATCAGCAATCAGAACCAATCCAGAACAAGTGTTTTCAGGCCCTATATCTCGCTGTAAGTCCATCACGACATTGCTTATTTCTTGAATTGGGTTTGCATGATTTAGACATTGATAGCATGAATGAATGATATATTCTTGATCCTTAAGACATATGCAAGCTTTCTGTGATATTTGATTGCATTTTCATGGCCTATATTGGATTTCACCATTGTTAGGGTTTTATGGCTCGATTTAGGATTTCTTCATATAGGCAAAATTGGGCCATGAAAGGGCCACCATTGAACTCAGCAGGTCTAGACGGATCCATCCATGGCCTTGGTTTTCATTTATCACGCTTGTATTGAGTTTTTAGATTTACAGGACTTGTAGCTACGGACAAATGTCCGTAGGTAAAAGTTTGGAACTTTTACCAACAGATCCAAGGAGGAAGATGACTAGCTGGCGAGCAACCATTGGCGTGTTTAAATTTCCGCGCGCTGAATTGATATATGTGGCCTTTTTAATATTTGATTATTATTTTGTATTATTATAACAACTAACATAAATGGCCCAGTGGTAGCCAGGCAAGCGTTAAGGTGTTGGGGAGCTTGAGGTCAGGGGTTCGACCCCTGCCTCCAATGTTTGCATTTTTCTTGATTTATTTCTACAGATCTCATGTGTACATAAGCCATGGGACTATCATAGACCTCACCATCCAATCAGCCAAGCGTCCTGAGGGCCAGATCCAAGGGCCATCAATGAGGGAATACAATAGGCCATGGTCAATGCATCCCAGTGAATCTGGCAGGTCAACGTAGGGGCTTCTCTTTTGGGCCCAGAAATATGATTCTTGTACCCCCTCAAGCTACTAATTGCAGGCCCAAGTTTTTATTTCTTTTCTTTTTTATATTTAATTTTATTTATTTATTTTATTTTACTAACCAATTAATTATTTTCTTTTATCAGAAAAATCATTAAAAAATAATACTTTTCACAAGTTAGGTTTAGATTTTATTTTTTTATCAAAAAGATTAATTGATTTAATTAGATTTTTAATATTAGATAACTTTAATTGTTTTGTATATAATTAAAATTAATTAGAACAAATAGGTTTTTATTTCTAATTTAATTATATTTTATTTTCTTAAAATAATCAAAACACAAAAAATAGGCCATGTAATTATTTTTATTAATTAAATTAATTAGCTAATTAATTGTACATTTAATTTCAAAACCTAATTCTTTTCTTAAAAATAATTAAAAACAACAAAAAAAAACAATTTTTCTTTTGATTAGGTTAGAAAGGGTCAAAACCCTAATTTCTTCCCGATCTTAATTTCATCGCGCGCTTTATTATTTTATTTTTATCCTATTATTGTAACTGCTCACAAGTTGTAATAGTTTAAATTAGGGCTTTATTTTCATTTATCGCTTTATTTCTTTAAGGGTGTGTTTTTGGCTATGTAAATACCTGAAGCCTTGTAATAGCGTAGTTCAATTTCCGCACTTTAAATTCCACAAAAATATTAAACTGTTAGATGTATGATATTAGGATGCATGACAAGAATGTATGTTTAATTTTAAAACGGTTAGATAACCCTTAATTGTGCAAAGATAAATAATCTGAAATTGAATCACTCGCACATGCGCACTCCTAGGGTACACTCCCACTTGGTTGCCTTCGGTAAACGGTCATTGAGTATAGGATGTTTTAGTGATCGTCCTTTTATCCAAAGATCAAAGTTGCCTCAGAATGGTTGCCTCGGATATTGTTTCCTCGGATAATTGATCTAAGACATTAGGGTTACTACTAAGACATCCTAACATTGCTTTAGTGACCGTATGTCCCTTTCGAATTGATCCTCAAAACTCCAACGACGATGCTACCTACTCACTAATAGTGGGATAGCGTTGTCTAAAGGAAATAAACATAGAACGATTCTTTTTTCGAGTAGGTAGATTAATTCTTAAGTACTTGCTCAATCCAAACAAACTTTTTCACACTTACACTCCTTTTCAAACAAAGTTTTCAAAAACACTTCATTACACTCTTGAAGACAGAAGCAAGAGTTAAATCGGAGTCAAAACAAAAACTTTTCAAATCACACAAACACACAAAGAAGCAATTTTGAAAACGATGAGCAAGTACCTAAGAGCCCGTAGATAACTACGGATAGAAAGGGTGCTAATACCTTCCCTTTCTATAATCTGCCCCCTGTGATACGGTGGGAGAACTGACTTGAGGTTTTGTGTTTGATCGCAAATGTCGCGGTTAGCAAGAGTTGCCACCGACTTTTCTTTTATCCAAAAAGGAAAGGTGAAAAAGCACAGGAAAGACCTATAGAGATGTTTTCTTGAGTTCGGGGAGTAGATTATGAAAAGGGAAGGTGCTAGCACCCTTTTCATCCATTGTTTTCCATGGGCTCCTAGTTACTTGCTAGATCACATACTTTTGTTTTAATGTGTGCTTGTGGTGGTGATTTTTGAAAGTATTTTTGAAAATGGAACTTCGTAATGGTTCTCGTTTCTATAAGAACGCCTACAAAGTGTTTATTTCAAAAATAGTCCAAAGGTGTGTTTGTGAGATTTGTTTTTGAAAGTATTTTGAAAATGTAACTTTGTAACGATTCTCGTTTCTATAAGAACGCATACAAAGTGTTTGTTTCGAAAATAGTTCAAAGATGAGAGTGTGGGTGTATAAAAATGTTTTTGTTGTGAGCAAGCGAGTAACTAGGAGCGAATCTACCTACTCGAAAGGTCTTAAATGTGTTTTTCCTCTTCCTTTAGATGTGGTTGTCTTACCATTGATTTGGTAAGAATCCCCATCATTGGATGTGAAGGGACAGGCGTTTGGGACGTTTGTATAGTCATAGAAGGAAACATATGGGACGTTTTAGCAATGTCATTTTAGGGACTAGATTGTTTACCGAAGGCAACATCGAGGGTCATCGAGGGACTACGATTTTTTATCGAGGGTCTTTGCTAAAACGCCCATGCTCGAGGGACATGACTATTTTCTGATAGGCAACGAGATAGGATTACCCTAAGGGTGCATGTGTGAATGGTGTGTTTCATTTGCATGCATTTTGTCTTTGATTAGGGGTTTTCTACTTGTTGGTTTTATCTTGCCATACACGCCTAATTACTAGCATTTGTATAAAGCAATAAAAATGCAGGAAATAAATATCCTACACTATTACAACCATATCGAAAGGAAAGAAAATGTAAAGGAAAAAATAAAAATAAAAGAAAGGAAAATGAGCTCTTCGACCCAGGCAGTAGCACCCTTCGAATCAAATCTTCATGGCCCCTTTCGAATCTGTCTTTTTTGGTTTCCTTCGACTGCATGAGTGTTAGCCGGTAACCTTCGACTCACTCTTCTTGCTATTTCTTTTGACAGGCTTTAGGAGTCAGCATGTTGTAACTTTCGATTGGGCCTGGAACTAATGCAAGGTGCAATCTGCCTTTCTGCCTCCTTCGACTGGAGACTGAAAGCAGTGAGGGAGTGTCTTTCGTTTGGGCCTGCAGGTCAGTGTATTCGAAGCAAGTGTGTGTGTGTGCTGAACATGTCTGTATCGAAGCATGTGTATGCATCGAAGCAAATATATCGAAGCATGCATATTTTGTATTCCAACATTTTTAGGGGACTGTATAGATTAGTTCTTAAAGGAAAACACAAAGGATTAACATTGAAGGCCATGATTATTACATGTTGGTTTAGTAGATGAATTAATATAGATGTTTTAAAATGAAAGAGTTAAAGTCAGAAAGACTTACCTCAAAGCTGGTGTGTGGTATTCGAACTTGAACTGCTACTTGGACTTTTCTGGAATTCGAAGAGTAGTCACAGGAGGTTTGCCTTTGGTTCGAAGAGTTGTCACATAAGGTTATCTTTGAGTTTGAACAAACTTCTATGTGTGGGGTGTTCTTCAGAATCGAAAGAGGTGAGTGTTTTGGATTTTGTTTTTTTGATTTCTCAAGTGTTGATGAACTTGAGAGTTTTGTTGTGTTTGAGAAAATTTGGGGGATTCGTTCCTTTGGTCCAAAGATCCTCTCTTTCCTTGTTCATGGTTCCTCTATTTATATAGGAAATGCTTGGGAGACGTTAAAGTAGCCAGACTTACAAAAAACAATAAAATAATATGTAACGTGAAAGTACATGTGGGGGGGCCTCTTGGCAGTTGGGGTGCAGAAGATGTGACTTATGCTTTTTGGCGTTGCTTGTGCTCAGACCAAATTCAGGTTGAAAGCTTCTTTTGTGATAAAAGTACTTTTTATGAAAAGAAAAGGTATGTATACTTTAACCAAGGATAACATTATCCAAAAGACAAAGTTTAAAACTCTTGTACAAACCTCTGATTATGTAAAGATTCAGAAGCAACATAGCCTGGAAGATGAGATTTGGTCTTGAGTCGAATGAAAGAATTAGATCGAAGTGCACTTGTTCGAAGGAAGCCTTTGCCTCAGTCGAAGCTTGTGGTCGAAACAAGCTTACTCGAAGGAAGCTAATGCCCAGTTGAAGCTTAGATCGAAACAAACATATTGCCCAATCGAAAGCTCGTGTTCGAAGGAAGCATGTTTCCCAATTGAAGCATGTGGATCGAAACAATCATAAAGGGAGTCATTGACTTTAAGCGTGAGAGAAGTTCCTGGCTTTTGAATCGAAGGGTGTTCCTTCAAGGGAAGCAAGAACTTAGTCAAATCTTGTATGAAGATATCTCTTGGCTCAAACGAAACTTGTGAGAGGCAAAGTCTGCAAGAGGCCCTTGGTGCAAGTTGATTCGAAGGAGGTTTCAAATCCAAATGAAGGATGTACCCAAGTTGCATTCGAAGGAGGTTTCCAATCCAAACGAAGGATGTACCCAACTTGCATTCGAAGGAGGTTTCCAATCCAAACGAAGGATGTACCTAAACTTGCATTCGAAGGAGGGTTTAAGTTCAAAATGAAGGACATGCCCAAGTTGCATTCGAAGGAGGCCAAAAGTCAGTCGAAGGGTGCTGAATCGAAGGAGACCTGTTTTCCTCCAAATTTGTCAAAATGTTATTTTTATCTATTTTCTCCCTTTTTGACAGTTTCCTTTTAATTTTGTTACTCGAAAATTCCAAAGTACTTGTGCAAGCTTGAACCTTTGAGAATCCTTGTGAGAAAAGCCTTGAAAAATGAGAGGGCAAATTTTGGGGTACAACAGCTGCCCCTGTTCAATCTTCTTAAACTTGAAAAGCGAGATTGACGCGTTTTTCGTTCGCGGCCTGAAAGTTGAAGATGATTGAACACTAGAGTGCCCAGAAATTTGCACTCGGTGATGTGATGGTAGAGGGAATGGGCTTAGAGATGCCATTTGGATAAATGATAGAAATTTGTTGGAGATGGGCTTAAAGATGCAATCCAAAAGTGATTGCTGGCATTGTAATTTGTAAGCTAAAAGAATGAGTATCAGAATGGCATTCGCGTCAGGAGCGTATCTGAACTGTGTATGAAGTCTGAATCTGAATGAGTATCAGAATGGCGTCTGTATCTAGAGCGTATCTGGAATGTATTTTGAATGAGTGACAGAATGACATCTGAATTTGGATCGTATCTGGACTGTATTTGAATGAGTGACAGAATGACATCTGAATCTGGATCGTATCTGGACTGTATTTTGAATGAGTGACAGAATGACATCCGAATCTGGATCGTATCTGGACTATATTTTGAATGAGTGACAGAATGACATCCGAATCTGGATCGTATCTGGACTATATTTGAATGAGTGACAGAATGACATCCGAATCTGGATCGTATCTGGATTGTATCAAGAAGGAATCTGGAATAAGTATCAGAATGCTAGCCATATTTGGATCGCATCTGAACTGTCTCTAGAAGGAATCTGGAATAAGTATCAGAATGTCAGCCATATTTGGATCGCATCTGAACTGTCTCTAGAAGGAATCTGGAATAAGTATCAGAATGCCAGCCAAATCTGATCGCATCTGAACTTTCTCTAGAAGGAATCTGGAATAAGTATCAGAATGTCAGCCATATCTGGATCGCATCTGAACTATCTCTAGAAGGAATATGGAATAAGTATCAGAATGTCAGCCATATCAGGATCGCATCTGAACTGTCTCTAGAAGGAATCCGGAATAAGTATCAGAATGTCAGCCATATCTGGATCACATCTGAATTGTCTCTAGAAGGAATCTGGAATAAATATCAGAATGTCAGCCATATCTGGATCGCATATGAATTGTCTCTAGAAGGAATCTGGAATAAGTATCAGAATGTCAGCCATATCTGGATCGCGTCTGAACTGTCTCTAGAAGGAATCTGGAATAAGTATCAGAATGTCAGCCATATCTGGATCGCATCTGAACTGTCTCTAGAAGGAATCTGGAATAAGTATCAGAATGTCAGCCATATCTGAATCGCATCTGAACTGTCTCTAGAAGGAATATGGAATAAGTATCAGAATGTCAGCCATATCTGGATCGCATCTGAACTCTCTCTAGAAGGAATCTGGAATAAGTATCATAATGTCAGCCATATCTGGATCGCATCTGAACTGTCTCTAGAAGGAATCTGGAATAAGTGTCAAAATGTCAGCCATATCTTGATTGCATCATAACGGTCTCTAGAAGGAATCTGGAATAAGTATCAGAATGTCAGCCATATTTGGATCGCATCTGAATTGTCTCTAGAAGGAATCTGGAATAAGTATCAGAATGTCAGCCATATATGGATCGCATTTGAACTGTCTCTAGAAGGAATCTGGAATAAGTATCAGAATGTCAGCCATATCTAGATCGCATTTGAACTGTCTCTAGAAGGAATCTGGAACAAGTATCAGAATGTCAGCCATATCTGGATCGCATCTGAACTGTTTCTAGAAGGAATCTGGAATAAGTATCAGAATGTCAGCCATATCTGGATCGCAACTGAACTGTCTCTAGAAGGAATCTGGAATAAGTATCAGAATGTCAGCCATATCTGGATTGCATCTAAACTGTCTCTAGAAGGAATCTGGAATAAGTATCAGAATGTCATCCATATCTGGATCGCATATGAACTGTCTCTAGAAGGAATCTGGAATAAGTATAAAAATGTCAGCCATATCTGGATCGCATCTGAATTGTCTCTAGAAGGAATCTGGAATAAGTATCAAAATGTCAGCCATATCTGGATCGCATCTGAACTGTCTCTAGAAGGAATCTGGAATAAGTATCAGAATGTCAGCCATATCTGGATCGCATCCGAACTGTCTCTAGAAGGAATCTGGAATAAGTATTAGAATGTCAGCCATATCTGGATCGCATCTAAACTGTCTCTAGAAGGAATCTGTAATAAGTATCAGAATGTCAGCCATATCTGGATCACATTTGAACTGTCTCTAGAAGGAATCTAGAATAAGTATCAGAATGTCAGCCATATCTGGATCGCATCTGAACTGTCTCTAGAAGAGAATCTCAACGGATGATGAAGGAATCTGAGACGATTGCTACTCCAAAAGATGATGACCTTTATCTATTGACTGATCTTTCCTGAAAAGGTAAAGAGTTAGTTGTATGCAATGTCATGATGTATGCATTGCGTAATGATGTTCTCAAAATAAATGAGATTGTGTCGTGTGCACTTGTCATGTATGTAATATGATATATGAAATGTGAGATGTTTATTTGAATGAATCTTTGTCTGGAAAATAAATCCTTGATAAATGTCGGGGAGTTGTTAAATCCTGGACTGTTGTTGAAGACTTGGTGTGTCTTCAAACTTTTCTTAGAATATTTCCACCGGGGATTCCTGTTTTTTTGAGGAGAAATCTGTCGGGGAAAGTTGAGAACTATGTGGAGAGTATTGATTCCTTCTTGGGGGAAAAAGTTCAAGAGTCTCGGTTGTCCGTTGCTCTACTAGGGAGTCGAAGTTGAACTAATGTCTGGTTGGGTCCAGGCTTCACAGAAACCTGCTGGGGATTGTAGAGTAGTCTACTGGGGAAGAGGAGTTGTGGTCCTTTGGTTTTTAGCAGTTGGAGAGGCAAACTCAAGCTGGGGAATCTGTAGTTTGTTGGGGAAATAAACCATGTTGCCGGTCTGCTAGAGAGGCGGCGACTTCACTGGCAGAAATCCTCGAGGATTCTTGAAGTCGACTCAGTTGGGGAGAGGTTTTCAGAGGTTAAACTCTTGCTGGGAATTTATCCTATGAGAAGAACTTTGGGGAGACTTGTCATTGCCCCTAGCAGCAAATGTTTGTGGTATTGCCAAAAATGTTTGATTGTACGTAACCCTTTGCTGAGATTGACGTTCAATGCCCCAAGTGATAGAGATGGAGACCTGCCCCTAGTTACTCTGCACTTCTTGAGAGGTTTCCTGGAAACTTGACTGGACTTCCCCAGGTGTGCTGGATAATGACATATCATGTCCCCTTTTTGATAGGAGTTTTGACAATGGAAGTATCATCCTTCTGGAATTGATTTTGTTCACTGAGAGAGCTTTCGTTCACTGGATATTCGTTGTGTGAATTTCTCCGCTGTCAAACAAATAGCCATATGCAAACAGTGATATTCAAATAAATGCAAAGTTTATGCCTGTCTTGAAGTTTTGAAAAATGCGTTTTTAGCAAGTAAAGAAGTTTGTAATTTAACTCAGGATTTTGAGTAAAGCCTTACAGGAGTCAGGATACCTTTTGTAACAGTATGCTTTCGAACTAACCCATGCTTCAATTAGAACTTTTGAAGGGTTGTAACGTGGCTTGGTTCACGGTTTAAGAAACAAAGGATAAAGGCTCAAAGTGTATTTGTACCCACCCGCTCTTCGTGATGTTCTTCAATCCTAAACTCAGTTAATTGTGCATTTGAACTCCAATTGAGTCTGGAATGACGTTTTAGTGATGGTTCAGACAAGTTAGGTTTGTCGGAAGGCAGTCATTTTTTGCAATTTTTTCATGTTGTCGAGGATTTGAAGTAACCTCTTTTTACTTGATTTGTTATCCCTAATTTTTGCCTGACTGTTCTTATTTTGAGATTACAGTCAGCGGGGTGCCCCAGTTTTCTTTAAGTCTCCTTCATAGGTTTTGACTTAGTGGGATTTTCTTTTCTTGAGAGATAATGACTGCCTATGTGATAGGGAACCATCACTGTCTTTTGATTCCAGAGGAATGTTTCTTGACGTCATTCGTTGTATTACGATATGAGAGTTTGCGGCTTAATGCGCGTTTGAATTAACTGAGAGACTACCCTGCCCCAGGTTTTGATTAAAGGTTTCAATTTGTGTTAAAACAGAAAACTTCTACTTCTTTGGCTCGAAGGGGTTGACTAGGGATTATCTTCCTTATAACTCCAGTGTTTAGGATTTGAAAGAACGCCTGTACATCGTCAACAAGGTTTGTCCAAAAGCATACTGTATGAGATTATGGCATTGTTTTCGTCATCCTCCCTCTAAAGGTTTGTAACTTTTAGCAAGAGTTGAATGTCATAAAGTGAGTAAAAAACATAGTTTAAATGTAATGAAAATGAGTGAATCAAATTAAGACAGACATATGCAATGCATTAATGAAACAAAGTTTGACATTAATAGATAATTGTTTGAACAAGCAAAAGAAATTACAACTGAAAATTCAAATGAACAGAAGCCTCTTTGTCTGGACTTGTCACTTTAGGTGGTGAGCCTTTGAAGGATGACAGAAGAACTCAGTCTGGCCATCTTGTGTGAACTCCAGCGTTCCTTCTTCAATCAGATCTTGAATTTTATTTCTCAATGTCCAACAGCTATTGGTGTCATGTCCAGGACTGTTGGAGTGGTACGCACATCTTGCATTTGGATTGTACCTTGGAGAGGCTGTGTTGGGATTCTGAGGGGGGTCTTTTAATGTAACCAGCTTGGCCTCCAACATGTGTTGCAGTGCTTGAGACAATGACATGTTGATTTTGGTAAAGCGTCTTTCAATTGTATTCCGTTTACGCTGATTTCTCTGTTGTTGTTGGCGAGGTTGTTGTTGGACCCATTACGCGGAAGCAAATTGGAAAGGTGCACTCTCGGCTTCTTGTCTCAAGGGAGGTTGAATGATGATTTGATCCCCAATCCTAGATGTTTGCCCCATTTGGTTACATCCATCCCGAAGAAGCTTGTTGATGAGGACCCTTAACTCTTCTTGTCCTTGTGCCAGATTTTGGATAAGAGCCATCTGGCCCACCAATTGTCCCATCATTTGGACCTTCATTATGGCTATCTCGGTTTGTAGTTGTTCCAACTGGTCATCTTTGTTTCCCTCGGGATTCCCCATGGTCATGCCAATAGTGAGAAGAGCCTTGACTTCTTCTTTCCCCTTGGATAGGTTCAAGAACATCTCTTGAAGTTGAGCGTTTTGAGCTTGGATGTCCTTGATAGTCTGCTTTAGAGCCATCTCTACTGAAATAAACAGTAGGAAGATAAGGAGACTTGTATGGGAGAAACCTGTCATGATATGATGCATGATATGTGGATGTATGTTTTCAAGGACCTCATGGGGTAAACACAAGAAAAAGTTAAAAAGTTGAACTTCGATCAATAGCTTTGATTGGAGAACTTTGTATCGGTGGATGTCCTTCCACGAGAATTAAGCTCACCATGTCATGTGGGTCATAGCCCTTGACTCAAATTGTTGTACTTGATCTTTGACGGTGTTTGGTCAGAGGAAAATAAATCCTCTTGTCCCTTGATAGACATCTGGTTCAACGTGACCCTGCATCAAAGACCCTCGAGATCCTTGAAATGGTTATTGAAAATGCTATGGTATGATGTTATATACAAATATGCGAGGTAAGGAAGTTTATATACAAATAATCATATTCACACAAAGCAAACAAGTCCTTAGTTTTAGGCTTGCATGGGGTTTTATAGGTAAGTACCCTCTTGAAGTTTAGTTGGCTCAACCTGTCCTAGTTAATAGTAACCGGGTTCTAAGGGATCTCAATATCACTGACCTTTCCCACAAGCTTCGTTCAATAAGCAATTGACTCGCAACCGAACAAAACTCAAGGGTCAAGTCTCAATGAGTGTAGCATCGAGTATCAACCAATTTTCAGCTCTACACCGAAACTGGTCATCTCACTACGTCCTAATGGCCAATTGGTCAAGTAAGGTTCTAAGGTCAGTTGATGCTTCACGACACCACGCGGAGGCCCTGTACTCTCCTTGATTCGACTCAAGTGTTACCGGTACCAACCGAAGTGCCACATCAACATAGCTACTGCTTCAACCATGTCGGTATACGCCGCATAGTTCCCTCACAGTTTATTGCTACTTACCTAAAAAGTGGCCCCAAATTCGATTGTAGGATTTAAAACAAACCCAAACAAGGAACAAAAATGTAAAGCAAACAAATCAAACAATGTAAGCAAGTAAAGGTGATCTAACCCTAAGGTAACCCCACTTTTAGAATTTCCCCTACAGAGTCACCAGTTCTGTAATACGGTGCGAGAACTGGCTTGAGGTTTTGCGTTTGATCGCAAATGTCGCGGTTAGCAAGAGTCGCCACCGACTTTTCTTTTATCCAAAAAGGAAAGGTGAAAAAGCACAGGAAAAACCTTTAGAGATGTTTTCTTGAGTTCGGGGGGTAGAATATGAAAAGGGAAGGTGCTAGCACCCTTTTCATCCATGGTTTTCCATGGGCTCTTAGTTACTTGCTAGATCACTTGCTTTTGTTTGAATGTGTGCTTGTGGTGGTGATTTTTGAAAGTATTTTTGAAAATGGAAATTCGTAATGGTTCTCGTTTTTATAAGAACGCCTACAAAGTGTTTGTTTCAAAAATAGTTCAAAGGTGTGTTTGTGAGATGTGTTTTTGAAAGTATTTTGAAAATGTAACATTGTAACAATTCTCGTTTCTATAAGAATGCATACAAAGTGTTTGTTTCGAAAATAGTTCAAAGATGAGAGTGTGGGTGTATAAAAATGTTTTTTTTATGAGCAAGCGAGTAACTAGGAGCGAATCTACCTACTCGAAAGGTCTTAAATGTGATTTTCCTCTTCCTTTAGATGTTGTTGTCTTACTATTGATTTGGTAAGAAGCCCCATCGATGGATGTGAAGGGACAGGCGTTTGGGACGTTTGTATAGTCATAGAAGGCAACATATGGGACGTTTTAGCAATTTCGTTTTAGGGACTAGATCGTTTACCGAAGGCAACATCGAGGGTCATCGAGGGACTACGATTTTTTATCGAGGGTCTTTGCTAAAACGCCCATGCTCGAGGGACATGATTATTTTCTGATAGGCAACAAGATGGGATTACCCTAAGGGTGCATGTGTGAATGGTGTGTTTAATTTTCATGCATTTTGTCTTTGATTAGGGGTTGTCTACTTGTTGGTTTTATCTTGCCATACACGCCTAATTACTAGCATTTGTATAAAGCAATAAAAATGCAGGAAATAAATATCCTACACTATTACAACCATATCTAAAGGCAAGAAAATGTAAAGGCAAAAATAAAAATAAAAGAAAGGAAAATGAGCTCTTCGACCTAGACAGTAGCACCCTTCGACTCAAATCTTCATGGCCCCTTTCGAATCTGCCTTTTTTGTTTCCTTCGACTGCAGGAGTGTTAGCCGGTAACCTTCGACTCACCCTTCTTGATATTTCTTTTGACAGGCTTTAGGAGTCAGCATGTTGTGCCTTTTGATTGGGCCTGGAACTAGTGCAAGGTGCAATCTGCCTTCCTGCCTCCTTCAACTGGAGACTGAAAGCAGTGAGGGAGTGTCTTTCGTCTGGGCCTACAGGTCAGTGTATTCGAAGCAAGTGTGCGTGTGCTGAACATGTCTGTATCGAAGCATGTGTATGCATCGAAGCAAATATATCTAAGCATGCATATTTTGTATTCCAACATTTTTAGGGGACTATACATATTAGTTCTTAAAGGAAAACACAAAGGATTAACATCGAAGGCCATGATTATTACATGTTGGTTTAGTAGATGAATCAATAAAGATGTTTTGAAATGAAAGATTTAAAGTCAGAAAGACTTACCTCAAAGCTGGTGTTTGGGATTCGAACTTGAACTGCTACTTGGACTTTTCTGGAATTCTAAGAGTAGTCACAGGAGGTTTGCCTTTGGTTCGAAGAGTTGTCATAGAAGGTTGTATTTGAGTTTGAACAAACTTCTATGTGTGGGGTGTTCTTTAGAATCGAAAGAGGTGAGTGTTTGGGATTCTGTTTTTTTTATTTCTCAAGTGTTGATGAACTTGAGAGTTTTGTTGTGTTTGAGAAAATTTGGGGGATTCGTTCCTCTGGTCCAAATATCCTCTCTTTCCTTGTTCATGGTTCTTCTATTTATAGAGGAAATGCTTGGGAGACGTTAAAGTAGCCAGCCTTGCAAAAAAACAATAAAATAATATGTAACGTGAAAGTACATGTGGGGGGACCTCTTGGCAGTTGGGGTGCAGAAGATATGACTTATGCTTTTTGGCATTGCTTGTGCTCAGACCAAATTCAGGTTGAAAGCTTCTTTTGTGATAAAAGTACTTTCTATGAAAAGAAAAGGTATGTATACTTTAACCAAGGATAGCATTATCCAAAAGACAAAGTTCAAAACCCTTGTACAAACCTCTGATTATGTAAATCTTCAAAAGCAACATAGCCTGGAAAATGAGATTTGGTCTTGAGTCGAATGAAAGAATGAGATGGAAGCTCACTTGTTCGAAGGAAGCCTTTGCCTCAGTCGAAGCTTGTGGTCGAAACAAGCTTACTCGAAGGAAGCTAATGCCCAGTTGAAGCTTGGATCGAAACAAACATATTTCCCAATCGAAAGCTCGTGTTCGAAGGAAGCATGTTGCCCAATCGAAGCATGTGGATCGAAACAATCATAAAAGGAGTCATTGCCTTTTAGCGTGAGAGAAGTTCCTGGCTTTTGAATCGAAGGGTGTTCCTTCAAGGGAAGAAAGAACTTAGTCAAATCTTGTATGAAGATATCTCTTGGCTCAAACGAAACTTGTGAGAAGAAAAGTCTGCAAGAGGCCCTTGGTGCAAGTGGATTCGAAGGAGGTTTCAAATCCAAACGAAGGATGTACCCAAGTTGCATTCAAAGGAGGTTTCCAATCCAAACGAAGGATGTACCCAAGTTGCATCTGAAGGAGTTTCCTATCCAAACGAAGGATGTACCTAAACTTGCATTCGAAGGAGGCTTTAAGTTCAAAATGAAGGGCATGCCCAAGTTGCATTCGAAGGAGGCCAAAAGTCAGTCGATGGGTGCTGAATCGAAGGAGACCTGTTTTCCTCCAAATTTGTAAAAATGTTATTTTTATCTGTTTTCTCCCTTTTTGACAGTTTCCTTTTAATTTTGGTACTGGAAAATTCCAAAGTACTTGTGCAAGCTTGAACCCTTGAGAATCCTTGTGAGAAAAGCCTTGAAAAATGAGAGGGAAAATTTTGGGGTACAACACCCCCGTACTCAGAAATATCTCGAAAAAGGAATTTTCTGTGCTTTTTTCCTTTCCTTGTTGGATAAAATAAAAGCCTGTGGCGACTCTTGCTTACCGCGACATTTTGCAAACACAAACTCAAAACGCAAACCAGCATTCCTAAAAACAGTCCCGGTTCTGGCCACCGTATCACAGAACTGGCGACTCTGCTGGGGAGTTAATAAGTGGGGTGTACCTTAGGATTAGTTCATCATATTGTTTTCTATTGTTTGATTTGAATGCTTTATCTTTGTGGGCTTTGTATTGGAGTTATTATAGATCCTAACCCAGATATGGGGACACCTTTTAGGTAAGTAGCAATAGACTGTGAGGGAATTGTACGTCGTAGACCGATACGGTTGAATCAGTAGCTATGTTGATGTGGCACATTAGTTGGTACCGATATCCCTTGTGGAGCAACAAGGAGATTATGGGGATTCTATATGGGTCATTAAGCATCAACTGACCTTAGAACCTATAATTGACCAACTTGGCCATAGAAAGTAGCAAGATGCTACACTCATTGAGACCATACTCTCGCGATGGTTCCGCCACAAGAAAAGATTTTATGAGCTGAAACTATGACCGATGGAGGATGGTCAGTGATATTGAGAACCTCTAGAACTCAGTTACTATTATTAGAATAGGTTAAACCAACTAAACTGGAAGAGGGTAGTACCTAAACTCCATGCCAGCCTGGAATTTAAGGGCTATTGTGTGACTTGTTTGCCCTTACCATGTTTGCTATTTGTGATACATGTGGTGTGTTTTTATCATGACACCATGCATTATGACATAGCATGCATATTTCATTAGACTAACCATTTCAAAGACCTAGGGGAATCATCTTTGTTCTGTTTTACAGATCATGGCCTCTATGCGCAGAAATACCATTTTAGTCAACTTCGTGCAGATACCTGCTCAGCTTAGAGAGTTGGTTTCAAAAGTTCCTGATACTTCTTACTTTGTTAGAAGACATGGTCATCTCCTTAGCCTGGTCACTTCAAATTTGGATGAGCATATGATGAGTGTGTTGTTCTAGTTCTTTGACCCGTTGCATCATTGTTTTACCTTCTCGGACTATCAGTTGGTCCCTACTTTGGAGGAGTTTTCTGATTTACTAGGTGTTGTACCCCAAAATTTTCCCTCCCGTATTTCTCAAAACATTTCAAGAAAGATCCTCAAGTTGCTCAAGGTAGTCCAAGAGTTGGCTAGACAAGCTCTCTCCTAAGGCAGTCTACCTCAAATTAGGGTTTCATATTGCATCAAGATTATTGATTCCAAGTGATCCCAAATGCTCACAAATGTCCTAATATGTTCTCAAGATCATCCATGTGAAGTTTCAAGCCTTGCAGAGAAAGTTTGCTCAGTCAATTGCTCAAAGGCCTGAAAATCGACTATGTTAGGGCAAAAGTCAATTGTGGCCCACATACAGTCAAACTTCAATATTTTTTGTCAACATCCTCATTTTGAAGTATATTTCATCATTTGATCAAGGGTTGATCATGATTCATCAAGGATTGCTCATAATTCATCAAGACTCAAAAGTTGCTAAATTAGGGTTTTATAGGAAAAGTCAACTCAAATTGGACCAAGCATAACTTTCTCGTACTTTATGAGAAAAGACCCATCCAAAGCTCATTTTGAAGAGGATTCCATTACCTACCATCCATCTTCATCTCCCAAGTTCAAAATATGCACTCACAAGAAGTTATGAATTTGGACATTATAGGTCATTTTGGAAAGTCAACAAAAACACATTTTCTGTCAAAGCTTCATACATGAGCATGGAATATCAAAATGAGATGATACAAAAAGGGTTGCTTAGAGGACATCTCAAGATTTCTAAAAACTCCAATAACACCTCCAAAGAGTCAAAATTGAGGAAGTTATGTATTGGTGAAGTTGACCTTTTTTGCAAAATTGCCAAAAGTCAACTATCCCTAAAACTTCAATTTTTGCCAAATGGGTCCAATCTTTTTCACTTGTTTTGAGTTGGAAACATAGTCCACAAGCTCTAGCCTTTGCCACTTGTCAAATATTATTTTTATTATTTATTTTGATTTTTATTTGAATTAATTAAATTTTAATCAAAACAAATCATATAAAATCTAAAATATTGAAAACCAAAGATTTTGTGATTGTTTCAGGTCTTATTACACAGCTAGCATCAAATCAAACTCGTATCAAGGCATGTGTGCACAAAAAGATTGGAAATAGGCCAAATTTGGAAAGTTTTCAAAGTGAATCAAATCAAATATCCAAATCATTTATGGGGGAAGATGGAGAGCCATTATCAACCTTAATCCCTTCATTGATACATATAGAGGGCGTGCAGACTCAAAAGAAAGGTTGGAAACAGACGCAAGAGGTAGAACAAAAACTGAAAAAAATCAAGAAAAATGGTAGTTCGAATTTGCACTTAGAGGCATCCTCAAGACTCTTTGCCTATCCCAATCAGTTCCTGGGAGTCTCAGCAAGCCAAAGCCATCGAAACCAAGCATTTTCAAGCCCCAAATCGCACTGTAAGTCTCCCATGATATAATTCTTTTCTTGAATTCGAATAGCATGATTTAGGCATTGTTAGGATGAATTAATCATATATTGTTGATCTATGAGACATTTGCAAGCTTCCTGTATTGCTTAATTGCGTTTATATGGCCTGTACTAAAATTCACCATGGCTAGGGTTCGTAGCTCCATTTTAGGGTTTTTGCTTGCACGTGAAATTGGTCTTGATAAAAGGTACCATCGTGTTCAGAAGGATGAGACGAATCTAACCATGGCCTTGGTGGTCATTTATATCACGTGTATGTGATTTTGAGAATTGGCAGGGCTGTAGCGACGGACGTTGTCCGTAGGTATAGGTTCCCAAACTTTTAGCCACAGAGAGAGGAAGGGGACGAAGACGTGGCTTCACCTGATTTGGCCATTTGAATTTCGCGCAGAATATTTTATTATATTATTTGTTTTATATATTATTATTGTTATGTGTTTTATGTACAAACAGAAGCGAATGGTGCAGTGGTGAACGTAGCATTGACAATTGTTCCAGGACCTGGGTTCGAATCCCAGGTCCCCCTATTTCTCCAAATTATTTTCCTTTTCAGGATCCAGCGTGCTTACCAACCAGGGGTCCACCATATGTCATCATCATCAATCATGCCAAGTGTCAGATGGCCAAATCTGATGGCCATCCAGGAGGGAACACCATGAGCCAAGTCAAACGCATCACACTGGATCTCAAAGGTCAACGTGGACCTCACCATTTTGGGCCCAGATATGACTATTTGCACCCCCATTATTCAGGCCCATTTTCTCTTTTCTATTTTATTTTACTTATTTAATTTATTTACTAACCAATTAAATTATTTTCTTTTTGTCAAAAATCACAAAAAATATACTTTTCATAAATTAGGTCTAGATTTTATTTTTATTAAAAAATTAATTAATTTAATTAGGTTTGTTAAAATTAGATAATTTTAATTCTTTTGTACATAATTAAAAATAATTAGAATAAATAGGTTTTATTACTAACTTTATTTTATTTTATTTTTTTCCTAAAATAATCAAAAAAACCAAAAATAGGTCTTGTAATTATTTTCATTAATTAATTTAATCACTAATTAATTTAGAATTTATTTTTAAAACCCAATCCTTTTTCTTAAAAAATATTAAAAACAAAAAAAAAAACATTTTATTTTTTTCATTAGAATAGAAGGGTCAAAACCCCAGTTCGCATTCGATCTAATTTATCATCGCGCGCTTTATTTTATTTTCCCCCCCAATTATTGTATCTGCTCACAGTTTGTAATAATTTTAATTAGGACATTTATTTTTATCGCTTTACTTTTCAAGGGTTTGTTTTTGACTATGTAAATACCCGAAGCCTTGTAATAGCGTAGTTTAAATTCCGCACCTTAAATTCCGCAAATTATTAACTGTTAGATGTTTGATAATAGGATGCATGACAAGAATGTATGACTAATTTTAAAACAGTTAGATCACCCTAAATGTGCAAAGATAAAATAATCTGAAATTGAATCACTCGTACATGTACACTCCTAGGATACACTCCCACTTGGTTGCCTTCGGTAAATGGTCATTGAGTATAGGATACTTTAGTGGTCGTCCTTTTGTCTAAAGATCAAAGTAGCCTCGGAAAGGTTTCCTAGGATATTGTTTCCTCAGATAAATTGATCTAAGACATTAGGGTTACTACTAAGACGTCCTAACATTGCTTTAGTGACCGTACGTCCCTTTTCGAATTGACCCTCAAACTCCAACGACGGTGCTACCTACTCATTAATAGTGGAATAGCAATGTCTAAAGGAAACGAATATAGAACGATTCTTTTTTCGAGTAGGTAGATTAGTTCTTAAGTACTTGCTCAATCAAAACAAACTTTTTCACACTTACACTCCTTTACAAACAAGTTTTCAAAAACACTTCATTACACTCTTGAAGACAGAAGCAAGAGTTAAATCGAAGTTAAAACAGAAACTTTTCAAAACCCACAAAACACAAAGAATTTTTTTTTGAAAATGATGAGCAAGCACCTAAGAGCCCATAGATAACTACGGATAGAAAGGGTGCTAATACCTTCCCTTTCTATAATCTACCCCCCGTACTCAGAAATATCTCGAAAAAGGAATTTTTCTGTGCTTTTTTCCTTTCCTTGTTGGATAAAAAAAAGTCGACAGCGACTCTTGCTTACCGCGACATTTTGCGAACACAAATGCAAAACGCAAACCAACAAATTCCTTAAAAAATAGGGAAACACGTCCCGGTTCTAGCCACCGTATCACAGAACTGGCGACTCTGCTGGGGAATAAGTGGGGTGTACCTTAGGAATAGTTCATCATATTGTTTTCAATTGTTTGATCTGTTTGCTTTATCTTTGTGGGTCTTGTATCGGAGTTACTATAGATCCTAACCTGAATCTAGGGATACCTTTTAGGTAAGTAGCGATAGACAGTGAGGGAACTGTATGGCGTAGACCGATTTGGTTGAAGCAGTAGCTATGTTGGTGTGACAGATTAGTTGGTACCGATATCCCTTGTGGAGGAACAAGGAGAGTATGGGGCTGCTAATAGGTCATTAAGCATCAACTGACCTTAGAACCTATAATTGACCAACTTGGCCATAGAAAAGTACCAGTATGCTACACTCATTGAGACCATACTCTCGTGATGATTCTGGCCGCAAGAAAAGGTTGCTAAACTGGAATTATGACCGATCGAGGATGGTCAGTGATATTGAGAACCTCTAGAACCCGGTTACTATTGCTAGGACAGGTTGAACCAACTAAACTGAAAGAGGGTAGTACCTAGACTCCATGCCAGCCTGAAATTTAAGGGTTATTGTGTGACTTGTTTGCCCTTACCATGTTTGCTATTTGTGATACCTGTGGTGTGTTCTTATCATGACATCATGCATCATGACATCGCATGCATATTTCATTAGACTAACCATTTCAAAGACCGAGGGGATTCATATTTATTCTGTTTTGTAGATCATGGCATCTATGCGCAGGAATACCATTCGGATCAGTTTCGTGCAGATACCTGCTCAGCTTAGAGAGTTGGTTTCAAAGGTTCCTGATACTTCTTCCTTTGTTAGAAGACATAGTCATCTCCTTGGTTTGGTCACTTCCAAGTTGGATGAGCAAATGATGAGCGTCTTGTTCCAGTTCTTTGACTCGTTGCACCACTGTTTCACCTTCCCGGATTATCAGTTGGTCCCTACTTTGGAGGAGTTCTCTGATTTTCTTGGTATATCTATTCTAGAGAAAACACCATTTACAGGTTTGGAGATAGCTCCTAGGCCAGAGGATATTTCTTCAGCCCTCCATCTAACAATGGATGATGTAGTATCTAATTGGGACACTCGGAGTGGGATGAAAGGTTTCTTGGCTAAGTTCTTGATTGATCAAGCTCAACAGTTCTGGGATAGTTTAGACTTTCGAGCATTTGAAGACATCCTGGCTCTCCTCATCTATGGCCTGGTTCTATTCCCAAACTCATATTCTTTTATCGATGTGAACGCAGTCAAGATCTTCATGTCCCGTAACCCAGTGCCTACTCTCTTGGGTGATATTCTACATGCTCTTTATACCCGTACCGTTCAGAAAAGGGGAACTCTCATGTGTTGTGCACCGCTGCTGGCGAGGTGGTTTATTTCTCACCTCCCCATATCTGTATTGAAGAATGAGGAAGGAATGGGTTGGGCTTACAGAATCATGTCTCTTGCTCATACGGACATCCTTTGGAGTACTAAAGATATGGAAAAGGTAGCGGTCATTGATCGGTGCGGGGAATACCCCAATGTTCCATTGCTGGGAATTAGAGGAGGAATAACCTATAATCCTTGTTTGGCCTTACGACAGTTTGGACGAGCTCGAAGGGACGATCCTCATGAGTTGCTGCTTCCAGACATTGTTTTTGACTTTAATGAGGATGTTGAAGGACATCGTCGCAGATTTATACGAGCTTGGGATAGGGTAAACAGGTCTGATCCACATGAGCTAGGAATGAAGACTTCTCTCCCGATGCAACCATATCTCCAGTGGGTTCGAGCTCGTGCTCAAAAGTGGGGGATGCCATACGAAGCTGTTTTGCCGGTGATTGTGGAGCGTACTGATGAAGAAGATGTTCCTTATACGATCCTCCATCCTTATATGCCTACTGATATTGGGGCATTGAAGAGGTCTTGGATCCATCTAAGGGAAGAACGGGATACTTACAGAGAGAAGTATCATGAGCAGGAACGGAAGATCCTAAAGCTTACAAGGCAGCTGGAGACTGAGAGGATGATCAACGATTCTGTCAGCACGAAAGGAAAACGACCATGGGAGCGCTGATGTCTTTTATTGTTTCTAGTTTAGATTTGCTTTTCAGTATTTCTTTTGTAACGCCTTAAAGGCATTTGTTAAACATTGTTTCAAGTTTTAATCTAATAAAGTGTGTTTCATTTTGGTTTACAACTTTGAATCTCCCTAAAGACTTTGAAATCATTTCATACACATTCCATTCCCATGCACCTCATTACAGGTACCCTTACAGGTTTCTCATCTTATTCGCTGTTTATTTCAGCACAACATGTCTTCTGAAACACCTACTAATCAAGCTATTAAGGCTCTTCAAGCTCAGAATGCTCAGTTCCAGGAAATGTTCATGAACTTGGCCAAGAGTCAACAATATCTGAAGACTCTTATCTTGAAGGACAAGAAGAAGAAGAAGAAGAAGAAGAAGAAGACGGTCCTCCTGAATATGGGTCACAGGTTTGGGAACAGGTTGAGACAAGAATCTGATTTATCTCACTCATCTGGAGGGGGAGAGAATCAAGAAGAAAGGAGGGCTCCTAGCCCTGTGGTTTCTGACAATGACACAGATTTTGATGAAGACCAGTATCCTCTGGCTGAGCATAAGTATAAGCAACTTGAAGACCGGTTAAGCGTAATGGAGATCCAGAAAGTCCCTGGTCTGGACTTTGGAGATTTGGGTTTGGCATCTGGGGTGGTGATTCCCCATAAGTTTAAGGCTCATGTCTTTGCTAAGTATGATGGGGTATCTTGTCCGAAGTTACACCTCCGCTCGTATGTTAGAAAGATGAAACCATATACTGCTGATAAGAACCTCTAGATTCATTTCTTTCAAGATAGTCTGTCAGGGACTCAACTTGAATGATTCTATCAACTGGAAGGGGCTAATGTCCGTAACTGGGAGGACCTTGCTGGTGCTTTTTACAAGCAATACCAGTATAATGCCGACCTCGCTCCCACACGTACTCAACTTCAGGGTATGTCTATGGGTGCGAGCGAAGGTTTTAAGGACTACACTCAGAAGTGGAGAGATCTTGCTGGAAGAGTACAACCCCCTCTGGCTGATAGGGAGTTGGTGGATATGTTTCTTGGGACTTTGTCTGGTCCATATTTCAATCATTTGATCGGTAGTTCATCGTCTGGGTTCACTGAATTGATTATGACTGGGGAGAGAGTTGAGGCCGGTATCAAGCGCGACAAGATACAGAAGGGTGCTTCGTCAAGTACAGAAAAGAAGCCTTTCAAGAAGGAATCTAGTGCAGTTTACAGTTCTAGAAACAAAAATCGACCCGAATGCCGCCAAGCAGTTAATGCGGTAGTTATATCAAGACCAATTGTTGCCCCACAACGCAACACTCAGCAAAGAGCAGAGAGACCGCAAAGGCAGTATACTCGGCTCAGTATGACTCTATCTCAAATTCTACCGTAATTGTTGAAGACCAACTTGGTGATTTCGAAGGAGGCTCCAAAGAATCCCAACACTACATCACCGTTGTATAATCCGAACGCCCGCTGTGCTTATCACTCTGATAGCCTAGGGCATGATACCAACAACTGCTGGGCTTTGAAGAATAAAGTGCAAGATCTGATTGACGCTAAGGAGATCGAGTTTGAAGCACCGGAAAAGCCTAATGTCATGACTGCTCCTATGCCCAAGCATGGAGTGAATGATGTGGATGAAGACTCGTCTGTGGCTTCTATGGAAGACGTTTCTACTCCGTTGATGACCGTAAAGAAGAACTTATTATTGGCTGGTTTATTTCCGGGTTGTGGCGAAGGTTGCCACCTGTGTTCCATCCTACCTATTGGTTGCCATCTTTTGAAGTCAGGTGTCCAACGCCTGATGGATAACAAAGATATATTGTTCGAGAAAACTTTGGTTCCGTTGATTCCTGTTGAAGATGTTTCCATAATCACCATTTCCGCCAATTCTTCCAAGGCTTCCTCGAGAAAGCCTGTTAGAATTACATCTGTTCTGAGAGTTGCTCCATTGATCATTACTATTCCTGGACTTATCCCTTACACGTTGGATAAGGCTGTCCCGTGGCACTATGGGGCCGATGTGTATTGTCATGGGATAAAACAAGACTTAAAGGTTGAAGAGGTTGATACTGATGTCAGCAATATTGTTGGATCTAGCAAAGTCAGCCGAAGCGGAAGACTCTTCTCTCCTGAAATTTCTCCACCAATTATTCAGAAGCCTATTGTTATTACACCCGCCAGTACATCTGCTACTGTCCCTATTCATGTTCCAATCATTACCCCTTTCGCCGAGTCATCTGACGCTCGGGGCAAAGAGATCACCGGTGAGCCTGCCCAGACGGAGGCACCGAAGAAGATTATTGTTGAAACCTCTAGGAAGGAAATAAAGGAAATTTTGAAGATCATTAAGAAAAGCGACTACAATGTAGTCGAACAGTTGGGGCAAACCCCATCGAAGATCTCTATGTTGTCTTTATTGTTATGCTCATAAGCCCATGCTAAGGCTCTGATTGCTTTCCTTAAAATTGCGCATGTGCAGCAGGAAACATTTGCTGACCAGTTCAAGGATTGTGTGGCTAGTTTGGCAACTGACAACGGGTTGGGTTTCTCCGACGCAGATTTGACTGCCAAAGGAAAGAATCACAATGACGCTCTGCATGTTTCAATCGAGTGCAGGGGCACTACCTTTGCCCACGTGCTAGAGGATATTGGGTCCTCGTTAAATTTTTTACCCAAGAAAGCGTTAGACCGGTTGGACTGTGAAGGGTTGGTGCTGAAGCCAAGTAATATTGTGGTTAGGGCCTTTTACGGGTCCAAAAGGATGGTGCACGGTGAGGTGGATGTCCCTATTAAGGTTGGTTCCCATACTTTCGCGTCTACATTCTATGTGATGGACATTCGACCATCTTATTCTTGTTTGCTGGGTCGCCCTTGGATTCATAAAGCTGGGGCAGTAACTTCTACGCTCCATCAAATGTTAAAGTATCCAGTGAAGGGGAAAATTGTTACAGTACGAGGAGAAGAGAAGTACATGGTCAGTCATCTTAACTCCTTTCGATATGTGGAGATAGATGGGGAGTTCATTGAAACCCCATGCCAGCACTTTGAAGAAGTCCCCCAGACTCTGGCGTCAACTGAAACTGTTGCTGAAGATCATCCAATGAAGATGGCTTCCCTCAAGGATGCCCGGGCTGTTATTGAAAAAGGTGGGTGTGCGAATTGGGGCCAACTCCCTAACTTTGCACACAAGACTGATAAGTTTGGTTTGGGTTTTACTGCAGAAGCTCAAAGGGATGTTCGGCGTGCGCGGATTGGAAGACCTCCCTTGCGTATCACTAATCCGGAAGTGAATGCAATTGAAGATGATGATGAAGAGTCTGAGTTTGATAGCTAGATTTACCTGACTACTGACGGTGGACTAAACTATTGGACAGAAAAGGACTTCCTGCCCATTTCTTTTATTACACAGTAATAGACTTTTGTTTTGGTTTTGTAACAGACAGTTGAAACTTTTATGGCCCGGTGCCTTCCCGAGACACCATGGCTTTGTTTGTGGGGGCTTTATATTTGTCATTTCCATATATCATCAATAAAAGTATTGGACGTCTTTCTTGCATTACAAATTTTGTGCTCCTTGTTTTTCCTTTTTTTCACTTTATCAAAACAGCTATTTGTCTTACACACACTCACATATACATGTCTACATCCACTATGGATCCCACTGATAACAACTCTGCTACTGCCAATTATGACTTCGAAAGTCCGATCAACCAAGCCGAGGATGAAGGTGAGGATGATTGTGAAGTGCCTTGGGAACTTGCTATACTGTTACTTTAGGAAGAGAGGGCCATAAAGCCGCATGAAGAGCCAGCGGAATCGGTGAATCTGGGTACGGAGGTAGACAAGAAAGAGGTCAAGATCGGTGCAAATCTGGAGGGTTGTATGCTTTATCTTTGGAGGGTTGTTTGGGTTGTTACTATAGATCCTACACCCGGATCTAGGGGCATGTTTTTAGGTAAATAGAAATAGATCATGGAGATTGTATGGCATAGACTGATATGGTTGAAGCGATAGCTGTGTTGGTGTGACACTTTGGTGGGTATCGGTATCCCTTATGTTGAATCGAGGATAATACGGGGCCGCCGCGTGGTGTCGTGAAGCATTAACGAACCTTAGAACCTTAGTTGAACAAACTTGGCCATTAGAAAGTAGTGAGATAGTCGGCCTCGGTGTAAGCAACTGATATTGTGGTTCACCGCCTGCCCAGAGATGTCTGAGAAAATCAAGGCTAAAGTTATGAAACAATATGATGTCGGGTTTCTAGCAGTCACTTCTTACCCGTAGTGGGTTGCCAACGTAGTTCCAGTACCGAAGAAGGATGGTAAGGTTCGTATGTGTGTGGACTATAGGGATCTGAACTGGGCCAGCCCTAAGGATGATTTCCCTCTGCCTCATATCGATGTTCTGGTTGACAACACCGCACAGCATAAGGTCTTCTCCTTTATGGATGGTTTTTATGGTTACAATAAGATTAAGATGGCTCCCGAAGATATGGAGAAGACAACCTTCGTCATGCAGTGGGGTACCTTTTGCTACAAAGTCATGCCTTTTGGATTGAAGAATGCTAGGGAAATGTATCAGCGTGCCATGGTCGCTTTGTTCCACGACATGATTCATCATGAGATTGAGGTATACGTCGATGACATGATTACAAGGTCCCAAACTGAAGAAGAACACCTTGACCATCTTCAGAAGCTATTTGACAGGTTGAAGTTGTATAAGCTGAGGTTAAACCCGAACAAGTGCACCTTCGGAGTGAGGTCTGGTAAGTTGTTGGGTTTCATCGTTAGTGATAAAGGTATTCAAGTGGATCCTGCAAAGGTGAAGGCTATACAGGAAATGCCATCTCCCCGAACAGAAAAAGAAGTCAGAGGCTTTTTGGGACGTTTAAATTACATTGCCCGATTCATTTCACATTTAACCGCTACTTGTGAGTCAATCTTCAAACAGCTGAAGAAAGATCAAGTAGTGAAGTGGAATGATGAGTGTCAGGCCGCTTTCGAAAGGATCAAAGAATATCTCCAAGAGCCACCTATTATGATGCCTCCAGTGGAAGGGAGACCTTTAATCTTATACTTAACAGTACTCGATAATTCAATGGGGTGCGTGCTGGGGCAGCATGACGAGTCTGGCCGAAAAGAGCATGCTATTTACTACCTTAGCAAAAAGTTTACCGACTACGAGACCCGATACTAGTTGTTTGAGAAAACTTGCTGCACTTTGGCATGGGCTGCTCGCCGGCTGAGACAGTATATGCTGACTCACACTACTCTGTTGATATCAAAGATGGATCCAATCAAGTACATCTTCGAAAAGCCTGCCTTATCCGGAAGAATAGCAAGATGGAAGATGATCTTGACTGATTATGACATCTAATACACGACCCAAAAAGAAATCAAGGGAAGTGTGTTGGCAGATCATCTGGCACATCAGGCGGTGGACGATTACCAGTCTATGAACTTTGAATTCCCGGATGAGAACATCATGTTGGTAACCGACTGTGAAGAACCTGGACCGGATGAAGGACCTGAGGAAGGATCCTGATGGTCTATGTAATTTGATGGAGCTTCAAACGCTTTGGGTAATGTCATTGGCGCCATGATCATATCTCCTGAAGGCTCTCATACTCCGTTCACCGCCCGACTATGTTTCAATTTCACCAACAATATGGCGGAATATGAAGCATGCATCATGGGTCTCCGAGCAGCCATTGACCTAAGGATAAAGTTTCTAAGTGTATTCAGAGATTCCGCTCTCGTGATCAGTCAGATCGAAGGTGAGTGGGATACGAAGCACCCAAATCTTATTCCTTACAAAGAATCTGTATTGACGTTGCTTCCACACTTCGAGGAGATAACCTTTGAACACTTCCCTAGAGAGGAGAATCAGTTAGAGGATGCGCTAGCTACGATGTCTTATATGTTCAAGGTCAGGTGGGACAACGAGGCTCCCTAGATTACCATTGAAAGGTTGGACGAACCTGCACATTGCTGTGACATTGAGACGGAAGAGGTAGCAGATAAACCCTGGTTTCATGAGGTAAAGAGGTATCTTGAGGCTCAGGAGTACCCCGAGGGTGCATCTGTTAATGATAAGAAGTTTCTGAGGAGGTTCGCGGCGAAGTTCTTCATCAACAATGGTATCCTTTACAAGCGTAATCATGATTCGACCTTACTGCGATGTGTAGATAAGAACGAGGCAGAAAGAATCATGGTAGAGTTGCACGAAGGTACTTTCGGGACTCATTCCAGTGGACACATTATGGAAAAGAAAATCCTACGGGCAGGATATTATTGGTCTACGATGGAAGCCGACTGTTATCAACATTCTCGGACCTGTCATAAATGCCAAGTCTATGATGATAAGGTGCACATACCTCTAATTCCTCTGAACGTCTTGACAGCTCCTTGGCCTTTTGCAATGTGGGGCATCGACATGATCGGCGAGATCATACCTACTGCGTCCAATGGGCACCATTTCATCCTGGTAGCTATTGATTACTTTACAAAGTGGGTTGAGGCAGCTTCCTTTGCTACTGTAACCAAGAACGTCGTGGCACGGTTTATTCGGCACAATCTGATCTGTCGATATGGTGTACCAGAGAGGATCATTACGGACAATGGTACAAATCTCAATAAGACGATGATCACTGAGCTCTGCAAGTAGTTCAAGATACAACATCACAACTCTTCTCCCTACCGGCCGGAGATGAATGGGGCTATTGAAGCGGCTAATAAGAACATTAAGAAGATTGTGCAGAAGATGATGGTGACATACAAAGACTGGAACAAGATGTTACCGTTTTCTCTTCATGGGTATCGTACCTCAGCGCAGACGTCAACAGGGGCAACCCCCTATTCCTTGGTATATGGTATGGAGGCAGCCTTGCCCATTGAAGTTCAGATACCCTCTCTTCAGATTATGAAAGATGCAGTTTGAGCGAAGACGACTGGATCCAGACCTGGCTTGATCAGCTGAACTTAATCGACGAAAAGAGACTTACTTCTATTTGTCATGGTCAAACGTATAAAAAGCGGATGATCAAGGCATTTAACAAGAAAGTTAAACGACAAGAGTATCAAGTTGGGGATCTGGTGATCAAGCACATCATCCTACCACAAGGTGATCCCAGGGGCAAATGGACCCCTACTTACGAAGGGCCATTTGTGGTTAAGAACATTTTCTCGGGAGGAGCTATAATTCTAACCACCATGGATGGTGACGACCTTCCTCACCCCGTCAATGCAGACATAGTGAAAAAATACTATGCATAATCAAAGACCCGCTAGGTCGACTGGCCTAGGCAAAAATAAGGGCTTCCCGGTGAACCAAAAGGGTTCAAGCAAAAGTAAGGGATGAAAATGAAAAAATATGTACATCCGGCAAGTCGAAAACCTGAAAAGGCGGCTTGGGCAAAAAGGGGTATCCCGGTGGACTGAAAACCCGAAAGGGCAGTCCAGGAAAAAATTAGGGATTAAAGCGTAACACTATGTCTCATTGGATCATCTTGCAACCAGACTTCGGTATCGACTGTCAAGCTCGGACGGCACTAATCAATCTGATCTACCTTCAACCAAGTAGCAAAGTGATGAGATGCTCGAGGATATAAAGGAAATAGCAGAGTTGGAACCCAGTGGGATTGTTCACATAGCTGTTTTTCTTTGTTTTACACAAACTGTATAAACTCTATTGTTCGGCTGAGTTCTCTTACTAGGACGTCAACCTCTTGTACAAAAACGCATATTTTCAGGCCAAACTTCAAAGTCAATACAATTCATTTTCACAAATAAATTTCAAACTGTTTTCATTTTTCATTTTTGTTTTGCAAAGAACGTCCAATGTTCATTTTTGATATATGCATTTGACAATGATTGCTGCTCATAAATATTTACATGCGAACCAAAAGATGATTAATCGTAATATCAGGAACAGGGGCAAATAAGAATTGTCCAGACCTTACAGTTGCTCTGTCCACCAGGTACAGGGATAAATTTAGCTGAAGAATATGACTAAGGTACATTCACTCCCCGCAGAGTAAGAGAAAGACAGTAGTGTTAATTCTCCCCAGTTGAGGCTCGCAACCGCGAATGAGTCGGTAAAATTATCCCCAAGCAGAGTTTATCCATCATCAGCACTGGAAAATTACCCCCAGTGGAGTTTGGAAAATTATCCCCAGTGGAGTCAAGAGAATTGTCCCCCGGTAGAGCTTAAAAGATTATTCCCAGTGAAGTCGCAATTGGAAAATCATCCCCAACGGAGTTCATTCCTTTCACAAACAGAAACTCAATTCCCAACAGAGTTTCATTATCGCCAACAACGGTAATTCATCCCCGGCTGAGGTTATTCTTCCAAATCAACAGATCCTCCGGCAGAGCATGCCCTCTCAACAAAGTCATTTCCTCATCAGTTTATTCCCCAGCAGAGTTATTCTCTCCTACAGGATCATTCTCACAAACATCTTCATTCACTATCCCCAGCGGAAACTAAGAATTCAACTCTTTTCTCCAGCAGCAATCCAGGATTTATTTTCCCCAGCTAAAAACATCACATTTCCATACATCATGACATGCATACACATCATACAACACAGTCTCATTTATTTTGAGAACATCATTGCCTGATACATATCATGCATTACATACGGATAACCTTTACCTTTCAGGAAAGATACGATCAAATCCTCACAAAATTCAAGCTATGAAGCTTTTACCTCAGTTGAATAACGGATGACTGAAGTTCCTAAATGTCAGTAGATATTTTTTCCTCAGTTGAATAACGGATGACTGAAGTTCCTAAATGTCAGCAGATATGATTCCTCAGTTGAATAACGGATGATTGAAGTTCCTAAATGTCAGCAGAGATGTTTTTCTCAGTTGAATAACGGATGAATGAAGTTCCTAAATGTCAGCAGAGATGATTCCTCAGTTGAATAAAGGATGACTGGAGTTCCTAAATGTCAACAGAGATGTTTTTCTCAGTTGAATAACAGATGACTGGAGTTCCTAAATGTCAGCAGATATGTTTTCCTCAGTTGAATAACGGATGACTGAAGTTCCTAAATGTCAGCAGAGATGATTCCTCAGTTGAATAACGGATGACTGAAGTTCCTAAATGTCAACAGATATGTTTTCCTCAGTTGAATAACGGATGACTGAAGTTCCTAAATGTCAACAGACATGTTTTCCTCAGTTGAATAACGGATGACTGAAGTTCCTAAATGTCAGCAGAGATGATTCCTCAGTTGAATAACAGATGACTGAAGTTCCTAAATGTCAACAAAGATGTTTTCTTCAGTTGAATAACGGATGGCTGAAGTTCCTAACTATCAATAGAGATGATTCCTCAGTTGAATAACGGATGACTGAAGTTCCTAAATGTCAAAAGAGATGTTTTCCTCAGTTGAATAACGGATGACTGAAGTTCCTAAATGTCAACAGAGATGTTTTCCTCAGTTGAATAACGGATGACTGAAGTTCCTAAATGTCAACAGAGATGATTCTCAATAGAATAAGGATGACCGGAGTTCCTAAAATTCAAACAGAAACGACTTACAAGTAGAATAACAGACGACGTAGCTCCTAAAATTCTATTTCTTTCAACAAAGATCAGCCTTCCCCAGCGGAATCTTCCTCAACGACCGAAATACAAGCTCTCGCTAAGGAATCTCTTATGCGACCGACACTCCTTTAGATGGCATCTTTAAGCCCATCTCCCGTCATCAGTCTCCAAATGGAGTCAATAAGCCCATTCCAGACATCATAAGACAATTACCACTTCACGCGAGTGCAAATTTTTGGGCACTCTAGTGTTCAATCATCTTCCACCTTCAGATCACGAAAGGCAGACAAGCCAATCTAAATCTTCAGGTTTAAGAAAATTGAACAGGGGCAGCTGTTGTACCCCAAAATTTTCCCTCCCATATTTCTCAAAACATTTCAAGAAATATCCTCAAGTTGCTCAAGGTAGTCCAAGAGTTGGCCAGACAAGCTGTCTCCTAAGGCAATCTACCTCAAATTAGGGTTTCATGTTGCTTCAAGATGCTTGAGTCCAAGTGATCCCAAATGCTCAGAAATGTCCTAATATGTTCTCAAGATCATCCATGTCAAGTTTCAAGCCTTGCAGAAAAAGTTTGCTCAGTCAATTGCTCAAAGGCCTGAAAATTGACTGTGCTAGGGCAAAAGTCAATTGTGGCCCACATATAGTCACACTTCAAGATTTTTTGTCAACATCCTCATTTTGAAGTATATTTCATCATTTGATCAAGTTTTGATCATGATTCATCAAGGATTGCTCATAATTCATCAAGACTCAAAACTTGCTAAATTAGGGTTTTGTAGGAAAAGTCAACTCAACTTTGACCAAGCATAACTTTCTCATACTTTATGAGAAATGACCCATCCAAAGCTCATTTTTAATAGGATTCCATTCCCTACAATCCATCTTCATCTCCCAAGTTCAAAACATGCACTCACAAGATGTTATGAATTTGGACATTATAGGTCATTTTGGAAAGTCAACAAAAACACATTTTTTGTCAAAGCTTCATACATGAGCATGGAATTTCAAAATGATATGGGACCAAAAGGGTTTCTTAGAGAACATCTCAAGATTTCTAAAAAGTCCAAGAACACCTCCAAAGAGTCAAAATTTAGGAAGTTATGCATTGGTGAAGTTGACCTTTTTTGCAAAATTGCCAAAAGTCAACTATCCCTAAAACTTCAATTTTTGCCAAATGGGCCCAATCTTTTTCACTTGTTTTGAGTTGGCAACATAGTCCACGAGCTCTAGCCTTTTCCACTTGTCAATATCTTATTTTTATTATTTATTTTGATTTTAATTTGAATTAATTCAATTTTAATCAAAACAAATCATATAAAATCCAAAATATTGAAAACCAAAGATTTTGTGATTGTTTCAGGTCTTATTACACAGCTAGCATTAAATCAAACTCGTATAAAGGCATGTGTGCACAAAAAGATTGGAAATAGGCCAAATTTGGAAAGTTTTCAAAGTGAATCAAATCAAATATCCAAATCATTGATGGGGGAAGATTGAGAGCAGTTATCAACCCTAATCCCTTCATTGATACATATAGAGGGCGTGCAGACTCAAAAGAAAGGTTGGAAACAGGCGCAAGAGGTAGAACAAAAACTAGAAAAAATCAAGAAAAGTGGTAGATCGAATTTTCACTTAGAGGCATCCTCAAGACTCTTTGCCTATCCTAATCGGTTCCTGGGAGTCTCGGCAAGCCAAAGCCATCAAAACGAAGCATTTTCAAGCCCCAAATCACACTGTAAGTCGCTCACGATATAGCTCTTTTCTTGAATTCGAATAGCATGATTTAGGCATTATTAGGATGAATTAATCATATATTGTTGATCTATGAGACATTTGCAAGCTTCATGCATTGATTAATTGCATTTATATGGCCTGTACTAAAATTCACCATGGCTAGGGTTCGTAGCTCCGTTTTAGGGTTTTTGCTTGTACATGAAATTGGCCTTGATAAAAGGTACCATCGTGTTCGAAGGATGAGACAAATCTAACAATGGCCTTGGTGGTCATTTATATCACGTGTATGTGATTTTGAGAATTGACAGGGCTGTAGCGACGGACATTGTCCGTAGGTATAGGTTCCCAAACTTTTAGCCACAGAGAGAGGAAGGGGACGAAGACGTCGCTTCACCTGATTTGGCCATTTGAATTTCGCGCGGAATATTTTATTATATTATTTGTTTTATATATTATTATTGTTATGTGTTTTATGTATAAACAGAAGCGAATGGTGCAGTGGTGAATGTAGCATTGACAATTGTTCCAGGACCTGGGTTCGAATCCCAAGTTTCCCAGTTCTCCATATTATTTTCCTTTTTAGGATCCAGCGTGCTTACCAACCAGGGGTCCACCATATGTCCTCATCATCAATCATGCCAAGTGTCATATGGCCAAATCTGATGGCCATCCAGGAGGGAACACCATGAGCCAAGTCATATGCATCACACTGGATCTCAAAGGTCAACGTGGACCTCACCATTTTGGGCCCAGATCTGACTATTTGCACCCCCATTATTCAGGCCCATTTTCTCTTTTCTATTTTCTTTTCTATTTTATTTTATTTATTTAACTTATTTAATTTATTTACTAACCAATTAAATTATTTTCTTTTTGTCAAAAATCACAAAAAATATACTTTTCATAAATTAGGTCTAGATTTTATTTTTATTAAAAAATTAATTAATTTAATTTGGTTTGTTAAAATTAGATAATTTTAATTCTTTTGTACATAATTAAAAATAATTAGAATAAATAGGTTTTATTACTAACTTAATTATTATTTTTTCCTAAAATAATCAAAAAAAAACAAAAATAGGTCTTGTAATTATTTTCATTAATTAATTTAATCACTAATTAATTTAGCATTTATTTTTAAAACTTAATCCTTTTTCTTAAAAAATATTAAAAACAAAAAAAAAATATTTTCTTTTTTTCATTAGGATAGAAGGGTCAAAACCCGAGTTCACATTCGATCTAATTTATCATCGCGCGCTTTATTTTAGTTTTTACCCCAATTATTGTATATGCTCACAGTTTGTAATAATTTTAATTAGGGATTTATTTTTATCGCTTTACTTTTCAAGGGTTTGTTTTTGGCTATGTAAATACCTGAAGCCTTGTAATAGCGTAGTTTAAATTCCGCACTTTAAATTCCGCAAATTATTAACTGTTAGATGTTTGATAATCGGATGCAAGACAAGAATGTATGACTAATTTTAAAACAGTTAGATCACCCTAAATGTGCAAAGATAAAATAATCTGAAATTGAATCATTCGCACATGCGCACTCCTAGGGTACACTCCCACTTGGTTGCCTTCGGTAAACGGTCATTGAGTATAGGATTCTTTAGTGGTCGTCCTTTTGTCTAAAGATTAAAGTAGCCTCGGAAAGGTTGCCTCGGATATTGTTGCCTCGGATAAATTGATCTAAGACATTAGGGTTACTACTAAGACGTCCTAACATTGCTTTAGTGACTGTACGTCCCTTTTCGAATTGACCCTCAAACTCCAACGACGGTGCTACCTACTCATTAATAGTGGAATAGCACTGTCTAAACGAAACGAATACAGAACGGTTGTTTTTTCGAGTAGGTAGATTAGTTCTTAAGTACTTGCTCAATCAAAACAAACTTTTTCACACTTACACTCCTTTACAAACAAGTTTTCAAAAACACTTCATTACACTCTTGAAGACAGAAGCAAGAGTTAAATCGAAGTTAAAACAAAAACTTTTCAAAACCCACAAAACACAAAGAAAACAATTTTGAAAATGATGAGCAAGTACCTAAGAGCCCGTAGATAACTACGGATAGAAAGGGTGCTAATACCTTCCCTTTCTATAATCTACCCCCCGTACTCAGAAATATCTCGAAAAAGGAATTTTTCTGTGCTTTTTTCCTTTCCTTATTGGATAAAATAAAAGTCGGTGGCGACTCTTGCTTACCGCGACAGTTTGCAAACACAAACGCAAAATGCAAACCAGCAAATTCCTTAAAAAATAGGGAAACACGTCCCGGTTCTGGCCACCATATCACACTAGGCATATCTATTCTCGAGCAGACACCCTTTACAGGTTTGGAGATAGCTCCTAGGCCAAAGGATATTTCTTCAGCCCTACATCTAAAAATGGCTGATGTAGTATCTAACTGGGAGATTCAGAGTGGGGTTAAAGGTTTCTTGGCTAAGTTTTTGATCGATCAAGCTCAACAGTTCTGGGATAGTTTAGACTTTCAAGCATTTGAAGACATCCTGGCTCTCCTCATCTATGGCTTGGTTCTGTTCCCGAATCCAGATTCTTTCATCGATATGAACGCAGTCAAGATCTTCATGTCTCGTAACCCAGTGCCTACTCTCTTGGGTGATATTCTGCATGCTCTTTATACCCGTACTGTAAGGAGAAGGGTAACCCTCATGTGTTGTACATCGCTGCTGGCGAGGTGGTTTATTTCTCACCTCCCCAAATCTGTATTGAAGAATGAGGAAGGTGTAGGTTAGGCTTACAGAATCATGTCCCTTGCTCATACGGACATCCTTTGGAGCTCCAAGGACATGGAAAGAGTAGCTGTCATTAATCGGTGTGGGGAATACCCCAATGTTACATTGCTTGGAATTAGAGGAGGAATAACCTATAATCCTTGTTTGGCTTTACGACAGTTTGGACGAGCTCGGAGAGACGGTCCTCATGAGCTGCTGCTTATAGATATTGTCTTTGACTACAAGGGGGATGTTGAGGGACATCTCCGCAGATTTATACGAGCCTGGGGCAGGGTGAACAGGTCTGACCCGCATGAGCTAGGACTGAAGACTTATCTCCCGATGCAACCTTATCTCTAGTGGGTTCGATCCCGTGCTCAAAAGCTGGGGATGCCATATGAAGCTGTTTTGCCGGTGATTATAGAGCATACTGATGAAGAAGGTGTTCCTTATACAATCCTCCATCCCTATATGCCTATTGATCTAGGGGCATTGAAGAGATCTTGGATCCAGTTGAAGGAAGAAAGGGATACCTACAGAGAGAAGTATCATGAGCAGGAGCGGAAGATCTTGAAGCTTACAAGACAGCTTGAGAATGAGAGGACAATCAACGATTATGTCAACACGAAAGGAAAACGACCATGGGAGCGCTGATGTCTTTTATTGTTTCTAGTTTAGATTTGCTTTTTAGTATTTCTTTTGTAACGCTTTAAAGGCATTTGTTAAACATTGTTTCAAGTTTTAATCTAATAAAGTGTGTTTTATTTTGGTTTACAAATTTGAATCTCCCCAAGTCTTTGAAATCATTTCATACGCATTCCATTACCATGCACCTCATTACAGGTACCCTTACAGGTTTCTCATCTTCTTCACTGTTTATTTCAGCACAACATGTCTTCTGAAACACCTACTGATCAAGCTATCAATGCTCTTCAAGCTCAGAATGCTCAGTTCCAGGAGATGTTCTTGAACTTGGCCAAGAGTCAACAAGATTTGAAGACTCTTATCTTGAAAGACAAGAAGAAGAAGAAGAAGAAGAAGGTGGTTCTGCTGAATATGGGTCACAGATTTGGGAACAGGTTGCGACAGGAAGTTGATCTATCGTATTCATTTGGAGGAGGAGAGAATCAAGAGGAAAGGAAGGCTCCTAGTCCTATGGTCTCCGACAATGACACTGATTTTGATGAAGAACAGTATCCTCCTGCTGAGGATAGGTACAAGCAACTTGAAGACCGTCTGAGTGCCATGGAGGTTCAGAAGGTTCATGGTCTGGACTTTGGAGATTTGGGTATGGCATCTGGGGTGGTGATCCCTCACAAGTTTAAAGCTCCTGTCTTTGCTAAGTATGATGGGGTATCTTGCCAAAAGCTACACCTCCGCTCATACGTCAGAAAGATTCAACCATATACTGCTGATAGGAACATGTGGGTTCATTTCTTTCAAGATAGTCTGTCAGGGACTCCACTTGAATGGTTCTGTCAACTAGAAGGAGCTAATGTCCGCAACTGGGAGGACCTTGCTGCTACTTTTTATAAGCAATACCAGTATAATGCCGACCTTGCTCCCACGCGTACTCAACTTCAGGGTATGTCTATGGGCGCGAGCGAAGGTTTTAAGGACTACGCTCAAAAGTGGAGAGATCTGGCTGGAAGAGTACAACCCCCGATGTCTGATAGGGAGTTGGTGGATATGTTTCTTGGGACTTTATATGGTTCATACTTCAATCATTTGATTGGTAGTTCATCGTCAGGGTTCACTGAATTGATAATGACTAGGGAGAGGGTAAAAGCTGGTATCAAAAGTGGCAAGATACCGAAAGGTGCTTCATCAAGTACAGAAAAGAAGCCTTTCAAGAAGGAATATAGTGTAGTTTATAGTTCAAGGAGCCAAAACCGACCTGAGCGCCGCCAAGCAGTGAATGTGGTGGTAATATCAAGACCTGTTGTTGCCCCGCAATGCAACAATCAGCAAAGGGTAGAGAGATCGCAAAGACAGTATACTCGGCTCAGTATGACTTTATCTCAAATTTTACCGCAGTTATTGAAAACCAACCTGGTGACTCTGAGGGAAGCTCCGAAGAATCCCAGTAACACATCTCCGCTGTATAAACCGAACGCCCGCTGTGCCTTTCACTCAGATAGCCCAGGGCATGATACCGATAATTGTTGGGCCTTGAGGAATAAGGTGCAAGATTTGATTGAAGCTAAAGAAATTGAGTTTGACGCACCAGAAAAGCCTAACGTCATAACCGCACCCATGCCCAAGCATGATCAGGGAGTAAATGCAATTGATGTTGATGATGAAGAGTCAGATTTCGACAGCTGGATTTACCCGACTACCGACGGTGGTTTGAATAATTGGACGGCGAAGGACTTCGTGCCCGTTTCTCTTATTACACAGTAATAGACTTTTGTTTTGAGACTTGTAACCGAAAATTTGAAACTTTACGGCCCGGTGCCTTGCCCGAGACACCGTGGCTTTGTTTATGAGGGCTTATTATGTGTCATTCCCATATATCATCAATAAAGCATTGGACGTTTTCTTGCATTACAAATTTTGCGCTCTTTGTTTTTCTTTTCTATCTTGCAAAACAGCTATTTGTCTTACACACCATCACATATCATAATACAGGTCTACATCCACTCTGGATCCCACTGATAACGACTCTGCTACTTCTAGTTATGACTTCGAAAATCCGATCAACCAAGCCGAGGACGAAGGTGAGGATGATTGTGAGGTGCCTGGGGAACTTGCTAGACTGTTACTTCAGGAAGAGAGGGCCATAAAGCCGCATGAAGAGGTAGTGGAATCAGTGAATTTGGGTACCGAGGAAGACAAGAAAGAGGTTAAGATCGGCACAAATCTAGAGCCTAGGGTTAAGCAACGGATGACATAGATGCTGCGTGACTATGTTGAGATCTTCGCCTAGTCTTATGAAGATATGCCTGGGTTGGATACCGATATTATGGTGCACCGCCTGCCCACCAAGGAAGACTGTCCTCCAGTAAAATAGAAGGTTCGCCGAATGCGCCCAGAGATGTCTGAGAAAATCTAGGTTGAGGTTATGAAACAGTTTGATGCCGGTTTTATAGCTATCATTTCTTATCCATAGTGGGTTGCCAACGTGGTTCCGGTGCCGAATAAAGATGGTAAGGTTCGTATGTGTGTGAACTATAGGGATCTGAACAGGGCGAGCCCCAAGGATGATTTCCCTCTGCCTCATATCGACGTTCTGGTTGACAACACCGTACAACATAAGGTCTTCTCCTTTATGGATGGTTTTTCCGATTACAATCAGATTAAGATGGCTCCCGAGGATATGGAGAAGACAACCTTCGTTACGCAGTGGGGTACTTTTTGCTACAAAGTCATGCCTTTCGGGTTGAAGAATGCTGGGGAAATGTATCAACGCGCCATGGTCGCCTTGTTCCACGACATGATTCATCATGAGATTGAGGTATACGTTGATGACATGATTACAAGGTCCCAGACTGAGGAAGAACACCTCGACCATCTTCAGAAGTTGTTTGACAGGTTGAAGTTGTACAAGCTGAGGTTAAACCCGAACAAGTGCACCTTCGGGGTGAGATCTGGTAAGCTGCTGGGTTTCTTCGTTAGTGATAAAGGTATTCAAGTGGATCCTACAAAGGTGCAGGCTATACAGGAAATGCCATCTCTCCGAACAAAAAAAGAAGTCATAGGCTTTTTGGGACGGTTGAATTACATTGCCCGATTTATTTCGCACATGACTGCTACTTGTGAGCTGATCTTCAAGTTGTTAAAGAAAGATCAAGTGGTGAGATGGAATGATGAATGTCAAGCCGCTTTCAAAAGGATCAAAGAATATCTCCAAGAACCACCTATTATGATGCCTCCAGTTGAAGGGAGGCCTTTGATCTTATACTTGACAGTACTCGACAATTCAATGGGGTGCGTGCTGGGGCAGCATGACGAGTCTGGCCGAAAAGAGCATGATATTTACTACCTTAGAAAAAAGTTTACCGACTACGAGACCCGATACTCGTTGCTCGAGAAAACTTGTTGCGCTTTGGCATGGGCTGCTCGCCGGCTGAGACAGTATATGCTGACTCACACTACTTTATTGATATCAAAGATGGACCCAATCAAGTATATCTTCGAGAAGCCTTCCTTGTCCGGAAGAATAGCAAGATGGCAGATGATCTTGAATGAGTATGACATTTAATACACGATTCAGAAAGCAATCAAGGGAAGTGTGTTGGCAGATCATTTGGCGCATCAGCCTGTAGATGACTACCAGACCATGAACTTCAAATTCCTGGATGAGAACATCATGTTATTGACCGACTGTGAGAAACCTGGACCGGATGAAGGACTTGAGGAAGGATCCTGATGGTCTATGTACTTTAATGGAGCTTCAAACTCTTTGGATAATGGCATTAGCACCGTGATCATATCTCCTGAAGGCTGTCATACTCCGTTCACCGCCCGATTATGTTTTAACTGCACCAACAACATGGCGGAGTATGAAGCGTGCATAATGGGCCTTCGAGCAGCCATTGACCTAAGGATTAAGTTCTTGAGTGTGTTCGGAGATTCCGCTCTCGTGATTAGTCAGATCAAAGGCAAGTGGGATACGAAACACCCAAATCTTATTCCTTACAAGGAGTATGTATTGAAGTTGCTCCCGCACTTTGAGGAGATAACCTTTGAACACTTCCCCAGAGAGGAGAATCAGTTAGCGGACGCGCTAGCTACTATGTCTTCTATGTTCAAGGTCAAGTGGGACAATGAGGCTCCCCGGATTACCATCGAGGGGTTGGATGAACCTGCACATTATTGTGACATTGAGACTGAAGAGGTAACAGATAAACCCTGGTTTCACGAAGTAAAGAGGTATCTTGAGGCTCAAGAGTACCCCGAGGGTGCATCTGTTAATGATAAGAAGTTTCTGAGGAGGTTTGCGGCAAAGTTCTTCATCAGTAATGGTATCCTTTACAATCCTAACCATGATTCCACCTTACTGCGATGTATGGATAAGAACGAGGCAGAAAGGATCGTGATAGAGTTACATGAAGGTACTTTCAGAACTCATTCTAGTGGACATACCATGGCAAAGAAAATCCTACGGGCAGGATATTATTGGTCTACTATGGAAGCCGACTGTTATCAACATTCTCGGACCTGTCACAAGTGCCAAGTCTATGCTGATAAGGTGCACATACCTGCAGTTCCTCTGAACGTCTTAACGGCTCCTTGGCCCTTTTCAATGTGGGGCATCGACATGATTGGCGAGATCATACCTACTGCGTCCAACGGGCTTCGTTTCATCCTGGTAGCTATTGATTATTTCACGAAGTGGGTTGAGGCAGCTTCCTTTGCTACAGTGACCAAGAACGTCGTGGCACGGTTTATTCAGCCCAATCTGATCTGTCGATATGGTGTACCAGAGAGGATCATTACAGACAACGGTACAAATCTCAACAATACAATGATCATCGTGCTCTGCAGGCAGTTCAAGATACAGCATCACAACTCTTCTCCCTACCGGCCAAAGATGAATGGGGCTGTCGAAGTGGCTAATAAGAACATCAAGAAGATTGTGCAGAAGATGACGGTGACATACAAAGACTGGCATGAGATGTTACCATTCGCTCTTCATGGGTACCATACCTCAGCACGGACGTCAACAGGGGAAACACCCTATTCCTTGGTATATGGCATGGAAGAAGTCTTGCCCATTGAAGTTCAGATACCCTCTCTTTGGATTATGAAGGATGCAGGTTTGAGCGAAGACGACTAGATCCAGACCCGGCTTGATCAGCTGAACTTAATTGATGAGAAGAGACTTACTGCTATTTGTCATGGTCAGGCGTATCAAAAGCGGATGATCAAGGCATTTAACAAGAAAGTCAGGCGACAAGATTATCAAGTTGGGGATCTGGTGATCAAGCATATCATACTACTTCAAGGTGATCCCAGGGGCAAATGGAACCCTACTTACGAAGGACCATTTGTGGTTAAGAACATTTTCTCAGGAGGAGCTATAATTCTAACCACCATGGATGGTAACGACCTTCCTCACCCGGTCAATGCAGACATAGTGAAAAAATACTATGCATAATCAAAGACCCGCTAGGTTGACTGGCCTAGGCAAAAATAAGGGCTTCCCGCGAACCAAAAGGGTTCGGGAAAAAATAAGGGATGAAAATGAAAAAACTGTACACCCGACAAGTCGAAAACCTGAAAAGGAGGCTTGGGCAAAAAAGGGTATCCCGGTGGACTGAAAACCCAAAAGGGCGGTCCAGGCAAAAATTAGGGATTAAAGCGTAACACTATGTCTCATTGGATCACCTTGCAACCATACTTTGGTATTGAATATCAAGCTCGGACGACACTAATCAAATTGATCTACCTTCAACCAAGTAGAAAAGTGATGAGATGCTCGAGGATATCAAGGCAATAGCAGAGTTGGAACTCAGTGGGATTGTTCACATAGCTGTTTTTCTTTGTTTTTCTTTGTATAAATTCTATCATTCGGCGGCGTTCTCTTACTAAGACGTCAGCCTCTTGTACAAAAACACCTATTTTACAGGCCAAACATCAAAATCAATACAATTCATTTTCACAAAGAAATTTCAAATTATTTTCCTTTTTCTGTTTTGTTTTGAAAGAACGTCCAATGTTCATTTTTTATATATGTGTTTGACAATAATTGCTGCTCATAAATATTTACATGCGAAGCGAAAGACAATTACTCTTAATATTAGAAACAGGGGCAAACAAGAAATGTCCAGACCTTACAGTTTCTCTATTCACCAGGTACAAGGATAGAACTAGCTTAAGAATATGACTAAGGTACATTCACTCCCCACAGAGTAAGAAAAGGAAGTGGTGTTAATTCTCCCCAGCTGAGGCTTGCAACCGTGAATGAGTCGGTAAGAGTCTCCCCAAGCAGAGTCTATCTATCACCAGCGCTAGAAGACCATCCCCAGTGGAGTCCAGAGGATTATCCCCAGTAGAGTCTGGAAGATTATCCCTAGTAAAGTCGCCACTAAAAGATTATCCCCAACGGAGTTCATTTCTTTCACAAACAGGAAATTCATCCCCAACAGAGTTTATCATCTCCAGCAACGGTAATTCATCCACAGCCGAGGGTATTTCTCCAAGATCAGCAAATCCTCAGCAGAGCATCTCTTCCCCACAGAGTCATTCTCTCATCAATATATTCTCCAGCAGGATTATTCTTCCAATCATCTTCGATTGTTATCCTTAGCGAGCGAAACTCCTTCATTATCCAACAACAGTCCGGGATTTATTTTCCCTAGTTAGAGAATATCATAAAAAAACATTACATCATAACATGTACATACGCACCATACAAAAAAATCTCATTTATTTTGAGAACATCATTGCTTGATACATATCATGCATTACATACGACTAACCTTTACCTTTCACGAAAGATACAATCAAATTCTTACAAAACTCAAGTTATGAAGTCCGGGTACGACCAGATAGTATCTTGATTTCTACAGCATATTGTGAAGCCCGGAGAACAACCAGATAACAGTATCATAATGTCGCGAAGCCTGGATTACGACCAGATAGTTGTACCTCTTAAAAGTAAGCTATGAAACTCGGATTCGACCGGATAATAGTTTAATCCCCAGCAAGCCGTGAAGCCCGGATTACGACTGGATATAAGCTCATCAAGTTACCATGAAGCCTGGATTTGACCAGATAGTGGTATATCATAAACATAAGCCGTGAAGCCCGGATTACAACCGGATAACAGCTCAGCAAGTTATTGTGAATCCTGGATCACGACCAGATAGCAATACAAGACCATGAAGCCTGGATTACGACCAGATAGCAATACAAGACCATGAAGCCTGGATTACGACCAGATAATGGTAGAAGACGTTGTGAAGCCTGGATTACGACCAGATAGCAACCAAGAATACAACGAAGCATGGATTACGACCAGATAGTGGTATATCTTTAATACAAGTTATGAAGCCCGGATTCGACCAGATGGTATCTTGATTCCTCCAAACACCATGAAGCCTGGATTTCGACCAGATAATGGTATGAGACACTGTGAAGCCTGGATTATGACCAGATAACAGTAAGGGATACTATGAAGCTTGGATTACGACCAAATAGCAGTTTACTCAACCGATTACTATGAAGCCCGGATCCGACCGGATATTAGTAGGCCCAACAGTCAAAGGGAAGCCCGGATGCGACCGGATAACCACTTGATTTCTTCTGAGGCCTGGATTTCGACCAGATAAGAAATGAGGTATTGTGAAGCCTGGATTACGACCAGATAGCAGTACAGAACACCATGAAGCCTGGATTCGACCAGATAATGGTATGAAACATCGTGAAGCCTGGATTACGACCAGATAGCGGTACAAGACATTGCGAAGCTTAGATTTCGACCAAATAGCAATTTTACCTGGACAATTACTAAGAAGCCCGGAGTCGACCGGATATTAGTATGCCCTAAATTCAAGTTGAAGCCCGGATGCGACTGGATAATAATTGAATTCCTTCTGAAGCATGGATTACGACCAGATAAGAATTAAGAAATTGTGAAGCCTGGATTGCGACCGGATAGCAAGTTTAATCTCATCTCCCCAGTAAGTCACTATAAAGCCTGGATCACGACCAGATAGCAGTCGGCCTTATCACTATGAAGCCTGGATTACGACCAGATAGTAGTTCATTCCCACCTCTTTAACAGAGATGATTCCTCAGTAGAATAACGGACGACCGAAGCTCCTAAAATTCAACTTTTCCCAAGAAACAGAGATGATTCCCTAGTAGAATAACGGACAACCGAAGCTCCTAAAATTCTATTTCTCTCAACAAAGATCAACATTCCCCAGCGGAATCTTCCTCAACAACAGGTACAAAAGCTCTCGCTAAGGAATCTCTTATGCGATCTATAATCCTTAGGATGGCATCTTTAAGCCCATCTCCCATCATCAATCTCCAAATGGAATCTTTAATCCCATTCCTGACATCACGAGTCAAGTACCACTTCATGCGAGTGCAAATTTCTGGGCACTCTAGTGTTCAATCATCTTCCACCTTCAGATCACGAAAGGCAGACAAGCCAATCTAAATCTTCAGGTTTATGAAGATTGAACAGGGGCAGTTGTTGTACCCCAAAATTTTACCTCCCATATTTCTCAAAACATTTCAAGAAAGATCTTCAAGTTGCTCAAGGAAGTCCAAGGGTTGACCAGACAAGCTCCCTCCTAAGGCAGTCTACCTCAAATTAGGGCTTCATGTTGCATCAAGATACTTGAGTCCAAGGGATCCCAAATTCTCAACAATGTCCTAATATGTTCTCAAGAACATCCATGTCAAGTTTCAAGCCCTACAGAGAAAGTTTGCTCAGTCAATTGCTAAAAGGCCTGCAAATCGACTGTGCTAGGGCAAAAGTCAACGGTGGCCCACATACAGTCAAACTTTAAGATTTTTTGGTCAACATCCTCGTTTTGAAGTATCATTCATCATTTGATCAAGGGTTGATCATGATTCATCAAGGATTGCTCATAATTCATCAAGAATCAAAAGTTGCTAAATTAGGGTTTTGCGGGAAAAGTCAACTCAACTTTGACCAAGCATAACTTTCTCATACTTTATGAGAAATGACCCATACAAAGCTAATTTTGAATAAGATTCCATTCTCTACAATCCATATTGAGCTCCCAAGTTCAAAATATGCACTCACAAGAAGTTATGAATTTGGACATTATAGGTCATTTTGAAAAGTCAACAAAAACACCTTTTTTGTCAAAGCTTCATACATGAGCATGGAATATCAAATTGAGATGGGGCCAAAAGGGTTGCTTAGAAGACATCTCAAGATTTCTAAAAATTCCAAGAAAACCTTCAAAGAGTCAAAATTGAGGAAGTTATGCATTAGTGAAGTTGACCCTTTTTGCAAAATTGCCAAAAGTCAACTATGCCTAAAACTTCAAATTTTGCCAAATGGGCCCAATCTTTTTCACTTGTTTTGAGTTGGCAACATGGTCCATGAGCCCTAGCATTTTCCACTTGTCATTATCTTATTTTTATTATTTATTTTGATTTTTATTTGAATTAAATCATTTTAAATCAAAACAAATCATATAAAATCCAAAACGTTGAAATTCAAAGATCTTGTTCTTGTTTCAGGTCTTAATGTCCAGCTAGCATCAGATCAAATTCGTGTAAAGGCATGGTGTGCACAAAAAGATTGAATTAATCCATTTTTGGAAAGATATTCAAGGTGTATCAAATCAAAATCAAACTCATTGATGGAGGAAGATTGAGCACATTCTTTCAACCCTAATTCACTCCTCAATACATAAGGAACATGTGCAGACCCAAAACTAGGTTGGAAAGAGGCGTGTCATCAAGAACAAAACTTGGAAAAAACAAGAAAAAGTGGTGAATCGAATTCCTAGTTACAGGAAATTTCAAGATCCTTTGACCATCCCAATCGTTTCCTGAGGTCATCAACAAGCAGAACCAATCCAGAATAAGTGTTTTCAGGCCCTATATCTCGCTGTAAGTCCATCACGACATTGTTTATTTCTTGAATTCGGTTTGCATGATTTAGACATTGATAGCATGAATTAATGATATATTCTTGATCCTTAAGACATATGCAAGCTTTCTGTGATATTTGATTGCATTTTCATGGCATATATTAGATTTCACCATTGTTAGGGTTTTATGGCTCGATTTAGGATTTCTTCATATAGGCAAAATTGGGCCATGAAAGGGCCACCATTGAACTCAACAGGTCTAGACAGATCCATCCATGGCCTTGGTTTTCATTTATCACGTTTGTATTGAGTTTTGAGATTTACAGAACTTGCAGCTGCGGACAAACGTTCGTAGGTAAAAGTTTGGAACTTTTACCAACAGATCCAAGGAGGAAGATGACTAGCTGGCGAGCAACCATTGGCGTGTTCAAATTTCCGCGCGCTGAATTGATATATGTGGCCTTTTTAATATTTGATTATTATTTTTTATTATTATAACAACTAACATAAATGGCCCAATGGTAGCCAGGCAAGCGTTAAGGCGTTGGGGAGCTTGAGGTCAGGGGTTCGACCCCTGCCTCCAACGTTTGTATTTTTCTTGATTTCTTTCTACAGAACTCATGCGTACACAAGCCATGGGACTACCATAGACCTCACCATCCAATCAGCCAAGCGTCCTGAGGGCCAGATCCAAGGGCCATCAACGAGGGAATACAATAGGCCATGGTCAATGCATCCCAGCGAATATGGCAAGTCAACGTAGGGGCTTCTCTTTTGGGCCCAGAAATCTGATTCTTGCACCCCCTTAAGCTACTAATTACAGGCCCAAGTTTCTATTTCTTTTCTTTTTTATATTTAATTTTATTTATTTATTTTATTTTACTAACCAATTAATTATTTTTTTTATCAAAAAAATCATAAAAAAATAATACTTTTCATAAGTTAGGTTTAGATTTTAATTTTTTATCAAAAAGATTAATTGATTTAATTAGATTTTTAATATTAGATAAATTTAATTGTTTTGTATATAATTAAAATTAATTAGAACAAATAGGTTTTTATTTCTAATTTAATTATATTTTCTTTTCTTAAAATAATCAAAACACAAAAAATAGGCCATGTAATTATTTTTATTAATTAAATTAATTAGCTAATTAATTGTACATTTAATTTCAAAACCTAATTCTTTTCTTAAAAATAATTAAAAACAACAAAAAAACAATTTTTCTTTTGATTAGGTTAGAATGGGTCAAAACCCCAATTTCTTCCCGATCTTAATTTCATCGCGCGCTTTATGATTTTATTTTTATCCTATTATTGTAACTGCTCACAAGTTGTAATAGTTTAAATTAGGGCTTTATTTTCATTTATCGCTTTATTTCTTTAAGGTTTTTTTTTGGGCTATGTAAATACCCGAAGCCTTGTAATAGCGTAGTTTAATTTACGCACTTTAAATTCCGCAAAAATATTAAACTGTTAGATGTATGATATTAGGATGCATGACAAGAATGTATGTTTAATTTTAAAACGGTTAGATAACCCTTAATTGTGCAAAGATAAATAATCTGAAATTGAATCACTCACACATGCGCACTCCTAAGGTATACTCCCACTTGGTTGCCTTCGGTAAACGGTCATTGAGTATAGGATGTTTTAGTGGTCGTCCTTTTGTCCAAAGATCAAAGTTGCCTCGGAATGGTTGCCTCGGATATTGTTGCCTCGGATAATTGATCTAAGACATTAGGTATTCTACTAAGACGTCCTAACATTGCTTTAGTGACCGTATGTCCCTTTCGAATTGACCCTCAAAACTCCAACGACGGTGCTACCTACTCACTAATAGTGGGATAGTGCTGTCTAAAGGAAACAAACATAGAACGATTCTTTTTTCGAGTAGGTAGATTAATTCTTAAGTACTTGCTCAATCCAAACAAACTTTTTTCACACTTACACTCCTTTTCAAACAAAGTTTTCAAAAACACTTCATTACACTCTTGAAGATAGAAGCAAGAGTTAAATCGAAGTCAAAACAAAAACTTTTCAAATCACACAAACACACAAAGAAGCAATTTTGAAAATGATGAGCAAGTACCTAAGAGCCCGTAGATAACTACGGATAGAAAGGGTGCTAATACCTTCCCTTTCTATAATCTACCCCCCGTACTCAGAAATATCTCGAAAAAGGAATTTTTTTTGTGTTTTTTTCCTTTCCTTGTTGGATAAAATAAAAGTCGGTGGCGACTCTTGCTTACCGCGACATTTTGCAAACAAAAACGCAAAACGCAAACCAGCATTCCTAAAAACAGTCCCGGTTCTGGCCACCGTATCACACTTAGGTACTGGAACCATATTAGTAACCCACTGCGGATAGGAGGTGACAGCTAAGAACCCTGCGTTGAACTGCTTCATAACCTCTGCTTTAATCTTCTCTGACATCTCTGGGTGCATACGATGGACCTTTTGCTTTACCGGAGGGTAGTCTTCTTTAGTCGGCGGACGATGAACCACTATATTCGTGTCTAGTCCCAGCATGTCTTCATATGACCAGGCGAAGATTTCAACATACTCATGCAACATCTGTACCAACCGCTGTTTGAAACTAAGCTCCAGATTTGCACCTATCTTAACCTCTTTTCTGTCTTCCTTTGTACCCAAGTTCACTGTCTCAACCGGCTCTTCATGAGGCTGTATGGCCCTTTCTTCCTGCTGTAATAGTCTAGCAAGTTCTCCGGGTACCTCACAATCTTTCTCACCTTCGTCCTCGACTTGGTTGATCGGATTTTCAAAGTCATAATGAGCAGTAGCATAACTGTTATCAATGGGATCCAGAGTGGATATTGATCTGCATTTGGATACGTGAGTGTATGTAAGAGCATAGATGTAAAGACAGAATAAAAGAAAAGAAAGACAGAGAGTGCAAAATTTGTATGCAAACGTCCAATGCTTTATTGATGTCATATGAAAATGAAACATGATAACACTCACAAATAGAACCATTATGCCCTGGGTAAGACACGTGGCTATATAGTTTATATTGTTTTTAAATTACATATCTGAAAAATCAGAAAGATAATTACTCCTAAACAAAAGTAATCAGTACAAAGTCCTTGGCAGTCCAGTTATTGAGTCTGCCGTTGGTAGTCAGGAAGATCCAGCTGTCAATGTCGGAATCACCATCATTGTCTTCAAGCGCATTGACCCCAGGATTGCTGATGTGTAGGGGAGGTCTGTTGTACCCCAATATTTTCCCCTAAGATCCATTCATCATACCATGTTGGTTTATTCACAACAAGATTACACTAGGATTCTTGGTTCCCCTCCCTACTTTGAGTTTTGCTCCTTTTCAGGGATTACCAAGCACCTTGACTTATGTTCCTTTTGTGATCATGAATATTGTTTTAATTTCTTCATTTAAATAATAAAATTCAATGTTGGTTTGTCTTGCTTGTTATCCATGTAGGTGAAGAAGCTACCCCATGGGTTCATGAGTTTATTTCCATGCCCTAGTCAATATATCTTGAGAAGTTCAAACCTCACCATTGGATTGGTTTTGGAAGGATTTGCATAGCAAGGTTGCTTTGGTTCATCACATCTCAAGGTTATTAGACTTGACTCAAAAGTACAAGGGGTTGATTGGAGAAGTTGTCATGTTTGGACAAAGCTTTGTTCCCATTGGTCACAAGAGCATATTTCTCTCAAATTTCAAGATATGGAAGTGGTTTTGGTAGCTATGAATCCTCATTATCATCCTCAACAACTTCTATTCACAAATCAAGAATATTGGTACAAGAATTTTGTTCAAGCTTGTCAAAGTTCCTCAAAGCCTTTTCTTGATCTATGAGCTAGGGTTTTGAACTTTAAAGGAGCATATCTTGCTCACCTTTTGGTATTTTTGAATTATTCCAAAGACATCATTCTCTTCAAAGGATTATCAACAAATCACTTCAAAAGTTCCAAAGAGTTTTCATGTGGAAGAAACTTGGTGAAAAAGAAAGATTACAAGTCCTCTAGATGAATCCCTAAATTTCCATGTGTGACTTCAAATGATCATAACTTGGTCAATATTTATCACCTTGAACCCATTATTTTTCCAAGATTATCTTAAGGATTTTAACTTTATTCCTTCTTTTATGTGCAAAGTGGGAAAATGAATGGAAGTTACCTTAAAGATGCAAAAGATTATAGGTCATTTCAGGAAATTTTTCCAACTTCAACAAGTCATAACTTGCTCAAATTTTGGAGATTTTGAATGATTCAAGTTTCAAAATGTCATTCAAGAGATCTACTTCATGCCATCTTTTTTGATCAAGAGCAAATTCCAAGTGGAAGGCCATGTTTAGATGCAAGACATTATAGGACATTTTTGATGAAGAATTTGAAATATTTCTAAGTATGGAAAGTCAACCCTTTTTCTTCAACTTTGACTCAATATAACTTTCAGCTCAAGCATCCATTTAACTCCGTTCTTTTTCCATTGCAAAGCTTGTAACCTCATCTTCCTAAAGCATCAAGAATCATGCCTTAAGACCCCTTGAGCTGAGAATGCCATTGTTTCAAAAATGGTAACTTGGAATTGAAGTTTCCTTGCAAGTCAGAATTTGAATTTCATGTTACAACCTCTAAACCTCAAATTAACACGAGTTTTGGGTCTAAACATGATTAGCCAACTTTCCCAAGTGGATTAGTGCATCAAAACACAAGAATTGGATGAGTTTTGGTGAAGTTTGGATCACACTTCACTTGTGCATCAGGTTTGCACGAATTCCCTCCAAAACGCATCATTCACTCTTCCTTTTGATCCCATTCATTTCTCCTATAAATGCATGAACTATCCCATTCATTTTCCCAAGCTTGGATAGCTAGAATCACCCTGCCAAACTTGCTCCATAAATCAATTTTTTGTAACTTCAAAATCCATTCTCGAGCCTTTTTCAATCCAATTTTTCCATCAATTCACCTTCCTTGATCTTCCCTGAAGCTAACCACATAATTAAATTCAAAAATCGTTCCCTATACTGCTCCATAGAAGTCTAGTTTCAGAGCTCTGCAACTCAACTTCAATAGGTAGATTCCTTCATCATTTCTTCAAAACTCTGATATCATTGTGTTGCTCTCATTGTCTTGGTTCTAGTTACAACACTTACCTTTTACTGGAAACACGTTTTGACCATGAAATTTCAAATCCATTTTCAAAACTTTCCTTCCAAATTGCTTGAGCTACAGTTTATATAAATTTGGCGCGAGGGTGTGGTTGTCTTTATCTTGAAGAGACGAAGCGAATGACATAGGTCTGAGATTCTGATTTTACAGTTTGAGAGATATGCAATTCGTGATGGCTGGAGGTTGAAGATGACCAACGTGTCATCTTCCAACCAATGAAGGCGCGCCATCTGTATTTTTCAAATCCTGATTTAATTAATGATTTTGTACAGTATTCACTAATGACCATGATATGCACAGCGCGCCAAATCCCTTGGATTTGATTACTAACGCGTTTTGACTCTCATCCAATGGTCCACATATTTTACTTTTATTTTCTTTTTCTGATTTTTATATTTTAATTGTTTTAAATTTCAAAAAATCATAGAAAATTCATTTTTAGTCCAAAAAATATGAAAAAATTATGAAAAATATTTTTGATTATTCTCTTTCAAATTTTTATTTTTTCACAATTTAATTTTGTGTTTTGGTATATTTTATAAATTTACACTTTACTTGATTTGTTTTAAATGTTTAAAAATACTTTTATACATTTTAAAATTCTGAAAAAATTATGGAATGATCCAATGATATTGTGACAAATACTGGTGACCTTATTTTATTTTTGTTTCTGAATTTACTATTTTTTACCATTTTTTGTTTATTTTACCTATTTATTTTAATTTTAAAAATATTTTCTGACTTTAAAAAATTACCAAAAAATTTGTAAAATTATTTGAGTCTTTTTCTGATTTTTCTATGGTCTTACTTTTTATTTCTTAATTAATTTGAACATAGTTGATATTTTTCTCTTTATTTTCTATTTTTAAACCCTTTTATGTATATTAAAATGTGATATTATTTTGTGACTATTTTCTGGTTGATCTTGGGTTAGATTTTGGATCATGAACTTTATTAACATCATTGGATCCATCGTGTTGAGTTTAACTTCAAAAAAATGGATGAATGATTTTAATAATAGTTTGATTAAAATTTAATTCAAATGTGGTTTGTATATTTTTCCCCATCCCTCTTCATCTCATCCCCTTCTTATTGCACTAGATGTTGTTGGAGCATGATCTCTATATCATGTCTCAAAATAAATGGTGGATAGATTGCTATTGACCGGCCTCAAAATAGGTGTGACTTCTATATAAGTCCACTTACTATTTCTTAACATAGCGCTAAATTTTGTCCCGATTCAAATAAATGATCATTCATGGCCCAAACTTATGATTGCAAGCCCAAGTATGTTAATTTTATCTCTTTGATCCAATAACCTTGAGATTCATTGTGTGGAGGCTTTGGTTCTACCAATCCTCTAATGGATCTACAACACCTTTAGTCAATGCGGATCACTTAAACATCGTTGATCATTAAATGGTACTTATGAGAATTCCAAATGGATGATATACTTGACAAAAAGCAAATGCAACTTATTGTGTGGAGGCTTTGGTTCTACCAATCCTCTAATGAGTTCCAAATGCAAGCTTCAAGATGGTCATCCAACTAACCACTAATTATTGACTTGTTTTACCGTATGCTTTCATTCTTTTTTATGCTTTAGGTACCATTTACTTTTAGCATTTACATTTCATTCCATTTTCATCTTTTCTCATTTGAGCATTTACTTTCTTGCCATTTTTACTTTGCTCACTTGAGCTTTTCTTTTCCTTTCTTAAGATACTTAATAATCAACATAAACCCTAAAATCTTTAATGGTACTTGGACTATTTGGTTACTATCCTTGGCATTATGGAGCATGTGACTTTTCTTGGACTTGGAATTAGAAACCTTGGCCTATCTTGGAGACTTTGTGACTTTATCTGATTATTTTATCTGGAGTTCTTGAGGTTCACCTCAAGATATTGGGTTGCTTGTTTGTTTTTGTGTGCAGGTTTTTTTTGTGATTACACCCTCTGTTTGTAATCTGGAATTCACCCGTATACAGCCGTTACTCTGCCCAATTTTTGTGAAGACTTAATACACTTGAAGTTTGGTTCTCACAAGAGGTCTAGTATCTTTGCTTGCTTGGTTTCAATCCAAAGAATGAGAATTCTATCTTGGCTCATAATGTCAAGTATTTGCTTCTTGTTGGTTAGATGGTTTTTATCCCTAGCTTTTACCTTATGCTTTAGGATAGTCTCTTCTTCTCCTTCCATCTTATTTAATTTCAAAATCTTCTTCCTCCTTTTGAAAACTCTTCTTGTTTTGAAACTTAAACTATTTTCATAATAAACTTGGAATTAGGTCCATGTATTTTCAAAACATTTTCATAAATAAACCCCCAATTAACTTAATGATACCTTGACATTTTTTGTGAGAAGACTAAAAGTCAATCAATCTCATTCCAAACCATCTTGCCATTTTGGATTTTTATCTTTAAAATTTTCTCAAAAGATTAGACTCTTGTCAATCCTTGTAGTGGTGCAAAAAACTATACTTCTACAATATGTAGTGAAGAGAGATATTTTCCACTTGGGTGTTGAGTGAGGCATTGTTGATTTTAAAATCCAAGCCATATCCTCCACTTTGAGATGATGCAAATTCTCCTTTCTCATGGTTGTGGGTAGCATGTATGTTTTCCACACGGACAATGATGATGATGTTTTATCTCATAAAATTAACCAACGCATTTGTGTTTCAAATTTTTAAAAGAGGAACTACATGTACCCTGATCCCCTATTGCACGAAAGGTGGTACGTAGGAACTAAAGGTTCGCAACCGCGGCGGGTGCAAAAATTATAAAATAATTACGCTTCTTTCCTTACCTCCGCCATCCACTTTTTATATACAACAGCTTTTATAGCCAAAATATACAGATTTTACAAAGAGGCTCCTGCGGAGTACCGTAGATGTTTAGGGTGCTAATACCTTCCCTTTGCATAACCAACCCCCTTACCTTGAATCTTTCCCCCTCTTGTTGGGTTATTCGCTCTTTTCCCATTCCTTTGGAAATAATAAAGCGCGGTGGCGATTTTTATTTTGATTTGTATAAAGTCTAGTCAATCTAATTTCTTAGTCTTAAACATTTCTACCGCTACATAAAAATGGCGACTTCACTGGGGAAAGATTGACCTCTTGCTGGTCCATCCCTAAGTGGGTTAAGCCTATCTTTGTTTATATCTTTATATGTGTTATTACTATTTTTGTGTTATATGTTGTATATATGTTTTGTCTGGATTTTCCTGGTTTTCAGGGTGCTTGGTGATTACTCATAAGTCCTATACCCGGACTTGGGCAAACTTTAAGAAAGGACGGGCGATATAGTCATGTTAACTTTGAGGGAGTAATACCAAAAAAGGATACATGAGATCCCCCACTCAGTGGAGGCCCCTTTTACTGTAGTGTCGTTTACCGAGTAATTGAGAAGACGTACTGCTTTCGACCTGGGAGCCTGCTGAAACTGAGGACCGTAGAATACCAAACCCATCTTGGCCTTTTAGGTGTAGTGCGAAAGCTATGACGGAGTAATCCGGAAATGGTTGTCACACGATATTACGCTCGGACGAGTCCTTCTTGAGAATATTACTAATTACCAAGTTAATCAGGAAGTTGGTAATATCCGAAGGAAGGATGTAGACTCTGGGAACCTCTAGAACCTTGTTCAGCAGGTGATAACTTTTAGACCAATACCTTATGGGTAGTACCTTCGACCTCATGCTCGTGAAGTTGAACCTATGAACCATATATGTGTGATCTTGTGTGTGATTGTGCATCATACATCCATGCACTCATAAGCATCTTTTGGAGAAATCTTATTTCAAGGGATTTTAAAGGTTGACTATTTGTGAATATCTCAGGTACTTTTAACCATGGATTCTGGAAAGAGAAAGACCGGGAAATACAATTTCAAGGATCCCAAGATAGATGAGTTGATCAGTCTAATCCCCGAGATCGAGTGTTCTGCAGACTTTCAAAAGAAGTATGGGTCCATTATTCCTCTCATGAAGCTGAAGATGAAGGAGGGTATTCTCTCGACCGTGGTCCAGTTCTATGATCCGATATATCATTGCTTTACTTTTCCCGACTATCAGTTGATGCCTACACTAGAGGAGTATTCTTATCTGTTGGATTTACCTGTTACCGATCGTGTTCCTTTTACTGGTTTGGAGGGTGAGCCAAAACCACATGAGATTGTTGCCTTGATTCACCTGGGGAAGTCTGAGGTGGAAGCCCATATGACTACTAAAGGGGGGATTAGAGGATTATCAGCTCAGTTCTTATTGGAGAAAGCTCGTTACTTTTCCAGAATGAAGAGTACAGTTGCTTTTGAGGCCATTTTTGCTCTACTTGCTTACAGGTTGTTCTTATTTCCTATTGTGGACAGGTTTGTTGACATTAATGCTATCAAGATCTTCATGATTGGAAACCCAGTTCCTACATTATTGGGTGATGTTTATTACTCTATTCATCTTCAGAATTTTTATCATGGGGGATGATTATCTGTTGCACGCCTCTGTTGTACCGGTGGTTTATCTCTCATATACCTCAGTCTGATGCTTTTTGGGATGTCAAGAAGGAACCCCGTTGGGCTCCTAAGATCATGGAACTTACTCATTCGGATATTGATTGGTATCATTGAGTTTACCAGGATATAGAGATTATTGACAGTTGTGGTAGTTTCGCCAATGTACCTCTTCTTGGTACAAATGGAGGAATTAACTATAACCTTGTTCTTACACGGCGACAGCTTGGTTATCCGATGAGGGATAAACCGAATATTATTCATTTGAGTAGTTTCTTTCTGAAGGATAGAGAAGACCATAGGGAATCTAGGGAGAAGATTGTGAAGTCCTGGCGTCACATTCATAAGAAAAGTAGGAAGGATTTGGGACCTAGGGGTGTTGTTTCTTTGGAGCCATATCTTTAATGGATCCGATCAAGAGCTATTCAGTTGAAGATGATGTATTCCCGGGAAACACCTATGCCTGGTCTGTTTGTGAAGACCACTTCTCCCCTATTAGATGATCTAGAAGAGCTGCAACTTACTTTGGTCAAGATGCAACATGAAAAGGATGCTTGGAAGAACAAGTGCCAAACTTTAGAGATTTCCTATAGAGAAGACTTGAAGGAGAAAGACGACTTGATTGAGATCCTTGAGAGTCAGGCCGTAGAATCTATGGAGAGGCAAGGGGATTTATTTTCTCATGGGCCTCAATCAGGTGTTGATCACTCACTTCCTGATTCAGATGATTGGAAGGAGATTGCCATCAGATATATGGAAGAAAACCAGAGGTTGAAGGCTCAGATTTCCAGGCTCACGGGGAAGCGCCAGCGTACAGATTGATCTTCATCAGTTCTTTTTCTCATGGTTTCAGATTTTATTTTCATCTTGTACTTGGGATCATTGAAACTTGTAATCCATTTTGGAGTTTTTATTTAAAAAAATTAAGTATTTCAAAAGCGTTATTACTTTGATGTTTGCAATATGTCTATAAATCTTTAAATCCCTTAAAATATTAAATAACAAAGTAAAAATAATCATGTGCATTGCATATCATGCATCATATTGCACATATTTCTTGAATTTTTTATGCATATCCAGGTGTCTTACCAAGCTTCTTTACTTCGTTTAGCAAGTTGACTCATCACTACAACACTCGGGCTAATCTCAAAAAGAAGATGGACAACTTAGAACAAGAGAATCGCGAGCTGCGCGAGGAAGTTTCTTCTTTGAAGGCCGGCATGGCCAATCTGAATGCTCTGATGGAAGGTCTGGTGGCTTCTCAGAATCAGCCACCGAGTGTTCAACCCCATCCAACAAGGGCAAATACTGAAGCTCCAACTGTTCCCGTATCTGCTACTTCGATTGTTGTTCAAAACCGTATGCCTCAAGGTTATCCATGGGGAATGCCATAGAATTTTGCACCTGAAGGTTTCAATCTTGGACCTCAAGATACTCCAGTGGTTCAGACCATTGTTACTCCAGCACCTCCTGTGGTGCATGTTGTTCATGTTGCGCCTCCTTCGGTGAATATGGTTTTGTTTGTTAATGATGATGTGTTTCGTCCTTTCCCTCCACCAAGTGAAGACTTGGGTCTTTATGACAGAATGGATGATTTTCAAGAGTAGTTTGACAAGATGTAGAGAGAGATGAAGGCCCTCAAGGGGAAAGAGCTATTTGGGCAGAATGTGAATGAGCTATGCTTGGTCCCAAATGTTAAGATACCTGCTAAGTTTAAGGTCCCAGAGTTTGAGAAGTATAAGGGAAACACTTTCCCTCGTGCTCATATGGTGATGTACGTGAGGAGAATGTCTACCCATACTGATGATCAACGTCTGCTGATTATCTTTTTTCAGGATAGTTTGACTGGTGCTGCGTTAAAGTGGTATATGAGTTTGGATAGCGCCAATATCCATACTTTTAATGATTTGGGAGAAGCAATCATCAAACAATACAAGTACAACATGGACATGGCGCCTGACCGTGATCAACTTAGGGCCATGGTTTAGAAAGACAGGGAATCGTTCAAAGAGTATGCGCAGAGAGGGCGTGATGCATCTGCCCAAGTGATTCCAATGATATTGGTGACAAATATTGTGACAAATATTGGTGACCTTATTTTATTTTTGTTTCTAACTTTACTATTTTTTACCATTTTTTGTTTATTTTACCCATTTATTTTAATTTTAAAAATATCTTATGACTTTAAAAAATTACCAAAAAATTTGTAAAATTATTTGAGCCTTTTTCTGATTTTTCTATGCTCTTACTTTTTATTTCTTGATTAATTTGAACATAGTTGATATTTTTCTCTTTATTTTCTATTTTTAAACATTATTTTTAAACCCTTTTATGTATATTAAAATGTGATATTATTTTGTGACTATTTTCTGGCTGACCTTGGGTTAGATTTTGGATAATGAACTTTATTAACATCATTGGATCCATGGTGTTGAGTTTAACTTCACAAAAATGGATGAATGATTTTAATAATAGTTTGATTAAAATTTAATTCAAATGTGGTTTGTATATTTTTCCTCATCCCTCTTCATCTCATCCCCTTCTTATTTCACTATATGTTGTTGGAGCATGATCTCTATATCATGTCTCAAAACAAATGGTGCATAGATTGCTATTGACCGGCCTCAAAATAGGTGTGACTTCTATATAAGTCGACTTACGATTGCTTAACATAGCGCTAAATTTTATCTCGATTCGAATAAATGATCATTCGTGGCCCAAACTTATGAATGCAAGCCCAAGAATATTAATTTGATCTCTTTGATCCAATAACCTTGAGATTCATTGTGTGGAGGCTTTGGTTCTCCCAATCCTCTAATGGATCTACAACACCTTTAGTCAACGCAGATCACTTAAAAATTGTTAATCATTAAATGGTACTTATGAGAATTCCAAATGGATGATATACTTGACAAAAAGCAAATGCAACTTGTTGTGTGGAGGCTTTGGGTCTACCAATCCCCTAATAAGTTCCAAATGCAAGCTTCAAGATGGTCATCCAACTAACCACTAATTATTGACTTGTTTTACCTTATGCTTTCATTCCTTTTTATGCTTTATGTACCATTTACTTTTAGCATTTACATTTCATTCCATTTTCATATTTTCTCATTTGAGCATTTATTTTCTTGCCATTTTTACTTTGCTCACTTGAGCTTTTCTTTTCCTTTCTTAAGATACTTAATAATCAACATAAACCCTAAAATCTTTAATGGTACTTGGACTATTTGGTTACTACCCTTGGCATTATGGAGCATGTGACTTTTCTTGGACTTGGAATTAGAAACTGTGATCGGTGGATCTGGAACTGACTGTTTAACGCTGGTTCGCGAAATGTCGCGGGAGCAAGAGTCACCACCGTCTTTTATTTTCTCCAAATGGAAAGGACAAAAGCACAGAAAAATTCCTTATAGAGATTGCTCTCGGTTCGGGAGGTAGGTTATAGAAAGGGAAGGTGTTAGCACCCTTTCTATCCATGGTTATCCATGGGCTCTTAGATACTTGTTCATTTGTGTTTTCAAAAATGGTTTGTTTGCTTTTCAACTGTGGGTTTTAAAAAGTTTCTTTGAAAATTCCAGTTCGACTCTTGTATCGGTCCTCAAGAGTGTTTGAAAAATTGCTTTCGAAAGCTTTTTGAAAAGGTGTCGGTGTGAAAAGTATTTTTGAATTTGTTTTTGAAATTAGGGAAGTCACTCCTGGGCTGATGTTGAAGAATAGATTTCGCTTCCGCTAGGGATGATAACTGCAAGAATACCGGCAGGAGAAGATGACTCCGTTGAGGAATAAACTTGGTAAATGGAAGATTCTGCGGGGAGAAAAATACTCTAGCGACCATGTTGGGGAGTGACATTCTGTGGAGGAGAGAGATGCTTTTGCTGAATTGTTGATAATAGCTTGCTGAGGATATCTTTGTTGTATTGAAAGTATGAATAGACTTCGCTGGGGATAAGAGAACTTCGTCGGGGACGCTCTTTCCATGGCTTTTGGCTGAGGATAACCCAGTTATATCCTGTTAAGGAAATAACTCTTTAAATAAAGTCGGGCGACGCGTTCGTGCTCTGCGAGGGATAAGCTTCCAGAATCTACTGGGGATAAGCTTGCTGCTTGGGGAGATGAATTCCAACTTTCCTGGGAAAACTGGATTGGACTCTCTTGGAGAAGTTTTGAATTGCGGGGGAAGTGATTCCTTTGAATGTTTGATATGCCGCCGGGGAACAATCTTTAGACCAAGACTGTCGGGGATGCTTGTTAAGAATATGTATGCTGCTAGGGAGATGTTGAGATCTGCTGGAGGATACCCAACTTCTTTAAGGTTTGATAGTAGCTTTGCTTGAGGAGAGTGCACTGACTGCTTACTCTCTGGGGAATTAAGATGTACTGGTTATGTTCTTCAATGGAACCTACCTTGATACCTTGAAGGACAGAATAATCAGATTGCTTAGACAACTCTTTATTGCCCCTGTTTCTGAAGTGGGAGAGGAAGGCCTATGAGGTGCTGATAGTTGTTGATGGACAAACCTTCTTCTGGCAGGCAGGTGATAAGATGACAGGACATAGTCGTACGCTTTGATCCCTAACTTTTGCCTGGACCGCCCTTTCGGGTTTTCAGTCCACCGGGATACCCATTTTTGCCCAAGCCGCCTTTTCAGGTTTTCGACTTGCCGGGTGTACAGATTTTTCATTTTCATCCCTTATTTTTGCCCGAACCCTTTTGGTTCGCCGGGAAGCCCTGATTTTTGCCTAGGTATGTCAACCTAGCGGGTCTTTGATTGTGCGTAGTATTTTTTTCGACTATGTCCACGCTCTTAGAATGCAGGGAGATGCCCCTGTCAGTAGTGCTTTGTCATGCCACCAGAAGCTGTTTGATCAAGCCAGATTCGTTGTTGAAATGCCCCAAGTGACTCCGGCGGAGATTTGCCCCAGGTGATGGACCATGATCATGTCATGCCCCTTGATTGGAAGTGCCTTTGTTCACTAGGCTTTCATCGTGCGAATTTCCCTGCTGTTCAAACAAATAGTCATATGCAAACAATGTTATATCAAAAATGCAAAGCTTATGTCTGTCTTGAAGATTTTGAAAATGCATTCTTTTCATAAAACAAGTGAATGTTTGTAAAACGTGATGTCAACTCCGTATTTTATCGCAAGCCTTAAGGAGTCAGGATACCTTTTGTAACAGTATGCTTTCGCACTAACCCATGCTTCAGCTAGGACTTTTAAGGGTTATAACGTAGCTTGGTTCACGGTTTAAGAAATAAAGGATAAAGGCTCAAAATATTTGTACCCACCCACTCTTCGTGATTTTCTTCAAACCTAAACTCAGCTGATCGTGCGTTAGACCTTGTTTGAGTCTTTGTCATGATGTTCCAATGATGGTTCAGATATTGATGATTTATTTTGAATAGGCAGTCATTTCCTTTTTTGTCGAGGGTTTGTAGGACCTCTTTTTTGATTTTGTTATCCCTGTTTTTTACCTGAACTGTTTCCTTTTTTGGAATTACAGTCAGCGGGATGCCCCAGTTTTGTAAGTCTCCTTCATGGGTTTTGACTTAATGGGCTTTTTATTTTGAGGGACGTAATGACTGCCTTTCTTTATTGATTATTCGGAACCATCACCGTCTTCTTTGTTTTGTAAGGACCTCTTTGGTGCCATTCGTTATGCACTTGGATCAACTGAGAGACTACCCTGCCCCAGGTTATGATTAAGGGTTTTAAATTTCGACAAGAAAAACTCCTACTTCTTTGGCTCAGAGGGGTTGACGAGGGATTATCTTCCTTATTACTCCAGTGTTTAGGAATTGAAACAATGCCTGTACCTCATCAGCGGGGTCTGTTCAAAAGCATACTGTAAGGATCGTGGTATCATTTTCGTCATCCTCCCTCAAGAGGCTTAGAATTATTAATCGAGAGTTGACATCAGAAAAAATATGAAAATAATTTGCGTATAGTGAATACGAATATATTGCTTCAAAACAGACATATGCGATGCATTAATGGAATAACAATGTTTAACATGAATAAATGTTTGAACAATCAAAGCACAACACAACTTGAACATTCGAATGAACAAAAGTTTCCTAGTCTCAGAGCTCGTCACTTCAAAAGGTGAGCCTTGGAGGGATGGTAGAAAAATTCAGCCTGACCATCTTGGGTGAATTCCAATGCCCCTTCATCAATCAGGTCCTGGATTTTGTTCTTCAGAGCCCAACACTCATTTGTATCATGTCCTGGACAGGCAGAGTGGTAGGCACACCTTTTATTGGGATCATAAGTAGGATGTGATGTGTTGGGATTCTGGGGATGAGCCCTTAATGTGATCAAATTCAATCTCAACAGGCGTTGTAAAGCTTGAAACAGCGACATGTTGAGCGGGGTGAATTGCCTCCTGGACTTGTCTGGCTGAAGCCGGTGAGGTTGATGCTGAATTTGTGACACTGGAGCCATTTGAGGAGCTCTCCTTTTATCTCCTTGTCTCAAAGGTGGTTGAACGATGACTGGTTTTTTACCCTTAGACATTTTCCCCAGTTCGTTACCCTGAAGCAGTTGGTTGACGAGAACCCCGAGCTCGTCTTGTCTTTGAGCTAACCCTTGAATGGCAGTCACCTGCCCCAGCATCTGGACCTTCAATGCATCCACCTCAGCTTGTAGGTGTTTCAGCCTTTCATCCTCAGCACTGTTCCTGACAAAAGTCTCCATGAGAAGTGTCCTCAACTCCTCCTGCCCCTTGGATAGGTTCAGGAGGATTTCCCCGAACCGGGTCTCTTGAGCGTGGGAGTCCTGGTTATCTTGTTGGGAAGCCATTGCTGAAATAAACAGCGGGAAAGGTAAGTGACCTGCAACAAGGGTACCTGTCATGCAATGATGTGTATGATATATATGCAATGTTTTCAAGGATCTCGCGGGGTAAACAAGAAAAATTGTTAGCATTTGAATCTGGTAGCTTGATTGAAGGAACTGCATATTGTTCAAGAGTCAAGGCTCACCATATCGAGTGGGTCATAGCCTCTGACAACCTTGGCTCGGGGAATCTTCTTTAAGTGTCAAAGCTCACCATATCCAGTGGGTCATAGCCCCTGACAATCTTGGCTAGAGGAAAATAAATCCTCTTTGCCCCTTGCTAGACGTTTGGTTCACCATGACCTGCATCACAAGCCCTTGAGATCCTTGAAATGGATTAGGATGTATGCAATGGTATGATGGTATGATGTCATGTTATGCGTGGGGTGATGTAAGTGAACCCTGTTATGAGTCCCAATTAAGGACTGTAAACCAAAACCTGCAAGAAACTCAAGTAAAACCTGTTATGAGCCCAATTAAAGACTATAAACAAAACCTGCAAGAGACTTAGTAAACCTTGTTATGAGTCCTAATTAAGGACTATAAACAAGACCTGCAAGATAATACACCCTATTATGAGTCCCAATTAAGGACTATAAACAAAACCTGCAAGTAGTTCAAGGGTCAGATAACAAGCATGCAAATAGTCAAGTACGAAGGCACACAAGTCATACAAGAGAAGCCCTTAGAGTTTAGGCCAGCATGGGGTCTGGGTATTACCCTCTTGAAGTTGGTGGGCTCAACCTGTCTTATCAAAGTAACCGGGTTCTTAGAGGATCCCAATATCATTGACTACCCTCAATCGGTCATAACTCCAGCATCGCAATCTTTTCTTGCGGCCAGAACCATCACGAGAGTTTAGCCTCAATGGGCGTAGCATACTGCTACTGTTCTAATGGCCAAGTTGGGTCATTTAAGGTTCTAAGGTCTGTTGGTGCTTAATGACTCCTTGGAAGACCCATATTCTCCCCGTTTCAACACGAGGGATATCGGTACAGACCAAGGCGCCACACCAACGTAGCCACTGCTTCACCCATGTCGGTATACGCCGGACAGGTCCCTCACAGCTTATGCTACCTAAACAGGGTACCCCCAGATCCGGGTTAGGATCTATAGAACTCCCAAGCAACCCACAATTTAAAGCATACAAGGAAAACAATTGAAAACACAGTTATGAACTAACCCTAAGGTACACCTCACTTTAAGTTAATTCCCCAGCAGAGTCGCCAGTTCTGTGATCGGTGGATCTGGAACTGACTGTTTAACGCTGGTTCGCGAAATGTCGCGGAAGCAAGAGTCTCCACCGTCTTTTATTTTCTCCAAATGGAAAGGACAAAAGCACAGAAAAATTCCTTATAGAGATTGCTCTCGGTTCGGGAGGTAGGTTATAGAAAGGGAAGGTGTTAGCACCCTTTCTATCCATGGTTATCCATGGGCTCTTAGATACTTGTTCATTTGTGTTTTCAAAAATGGTTTGTTTGCTTTTCAACTGTGGGTTTTAAAATGTTTCTTTGAAAATTCCAGTTCGACTCTTGTATCGGTCCTCAAGAGTGTTTGAAAAATTGCTTTCGAAAGCTTTTTGAAAAGGTGTCGGTGTGAAAAGTATTTTTGAATTTGTTTTTGAAATTAGAGAAAGTATCTATGAGTCGTCTACCTACCCTAAAGAATTCGTCTGTGTAAATGTCCTTAAAAGTAGTGCCATCCCACCATTGAGAGGTAGGTAGCACCACCGTTGGAGGTATTCGGGTCAATTCGAGGTTCGGGACATGGTGATCACCAGAGCAATGGGAAGACACCTTAGAAGCTACCCTCATGCCAGGTTCCCGGATCATGAGGACTTACTAAGACATCCTCTACTCGACGATCACCTTTCGAGGCAAGGCAACAGTGAGGCGTACCCTAGGGGTGGTGTGTGATTTGTGTGTCATGTTCAGTTATTTTGTCTTTTGTCATGTCATTGGTGATCTATCGTTTGTTTTTATTTTTGTCCATACATTCTTTCATGCCTTTATTTAACAGTTAAAAATTGCGAGAAAAGTAAATTCTAAGCTATTACAAACGGCGCGGGTCCACATCGCCAAAATTAACCAGGACCCGATTTGACAGAAAAATAAAGAAAGTAAAGAAAAGTGCGAGAAAATTAAAAGGTTACATGGCCTTGGGAGAGATACATAAATGTTATAAATAAATAAAATAAATATGCGAATAAGAATTAAATCGAAACGAGGGCATTGGACCCTTTTTGCAAAATTAAATTAATGAGGAATTAATTAAAATTAAAAGAAAGAAAGAACTTGTTTTTTGGTATTTTTTAGTATTTTAGGATTTAATAGAAAAAAGAATTAATTAAAATAAATATTAACCCTAATTCTAGTGGCTTTTAATTTATTAAGAAAACATTGAATTTTAACCTAAATTGACCCTAATTTTTATATACAAATTTAATTATAAAAATAAATGTCTAATGTTTAATTATTATGGAATAAAAAAAAGATAAAAATTAATTAAACCCTAATTCTATGTTTTTTAGATTTTTATTAAAAGAATTAAAATTGCAACCTAATTTAAAACTAAATAATTATATACAACTTATTTATGGAAATACTAAAAATAAAAATATTTATTGTTTTTCTCTTTTCTGATTTTTTTTGATTTTTTTATGTTTTTTATGAAAATAATTAATTAATTAAACAAATAATAGTTAAAAGAAAATAGAATTAATTAAAATAAATAACATGGCAAACCTAGGGGGGTTGTAGTCCCCAACATGGAGGTATAACCCAAGTAATTCAGGCCCATCAACCTTGGTCCGTTTGACTTTCTCCAGGGAGTATGCTGGCGCGTTGACTGGGACTCACCATGTATCTTGGATCTGGACCTATGATTTGATGCAACTGGCGCGTGGACGGATAGATCATGAAGGTGTATGATTGTCCTTGATATTGAACCTGCATGGAATCAGTAAGTACAAAATAATATGAATAGGGTGAAGACCTGGGGCTCGAACCCAGGTCATGTACTTTGCCATCACTACGCCTTGCCAGCTGAACCAATTCACGCGTGTTAATATATGATAACGAATAAATATTATAAAAGAAAACAAAAGCATTAGTGGACTTTGCGCGCGGATTTTCAAACCAGCCAATCGTTGGCAGCCACGATATCATCTTCTTCGTTGGATTTTATTTTCCTGAAACGTAAACATCATAAGCAACGGTTTTCAAATGTTGCTGTAGACACCATACAAGAAAATAGCGATTAGCCACTGGACGCTCATAAATTGAGCGCGACCCTATCAATGAGTTCGTATGAAGGTCCTGGTTAGGATAGTCTAGGTCTTGTGTTCCAATTTTTCCTTGTTTCAAAACCCCTAATTCCAAGTCCTGTAAACCCTAGAAAACAATAATGGCCTAATCGCGTATAATGCATAAAAATACAATTGAGTCATTGGGTTAGCATCAGAATCAAATGACAAACATGAATCAAGCTTTAAATTTCACAAAGAATGCATGGATTAAGATGCACGACTATGAAATTTTTTGTGCACAGGTCCGGTTCGTTGTACCAATTCTTTGAGTTTTGATGAATGTTTGTGATTGGAAATCGTTCTATGAAGCTTCAGCAAGCTAATGAAACAAAAATCGTGCCTTGAATCGCCCTAGAATGAGGTTTTCAGTTTTGAGTTTCTTTGCAAAAATTTCAAGTTTGTGAATTGGTTTCTAGCGCAGCTCAATGGTTCTAAGGCATTAGGTTTTCGTTCTATGCTTATGTAGGAATGAATTAGGTTAAGAAATTTGATCCAAATCTTTGAATTGATGGAGGAATATTTGATTTTTTATGCCATAACTTTCAAATCTTTTCCATGCAAATTGATACCAAATCACATCCAATTGTATTGGTCCTTTCCATATCTGATCATGCACGTTTTTTTTGAAGATATTATATGCACAAAAAGATTGTAAAGCTTAGGTTAAATATTTTTCATGTATTTAATTTGATTTAAATGAATTATTATTAATAAAAATTCAAATAAATAAATAAAAAATGAAGAAATACTTCCCTTTGGGCCAAGTGGTCGTGCACATGCCATGGATGATGAATTATGGAAGAAAAATGGGCCCATTAGCAATTTTAGGTCATTTGAATCAATGTTGACTTTTCAAAATATCCAAAAATTTCCCAACTTCCACAAGGCATAACTTGCTCAATTTTTAAGATTTTCTCATGTTCTTGGGCATTTTGGAAAGGTCTTTGAGTCCTCTAACCAATGCCTTTGGTACCATGTCATTTTGATTTACCAATCTCAAGTTATGGCTTTTGACTTAAAGTCCCTTTTTGTTGACTTTTGAAAATGACCTATAATGTTGAAATTGATAACTTTTTGTGAGAGCATTTCTTGGACTTGAAGTATGAAGATGAGTTGTAGGAAATGTCTTTCTCTTCAAAATGAGCTTTGGATGGAATTTTTCTGATAATCCATGTGAAAGTTATGCCCTGGTCAATTTGCAGTTGACTTTTTCAACTGTCCAAATAAGGAAACTTTTGCATCTTGATGATTTTTGAGCCAAGCTTTGAGAATCATGATCAAGCATTGATCAAATGATGTTTGTGGCTTCAAAATGATATGTTGACCAAAAATTTGAACTTTTGACTGTCAAATGACCATTTTGCCCCTACAGTTGACTGTAGTGCAATTAGGGTTTTGACTGTGCAATTTTGTGCTGAAAGTCTTGAAACTTGGTATGAGGATGCTTGACCATTTTTGTAGGCATGTGAGACTTGATTGGACTCTTGAAAACTTCAATTTCTTGATCAGAACCAAAACCCTAATTTTGCCTGCTTAGGAGACCCTTACACTGTGCAACCCTTGGGGAATTTTGAAGCTTGACTTGGCAAATCTTTGAAGAATATGGGAGGGCAAATTTTGGGGTACAACAGTTGCCCCTGTTCAATCTTCTTAGACTTGAGGATGCAGATTGGCTGACGTGCCTTTCGTAATCCGAGAGTAGAAGATGATTGAACACTAGAGTGCCCAGAAATTTGCGCCCACATAGTAGCAGTGATGGTGGAAATGGGCTTACAGATGCCATTTAGAGGTTGATGAATAGGATGATGGGCTTATAGATGCCATCTGGATGTTGATCGCGTAAGAGATTCCTTAGCGAGAACCTGCATACCTGCAAAAGAAAAATGAGTACCTGTCATGTTGCAGGAGCTGATTTTCAGATGCTTGATATAGATGTGTCCTGACTGGTTACAAGAGCTGGATCTGGAGCTTCACAAGATGATGAATGAACCAGAGATGGTTACTACCTCAGCATGAACAGTGAGAGAACCTTGGGTGACTTTATCTTCAACAATGCTCGTTGAGAAAATCTTGGTGGGAATTACCATCTTCGCAGTATCGGGAAGAGAACCAATAAGCAATTATAATCTCAAAGAAAAACCTAAAATGGAATTATCATCTCACGCACCGTCGGGGAGAGAACCAATAGGAAATTATAATCTCAAAGAAAAAGACCTAAAATGGAATTATCATCTCACGCACCGTCGGGGAGAGAACCAATAGGAAATTATAATCTCAAAGAAAAACCTAAAATGGAATTATCATCTCACGCACCGTCGGGGAGAGAACCAATAGGAAATTATAATCTCAAAGAAAAACCTAAAATGGAATTATCATCTCACGCACCGTCGGGGAGAGAACCAATAGGAAATTATAATCTCAAAGAAAAACCTAAAATGGAATTATCATCTCACGCACCGTCGGGGAGAGAACCAATAGGAAATTATAATCTCAAAGAAAAACCTAAAATGGAATTATCATCTCACGCACCGTCGAGGAGAGAACCAATAGGAAATTATAATCTCAAAGAAAAACCTAAAATGGAATTATCATCTCACGCACCGTCGGGGAGAGAACCAATAGGAAATTATAATCTCAAAGAAAAACCTAAAATGGAATTATCATCTCACGCACCGTCGGGGAGAGAACCAATAGGAAATTATAATCTCAAAGAAAAACCTAAAATGGAATTATCATCTCACGCACCGTCGGGGAGAGAACCAATAGGAAATTATAATCTCAAAGAAAAACCTAAAATGGAATTATCATCTCACGCACCGTCGGGGAGAGAACCAATAGGAAATTATAATCTCAAAGAAAAACCTAAAATGGAATTATCATCTCACGCACCGTCGGGGAGAGAACCAATAGGAAATTATAATCTCAAAGAAAAACCTAAAATGGAATTATCATCTCACGCACCGTCGGGGAGAGAACCAATAGGAAATTATAATCTCAAAGAAAAACCTAAAATGGAATTATCATCTCACACACCGCCGGGGAGAGAACCAATAGGAAATTATAATCTCAAAGAAAAACCTAAAATGGAATTATCATCTCACGCACCGTCGGGGAGAGAACCAATAGGAAATTATAATCTGAAATGGAATTATCATCTCACGCACCGTCGGGGAGAGAACCATAGGAAATTATAATCTGAAATGGAACTATCATCTCACGCACCGTCGGGGAGAGAACCATAGGAAATTATAATCTGAAATGGAACTATCATCTCACGCACCGTCGGGGAGAGAACCATAGGAAATTATAATCTCAAAAGCGAACGTCTGAGAAAAACCTGATAACTTCTACTGAGTCTTCATCAGAAAAATCTGTTGGGAGTCGATTTAGCTGGACTAGAGAAGGCCTTGGACTGGATAAGAAATCTTTGGAGTCGATTAACTGAACCGGTCTAGGTCTTGAAATATGATTGAGAATTTAGCTGAATCTTTCCTGAAAGGTAAAGGTCAGTCATATGAAATGCATGATATGGATCAAGCAATGATGTTCTCAACATAAATGAGATTTGTATGATATAATGCGTCTATGCATGCTATAATGATGTATGTGGTGTTTTATGAATGTATGTTTTCGTCTAGGAAAGTAAATCCTTGACGGGTGCCGGGAAGTCACTCCTGGGCTGATGTTGAAGAATAGATTTCGCTTCCGCTAGGGATGATAACTGCAAGAATACCGGCAGGAGAAGATGACTCCGTTGAGGAATAAACTTGGTAAATGGAAGATTCTGCGGGGAGAAAAATACTCTAGCGACCATGTTGGGGAGTGACATTCTGTGGAGGAGAGAGATGCTTTTGCTGAATTGTTGATAATAGCTTGCTGAGGATATCTTTGTTGTATTGAAAGTATGAATAGACTTCGCTGGGGATAAGAGAACTTCGTCGGGGACGCTCTTTCCATGGCTTTTGGCTGAGGATAACCCAGTTATATCCTGTTAAGGAAATAACTCTTTAAATAAAGTCGGGCGACGCGTTCGTGCTCTGCGAGGGATAAGCTTCCAGAATCTACTGGGGATAAGCTTGCTGCTTGGGGAGATGAATTCCAACTTTCCTGGGAAAACTGGATTGGACTCTCTTGGAGAAGTTTTGAATTGCGGGGGAAGTGATTCCTTTGAATGTTTGATATGCCGCCGGGGAACAATCTTTAGACCAAGACTGTCGGGGATGCTTGTTAAGAATATGTATGCTGCTAGGGAGATGTTGAGATCTGCTGGAGGATACCCAACTTCTTTAAGGTTTGATAGTAGCTTTGCTTGAGGAGAGTGCACTGACTGCTTACTCTCTGGGGAATTAAGATGTACTGGTTATGTTCTTCAATGGAACCTACCTTGATACCTTGAAGGACAGAATAATCAGATTGCTTAGACAACTCTTTATTGCCCCTGTTTCTGAAGTGGGAGAGGAAGGCCTATGAGGTGCTGATAGTTGTTGATGGACAAACCTTCTTCTGGCAGGCAGGTGATAAGATGACAGGACATAGTCGTACTCTTTGATCCCTAACTTTTGCCTGGACCGCCCTTTCGGGTTTTCAGTCCACCGGGATACCCATTTTTGCCCAAGCCGCCTTTTCAGGTTTTCGACTTGCCGGGTGTACAGATTTTTCATTTTCATCCCTTATTTTTGCCCGAACCCTTTTGGTTCGCCGGGAAGCCCTGATTTTTGCCTAGGTATGTCAACCTAGCGGGTCTTTGATTGTGCGTAGTATTTTTTTCGACTATGTCCACGCTCTTAGAATGCAGGGAGATGCCCCTGTCAGTAGTGCTTTGTCATGCCACCAGAAGCTGTTTGATCAAGCCAGATTCGTTGTTGAAATGCCCCAAGTGACTCCGGTGGAGATTTGCCCCAGGTGATGGACCATGATCATGTCATGCCCCTTGATTGGAAGTGCCTTTGTTCACTAGGCTTTCATCGTGCGAATTTCCCTGCTGTTCAAACAAATAGTCATATGCAAACAATGTTATATCAAAAATGCAAAGCTTATGTCTGTCTTGAAGATTTTGAAAATGCATTCTTTTCATAAAACAAGTGAATGTTTGTAAAACGTGATGTCAACTCCGTATTTTATCGCAAGCCTTAAGGAGTCAGGATACCTTTTGTAACAGTATGCTTTCGCACTAACCCATGCTTCAGCTAGGACTTTTAAGGGTTATAACGTAGCTTGGTTCACGGTTTAAGAAATAAAGGATAAAGGCTCAAAATATTTGTACCCACCCACTCTTCGTGATTTTCTTCAAACCTAAACTCAGCTGATCGTGCGTTAGACCTTGTTTGAGTCTTTGTCATGATGTTCCAATGATGGTTCAGATATTGATGATTTATTTTGAATAGGCAGTCATTTCCTTTTTTGTCGAGGGTTTGTAGGACCTCTTTTTTGATTTTGTTATCCCTGTTTTTTACCTGAACTGTTTCCTTTTTTGGAATTACAGTCAGCGGGATGCCCCAGTTTTGTAAGTCTCCTTCATGGGTTTTGACTTAATGGGCTTTTTATTTTGAGGGACGTAATGACTGCCTTTCTTTATTGATTATTCGGAACCATCACCGTCTTCTTTGTTTTGTAAGGACCTCTTTGGTGCCATTCGTTATGCACTTGGATCAACTGAGAGACTACCCTGCCCCAGGTTATGATTAAGGGTTTTAAATTTCGACAAGAAAAACTCCTACTTCTTTGGCTCAGAGGGGTTGACGAGGGATTATCTTCCTTATTACTCCAGTGTTTAGGAATTGAAACAATGCCTGTACCTCATCAGCGGGGTCTGTTCAAAAGCATACTGTAAGGATCGTGGTATCATTTTCGTCATCCTCCCTCAAGAGGCTTAGAATTATTAATCGAGAGTTGACATCAGAAAAAATATGAAAATAATTTGCGTATAGTGAATACGAATATATTGCTTCAAAACAGACATATGCGATGCATTAATGGAATAACAATGTTTAACATGAATAAATGTTTGAACAATCAAAGCACAACACAACTTGAACATTCGAATGAACAAAAGTTTCCTAGTCTCAGAGCTCGTCACTTCAAAAGGTGAGCCTTGGAGGGATGGTAGAAAAATTCAGCCTGACCATCTTGGGTGAATTCCAATGCCCCTTCATCAATCAGGTCCTGGATTTTGTTCTTCAGAGCCCAACACTCATTTGTATCATGTCCTGGACAGGCAGAGTGGTAGGCACACCTTTTATTGGGATCATAAGTAGGATGTGATGTGTTGGGATTCTGGGGATGAGCCCTTAATGTGATCAAATTCAATCTCAACAGGCGTTGTAAAGCTTGAAACAGCGACATGTTGAGCGGGGTGAATTGCCTCCTGGACTTGTCTGGCTGAAGCCGGTGAGGTTGATGCTGAATTTGTGACACTGGAGCCATTTGAGGAGCTCTCCTTTTATCTCCTTGTCTCAAAGGTGGTTGAACGATGACTGGTTTTTTACCCTTAGACATTTTCCCCAGTTCGTTACCCTGAAGCAGTTGGTTGACGAGAACCCCGAGCTCGTCTTGTCTTTGAGCTAACCCTTGAATGGCAGTCACCTGCCCCAGCATCTGGACCTTCAATGCATCCACCTCAGCTTGTAGGTGTTTCAGCCTTTCATCCTCAGCACTGTTCCTGACAAAAGTCTCCATGAGAAGTGTCATCAACTCCTCCTGCCCCTTGGATAGGTTCAGGAGGATTTCCCCGAACCGGGTCTCTTGAGCGTGGGAGTCCTGGTTATCTTGTTGGGAAGCCATTGCTGAAATAAACAGCGGGAAAGGTAAGTGACCTGCAACAAGGGTACCTGTCATGCAATGATGTGTATGATATATATGCAATGTTTTCAAGGATCTCGCGGGGTAAACAAGAAAAATTGTTAGCATTTGAATCTGGTAGCTTGATTGAAGGAACTGCATATTGTTCAAGAGTCAAGGCTCACCATATCGAGTGGGTCATAGCCTCTGACAACCTTGGCTCGGGGAATCTTCTTTAAGTGTCAAAGCTCACCATATCCAGTGGGTCATAGCCCCTGACAATCTTGGCTAGAGGAAAATAAATCCTCTTTGCCCCTTGCTAGACGTTTGGTTCACCATGACCTGCATCACAAGCCCTTGAGATCCTTGAAATGGATTAGGATGTATGCAATGGTATGATGGTATGATGTCATGTTATGCGTGGGGTGATGTAAGTGAACCCTGTTATGAGTCCCAATTAAGGACTGTAAACCAAAACCTGCAAGAAACTCAAGTAAAACCTGTTATGAGCCCAATTAAAGACTATAAACAAAACCTGCAAGAGACTTAGTAAACCTTGTTATGAGTCCTAATTAAGGACTATAAACAAGACCTGCAAGATAGTACACCCTATTATGAGTCCCAATTAAGGACTATAAACAAAACCTGCAAGTAGTTCAAGGGTCAGATAACAAGCATGCAAATAGTCAAGTACGAAGGCACACAAGTCATACAAGAGAAGCCCTTAGAGTTTAGGCCAGCATGGGGTCTGGGTATTACCCTCTTGAAGTTGGTGGGCTCAACCTGTCTTATCAAAGTAACCGGGTTCTTAGAGGATCCCAATATCATTGACTACCCTCAATCGGTCATAACTCCAGCATCGCAATCTTTTCTTGCGGCCAGAACCATCACGAGAGTTTAGCCTCAATGGGCGTAGCATACTGCTACTGTTCTAATGGCCAAGTTGGGTCATTTAAGGTTCTAAGGTCTGTTGGTGCTTAATGACTCCTTGGAAGACCCATATTCTCCCCGTTTCAACACGAGGGATATCGGTACAGACCAAGGCGCCACACCAACGTAGCCACTGCTTCACCCATGTCGGTATACGCCGGACAGGTCCCTCACAGCTTATGCTACCTAAACAGGGTACCCCCAGATCCGGGTTAGGATCTATAGAACTCCCAAGCAACCCACAATTTAAAGCATACAAGGAAAACAATTGAAAACACAGTTATGAACTAACCCTAAGGTACACCTCACTTTAAGTTAATTCCCCAGCAGAGTCGCCAGTTCTGTGATCGGTGGATCTGGAACTGACTGTTTAACGCTGGTTCGCGAAATGTCGCGGAAGCAAGAGTCTCCACCGTCTTTTATTTTCTCCAAATGGAAAGGACAAAAGCACAGAAAAATTCCTTATAGAGATTGCTCTCGGTTCGGGAGGTAGGTTATAGAAAGGGAAGGTGTTAGCACCCTTTCTATCCATGGTTATCCATGGGCTCTTAGATACTTGTTCATTTGTGTTTTCAAAAATGGTTTGTTTGCTTTTCAACTGTGGGTTTTAAAATGTTTCTTTGAAAATTCCAGTTCGACTCTTGTATCGGTCCTCAAGAGTGTTTGAAAAATTGCTTTCGAAAGCTTTTTGAAAAGGTGTCGGTGTGAAAAGTATTTTTGAATTTGTTTTTGAAATTAGAGAAAGTATCTATGAGTCGTCTACCTACCCTAAAGAATTCGTCTGTGTAAATGTCCTTAAAAGTAGTGCCATCCCACCATTGAGAGGTAGGTAGCACCACCGTTGGAGGTATTCGGGTCAATTCGAGGTTCGGGACATGGTGATCACCAGAGCAATGGGAAGACACCTTAGAAGCTACCCTCATGCCAGGTTCCCGGATCGTGAGGACTTACTAAGACATCCTCTACTCGACGATCACCTTTCGAGGCAAGGCAACAGTGAGGCGTACCCTAGGGGTGGTGTGTGATTTGTGTGTCATGTTCAGTTATTTTGTCTTTTGTCATGTCATTGGTGATCTATCGTTTGTTTTTATTTTTGTCCATACATTCTTTCATGCCTTTATTTAACAGTTAAAAATTGCGAGAAAAGTAAATTCTAAGCTATTACAAACGGCGCGGGTCCACATCGCCAAAATTAACCAGGACCCGATTTGACAGAAAAATAAAGAAAGTAAAGAAAAGTGCGAGAAAATTAAAAGGTTACATGGCCTTGGGAGAGATACATAAATGTTATAAATAAATAAAATAAATATGCGAATAAGAATTAAATCGAAACGAGGGCATTGGACCCTTTTTGCAAAATTAAATTAATGAGGAATTAATTAAAATTAAAAGAAAGAAAGAACTTGTTTTTTGGTATTTTTTAGTATTTTAGGATTTAATAGAAAAAAGAATTAATTAAAATAAATATTAACCCTAATTCTAGTGGCTTTTAATTTATTAAGAAAACATTGAATTTTAACCTAAATTGACCCTAATTTTTATATACAAATTTAATTATAAAAATAAATGTCTAATGTTTAATTATTATGGAATAAAAAAAAGATAAAAATTAATTAAACCCTAATTCTATGTTTTTTAGATTTTTATTAAAAGAATTAAAATTGCAACCTAATTTAAAACTAAATAATTATATACAACTTATTTATGGAAATACTAAAAATAAAAATATTTATTGTTTTTCTCTTTTCTGATTTTTTTTGATTTTTTTATGTTTTTTATGAAAATAATTAATTAATTAAACAAATAATAGTTAAAAGAAAATAGAATTAATTAAAATAAATAACATGGCAAACCTAGGGGGGTTGTAGTCCCCAACATGGAGGTATAACCCAAGTAATTCAGGCCCATCAACCTTGGTCCGTTTGACTTTCTCCAGGGAGTATGCTGGCGCGTTGACTGGGACTCACCATGTATCTTGGATCTGGACCTTTGATTTGATGCAACTGGCGTGTGGACTGATAGATCATGAAGGTGTATGATGGTCCTTGATATTGAACCTGCATGGAATCAGTAAGTACAAAATAATATGAAGAGGGTGAAGACCTGGGGCTCGAACCCAGGTCATGTACTTTGCCATCACTACGCCTTGCCAGCTGAACCAATTCACGCGTGTTAATATATGATAACGAATAAATATTATAAAAGAAAACAAAAGCATTAGTGGACTTTGTGCGCGAATTTTCAAACCAGCCAATCGTTGGCAGCCACGATATCATCTTCTTCGTTGGATTTTATTTTCCTGAAACGTAAACATCATAAGCAACGGTTTTCAAATGTTGCTGTAGACACCATACAAGAAAATAGCGATTAGCCACTGGACGCTCATAAATTGAGCGCGACCCTATCAATGAGTTCGTATGAAGGTCCTGGTTAGGATAGTCTAGGTCTTGTGTTCCAATTTTTCCTTGTTTCAAAACCCCTAATTCCAAGTCCTGTAAACCCTAGAAAACAATAATGGCATAATCGCGTATAATGCATAAAAATACAATTGAGTCATTGGGTTAGCATCAGAATCAAATGACAAACATGAATCAAGCTTTAAATTTCACAAAGAATGCATGGATTAAGATGCACGACTATGAAATTTTTTGTGCACAGGTCCGGTTCGTTGTACCAATTCTTTGAGTTTTGATGAATGTTTGTGATTGGAAATCGTTCTATGAAGCTTCAGCAAGCTAATGAAACAAAAATCGTGCCTTGAATCGCCCTAGAATGAGGTTTTCAGTTTTGAGTTTCTTTGCAAAAATTTCAAGTTTGTGAATTGGTTTCTAGCGCAGCTCAGTGGTTCTAAGGCATTAGGTTTTCGTTCTATGCTTATGTAGGAATGAATTAGGTTAAGAAATTTGATCCAAATCTTTGAATTGATGGAGGAATATTTGATTTTTTATGCCATAACTTTCAAATCTTTTCCATGCAAATTGATACCAAATCACATCCAATTGTATTGGTCCTTTCCATATCTGATCATGCACGTTTTTTTTGAAGATATTATATGCACAAAAAGATTGTAAAGCTTAGGTTAAATATTTTTCATGTATTTAATTTGATTTAAATGAATTATTATTAATAAAAATTCAAATAAATAAATAAAAAATGAAGAAATACTTCCCTTTGGGCCAAGTGGTCGTGCACATGCCATGGATGATGAATTATGGAAGAAAAATGGGCCCATTAGCAATTTTAGGTCATTTGAATCAATGTTGACTTTTCAAAATATCCAAAAATTTCCCAACTTCCACAAGGCATAACTTGCTCAATTTTTAAGCTTTTCTCATGTTCTTGGGCATTTTGGAAAGGTCTTTGAGTCCTCTAACCAATGCCTTTGGTACCATGTCATTTTGATTTACCAATCTCAAGTTATGGCTTTTGACTTAAAGTCCCTTTTTGTTGACTTTTGAAAATGACCTATAATGTTGAAATTGATAACTTTTTGTGAGAGCATTTCTTGGACTTGAAGTATGAAGATGAGTTGTAGGAAATGTCTTTATCTTCAAAATGAGCTTTGGATGGAATTTTTTTGATAATCCATGTGAAAGTTATGCCCTGGTCAATTTGCAGTTGACTTTTTCAACTGTCCAAATAAGGAAACTTTTGCATCTTGATGATTTTTGAGCCAAGCTTTGAGAATCATGATCAAGCATTGATAAAATGATGTTTGTGGCTTCAAAATGATATGTTGACCAAAAATTTGAACTTTTGACTGTCAAATGACCATTTTGCCCCTACAGTTGACTGTAGTGCAATTAGGGTTTTGACTGTGCAATTTTGTGCTGAAAGTCTTGAAACTTGGTATGAGGATGCTTGACCATTTTTGTAGGCATGTGAGACTTGATTGGACTCTTGAAAACTTCAATTTCTTAATCAGAACCAAAACCCTAATTTTGCCTGCTTAGGAGACCCTTACACTGTGCAACCCTTGGGGAATTTTGAAGCTTGACTTGGCAAATCTTTGAAGAATATGGGAGGGAAAATTTTGGGGTACAACAGAAACCTTGGCCTATCTTGGAGACTTTGTGACTTTATATGATTATTTTGTCTGGAGTTCTTGAGGTTCACCTCAAGACATTAGGTTGCTTGTTTTTTTGTGTATAGGTTTTTTTTGAGATTACACCCTCTATTTGTAATCTGGAATTCACCCGTATACAGCCGTTACTCTGCCCAATTTTTGTGAAGACTTAATAAGCTTGAAGTTTGGTTCTCACAAGAGGTCTAGTATCTTTGCTTGCTTGGTTTCAATAAAAAGAATGGGAATTCTATCTTGGATCATAATGACAAGTATTGGATTCTTCTTGGTTAGATGGTTCTTATCCCCAGCTTTTACCTTATGCTTTAGGATAGTCTCTTCTTCTCCTCCCATCTTCTTTAATTTCAAAATCTTCTTCCTCCTTTTAAAAACTCTTCTTGTTTTGAAACTTGAACTATTTTCATAATAAACTTGGAATTAGGTCCATGTATTTTCAAAACATTTTCATAAATAAACCCCTAATCAACTTAATGATACCTTGACATTTTTTGTGAGAAGACTAAAAGTCAATCAATCTCATTCCAAACCATCTTACCATTTTGGATTTTTATCTTTAAAATTTTCTCAAAAGATTAGACTCTTATCAATCGTTGTAGTGATGTAAACAACTATACTTCTACAATGTGTAGTGAAGAGAGATATTTTCGACTTGGGTGTTGAGTGAGGCATTGTTGATTTTAAAATCCAAGCCATATCCTCCACTTTGAGATGATGGAAATTCTCCTTTCTCATGGTTGTGGGTAGTAGGTATGTTTTCCACACGGACAATGACGATGATGTTTTATCTCATAAAATAACCAACGCATTTGTGTTTCAAATGTTTAAAAGAGGAACTATGTGTACCCTGATCCCCTATTGCACAAAAGGTGTTACGTAGGCACTAAAGGTTCGCAACCGCGGTGGGTGCAAAAATTATAAAATAAATACGCTTATTTCCTCACCTCCACCATCCACTTTTTATATACAACAGTTTTTATAGCCAAAATATATAGATTTTACAAAGAGGCTTTTGTGGAGTACCGTAGATGTTTAGGGTGATAATACCTTCCCTTTGCATAAGCAACCCCTTTACCTTGAATCTTTCCCCCTTTTTTTGGGTAATTCGCTCTTTTCCCATTCCTTTGGAAACAATAAAGCGCGGTGGCGATTTTTATTTTGATTTGTATAAAGTCTAGTCAATCCAATGGCCTAGTCTTAAACATTTCTACCGCTACAAGGTCCTCCAGCCCGAGCGTGACGAGCATCCTTTTGAGCACCTGTAGTAAATCCCAAACCAGATTTGTCAGACGTGTAATAAATAACCGGGAGCTGACTCCAAATGGTAGACCCACCTTCTTCAACCACTGCTCGTGCATCCTTGAGAGAAGCCATCTTCGAGGGAGATTTGGTGACCTTTGGAGTACTGTCGGTAGTTTCTGCTGTAGCCATAATCTGAGGTACCTCTTCAAAGTTATGGCAAGGAGTCTCGATGAACTCGCCATCCATTTCCACGTACCTGAAGGAGTTCAAGTGACTGATCAAATACTCCTCTTCACCATGCACAGTGATAATCTTTCCTCTTACTGGGTACTTCAACATTTGGTGAAGGGTAGAAGTAACAGCCCCATGTATCCAAGGGCGTCCCAACAAGCAAGAATATGATGGTTTGATATCCATTACGTAGAAAGTGGAGTCGAAGGTCTGGGAACCAACTTTGATAGGGATATCCACTTCCCCGTGCACCATCCTCTTCGAACCATCGAAAGCCTCACTACTATATTGCTAGGCTTCAAGGTCAAGCCTTCGCAGTCCAATTTGTCCAGAGCTTTTTTAGGTAGCACATTCAATGAGGAGCCAGTATATACCAAAACATGGGCCAGAGTCGTGCCCCTGCATTCAACGGAAACATGAAGAGCATCATTATGCTTCCTCCCCTTTGGTGTCAGATCCGCATTGGAAAAACCCAAACCATTATCGGCAGTCAGACTAGCCACACAATCTTCAAACTGATCAGCAGATGTCTCTTGTGGCACGTGAGCCGTCTTCAGAAACTTAACCAAAGCCTTCGCATGGGCCTCGGAACACATCAACAAAGCCAACATAGAAATTTTGGATGGGGTCTGCCCCAGCTGCTCGACCATGTTGTAGTCGCTCTTCTTTATTATCTTCAAAATTTATTCCATTTATTTTTTAGAAGCTTCTGGTATGGTTACTGAATTGGCCTTTGTCAGGACAGGCTCAATCAGTATGTCTTTGCCTCGAGTCTTGACCGACTCGGTGATGGGAGGGTCAACAGGAGTGATTACTGGAATTGCAGTAGTAGTCTTGGGTGGAACCACAGCATGAATGATCACAGGTCCGGTAACAGTCTTCGGGGGAGAAATTTCAGGGGAGAACACTCTTCCACTTCTTGTTATTTTACTGGTTCCGGCAATATTGACAATGTCAGAATCAGCATTTTTAGCAATCTTGTCTTCAATGGCTAGCATGTCCTGCTTTATGCCGTGGTAATAGACATCAGCCCCATAGTTCCAAGGAACGGCTTTGTCCGAAGAGTATGGGATTGTCCCTGGCATGGTTATGATCAATGGAGTCACCATCAGAATTGATGTAATCCTGACGGGTCTCTTAGCGGAGGCCCTGGGAGGATTGGCGGAAATGGTTATGATAGCAATGTCTTCACAGGAAATAGTCGAAATAGGAGTCTTCTCAGACAGAATCTCTTTGTCATCCATCAGGTGCTGAACACTTGTCTTCAACAAAGGGCAACCAGTCGGTAGAAATGAACAAAGGTGGCAACCTTCATCACATCCCGGAAATAAATCGGCCTTTAACAAATTCCCTTTGATAGTCATGAGTGGGGTCACCAATTCTTCCACAGAAGTCACAAGCACATCTTCTTCAACGGTATTAACACCCCGACCATGTTTCGGCATAGGGGCAGTGATAATGTTGGGAGTCTCCGGGGGATCAAATTCAATCTCCTTAGCATCAATCAGATCTTGTACTTTGTTTTTCAAAGCCCAGCAGTCATTGGTATCATGGCCTGGACTTTCCGAATGGTAAGCACAACGAGCATTCAGTTTATAGTAAGTAGAGATGGTGTTAGGGTTCTTCGGAGCTTCCCTTAGAGTAACCAGATTCGACTTTAACAGATGAGGTAAAACCTGAGATAGCATCATGTTGATCTGAGTGAACTGTCTAGCTGGTCTTTCTGCTCTTGGCTGATTATTTCTTTCCTAAGCAGGTGCAGGTTTGGGAATCATAACAGCCCCTACCACCTGACGGCGCTCGGTTCGATTCTAATTCTTTTGATTATAGACAACATTGACTTCCTTTTTACCTGCAAATGGCTTCCTTACAGCACTAGAAGAGGCATCCTTCTGAATTTTTCCACTTCGGATTCTAGCTTCCACTCTTTCTCCTGTTAAGATCAATTCAGTCAAACCCGCCGATGAACTTCCAATCAGATGGTTGAAGAATGGCCCATTCAAAGTTCCCAGAAACATATCCACGAGCTCCCTATCAGCCAAGGGAGGTTGAACTCTTCCAGCCAAATCTCTCCACTTCTGAGCATAATCCTTGAAACCCTCGTTCGAACCCATAGATAGATTTTTGAGTTGTGTACGGGTGGGAGCGAGGTCTACATTATACTGATATTGCTTATAAAATGCAGCAGCAAGTTCTTCCCAGTTACGAGCATTGGCTCTTTCCAGCTGATAGAACCAATCCAGTTGTGTTCCAGATAGACTGTCTTGGAAGAAGTGAACCCACAAGTCTTTGTCAGCAGTATGAGGATGTATCTTCCTCACATAGGAACAGAGATTCATTTTAGGACAAGAGACCCCATCATACTTAGCAAATACCGGTGCCTTTAATTTTGGGGGGATGACAGCCCCGGAGACCAGACCTAACTCTTCAAAATCCAGCCCAGGAACCTTCTGGATTTCCATAGCACTCAGACGCTCTTCTAACTGCTTATACTTTTCATCAGCTAGAGGGTACTGCTCCTCATCAGTTTCATTGTCAGACTCTTTAGGACTAGGGTCCTCTTCTCTGGCTTCACCCTCTTGATTCTCTCCCTCTTTAGATGAAGAAGCTAAATCAATAACCCGTCTCGATGGCCCTCTGAACCTTCTGCTCATATGTGCCACACCGGCTGTCCTCTTGGTCTTTTTAGTGTTCTTCTTAACAATCAGAGCCTTCATCCCTTCCTGTCCTTTGGCCAGAGCCACAATCATTTGCTGGAACTGCGTGTTCTGAGTCTGAAGATCTTTCACAGTTTGTTCAAGAGTCATTGCAGAAATAAACAGTGGAGGAGATGAGAAGCCTGTTATGCAATGATATGTATGATATGTATGCAATGTTTTAGAGGGTTCTTAAAGGCTCAAATTTGCTTAAACAAAAAGGAACAAATGCGAATTGTATTAGTAAACTTGAATTGTTACAAAGAATGTATTTTGAGAGTACAATTAAGCAAAATAAAACAAAAAGAAGACTAGGTTTCCCATGAGCGCGTCCTCTTTGGCACGATGTAGGCGTTGATATTCCTCTCTTCATGAATCAGCCTAGTGAGTTCCAAGACCTTCTTCTTGCTGACATAGAATTGGGCTTCAAACGTATCCCGCTCTTCTTTAAGCTGAACCCAAGACTTTTGTAACTCTTCATGATCAGTTGGCATGTCTGGATGAAGAACAAGATGAGGAGTGTCTCCCTCGGTAACTGGTTCCACAATCATAGGTCGGATATCGATATAAGGCATCATAAGAGTTTGAGCGTGGGCTCGTACCCATATGAGATAAGGCTCGAGAGGTATGGAATTCTTATGCCCAAGTGTCTTGTTGTTAACCCTATGTACCATACTCCAAGCTTGTATGAACCTTTTGCGGTAACCCTGAACATAATTCTCATAGTTGAAGGTGATTCCATGAATGAGTGTATCATGAGGACCATCCCTTCTCGCATAACCAAACTGTCTTAATGCTAAGCAAGGGTTATAAGTGATTCCTCCCCTAATGCCTAAGAGAGGGACACTAGGGAATTCACCACAACAATCGATGATAGTAACATCTTCCGAGAACCGTGAACACCAATGAATGTCTGAATGCGTAAGGGGCATCAGTCGATGAGACCATCTTTTACCCTGTTCATTCTTCAAAGTAGATCTGAGTAGGTGCTAAATAAACCACCTAGCCAATAGAGGAGTGCAACACTGGAGGGGTCCCCCTTCTTTTTAGAGTGAGAGCATGCAGAGAGTGTAGAATATCCCCGAGTAATATAGGTACCGGATTCCGAGACAGAAAAACCTGGATTGTGCTCACATCTACGAGTTAATCCGCATTAGGGAACAGTACCATCCCGTAGACAAGGAGCACCAAAACCTCTTCAAAAGCTTGTAGATCAAGGGTATCCCAAAAATAGTAAGCCTTCTCGAACAGAAATTTAACCGGAATTCCTTGAACACTCTCTTTGGTTTCCCAATTTGTCACTATGTCGGACTGTTGTAAGGATATAGCTTTAGCAATTTCTTCAGGTTTGGGATGTCTTTCCGTACCTCTGAAAGGTAGCTGATCAAGAATGGGAATCCCTAATAACTGAGAAAATTCCTCCATAGTAGGCACTAACTAGTAATTAGGGAATGTGAAATAGTGATGCAGAGGATCGAAGAACTGAAACAACACTTTCAACATTTCTTCATCAGGTTTTGCAGTGACCAAGTTGAGCAACCGACCATGCTTTTCAGTTAAAGGAGAACTTTCGGGAATCCTTATTTCCAAGTCCCTTAATTGGGGATATACTTTCACTAGGTTAATCTGAATAGTGTTCCTGCGGGTGGATGCCATATCCTACAAAACAGAGCAAAGATGAGGCCTAGAAACCCTTGAAACAGTTAGTATGATATGCTATGGTATGATGTTTATGATGTCATGATAAATCACAGGTATAGAAAACATAGACAAATCACACCAAGTCCTTAGGTTTAAGGCCTGCTTGAGTTTTAAGGTCATACCCTCTTGAAGCTGGATTGGTTCAACATGTCCTATAAATATGTAACCGGGTTCTAAAGGGATCTCAATATCAGTGATCTTTCCCCCAAGCCTTGTTCAATCAAGGATTGACTCATAATTAAACAAAACTCAGAAGTCAAACCTCAATAAGTGTAGCATCAAGTATCTGTCGACCTTGGGCATACACCAAATCCGACCATCTCGCTACGTCCTACTGGCCAAGTTGTGAAATTAAAGGTTCTAAGGTCAGTTGATGCTTTATAACACCACGTGACGGCCCCGTACATCTCCCTAATTGACTCAAGGGTTACGGGTACCAACCAAAGTGCCACATCAACGTAGCTACTACTTCAACCGTGTCGGTATACCCTAGCACAACTCTCTCACAGTTTATTGCTACTTACCTAAAAGGTGTTTCACGATCCGGGTGTAGGATCAAATAACCCAAACAGTTCCCATAAATATAAATTCAGCAATACAATCAAGAGAAAGCAATTAAATATGACCTAGATCCTAAGGTTTACCCCACTTTATATTCTTCTCCCCAGTAGAGTCGCCAGTTCTGTGATACGGTGGCAGAACCGACTGTTAATACTGGTTTGCGTTTTTTGTTCGCAAATGTCACGGTAAGCAAGAGTCTCCACCGACTTTATTTTATCCAATCAGGAAAAGGAAAAAGAATAGAAAAAACCTTTTTCGAGATGTTTCTGAGTACGGGGGGTAGATTATAGAAAGGGAAGGTGTTATCACCCTTTCTATCCGTGGTTTTCCATGGGTTCTTAGGTACTTGCTCATTTTGAAAACTGCTCGTGTGTGCTTGTTTTGAAAAGTTTTGTTTTACTTTGTATTAACCCTTGTTTCTGTCCTCAAGAGTGTTACGTAGTTGTTTTTGAAAACTTTGTTTGAAAAGTGTTGGTGTGAAAAAGTTTTTGTTTGTTTGAGCAAGTACCTAGGAACTAATATACCTACTCGAAAAAGGTCTGTTCGTTTTCCTTTTAGACAATGCTATCCCATTATTGAGAAATAGGTAGCATCGTCGTTGGAGTTTTTTAGGGACATTCGAAGGGACAAATACAATCACAAAAGAAATGTTAGGAAAGGTTAGTAATCATCCTAAAGCCTTAAAGATCTTTTTCCGAGGCAACATCCGAATGGGTCATTTTAAATCTTTCGGGGCTATAGCACAACCACTAACAAACCTTATACTTCATGACCGTTTACCGAAGGCAACCGGAGTGGAGTAAACCCTAGGAGTGAGCATGTGCGAGTGTAATTTTCAGTTAATTTATCTTTGCACATTTAGGGTTTTCTACCGTATTAATTTTCAGTTTGTCTTTCCATACAATCCTATTAACATACATCTAAGCAGTTTATAGTTTGTGAAAATTAAAGCGAGAAAGTTAAAGTCCTAGCTATTATAGGACTTTTGCAGATACATAATTATTTTGACCGAAAATAAAGATGCGGAATTGAAACCCTAATTACTATTACAAACTGGGAGCAGTTATAATAATAATAAAAAGGAAATTAAAAAATATGTGCGGCGATAAATGCGAGAATTATTAGCAAAACCTAAAAGATCTAATTAAAAAAATGTTTAGGTTAGTTTTTTGAGAAAAAAATCAGATTATATACAAAATTAAACCCTAAGTCTAATTATTTTAAATTATGACAAAAGAAAGAATTAAATTGCCTTAATTTAATTAAACTAATTAATTAATTAAAGAAACAAAATATTTTTTTATGAAAAATGATTTGGGATGTTTTTTATGATTTTTTGATTAAATGAAAAAGTAATGATATTTGTGTTATTTTTAAAAATAAAATAATTAGAAAATAATTAAAATAATTAGAATAAAAAAGATAGAATGGGCCTGTTAGAAGCTGAATGAGGGTGTATGATGCTGAATTGCTTAGGCCCATGAAGTTGAGCCCATTCCATGCGTGTGATTCCCCGTTGTGCCAGCCTGGGAGTGCACCATAGTCCTTCCTTGGTTGAGGCGTTGGATCTGGCTAGCAATGAATCCAATGGCAAGATGGTGACAGCGTATGGGAGGCGCTTGGAAAGGCAATGCAAATAATATGTAGAAATAAAGTGAGAAAATAAAATTTGCTGGGACTTGGGATCGAACTCAGGTCCTCCCACTCAAATCAATACATGTCTTGCCATCTGGGCTATCTGCTTTGTTTGTTAGTATAATAAAAACAAATAATAATATATGAAAACACATGGATAAAAACAAAAATGCACGCCAGCATTTGAATGGACCAGTACCATGATGCCAAGTCATCGTCTCCTTCATTGAGATCGTCGTCTTAGGTATCACCTTTTACCTACAAACAAACGTTTGTAGCCATATCCTGTACACTTCAAACATCAAGAAATACGCATGATAAATGAAATTAAAGACCATGGTTCAACTTATCTTGATGCCACGAACACCATGGCATCCTTTTCTTGGCCTAATTTAGCCTGTAGAGAAAAAACCTAAAACGGCCATGAAAACCCTAATAATGGAAAACACACATACAAGCCTCAAAACTTCAATTAAACAATCCAGGCATGTTGCAAATACATCAATAATCACAATAATATCATTAAAATATGCTAATGATGCAAGAATTGTTGTAATCGATTTTGAAAAAGAAAGTAAACCGTATGAAGTCTAGGGGTCGATTCTGGGCGTGAGGATGTGTGAAACTGATCGTGTTAGCTTCAGAGAGGCTTCAGGAAACGATTGGGAGTATTAGAATGGCTTGAATTTCCTTCTAGGTCCAAAAACGATCCAGCACTTTTGTCCAATTTTTTTAGTTTTGGTATGGCGTTTTACGACTGCAAATCCTTGTGTTTTTGGCTTGTTCTTGCTCAATATATATCCTAGAATGAATTAGGGTAACAAAAACAATTTGAATCTTTGAAGATCATCAAGATTTGATTTGTTTTTTTTCCTTGCATCATATATTTCTAAATGCATCAAAATCATTCCAATTTGAGCCATTCCACCCTTGCACGATTTTATTTGGTCATGCTAGGTTGATTTGATTTAATTCCTACAAAAAAATTAGATCAAAATCAATCTTTTGTAGTTTTTGCCATTTATTTGATTTAATTTGTATTTTAAATAATAAAAAATCAAAAGAAAATAAATAATGAAGCAAATAAAGTGTGGATGCTGATTTGAGTCGTGTACCATGTCCCCAATAAGATTCAATCATGAAAAGCTAGGCCCATTTGACAAAAAATGCACTTTTGAGCACATTTGACTTTTGGCAATTTTGCAAAAATGGTCAACTTTGACAAGGCATATCTCCTCCAGTTTTAACCCTAGAGAGGTGTTCTTGGATTTTTTAGAAAGCTTAGTATGTTCCCTAAACAACCCTTTTGGTTTCATCTCAATTGGGTCTTCCATGTTCATGTAAGAAGCTTTGACCCAAAAGGTGTTTTTGTTGACTTTTCAAAAGGACCTATAATGTAGAAATTCATATCTTTTGATGAGTGCATATTTTGAACTTGTGGGCTGAAGATGAGTTGTGGGGAATTGCATATTATTCAAAATGAGCCTTGGATGGAAAATTTATGATAAAGTATGAAGTTATGCCTGGTCAAAGTTTGGTTGACTTTTCCTATGAAACCCTAATTTAGCAACTTTTGGGTTTTGATGAATTTGGGGAAATTCCTTGAGGAATCATGATAAACCCTTGATCAAATGATGGATATCTCTTCAAAATGTTGATTTTGACCAAAAATCTTGAAGTTTGACTGTATGTGGGCCACAGTTGACTTTTGACCTAGTATAGTTGATTTTCAAGCATCTGGGCAATTGACTGAGCAAACTTCTTGTGCAAGGAATGAAACTTGACATGGATGATCTTGAGAACATATTGGGACCATGGAAGGCATTTTGGACCTTTGTAGTTCCCACACCCTGATGAAAATGGAAACCCTAGTTTGAGGTACATTGCCTTAGGATAGAGTTTGTCTGGTCAACTCTTGGGTATCCTTGAGCCAGTTGAGGACCTCAATGGGCATGTGTTAAGTAAAATGAGAGGGAAAATTTTGGGGTACAACAACATGGATTATATTCACAGGAAAACTATTCAAGTCAATCTTGTATGGGTCCCTCCTCAACTTAAGGAGTTAGCATCAAGGATTCCTGAAAACTCTCCATTCACCGAAAGACATGGTTGCCTACTAAACTTGGTCACTTCCAACATTGATGAAGACATGATGAAGGTGCACTTTCAGTTCTTTGATCCCTTACACCATTGCTTCACATTTCCCGATTATCAACTTGTGCCAACTTTGGAAGAATTCTCCCAACTCTTGAGGATTCCCATTCTCAATCAACTACCTTTCAACGGTACAGAAAGAGACCCAAAGCCAGAAGAGATTGCTCAAGCTCTACACTTGCAATCATCTGATGTCACAACTAATTAGGAAACAAGGAGTGGTGTCAAAGGTTTCCTAGAAAAGTTCTTGTTTGAGAAAGCCCAAAATTGTTGGAACTCCTTGGATTTGCAAGCCTTTGAGGAAATTGTGGCTCTCCTCATCTACCGGAAAGGTAAAACATCGGTACAAAGGATCGTAAAATTGGACTAACATATTAAGGATGCCTTCCTTCATCTTGCGCTTCATGAGAGGTATAATGGACCCATACTTTTTCTGAAAATCCGTCGGGTTCTTGATCTTAGGAATTAAACTCTTCAGTTCTTCAATCTCGGGCTCCTTAAAACTAAAACTTCGAGTGTTTCTCCTTCCAAATTCCATAATAATAGTACCTGAGATGTCTGCAAAAATCATTCCTAAGTTCCTTGAAAAACAAGTTTTTTTATAAAAAATGTTGATGAATGCATGAATGAATGATAATGCAACAGTTACACACAAGTTCACAAACATGGGGTTCAAAGGTTCAACGTTTCAGCATGGAGTCAAGGGTAAAGCCCACCCCAAGGTATGTACTAACGTTTTAATCACACCTGTAAGACAAGGTTCTAAGAGTTCCCAGAGTCTACATTCCTCCTTCGGATATTGCCAACGTCTTGATTACTCAATAATTAGCAATATTCTCAAGAGAAACTCATCCGAGCGTAGCATCGCGTAACAACTACTTCCGAATTACTCCGTTATAGTCTCCGCGCTACACCTAAAGGCCAAGATGGGTTAGGGTTCTACGGTCCTTAATTTCTCTGGCTCCCAGGTCGAAAATAATAATGTCTTCCCGATTACTCGGTAAACAAATATTAAGTTCAAAAGGGCCTTTCATTGAGTGGGGGATCTCATGCCTCCTTCTTCGGGATTACTCCCTCAAAGTTAACATGACTGTACCGCCCGTCCTATTCTTAAGTGTAACTTAATCCGGGTATAGGATTCGTCCTTTGCAAAAACCCAAACAACCCCAATATAAACACATAATCAAACAAAACAAATAATAATAAAACAGATAAAACAAACTAGGCTTAACCCACTTAGGGATGGACCAGCAAGAGGTCAATCTATCCCCAGCAGAGTCGCCAATTCTGTAGCGATAAAAAATGTAGCGGGGTAAATCGGAGATTGAATTATTGATTAATTCGTCTCACAAAAGCAAGAGTCGCCACCGCGCTTTATTATTTCCAAGGGAAAAGGGAAAAGAGCGAAATAAAACCCTAAAGTATGCAATGCAAAATAATACTTTTAAAAGTAATGAAAATACAAGGCGTTTTTGAAAAGAGATCTATGGTTCGGGGGTTGGTTATACAATGGGAAGGTATTAGAACCTAATGTATCTATAGTATTCTATAGGAACCTTTTGAAATATCTGTTTATTAAAATGTTTGTTTGATTAAAAATAAATTGTTTTGGCCGAAAAGGGGTACGGATGGGTTTTTGAAGGTACGACGACCTAATGTCGAAGTTTTGGCTTAAAAGGTATAAGTTTTGAAAAGATTGAATATTTGAGGAAAAATTGTCTTAAGTTTTGATGAAATGAAGATATTCGCATGACTGGATTTGAGGACATGAAGTCAACAAATTTAATCGTTTTTCTCTTGGATTTAGACGTAAACAGAATAACCAAATAACGATGAAATAATCAAACAGAAAAGTAGATAGATAATGATTAAATGGCTAAGTGATAGATAACCACAACAATGATTAAATAACAAACTAAAGGATGTGAACATGCATTTTATATTTTTATTTTTAATATGGACAAAGCAAGAGAATTAATTAAAGAAAATAAAAAAAAAATTTATATGTTTCTATTTTTATATGTTTTTTTAATATTAATATAAAGTATTATTTTAAGAATTAATAAATAATTTTAAACTAAATTAAAACTTTAAAAGTTATTAACTTAAATCTAATTAAAAAAGAATACTAAAATTACTAAATTAATCCTAAAGTTAAACTAATAAAAATTGGTCACATTATTTAAAATTTGTTTAATTAAACTATCTCTTATTTGATTAACTTTTATAATTAAACTAAATTAATAAAATTCTAAAAAAACTAAAAGAGAATAAATAGAAAGAGGTGTATTAGAAATAAGGGGTTAGATAAACAATTGTATGGGCCAAAGGGTTCTAAGGGCCCAAAACAGAAATAGGATGGGGAGGTGTCTAAGGAAATTCGTTTGGGTCTAAACAAAGGGAAACGGGTCATGGCCCAATATGGTAACAAAGTTTTAGGGTTCAAGGTTTTATTTCATTCTTGCGTTAGGGTTAGGCAAAAGGGTACAGAGCGGCGCTCATCTTCTCGTTACGGATTCGTCTTCTTCGTGCTTTCATGATCTCGCCTCTGACCTTCCCTTGCCCAAGCCACCAACGCCTCTTCTTCCCCATGTGTCGCTCAGTGATACGGTGTAGAGGTGATGATCTCGCTCTTTTAGTGCATTAGGTTTTTATGATTTTTGCATGTTTATGATTTTGTATCCATTTTGATTCTGGCTTTATTTTTTACATGGGGTTTCTGTTGAGATGGTGGAAAGGAAGAAGAAAAGCATAGCTACCTTTATGAAGGAGTAGGGAGAGGCGTTCCGGAGGCTTGCTGGCGGAGGAGTGAAGCGCGGTGGCTTGGAGTCCTGGTATTTCGTTTCTTGCTTCTTTTGTTTAGTGATGAAAATCCTGAAAACAAAACTTTATCCTTCTTCCTCTTGGTGGCCTTTGTATGCTTCTTTTCCTTCTTCTTTCTGTGGGCTTGCTGAGTTGTCTTGATGAACGCCCTGATTTTCTTTGTCTTTGTCGCCTTGAGTTGCCTTGTGTTGGTTGATGTGTGATTTGAATCTGAGGGTTTAACGATGATTTTGCGCCCAGTGATGATATTTTCTGAGGGCTTATGATGTTTGACTTTGCTTGACAATGTTGATGCTTTGAAATGGTAGGCTTTTTCTAGTTTAGACCGTTTGGTTTGATGGCTTTGGTTGGATTGACAGTGGTTGAAGGTTGATGGTATTTTTGGCTGGGTTTGCTTCAGGTTTGGCCTGGTTTTTGTTTCTACAGGTTTGACCTTTTGATGAGTTTACTGGTTTTTTCAGGCCATGGTTATATGGTATTTGGCTTGACAGGTTTAAAGTTTTTGGTGATGGCTTTACTGGTTTATCGGTTAAGCTTGAAAATAGGTTGAACAGGTTTTATGGTTTTAGGCCATACGGGTTGTGTTGGGATAATTTTCTGGTTTATGCTATGTGTTTATGGTTTCGGTCATGGTTTTGACATGGTTTTGGCTGTCTTGAATGCAGGTTGTATGTATGTTTTGGTTTATGTTGCAGTTTGAGTTATTTGAACTCAGTTTTGGTTTTAGGCTTTATGCTGTTTGGGGATATGGTTTTTTAGCAGGTTGTGTTTGACAAGGCCAAGGTTTTGGATAGGCAACAGGTTGTTTACTGTTTTTTCAGGCCATGGCTATTGGTTTTGGTCTTGAGACTGCAGGTTCTTTGACAGGGGATTGTTTGTTGGTTTATCAGTTTAGGCTTTTGCTGGGCAACAGGTTTGTTTGAAAGGCTTAAGGCTTTTTTGTTAAGCTTGAGGCTTGAAGGTTTTGACAGTAGGCTTCAAACAGTTTTCAACTTAGCGTTTGCTTGGGAAGTTTTGTTGTCTTATAATATCCGTTGCTTTGCTTATTGTTTGATGGCTTAGGTTTTGGTATATTTAACTATTTTCTTGCCTTTGATACTTCTGCACACTACTGTTCCATTCAGTTTGCCTATATCCTTTTCTATACTTCCTTTTTTTTTACTGTGTTACTGCTGTTTTGTTTTCTATCCCTTTTCTACCTAAGGCCAAAACCTGTAAACCCACACTCTTTCTCTCTTCTCTCTCCTTAGTACAGTTTGACATTAAAAAAATGATGTTATGTACTTGTTCTGAAAAAGCAAAGCTGGAAAATGATGAAATTAGGAAACATTTTGCTTGCATATTTGGTTTTAATCTATACATGTTTCTCTTTGCCATCTGCATTGTTACAGCATGGAGCCTTGTGTTTTTGGCCTCTTCCCATACCTTGGGTAGTTTACGTTGGACTTGGCTTTGAACATGTAACTTGACTTGGTTACTTGCATATGCTGTTGAACTATGCATTTTATTTTGAAATATGCAGTTTATTTTGAAATATGCAATTGACTTTTAACTATGCAGTTTATTTTGGCAAAAAATTGAATTTGTGCATATTTAAACTTGTGCATTCATATTTATCAATAAATAAACATCCCTTTTTGTGAACCGGGAGAAATCCCGTGATTTGCAAAGAGGGTAAAAAAACTGATTCCAGCCGTTTGCTTTTAATGATGAACGCTAAATTAATCGTCTGCTTTTAATTATATCTATTTCATTTCTTTTCTTTTAATTCTTTGCAGGTAAAATCAAATGAGCATCAAAGAAGTATTGGATAGAAGATGAAGATTTAGAACTTAGAAAAATTAGGATAGCTTTTATTTCACTTTAAACATTGTAAAAATTATCATTGTAAATACGTTGTAAATAAATACGGTATTTAAACAACGATTGTAACAATTAGAATAAAATGAATAAAACTCCAATATTTTACCAATTAATTATTTTCTTCTTTCCAATTATTTATTTTATCATTTATAATTCTTTAAATCATATAATAACTGAAAATCAATTCCAATTATTTAAATTTAGAATGATAAATAATTAAATAAACATCATTGATCAATTAACTTCTCTTCAATTATTTATTTCATTATTTATAATTCTTCTAAATTATAATAACTGAAAATAAAGTTTCAACTATTTAAACTTAGAATAATAAATAATTAAATAAACATTGTTTGATCAATTAATAAACTTCTTTTCAAATATTTACTTTATTATTTATAATTCTTCAAATTATATAATAACTGAAAATAAATTCCAATTATTTAAATTCAGAATAATAAATAATTAAATAAACATCATTGATCAATTAACAAACTTATTTTCAAATATTTACTTTATTATTTATAATTCTTTAATTTATATAATAACTGAAAATAAATTCCAATTATTTAAATTCAGAATAATAAATAATTAAATAAACATTGTTTTAGCATTGATCAATTAATAAATTTAGCGTTTCAAAAATAAACAGCTCTTGACTTGAAAAAGTTATGAATTTAAAATCTGCTTTGAAAATTGATAAAGATAGGTCAAAACACTTGCAATGTAATGATGCAGATGGGAGATGGTATCTTAGGTCAAAATTTGGGGTACAACAGACCCCTACTTACGAAGGGCCATTTGTGGTTAAGAACATTTTCCCAGGAGGAGCTATGATTCTAACCACCATGGATGGTGACGACCTTCCTCACCCCGTCAATGCAGACATAGTGAAAAGATACTACGCATAATCAAAGACCCGCTAGGTTGACTGGCCTAGGAAAAAATAAGGGCTTCTCGACGAACCAAAAGGGTTTGGGCAAAAATAAGGGATGAAAATGAAAAAATCTGTACACCCGGCAAGTCGAAAACCTGAAAAGGCGGCTTGGGCAAAAAAGGGTATCCCGGTGGACTGAAAACCCGAAAGGGCGGTCCAGGCAAAAGTTAGGGATCAAAGCGTAACACTATGTCTCATTGGATCACCTTGCATCCAGACTTCGGTATCGACTATCAAGCTCGGACGACACTAATCAATCTGATTCATCTTCAACCAGTAGCAAAGTGATGAGATGCTCGAGGATATACAGGCAATAGCAGAATTGGAACCTAGTGGGATTATTCACATAGCTGTTTTGTTGTCTTTTTTTACAAACTGTGTAAATTCTATTATTCGGCGGCGTTCTCTTACTAGGACGTCAGCCTTTTGTACAAAAACGCCTATTTACAGGCCCAACTTCAAAATCAATACAAATTCATTTCCAAAGAAATTTCAAACTGTTTTTCCTTTATCTATTTTGTTTTGCAAAGAACGTTGTTGTACCCCAAAATTTGCCCTCCCATATTCTTCAAGATTTGCCAAGATCAATCTCTAGATGATTCAAAATATCTCAAGGATTGCACAGTCCAATTGCCTCCTAACACAGTCAAAATTAGGGTTTTGGTTCTGGAAAAGAAATTGAGGTTTTCAAGGGTCCAATCAAGTCCCACATGCCTATATACATTGTCAAGCATCCATATGTCAAGTTTCAAGACTCACAGCATCAAAATTGCACAGTCAAAAACTCTAATTGCTCCACAGTCAACTGCAGGGGCAAAATGGTCATTTGACAGTCAAAAGTCAAAATTTTTGGTAAACATCTTATTTTGAAGCCACAAACATCATTTTATCAATTCTTGATCATGATTCTCAAAGCATGGCTCAAAAAGTCTCAAGATGCAAAAGTTTCTATTTTTGGACAGCTGAAAAGTCAACTACAAATTGACCAAGGCATAACTTCCTCATGGTTTATCAGAAAAATCCCATCCAATGCTCATTTTGAAGGGGATGACATTTCCTACAACTCATCTTCACACTCCAAGTCCAAGAAACGCTCTCACAAAAAGTTATCAATTTCAACATTATAGGTCATTTTCAAAAGTCAACAAAAAGGCACTTTAAGTCAAAGACCATAACTTGAGATTGGTAAATCAAAATGACATGGGACCAAAGGAATTGGTTAGAGGACTTCAAGACCTTTCCAAAATGTCCAAGAACATGATCATAGCTTCAAAATTGAGCAAGATATGCATTGGAGAAGTTGGGAAAGTTTTGGGAATTTTGAAAAGTCAACTTTGCCTAAAACACTTCAAAATTGCTAATGGGCCTCAAATTCTTCCTTGAATCATTACCCAAAGCCTATGCACGACCCATTGAGCTAAAAATGATTTATTTTCTTATTTTTAATTAATTAATTGAATTTTTATTCATATTAATTCATTTAATTAGTTTTAATTGTAGAAAAATATCAAATAATGCTTTTCAAATCTTTTTGTGCAGCAAATATTCTCATTATAGGCTAAAGATTTCGTGCACCAATCAACAAGACAAGATAATCTATATTTGGCAAGATTTGCATGGAAAAAAGATTGAAAAAGATATGGAAAAAATTAAATACTGAAATCATCAATTCATGGACTTATGGGCTTGTTTCTTGACCTAATTTCGTTCATATACTTATGCAAGTCCTAACCTAATGCAAGCATACACGAAAAGCTGCTCACAAACATAGAACCAAATTGCAAAATTTCAACCAAAAGCTTGAAACTGATCTCAGAATTGGAGCACGTTTCAAAGCATAAAAAGCATTCTAATACGTTTCTGAACCTTCCAGGAATTGATTGCAATCAAGAACACGCTTCCATACTCCAAGAAACGGTAGAACAAAATCATCTTTCTCACAAAAATTTCCATAATCGAATTCTGCTTTCCATGCATCATTGTTATATTTTGAATATTGATTTATACTAATAATGATCTTCTGAAGCTTTTGGTAATGTTTAATTGTTCTAAAGATGCTTGTATCAAAATCTGCCATTGATGAAACCTAGGGTTTCAGAAACTCCAAAATAGGGCTTTCCTTGTATGGAAAAATTGGACCTTGAGACCTATGCCATTGAATTCAGGAGCTCCATACGAATTGAATGATGACCTCGCGCCCTTTTTATATTAAGGCATATTCTATTCGCTATTTTTCATGGTTGTGCTTAGTGGGGGTTTAAAACCCCTGCTATTTGTTTTATAATTGCATGGAAAACAAGGAAGAAGATGGACGTGGCCTGATGCTATTGGGAGATTCAAATCTGGCGCGTAATTTTTTGTCTTATGCTACTATCTAATGTTTTTGTATATTATGTTTTTTGTCCATCCATATAACAAACGCACGCAATAGCTCAGTTGGTTGATGAGGTGTCTTGCAGGTATAGGGACCTGGGTTCGATTCCCAGGTCCCCCCATATGCTTAATAATTTTTGTTTCAATGTGTTCTAGTGCAGCACTCATTCCATGGCCTACCATATACGCTCATGCCTATGCTTGCCAAGTGGCCCTGGTGAGTGATCCAATGGTCAGAAGGTGGATTCTATGGTGCACTCCAGTCAACAATCATACACATGGTCAGAAAAGTCAAACGAGCTTATGCTTCAGTGGGCCTGAATTACTCCAATCTTACCTCCATAATGGGCCAGACACCCCCCTTGTTTGTATATTTTCATTTTCTTTTTCTTTTTAATTCTTTTAATTGCCTTAATTATTTTTATTTAATTCACCTAAAATAATTTTCCATAAAAAATCAGAAATCAAAAAATGTAATATATTTAATTATATTTAATTTCACTATTAAAATATTTTGTAAATAAACTCTAACAATTAATTTAGTTAATTTAGGTTTTAATTCAATCTTTTTCTTTAATAAATAAAAAATATCTAGACTTAGGGTTTTTTTGACATTTTTCATCCTTTTCTTAATTAATTATTTTTCTCATTATTTATTATTATAATTATTACTTATTTTTGTAAATAAACATGTAATTTAAGTAACTAGTAAATTAGGTTAACTTTAATATTTTCTTAACTAATTAAAATAATTTAGAACTAGGGTTTCCTTTTAATTTTAATTTTTCTTTATTTTCATCAATACAAAAAAAAACATAAAAATATCTTTATTTTCTTTAGTTAAATGTTAATTAGCTTTAATTTCAATTTAATTTCAAAAGGGTCAAAACCCTCGAACGTCCTAACTTTTATTCTTTCGCACGTTATTCTTTTTTCTTTTCGAATATTATGTAACTGCTCAAGGATTGTAATAGTAATTAGGTCTTTTTACTTTCCGCATCTTTTATCAAACGGGTCTTTGTACTTTGGCGATGTATAGACCCGCGCCTTGTAATAGCGTAGGATTTATCTTTCCGCATTTAAATTTCCGCACTCTTAAATTCTAAATTGCATGAAAGAATGTATGGCTAATTAAAAACAAGCGTAGCTCATAATGCCCTGATCAAAGATAAATATTGACATGAAAATGACACACAAATTCACACACCACTTCTAGGGTACGCCTCACCTGTTGCCTTTGAAACGTGGTCGTCAAGTATAGGACGTTTTAGTAAGTCCTTATGTCCATGATCCAGTTGCCTCAAAACAAGTTGCCTCGAAACGGTTGCCTCGGAATAGTTGCCTCGAAACGGTTGCCTCGGATTAAAAAAAGGATCAAGGACATAAGGGTAGCTTCTAAGGTGTCCTAACTGTTGCTTCGGTGACCACACTGTCCCTAAACTCGAATTGACCCGAACACCTCCAACGGTGGTGCTACCTACCTCTCAATGGTGGGATGGCACTACCTTAAGGACATTTACACAGCCTAATTCCTTAGGGTAGGTAGATGACTCATAGATACTTGCTCTCTAAAAAACAAATCAAAACTCTTTTCACACTGACACTTTTCAAAAAGCTTTCAAAACAATTTTTCAAACACTCTTGAGGACAGATACAAGAGTTATTCCGAAATCTTTAAACGAAACTTTTTCAAACCCACTCACACTTTGAAAAGCAAACACTTTTGAAAACATAAGAGCAAGTACCTAAGAGCCCATGGATAACCATGGATAGAAAGGGTGCTAACACCTTCCCTTTCTATAAATCTACCTCCCGAACCGAGAAACTATCTCATAAGGAATTTTGCTGTGCTTTTGTCCTGTCCATGTTGGAGAAAATAAAAGACGGTGGCGATTCTTGCTTCCGCGACATTTCGCGAAACCAGCGTTAAACAGTCAGTTCTAAATCCACCGATCACAAACGTCCAATGATCATTTTTGATATATGCATTTGACATTAATTGTTGCTCATGAATATTTACATACAAAACAAAAGATGATTACGGGTAATATCAGAAACAGGGGCAATAAGAATTGTCCAAGCTGTACAGTTGCTCTATCCACCAGGTACAAAGGTAGATTCAGCTGAAGAATATGGCTAAGATAACTTCACTCCCCGCAGAATAAGGCAGTAATAGAAAATCTCCCAGCTGAGACTTGCAACTATGAACAAATCAGTAATGCTCTCCCCAAGCAGAGTTTATCTACCATCAGCACTAAAAAGAATCGATATCCCCGGCAGTCTTAATATTCCCCAACAGAGTATAAGAATGTTCCCCGGCAGAATACAAGATGTTCCCCAGTGGAGTCAATATTTCCCCAGCACAGTCTGAAAAAGCTTCCCCAACGGAGTTGAAGCATCATCCCCAGTAGACTCTGGAAGTTTATCCCTAGCGGAGTACAAAAATATTCTCCCCAGCCGAGTTCAAAGGATCATTCCCAGCAGGACGCAGAGGATTATCCCCACAAAAGCCTAACGGGATTATCCCCAGCAAGTTGCAACTGAAAGATCATCCCCCAGCAAAGTTCTTTCCGTTCACAAACAGGAATTCAATCCTCAACAGATTCAGTATCACCAGCAATGGTAATCCATCCCCAGTAGAGTTTCTCAGTGGAGTCCTCAGCAGAGCATCTCTTCCCTACAGAGTAATCTCCTCATCAGTTTATTCCCCAACGGAGTTCTCTTCTCTTGCAGGTTTATTCTCGCAATCACCTTCGTTCATCATCCCCAGCGAAAACGAAGAATTCAACTATGTCTCCAGCAACTATCCGGGATTTATTTTCCCCAGCTAAAACATTACATTTCTATACATCATGATACATGCATATACGCATCATATAATACAATCTCATTTATGTTGAGAACATCATTGCTTGATCCATATCATGCATTGCATATGACTGATGTGATCGGTGGGAATGAGAACTGACTGTTTTGGAATGCTGGTTCACGTTTTGTGTTTGTTTTTGCAAAATGTCGCGGTAAGCAAGAGTCGCCACCGTCTTTTATTTTATCCAACAAGGAAAGGACAAAAGCATAGAAAATTTCCTTTTTCGAGATGTTTCTCGGGTTCGGGAGGTAGATTATAAAAAGGGAAGGTGTTAGCATCCTTTCTATCTGTGGTTATCCACGGGCTCTTAGGTACTTGCTCATTGTGTTTTCAAAAATTTCTTTTCTTTGTTTTTGTGGGTTTGAAAGTAGTTTTTGTTCGAAAGGTGTAAGTGCAAAAAGTTTTGTTTTGTTTTAAAAGGAGCAAGTACTTAAGAACCATCTACCTACTCGAAAAAGGAATTAATATTTACAAATGTCCTTTAGACAACGCTATCCCACTGTTGAGGAGTAGGTAGCATCATCGTTGGAGTTTTTTGGTCAATTCAATTAAGGGACGTGTGGTCACTAAAGCAATGTTAGGACGCATTAGCGGTAACCCTAATGTCTTAGATCATTTCATCCGAGGCAACCGTTTTGAGGCAACTTTATGATCTTTGGACAAGAGGACGACCTCTAAGACTTTCTATACTCAATGACCACGTTCGAGGCAACCAAGTGAGGTGTACCCTAAGAGTGGCATGTGAGAGTGTGTTAGTTCGGTTATATTATCTTTGTAAATGTTATGGGTGAGCTATGTTGATTTTAAATTCATACATTGGATCTTGTCATGCATTCCCTATTTATCAGACATCTAACAATTAATAGTTGTGGAATTTAAAGCGCGGGAATTGAATCTAAATTATTACAAGGCGTCGGGTATTTACATCGCCAAAAACAAACCCTTTAATTTAAATTGCAGAAAGTAAAATAAAGCGATAAATAATTAAAGTCCTAATTAAAAAACTATTACATACCGGAAGCAATTACAATAATAAGACAAAATTGATCGCGTGCGAGAAAATTAAGTCGGCGCATTTTTTAGGGTTTTGACCCTTTTTATGAAAGAAAGAGATTTTTTTTGTTATTTTTGAATTAAATGGAATTAAACCTAAATTAACAATTAAATTAAATGAGCTAATTAATTGATTAATAAAAATAATATTTTTTTGGATTTTTTATATTTAAGGAAAATAAATAAATCTGGTCAAAATTAATAAAAACCTAATTCTACATTAATTTTAATTATTTTGCAAAAGATATTAAAATTTAAATCTAATTAAGGCTAAATCAATTAAATTAATTTATTTACAAAAGTAAAAGTGAATTTAATTTTAATAAATAAAAATAATATTTTTGGTGTTTTCTGATTTTATGAGAAAAAATGAATTATTTGGTTAGTGATTAAAAATAACAAAACAAATAACAATAAATAAAATAAGAAAATAATGAAAAAAAAAGCAAACTCAGGGGGGTTTGGGCCCAGATGGAGGGTTTAATCAACATTTTGAGAGGCTCATTCACGTTGGCCTGATTGACTTTTGCCATCCCATGCACGCCTGTTGACTTGGATGTATGATAGTCATTCAATCTTGGCCATTGGATTTGGCCTGCATGCCATCTGGCGCCTGGATCTTTGAGGAGTATGGTGTGCTATAGCTGATGTAGCACGCTGGAACATCTGCAAGAAAAATGCAACAAATATTAGGGGACCTGGGATTCGAACCTAGGTCCCATGGGACGTTCCACTAGCGCGCTTGCCAACCCAACCATCATGCTTATTTGTTATTATAATGGATAAAAGATATTATAAGAGAAAAGCAAGCAATATATTGGAAATTAAAAAAAAGCGCGATATTCATTTGAATAGGCAAATGAAGACGAGCCACATCTTCGTCTTCTTCAACAAGACCTGGTCTTTTTCCTGCGGATTTGGACCCGCAACAAAATCCGTGGCTTGCTTCTAAAATGAATTCCAGGCCATATAAATACAAACTAAAACCACCATCGTGTTCATCTCTCCTCCCTGAACACAACCATGGTCGTTATTTGTCCCAATTGTTCCTACAAAACAAACGCCTAAATGCAAACCTCCAAAACCCTAGGTTCGGGTATGGTGATATAGCTCATGAAAACGAAATTAAATGATGCAGAAAGACTGGAAATTGAATGGCAAGCATGATTATACCAACGATTTGTCCAAAGGATGCCAAAATATAGAATCACGATCTCATGTACAGGGTTATGTTCAGGACGACTTACAGTGAGTTTTAGGAGGTTTCAGGACTTGTGAATGGTTGCAACAGCTTCAGTGGATCTCCAGCAAGAGGTCTATGTGGAGATTTTGCTTTGAATCGGGCTCTAAGTATGATTTCAGTTTCAAGATTTTTAAGCTTTTTTCCAAGTTTGGTCTGGCCATTTTTGCAGCTTTTTTGGTCGTGTTCTTGTGCGCTTCCTGTTGTATATGTATCATAGAAACAATTAGGTTAAACCTTGGGCCGAATCCATGTGAATTGATGAATTGAGATATGATATGATTCCACCATTAAAGGCCTTCAAATTCTTTCCAAATCCAAGATTTTGTGCATGATATGGCTTGGCATGAATTTAATTGTGTTCATGATGTTAATTGAAAGTTGTATCAATCACAAAGATCCTATTTCATCAAGATTTGGATTTTATTTGATTTTAAATTGATTTAAAATGAATTAAATTAATAAAAATCAAATAAAATAGAAAAATCAATGAATGGGCATGAAACTGAAGATATGACACGTGTGTGGTGTGGAAAAACCAAATCAAGTAGAAAAAAGTGGGGCCTTTTGTCAAAAATTGGAGTTTTGGGGATAGTTGACTTTTGGCAATTTTAGAAAAATGTCCAACTTCAAAAATGCATAACTTCTTAAATTTTGAACCTTTGGAGGTATTCTTTGACTTTTTAGAAACCTTGAGATGTCCTATAACCAACGCTTTTGGTCTCATCTCATTTTGATATTCCATGCTCAAGTTATAAGCTTTGGCAAAAAAGGTGTTTTTGTTGACTTTCAAAAATGACCTATAATGTCCAAATTTGTAACTTTTTGTGAGTGCATTTCTTGATCTTGGGGTGTGAAGATGGATTGTAGGAAATTTCATCCTCTTCAAAATGAGCTTTGGATGGGTCATTTTATCATAAAGTATGATAAAGTTATGCTTGATCAAAGTTGAGTTGACTTTTCCTGCAAAATCCTAATTTAGCAACTTTTGAATCTTGATGAATCTTGAGCAATCCTTGATGAATCATGATCAACCCTTGATCAAATGATGAATTATCCTTCAAACTGAGAATGTTGACAAAAAATATTGAAGTTTGACTGGTTATAGGTCACAGTTGACTTTTGCCCTAGCACAGTCGATTCTTGGGCTTCTTGAGCAATTGACTGACCAAACTTTATCTGTAAGGCTTGAAATTTTACATGGATGAACTTGAGAGAATATTAGGACATTGGGGAGCACTTGAGGCCATTTGGATGCAAGGACCTTGATGCAACACAAAACCCTAATTTGAGGTTGACTGCCTTAGGAGGTGATTTGATTGTCCAACTCTTGAGCCACCTTGAGCAACTTGGGAGTTATTCTTGAAATGTCTTGGGAAATATGGGAGGGCAAATTTTGGGGTACAACAGTTGCCCCTGTTCAATTTTCTTAAACCTGAGGATATAGATTGGCTTTCGAGCCTTTCGTGATCCGAAGGTGGAAGATAATTGAATACTAGAGTGCCCAGAAATTTGCACTCGCATGGTGTAGTATCAGTATTGTGATGTCGGGAATGGGCTTATAGATGCCATTTGGAGATTGTTGGTAGGAGGATGGGCTTATAGATGCCATCTGCAGGAGTGTCGATCGCATAAGAGATTCCTTAGCGAGAACTTGCATACTTGTGGTTTGTAGAAGATTACGCTGGGGAAGTCTAACTTTTGTTGAGATTTAGGAACTTGCCTGTACTTCAGCTGAGAGAATGCCTCGGCTGAGTCTTAAGAACCTGTCCATAATTCAATTGGGGGGAAACATCTTCATCAAGATCTAGGAACTGTCTGGTCTTCAATGTAGTATACCGTTGAAATTAGAGAACTAGTCCACACTATGATAGAGGAAAACATCAAGATCTAGGAACTGACTAGTGCTCAACGTAGTATACCGTTGAGGTTATAGCACTCGTCCACACTATGACGTAGGGAAACATCTTCATCAAGATCTAGGAACTGTCTGGTCTTCAACGTAGTATACCGTTGAAATTAGAGAACTTGTCCACACTATGACGGAGGAAAACATCAAGATCTAGGAACTGACTAGTGCTCAACGTAGTATACCGTTGAGGTTATAGCACTCGTCCACACTATGACATAGGGAAACATCTTCATCAAGATCTAGGAACTGTCTGGTCTTCAACGTAGTATACCGTTGAAATTAGAGAACTCGCCCACACTATGACGGAGGAAAACATCAAGATCTAGGAACTGACTAGTGTTCAACGTAGTATACAGTTGAGGTTATAGCGCTCGTCCACACTATGACGTAGGGAAACATCATCATCAAGATCTAGGAACTGTCTGGTCTTCAACATAGTATACCGTTGAAATTGGAGAACTCGCCCACACTATGACGGAGGAAAACATCAAGATCTAGGAACTGACTAGTGTTCAACGTAGTATACCATTGAGGTTATAGCGCTCGTCCATACTATGATGTAGGGAAACATCTTCATCAAGATCTAGGAACTGTCTGGTCTTCAACGTAGTATACCATTGAGATTGTAGAACTCGTCCACACTTTGACGGAGGAAAACATCAAGATCTAGGAACTGACTAGTGCTCAACGTAGTATACCGTTGAGGTTATAGCACTTGTCCACACTATGACGTAGGGAAACATCTTCATCAAGATCTAGGAACTGTCTGGTCTTCAACGTAGTATACCGTTGAAATTAAAGAACTCGCCCACATTATGACGGAGGAAAACATCAAGATCTAGGAACTGACTAGTGTTCAACGTAGTATACCGTTGAGGTTATAGCGCTCATCCACACTATGACGTAGGGAAACATATTCATCAAGATCTGGGAAATGTCCGGTCTTCAACGTAGTATACCGTTGAAATTAGAGAACTCGCCCACACTATGACGGAGGAAAACATCAAGATCTAGGAACTGAATAGTGTTCAACGTAGTATATCGTTAAGGTTATAGCGCTCGTCCACACTATGACATAGGGAAACATCTTCATCAAGATATAGGAACTGTCTGGTCTTCAACGTAGTATACTGTTGAGATTGTAGAACTCATCCACACTTTGACGGAGGAAAACAGCAAGATCTAGGAACTGACTAGTGCTCAACGTAGTATACCGTTGAGGTTATAGCACTCGTCCACACTTTGACGTAGGGAAACTGTCGAGATTGAGAACCTTATCTGAAATTCAACCGAGGATAATTCAGTTGAGATTTAAGAACCGGTCAAGTCTTCGACGTAACTGAGAACTTTAACTGTATCTTTCCTGAAAGGTAAAGGTCAGTCATATGCAATGCATGATATGGATTACGCAATGATGTTCTCAAAATAAATGAGATTGTATTCGTATGATGCGTATATGCATGTATCATGATGTATGGGAACATAATGTTTTAGCTGGGGAAAATAAATCCTGGAGCTGTTGGAGAATAGAGTTGAGTTCTTCGTTTCCGCTGGGGATGATGAACGAAGATGATTGTGAGAATAAACTCGCAGGAGAAAAGAACTCTGTTGGGGAATAAACTGATGAAGAGATTACTCCGCGGGGAATTACTCGGTGGGGGAGAGATGCTCTGCTGAGGATTTTAACGATAAACTCCGCTGGGGATTTCAACGATAAACTCCACTGGGGATGGATTGCCGTTGCTGGTGATATTGAGTTTGTTTGAGGATTGAACTCTTGTTTGGGGAAAGAAAGAACTTCGTTGGGGATGATCTTTCAGTTGCGACTTGCTAGGGATAACCCTGTTAGACTCTTGTGGGGATAACCCTCTGAATTTGGCTGAGGAGATTTATTTTTGTACTCCGCCGGGGGTAAACTTCCAGAGTCTACTAGGGATGATGCTTCAACTCTACTGGGATAGCTTTTTCAGACTGTGCTGGCGAAATATTGACTCCACTGGGGGCATCTTGTATGCTGCCGCGGAACATTCTTATACTCCATGGAGGAATTTTAAGGTTGTCGGGGATACTCTTATACTTGCTGGAGAATATTCTTATACTCCGCTGGGGAATATTAAGACCTTCTGGGGATACCAAGCCTTTTTAGGGTTGATGGTAGACTAACTCTGCTTGGGGAGAGTATTGCTGATTCGTCCATAGTTGCAAGTCTCAACTGAGAGAACTATCATTATTGTCTTACTCTGTGGGGAGTGAAGGTATCTTGGTCATATTCTTCAGTTGAATCTACCTTTGTACCTGATGGACAAAGCAATTACACAGCTTGGACACTTCTTATTGCCCTTGTTTCTAATATTACCAGTAATTTATCTTTCGTTTCGCATGCAGATATTTATGAGCAGCAATTAATGTCAAATGCATATATCAAAAATGAACATTGGACGTTCTTGGCAAAACAGAACAGATAAAGGAAAAACAGTTTGAAATTTGTTTGAAAATGAATTGTATTGATTTGAAGTTTGGCCTGTAAATAGGCGTTTTTTGTACAAGAGGCTAACGTCCTAGTAAGAGAACGCCGCCGAACAAATAGAATTTACATAATTTGTGAAAAGAAAACAAAACAGCTATGTGAATAACCCTTCTGGGTTCCAACTCTGTTATTGCCTTTATGTCCTCAAGCATCTCATCACTTTGCTACCGGTTGAAGATGAATCTGATTGATCAGTGTCGTTCGAGCTTGATAGTTGATACCGAAGTCTGGATGCAAGGTGATCCAATGAGACATGGTGTTACGCTTTGATCCCTAATTTTTGCCTGGACCTCCCTTTCGGGTTTTCAGTCCACCGGGATACCCTTTTTTTCCCAAGCCGCCTTTTCAGGTTTTCGACTTGCCGGGTGTACATATTTTTTTCATTTTCATCCCTTATTTTTGCCGGAACCCTTTTGGTTCGCCGGGAAGCCCTTATTTTTGCCTAGGCCAGTCAACCTAGCGGGTCTTTGATTATGCGTAGTATCTTTTTACTATGTCTGCATTGACGGGGTGAGGAAGGTCGTCACCATCCATGGTGGTTAGAATCATAGCTCCTCCAGAGAAAATGTTCTTAACCACAAATGGCCCCTCGTAAGTAGGGGTCCATTTGCCCCTGGGATCACCTTGAGGTAAGATAATGCACCCAAACTTGATACTCTTATCGTATGACTTTCTTGTTAAATGCCTTGCTCATCCGTTTTTGGTACGTCTGACCATGACAAATAGCAGTAAGTCTCTTTTCATCGATTAGGTTCAGTTGATCAAGTCGGGTCTGAATCCAGTCATCTTCACTCAAACCTGCATCCTTCATGATCCGAAGAGAGGGTATCTGAACTTCAATAGGCAAGACTGCCTCCATGCCATATACCAAGGAATAGGGTGTTGCCCCTGTTGACGTCCGTGCTGAGGTACGGTACCCATGAAGAGCGAATGGTAACATCTCGTGCCAATCTTTGTATGTCACTGTCATCTTCTGCACAATCTTCTTAATGTTTTTATTAGCCGCTTCGACAGCCCCATTCATCTTCCGCCAGTAGGGAAAAGAGTTATGATGTTATATCTTGAATTGCTCGCAGAGCTCAATGATCATCTTGTTATTAAGATTGGTATCGTTGTCCGTAATGATCCTCTCTGGTACACCATATCGGCAGATCAGATTGTGCCGAATAAACCGTGCCATGACGTTCTTGGTTACAGTAGCAAAGGAAGTCGCTTCAACCCACTTCGTAAAATAACCAATTGCTACCAGGATGAAACGATGCCCGTTGGATGTCGTAGGTCTGATCTCGTCGATCATATCAATGCCCCACATTGCAAAAGGCCAAGGTGTCGTTAAGACGTTCAGAGGAACTGGAGGTATGTGCACCTTATCAGCATAGACTTGGCACTTGTGACATGTCCGAGAATGCTGATAACAGTCGGCTTCCATTATGGACCAATAATATCCTTCCCGAAGGATTTTCTTTGCCATGGTGTGTCCACTGGAGTGAGTTCTGAAATTACCTTCATGTAACTCCGCCATAATCCTTTCTGCTTCATTCTTATCCATACAACGCAATAGAGTTGAATCATGGTTACGCTTGTAAAGGATGTCATTGCTGATGAAGAACTTTGTCGCGAACCTTCTCAGAAACTTCTTGTCATTAACAGATGCCCCTCAGGGTATTCTTGAGCTTCAAGATACCTCTTTACTTCATGAAACCAGGGTTTTTCTGTTACTTCTTCAGTCTCAATATCACAGCAATGTGCAGGTTCGTCCAATCTTTCAATGATAATCCGGGGAGCTTCGTTGTCCCAATTGACTTTGAACATAGAAGACATCGTAGCCAGCGCGTATGCCAACTGATTCTCCTCTATAGGGAAGTGTCCAAAGGTTATCTCCTCAAAATGGGGAAGCAATGTCAACACATACTCCTTGTAAGGAATAAGATTTGGGTGTTTCGTATCCCACTCGCCTTTAATCTGACTGATCACGAGAGCGGAATCTCCGAAGACACTCAGAAACTTAATCCTTAGGTCAATTGCAGCTCGAAGACCCATGATGCACGCTTCATACTCCGCCATGTTGTTGGTGCAGTTGAAACATAGTCGGCCTGTAAACGGAGTATGAGAGACTTTAGGAGATATGATCACGGTGCCAATGTCGTTACCCAAAGTGTTCAAAGCTCCATCAAAGTACATAAACCATCGAGATCCCTCCTCAGGTTCTTCATCCGGTCCAGGTGTCTCACAGTCGGTCACTACCATGATATTCTCGTCCGAGAATTCAAAGTTCATAGACTGGTAATCATCCATTGCCTGATGTGACAAATGGTCTGCCAATACACTTCCCTTGATTGCCTTTTGGGTCGTATACTGGATGTCATACTCAGTCAAAATCATCTCCCATCTTGCTATTCTTCCGGACAAGGCAGGCTTTTCGAAGATATACTTGATTGGATCCATCTTTGAAATTAATAGAGTAGTGTGAGTCAACATATACTGTCTCAGCCGGCGAGCAGCCCATGCCAAAGCGCAGCAAGTTTTCTCGAGCAACGAGTATCGGGTCTCGCAGTCGGTAAACTTTTTGCTAAGGTAATAAATAGCATGCTCTTTTCGGCCAAACTCGTCATGCTGCCCCAGCACACACCCTATTGAGTTGTAGAGCACTGTCAAGTATAAAATCAAAGGTCTCCCTTCAGCTGGTGGCATCAGGATGGGTGGCTCTTGGAGATACTCTTTGATCCTTTCGAAAGCGGTCGGGCATTCATCGTTCCAACGTACTACTTGATCTTTCTTCAGCAGCTTGAAGATTGGCTCACAAGCAGCGGTCAGGTGTGCGATGAATCGGGAAATATAGTTCAATCGTCCCAGAAAGCCTCTGACTTCTTTCTCTATCCTGGGAGTTGGCATCTCCTGTATGGCCTTCACTTTTGCAGGATTTACTTGAATACCTTTGTCGCTTACGATGAAACCTAGCAGCTTACCAGATCTCACTCGGAAGGTGCACTTGTTCGGGTTTAACCTCAGCTTGTACAATTTCAACCTGTCAAACAGCTTCTGTAGATGGTCAAGGTGTTCTTCCTCAGTTTTAGACCTTGTAATCATATCGTCGACGTATACTTTAATCTCATGATGGATCATGTCATGAAACAAAGCAACCATGGCATGCTGATATTTTGCCCCAGCGTTCTTCAGTCCAAAAGGCATGACCTTGTAACAAAAGGTACCCCACTGAGTAACAAAGGTCGTCTTCTCCATGTCTTCGGGAGCCATCTTTATCTGATTATATCCGGAGAAACCATCCATAAAGGAGAATACCTTGTGCTGAGCAGTGTTGTCAACCAGAACGTTAATATGAGGTAGAGGGAAATCATCCTTGGGGCTTGCCCTATTCGGATCCCTATAGTCAACACACATTCGAACCTTACCATCTTTCTTCGGCACAGGGACCACATTGGCCACCCACTGAGGGTAAGAAGTAACTGCTAGAAAACTGGCATCAAATTGTTTCTTAACCTCAGCCTTGATTTTCTCAGACATCTCTGGGCGCATTCGACGGACCTTCTGTTTTACTGGAGGACAGTCTTCTTTGGTAGGCCGGCGATGAACCACAATATCAGTATCTAAACCAGGAATATCTTCGTAAGACCAGGAAAAGATCTCAACGTAGTCACGCAGCATTTGAATCAACCATTGTTTCACACTCACTTCCAGATTTGCACCGATCTTGACCTCCTTCTTGTCTGTCTCAGTACCCAGATTCACTGATTCCACCGGCTCTTCGTGTGGCTGAATAACCCTCTCTTCCTGGAGTAACAGTCTTGCAAGTTCACCAGGCACTTGCAATCATCTTCACCTTCGTCTTCGGCTAAGTTGATCGGATTTTCGAAGTCATAACTGGCAGTAGCAGAATCGTTACCAGTAGGATCCAGAGTGGATGTGGACCTGTATATGTGAGTGTGTGTAAAATAGTTGTTTTGCAATATATAATAAAGAAAAAAAAGGAGCGCAAAATTTGAAATGCAAGAAATGTCCAATGCTTTTATTAATGATATATGAAAATGACACACATAAAGCCCTCACAAATGAAACCACAATACCCCGGGTAAGACACCGGGCCATAAAGTTTAAAACATTGTCTGTTACAAATTCAAAACAAAAGTTTCATTACTGGGTAACAAAAGTAATAGGGATGAAGTCCTTTGTTGTCCAGTTGCTTGGTCCATCGTTGGTCGTAGGATAGATCCAACTGTCGAATTCAGACTCTTCCACATCATCTTCAATGGCATTCACCCCCGAGTTGCTGATGAACACGGGAGGTCTTCCGATTCGTGCATTCTGAACAGCCCTTTGAGCTTCTGCAGTGAAACCCAAACCAAACTTGTTAGTCTTCTGTGTAAAATCAGGGAGTCGGCCCCAATTTTCACACTCACCCTTCTCAATAACAGCCCGGGCATCCTTTAAGGAGGCCATCTTCATAGGAGAATCTTCAATCACAGTCTCAGCTGACGCCAGTGTCTGGGGAACCTCTTCAAAATGATGGAACGGGGTCTCAATGAACTCCCCATCCATTTCTACATATCGGAACGAGTTGAGGTGGTTGACCATGTACTCTTCCTCCCCTTGCACTGTCATAATCTTCCCTTTGACCGGGTACTTCAGCTTCTGGTGGAGCGTTGAGGTTACGGCCCCAGCTTTGTGGATCCATGGACGACCCAGCAAACAAGAATAAGATGGCCGGATGTCCATTACATAGAATGTAGAGTTGAAAACCTGAGAACCAACTTTGATCGGGATATCAACTTCTCCGTGCACCATCCTTTTAGACCCATCAAAGGCCCTGACAACAATGTTAGTTGGTTTCAGCTCCAACCCTTCACAGTCCAGCCTGTCTAGAGCTTTCTTCGGCAAAACATTCAATGAGGAACCAGTATCTACCAATACATGAGCAAGAGTAGTGCCCCTGCATTCAATGGAGACATGCAAGGCATCGTTGTGACTCTTCCCCTTAGAAGTCAAATCGGCGTCAGAGAAACCCTAACTATTATCAGCAGTTAAATTGGCCATGCAATCTGTAAACTGATCAGCTGATGTCTCTTGTGGCACGTGGGCAGTCTTCAAGAAGGTAATCAGGGCCTTGGCATGGGCCTCTGAGCACAGCAACAGTGACAACATAGAAATCTTGGATGGGGTTTGCCCCAGTTGCTCAACTACATTATAATCACTCTTTTTAATGATCTTCAGGATCTCTTCCATCTCTTGCTTAGAAGCTTCAACAGTAATTGTCTTTGGTGCCCTCGTCTGGGCAGGCACATCAGTGGTGATCCCTTTTCCCCGAGCGTCAGATGACTCGGCGACAAGGGTAAGAATAGGAACTTGAACAGGAATGGCAGGTACACTGGCAGGTGTAATAACAACAGGTCTTCGGGCAGATGGTGGAGAGATATCAGGTGAGAAAAGTCTTCTGCTGCGGGTGACTTTGGCAGGTCCAACAATGTTACTGATGTCAGTATCAGCATCCAACTCTTGCTTAACTCCATGAAAATGAACATCAGCCCCACAGTGCCAAGGGACAGCTTTATCAGAAGTATAGGGGATAGGCCCCGGAACAGTGATGATCACAGGTGCGATTCTCGGAACAGATGTAATTCTAACAGGCTTCCTTGAGGGAGCCTTGGAAGAATTGTCGAAAATGGTAATGATGGCAACTTCTTCAGAATGAATTATGGGAACAACAGTCTTCTTAAACAGAATTTCTCTACTATCCATCAGGCATTGGATACCTGATTTCAGAAGAGGACAACCGGTAGGTAGAACAGAACATGTATGGCAACCTTCGTCACAGCCCGGAAATAAACCGGCTAACAAAAGGTTCTTCTTTACAGTCAACATAGGGATAACAATATCATCCACAGAAACCACGAACAAATCTTCTTCTATAGAATTTACTCCATGCTTGGGCATAGGAGCAGTCACATCATTAGGCCTCTCAGGCGCCTCAAACTCAATCTCTTTCGCATCAATTAAGTCTTGTACCTTGTTCTTCAAAACCCAACAATCGTCTGTATTATGCCCCAGGCTATCAGAGTGAAAAGCACAGCGGGCATTAGGGTTATACCTCGGTGATGTGGTATTTGGATTCTTCTGGGCTTCCTTTAGAACCACCAGATTAGTCTTCAGCAACTGTGGCAGAATCTGAGATAAGGTCATGCTGAGGCGGGTGAATTTCCTTCAAGGTCTCTCATTCTTTTGTTGGTTGTTGTGCTGAGGAGCACCAGCAGGTTTTGAAATAACAACCGCATTCACAGCTTGGCGGTGTTCGGGTCTATTCTGTCTTTTCGAACTGTAGACAGCGATGGACTCTTTCTTAAACGGCTTCTTCTCGGTGCTTGATGAAGCACCCTTCTGTATCTTCCCATCCTTAATACCAGCCTCAATCCTTTCACCGGTCAGAATAAGCTCTGTAAACCCAAATGAAGAGCTTCCAATCAGATGGTTAAAAAATGGACCAGACAGGGTTCCCAGAAACATATCAACAAGTTCCCGATCAGCCAAGGGTGGTTGTACTCTTCCGGCGAGGTCTCTCCACTTCTGAGCATAATATTTGAATCCTTCACTCGTTCTCATTAACATACCCTGGAGTTGGGTACGCGTAGGAGCGAGGTCGGAGTTGTACTGATACTGCCTGTAGAATGCAGTAGCCAAATCTTCCCCACTGCGGATACTGGCTCCGTCCAATTGATAGAACCACTCAAGCTGAGTCCCTGAGAGACTGTCTTGAAAGAAATGGATCCATAAGTTCTTATCAGCAGTATAAGGATGCATCTTCCTCACATATGACCGGAGGTGCAACTTCAGACAAGAAACTCTGTCATACTTAGCAAAGGTTGGCGCCTTGAACTTGTGGGGAATCACTACCCCAGATGATATACCTAGATCAGCAAAGTCCAGACCAGGCACCTTCTGAACTTCCATAGCACTCAACCGGTCTTCCAGTTGCTTGTATCTATCCTCAGCAGGAGGATATTGTTCTTCGTCGTAGTCCGTCTCGTTGTCGGAGACCACAGGGCTAGGAGCCCTCCTTTCTTCTTGACTATCTTTCCCTCCAGATGAGGTGGTCAGGTCAACTTCATTCTGTAGCCTGTTCCCAAACTTGTGCCCTGTGTTGAACAGGATGGTCCTCTTCTTATTCTTCTTCTTCTCCTTCAGAATCAGGGTCTTCAGTTCCTGCTGACCCTTAGCTAGATTCATGAACAGCTCTTGAAATTGGGCATTCTGGGCCTGGAGGGCCTTGATAGCTTTCTCAGTTAGAGGTTCAGCAGACATGATGAGTGAGCGCTGAAATAAACAGCGAAGAAGATAAGAGACCTGTAAAGGGTACCTGTTTATGAAGTGCATGAGATGAAATGCGTATGATTATGATTTCAAAGACAATCGGGAGATTCAAATTTGTAAACCAGAAAGGAAACACACTTTATTAGATAAACTTTAGAATTCAAATTGTTCAACTGATGCCATTAAGGCGTTACATGAAAAGAAATACTGAAAAGTAAAAATAAAACTGGAAAGGAAATCATCAAAGGTCCATCAATGCTCCCATGGTCTCTTCTTTTCAGTGCGGACATAGTCGTTGAGAATCCGCTCGTTCTCCAGTTGCCTAGTCAGCTTCTGGATCTTTTGCTATTGCTCGTTGAACTTCTCTCGGTAAGAATCATGTTCATCCCTCAGTTGCATCCAAGATCTCTTCAGTTCCCCAATGTCAGTGGGCATATAAGGATGGAGGATGGTTGGAAGAACTCCTTCTTCATTAGCAACTTCAAGAGTGACAGGCCGGACAACTTCATATAGCATACCCAACTTTTGGGCGCGGATATGGACCCATCTGAGATATGGCTCCATTGGCAGAGAAGTATTTGGGCCCAGCTCATGTGGATCAGATTGGTGAACTCTATCCCAAGCCCTTATAAATCTGCGACGCTGCTCGTCGCTATCCCCTTGAAAGTCAAAGATGATATGAGGCATTAGCATCTCATAAGGTCCTTCTCTTCTGGCTCTTCCAAACTGACGGAGAGCTAAGCATGGGTTGTAAGAAATTCCTCCATGGGTTCCTATCAATGGAACATTAGGATACTCCCCACAGCGATCAATGATAGTCACCTCATCCATACCCTTGAGAGTCCAGATAATGTCATTATGAGAGAGAGACATCACCCTATAAGCCCAGCCCATTCCTTCTTTGTTCTTCAGCACTGATTTGGGGAGGTGCGAAATAAACCACCTCGACAATAATGGAGCACAACACATTAAGGTTCCCCGCTTTCGGGCATTACGAGCATAAAGTTGATGAAGAATGTCACCCAAGAGAGTGGGTACAGGGTTTTGAGATATGAAGATCTTAATCGCATTCACATCAACAAAAGTGCCAGGATTCGGAAACAGTACCAAACCATATATCAGAAGATCCAGAATATCCTCAAACGCCTTAAAGTCTAGGCTATCCCAGAAGTAGTTAGCCTTGCCAACCAAGAACTTAGTCAGAAAACCCTTAGTTCCACTTCTAGTCTCCCAATTAGCCATTACCTCCTCTTTAGTCAAATGAAGGGCTGCAACAATCTCTTCGGGCCTAAGGGTCTTCTCCCAACCAGTAAACAGGGTCTTCTCCAGAACAGAGATATCGAGCAGCTCAGAGAACTCTTCTAGGGTGGGAACCAGCTGATAGTCTTGAAAAGTAAAACAATGGTACAGCGGATCATAGAACTGGACTAGGACACTCATCATCTGCTCGTCCAATTTAGAGGTGACCAAACTGAGAAGAGAACCATGCCTCCTGATGAAGGAAGTAGTGTCAGGCATCTTGGCAACTCTTTAAGCAAGGTAGGGACTTGGACAAAGTTGATCCGGATGGTATTCTTACGCATAGGCATCATGATGACCTACAAAACAGAGCAAAGATGAAACCCTCCTGTCTTTGAAATAGGTTAGTCCCATGCAAGATGTATGCAATGTTATAATGTCATGATTTCATGATAGTAGGCACACCACAAGTATCCACAAATAGCAAACATGGTAAAGGCACACTAGTCACACAAAAGAGCCCTTAGATTTCAGGCTGGCAAGGAGCTTAGGTACTACCCTCTTTCAGTTCAGTTGGTTTAAACCTGTCCTAAAAATAGTAACCGGGTTCTAGAGGATCTCAATATCACTGACTACCCTCAATCATTCATAGTTCCAGTTTAGCAACCTTTTCTTGCGGCCGGAATCATCGCGAGAGTTTAGTCTCAATGAGTGTAGCATACTGCTACTGTTCTATGGCCAAGTTGGTCAATTTAAGGTTCTAAGGTTAGTTGGTGCTTAATGACCCCTTAGAAGACCCATATTCTCCTCGTTCCAACACAAGGGATATCGGTACAGACTAAAGTGCCACACTAACGTAGCTACTGCTTCAACCGTGTCGGTCTACGCCGGACAGTTCCCTCACAGTTTATTGCTACTTACCTAAAGGGTACCCCCAGATCCGGGTTAGGATCTATAGAACTCTGATACAAGCCCATAAAATTAAAGCATACAAAGCATACAATTGAAAACACAATGATTTAATCCTAACGTACACCTCACTTTATAAAGTTCCCCAGTAGAGTCGCCAGTTCTGTGATCGGTGGGAATGAGAACTGGCTGTTTTGGAATGTTGGTTCGCGTTTTGCGTTTGTTTTCGCAAAATGTCGCGGTAAGCAAGAGTCGCCACCGTCTTTTATTTTATCCAACAAGGAAAGGACAAAAGCACAGAAAAATTCCTTTTTCGAGATGTTTCTCGGGTTCGGGAGATAGATTATAGAAAGGGAAGGTGTTATCACCCTTTCTATCTATGGTTATCCACGGGCTCTTAGGTACTTGCTCATTGTGTTTTCAAAAATTGCTTTTCTTTGTGTTTGTGGGTTTGAAAGAAATTTTTGTTCGAAAGGTGTAAGTGCGAAAAGTTTTGTTTTGTTTTAAAAGGAGCAAGTACTTAAGAACCATCTACCTACACGAAAAAGGAATTAATTTGTACAAATGTCCTTTAGACAACACTATCCCACTATTGAGGAGTAGGTAGCATCGTCGTTGGAGTTTTGGGGTCAATTCGATTAAGGGACGTGTGGTCACTAAAGCAATGTTAGGACGCCTTAGCGGTAACCCTAATGTCTTAGATCATTTTATCCGAGGCAACCGTTTCGAGGCAACTTTATGATCTTTGGACAAGAGGACGACCTCTAAGACTTTCTATACTCAATGACCACGTTCGAGGCAACCAAGTGAGGTGTACCCTAAGAGTGGCATGTGCGAGTGTGTTAGTTCGGTTATATTATCTTTGTACATGTTATGGGTGAGCTATGTTGATTTTAAATTCATACATTGGATCTTGTCATACATTCCCTATTTATCAGACATCTAACAGTTAATAGTTGCGGAATTTAAAGTGCGGGAATTGAATCTAAACTATTACAAGGCGTCGGGTATTTACATCGCCAAAAACAAACCCTTTAATTTAAATTGCAGAAAGTAAAATAAAGCGATAAATAATTAAAGTCCTAATTAAAAAACTATTACATACCGGAAGCAATTACAATAATAAGACAAAATTGATCGCGTGCGAGAAAATTAAGTCGGCGCATTTTTTAGGGTTTTGACCCTTTTTATGAAAGAAAGAGATTTTTTTTTGTTATTTTTGAATTAAATGGAATTAAACCTAAATTAATAATTAAATTAAATGAGCTAATTAATTGATTAATAAAAATAATATTTTTTTGGATTTTTTATATTTAAGGAAAATAAATAAATCTGGTCAAAATTAATAAAAACCTAATTCTACATTAATTTTAATTATTTTGCAAAAGATATTAAAATTTAAATCTAATTAAGGCTAAATCAATTAAATTAATTTATTTACAAAAGTAAAAGTGAATTTAATTTTAATAAATAAAAATAATATTTTTGGTGTTTTCTGATTTTATGAGAAAAAATAAATTATTTGGTTAGTGATTAAAATTAACAAAACAAATAACAATAAATAAAATAAGAAAATAATGAAAAAAATAAAAAAAAAAAGCAAACTCATGGGGGTTTGGGCCCGGATGGAGGGTTTAATCAGCATTTTGAGAGGCCCATTCACGTTGGCCTGATTGACTTTTTCCATCCCATGCACGCTGTTGACTTGGGTGTATGATAGTCATTCAGTCTTGGCCATTGGATTTGGCCTGCAGGCCATCTGGCGCCTGGATCTTTGAGGAGTATGGTGTGTTATAGCTGATGTAGCACGCTGGAACATCTGCAAGAAAAATGCAACAAATATTGGGGGACCTGGGATTCGAACCCAGGTCCCATGGGACGTTCCACTAGCGCGCTTGCCAACCCAATCATCATGCTTATTTGTTATTATAATGGATAAAAGATATTATAAGAGAAAAGCAAGCAATATATTGGAAATTAAAAAAAACGCGAAATTCATTTGAATAGGCCAATGAAGATAAGCCACGTCTTCGTCTTCTTCAACAAGACCTGGTCTTTTTCCTGCGGATTTGGACCCGCAACAAAATCCATGGCTTGCTTCTAAAATGAATTCCAGGCCATATAAATACAAACTAAAACCACCATCGTGTCCGTCTCTCCTCCCTGAACACAACCATGGCCGTTATTTGTCCCAATTGTTCCTGCAAAACAAACGCCTAAATGCAAACCTCCAAAACCCTAGGTTCGGGTATGGTGATATAGCTCATGAAAACGAAACTAAATGATGCAGAAAGACTGGAAATTGAATGGCAAGCATGATTATACCAACGATTTGTCCAAAGGATGCCAAAATATAGAATCACGATCTCATGTACAGGGTTATGTTCAGGACGACTTACAGTGAGTTTTAGGAGGTTTCAGGACTTGTGAATGGTTGCAACAGCTTCAGTGGATCTCCAGCAAGAGGTCTATGTGGAGATTTTGCTTTGAATCGGGCTCTAAGTATGATTTCAGTTTCAAGATTTTCAAGCTTTTTTCCAAGTTTGGTCTGGACGTTTTTGCAGCTTTTTTGGTCGTGTTCTTGTGTGCTTCCTGTTGTATATGTATCATAGAAACAATTAGGTTAAACCTTGGGCCTTGAATCCATGTGAATTGATGAATTGAGATATGATATGATTCCTCCATTAAAGGCCTTCAAATTCTTTCCAAATCCAAGATTTTGTGCATGATATGGCTTGGTACGAATTTGATTGTGTTCATGATGTTAATTGAAAGTTGTATCAATCACAAAGATCCTATTTCATCAAGATTTGGATTTTATTTGATTTTAAATTGATTTAAAATGAATTAAATTAATAAAAATCAAATAAAATAGAAAAATCAATGAATGGGCATGAAACTGAAGATATGACACGTGTGTGGTGTGACAAAACCAAATCAAGTAGAAAAAAGTGGGCCCTTTTGTCAAAAATTGGAGTTTTGGGGATAGTTGACTTTTGGCAATTTTGGAAAAATGACCAACTTCAGCAATGCATAACTTCTTCAATTTTGAACTTTTGGAGGTATTCTTTGACTTTTTAGAAACCTTGAGATGTCCTTTAACCAACCCTTTTGGTCTCATCTCATTTTAATATTCCATACTCAAGTTATAAGCTTTGGCAAAAAATGTGTTTTTGTTGACTTTCAAAAATGACCTATAATGTCCAAATTTGTAACTTTTTGTGAGTGCATTTCTTGATCTTGGGGTGTGAAGATGGATTGTAGGAAATTGCATCCTATTCAAAATGAGCTTTGGATGGGTCATTTCTCATAAAGTATGAGAAAGTTATGCTTGGTCAAATTTGAGTTGACTTTTCCTGCAAAACCCTAATTTAGCAACTTTTGAATCTTGATGAATCTTAAGCAATCCTTGATGAATCATGATCAACACTTGATCAAATTATGAATTATACTTCAAAATGAGAATGTTGACAAAAAATCTTGATGTTTGACTGGTTATAGGTCACAGTTGACTTTTGCCCTAGCACAGTCGATTCTTGGGCTTCTTGAGCAATTGACTGACCAAACTTTCTCTGCAAGACTTGAAATTTTACATGGATGAACTTGAGAGAATATTATGACATTGGGTAGCACTTGAGGCCATTTGGATGCAATGACCTTGATGCAACACAAAACCCTAATTTGAGGTTGACTGCCTTAGGAGGTGATTTGACTATCCAACTCTTGAGCCACCTTGAGCAACTTGGGATTTATTCTTGAAATGTCTTGGGAAATATGGGAGGGAAAATTTTGGGGTACAACTACTGACCTTTCCCTTTCAGGAAATATCCAGTTAAGTTCTCAGCTATGTCAAAGACCTTCTCTGGTCCAGTTAAATCGATTCCTAAAGATTTTTCTGATGCCGATCCAGTTGAAGTTATTCCAAGACCTTGTCTGGTCCAGTTAAATCGATTCCTAAAGATTTTTCTGATGCTGATCCAGTCAAAGGCCTTCTATGGTCCAGTTAAATAGATTCTTAAAGATTTTTCTGATGCCGATCCAGTTGAAGTTATTCCAAGACCTTGTCTGGTCCAGTTAAATCGATTCCTAAAGATTTTTCTAATGCTGATCCAGTCAAAGGCCTTCTCTGGTCCAGTTAAATCGATTCCTAGAGATTTTTCTGATGATGGTCCAGTTGAAGTTGTTCTAAGACCTTGCCTGGTCCAGTTAAATCGATTCCTAAAGATTTTTCTGATGTCGATCCAGTCAAAGGCCTTCTCTGGTCCAATTAAATCGATTCCTAAAGATTTTTCTGATGCCGATCCAGTTGAAGTTATTCCAAGACCTTGTCTGGTCCAGTTAAATCGATTCCTAAAGATTTTTCTGATGCCGATCTAGTCAAAGGCCTTCTCTGGTCCAGTTAAATTGATTCCTAAAGATTTTTCTGATGCTGATCCAGTTGAAATTATTCCAAGACCTTGTCTGGTCCAGTTAAATTGATTCCTAAAGATTTTTTTGATGCCGATCCAGTCAAAGGCCTTCTCTGGTCCAGTTAAATCGATTCCTAAAGATTTTTCTGATTCCAATCCAGTTGAAGTTATTCCAAGACCTTGTCTGGTCCAGTTAAATCGATTCCTAAAGATTTTTCTGATGCTGATCCAGTCAAAGTTAATCCAAGACCTCCTCTGGTTCAGTCAGATCACCGATAAGATCTCCCTGATTCCTATTCCAGTCGAAGTTTAGACCACCTACCAACAATCTCCAAATGGCATATGTAAGCCCATTCCTGACATCACAAGGCTGATACTACATCATGCGAGTGCAAATTTCTGGGCACTCTAGTGTTCAATCATCTTTCACCTTCGGACCACGAAAGGCCCGAAAGCCAATCTATATCCTCAGGTTTAAGAAGATTGAACAGGGGCAGTTGTTGTACCCCAAAATTTTCCCTCCCATATTTCTCAAGACATTGCAAGAAGAATCTCCAAATGGCTCAAGGTTGCTCAAGAGTTGGACAGTCAAGTCCTCTCCTAAAGGCAGTCAACTTCAAATTAGGGTTTTGTGTTGCATCAAGTTCCTTGCATCCAAATGACCTCAAGTGCTCCCTAATGTCCTAATATTTTCTCAAGATCATCCATGTCAAATTTCAAGCCTTGTAGAGGAATTTTGCTCAGTCAATTGCTCAAAGGGTCCAAAAATCGACTATGCTAGGGCAAAAGTCAACTGTGACCCAAATACAGTCAAACTTCAAGATTTTTTGTCAACATTCTCATTTTGAAGTATATTTCATAATTTTATCAAGGGTTGACCATGATTCATCAAGGATTGCTCAAAAATTCATCAAGACTCAAAAGTTGTAAATTAGGGTTTTGTAGGAAAAGTCAACTCAACTTTGACCAAGCATAACTTTCTCATACTTTATGAGAAATGACCCATCCAAAGCTCATTTTTAAGAGGATGAAATTTCCTACAATCCATATTCATACCCCAAGATCAATAAATGCACTCACAAAAAGTTACAAATTTGGACATTATAGGTAATTTTTGAAAGTCAACAAAAACACCTTTTTTGCTAAAGCTTATAACTTGAGCATGGAATATCAAAATTATATGAGACCACAAGGGTTGTCTATAGAACATCTCAAGGTTTCTAAAAAGTCCAAGAACACCTCCAAAAGTTCAAAATTGAAGAAGTTATGCATTGTTGAAGTTGGGCATTTTTGCAAAATTGCCAAAAGTCAACTATCCCCAAAACTTCAAATTTTGTCAAAAAGGCTCATTCTTTTCCACTTGATTTGATCTTGTCACACTACACACGTGTCCTATCTTCAGTCTTGTGTCCATTTATTAATTTTTCTATTTTATTTGATTTATATTGAATTAATTCATTTTTAATCAATTTAAATCCAAATAAAATCCAAATATTGATCACTTGGGATCTTTTTGATTGTTACAGGTCTTAATTGTCATCATGGACATGATCAAACTCGTATCTCACCATATCATGAACAAAAAGATGGAATTTGGACAATTTTGGAAGGTTTTTCATGGAGGATTAAATCAAATCCTAAAACATCAATGCACAAAGATTGAGTCCACAAATGTTAACCTAATCCAATGCTCATTACATATACAAGACAAAGGCACGAGAATTGAAGGTTAGAGGCTGCATAAACATCAAAACCAAACTTGAAAAAAAGTGGAAAAGCTTGAAACTGAAATCACCTCTAGAGGCAGTTTCAACACCAAATCTCAACGATATTCCATTGTTGGACCATCATTGAAGCAAAACCAATCCTTAACAAGCTTTGATACCTTCTCAATTGCACTGTAAGCTTCGCGTTTTACCGCCCTGTAGTCAAATTCATAACTCCCCATTCTTGCATTTTTTTTGACAAATTATTGGCATTTTCATGATCCTTGTGTGATTTCGAAACTTTCTGCATTATTTGATTGTGTTTTTATAGCCTGTAACCCCCTAGCCGATTCTAGGGTTCTTGGTTCTTGTTTTTGGGCATTTTATTTGCAGGAAAAATTGGGGCCATTAATGGACATAGGCATGATCAGTGGAAGGAGACGAGCACAACCATGTGCTTGGAATTGATTTTCATGGCCTGGGATAGATTTTAGGAACGAGCTACGAATTTAGCTGCGGATAAAAATCCGCAGGTAAATATCCAGGGTTCAATGGAGAAGACGAAGACGTATCCCTTCCCAATTGGTCCATTCAAACACTTGGCGCGCGTTTTTTAATTTTCTGGTATATTATTGATGTTTCCCATATAATATTCATTGTCTATTATGATAACAAATGAAACGTAGTGATGCAGTGGCAAAGGCGTGTGTTCATTGGCTAACAGGACCTGGGTTCGAATCCCAGGTCCACCATATTGCTTTGTGATATTTTGCAGTAGGTAATCCAGTATACACTCAAGCGCGTGGTTTATCATACACCATCATTCCAATGCTTGCCAGATGGCCCCAGGCCAGATCTGGTGTTCCATATTGGAGGTCCACCATACTCCAAAGTCAATGTGCACGCGTGGAATCAGAAAGTCAACACAGGCTTGCACGTTAATGGGCTTGGAAAATTGCAATTCTCACCTCCTTTTGGGCCCAGAACCCCCTTGGTTATTTCTTTTTCTTTCTATTTCTTTTATTTATTTTATTTAATTGTTTGATTAATTATTTTTATTATCATTAACTAATTAAACTTTTTCTCATAAAATCAAAAACCAAAAAAAATATATTTTATTTATTAAAATTAAATTCAGCACTTTATTTTTGTAAATAAATATTAATTCAATTAATTTAGTTTTAATTAGGTATAACTTTTAATATTTTGCAAAAATTAAAATTAATGTAGATAATTAAGTTTTTTACTAACTTTAATCAAATTTATTTTATTTCTTTAAATATCAAAAATCCAAAAAATATTATTTTCATTAATTTATTTATTTATTTATTTATTTAATGGTTAACTTAATTTAATTTCTTTTAATTCAAGAATAAAACAAAAATGCTTTCTTTCAAAAAAGGGGTCAAAACCCTAAAAAATGCATTCGATTTAATTTTTCGTGCGCGATCCATTTTACCATATTGATGTAATTGTTTCTCGGAATGTAATAGTTTAAATAGGACTTTAATTATTTTATTCGTTTTATTTATTTTTCGCATTTTAATTTCAAGGGTTGCTTTTGGTGATGTAAATACCCGACTCCTTGTAATAGTTAGATTTAATTTCCGCAATTTAATTTCCGCAATCTATAAGTTATTAGATGTTTGATAAATAGGGAATGCATGACAAGATCAAACGTTTGAACCTAAAATCAACATAGCTCACCCATGACATGTACAAAGATAAAATTAACCGAAACAACACACTCGCACATGCGCACTCTTAGGGTACACCTCACTTGGTTGCCTTCGAACGTGGTCATTGAGTATAGGAAGTTTTAGAGATCGCCCTCTTGTCCAAAGATCATAGTTGCCTCGGAAAAATGATCTAAGACATTAGGGTTACCGCTAAGGCGTCCTAACATTGCTTTAGTGACCACATGTCCCTTAATCGAATTGACCCTTAAACTCCAACGACGATGCTACCTACTCATCAATAGTGGGATAGCATTGTCTAAAGGAAGATAGCATAGATTGATTCCTTTTTCGAGTAGGTAGATGGTTCTTAAGTACTTGCTCTTTCCAAAACAAAATAAAACTTTTCGCACTTACACTTTTCAAACAAAAACTTCTTTCAAACTCACAAACACAAAGAAAAGCAATTTTTTAAAACACTTTGAGCAAGTACCTAAGAGCCCGTGGATAACCACGGATAGAAAGGGTGCTAACACCTTCCCTTTCTATAATCTACCCCCCGAACCCGAGAAATATCTCGAAAAAGGAATTTTTCTGTGCTTTTTTCCTTTCCTTGTTGGATAAAATAAAAGAAGGTGGCGACTCTTGCTTACCGCGACATTTTGCGAAAACAAACGCAAAACGCGAACTAGCATTCCAAAAACAGTCACTTCTTTCCCACCGTATCACATGTTGTAATAGATTAATTAGGTTTACATTCTTGCAATCCCCATTTATAATTTGTACACCCCCTCCCACAAGTATTGTAATAGCGTAGTAATTTTAAATTCTGCAATTTATCGCTATATATACAAATGCTAGTAATTAGGGTTTGTATGGGAAGACTAAAACCAATCAATTAGAAAACCCTAATCAAAGACAAAATCAAGCATGAAAAACAATACACTTGCACACAAGCACCCCTAGGGTAAATCCACTTGGTTTCCTTTACAAAATGGCCATATTACGCATGTGAGGTATCTTAGCAAAAACAAGCAAAATACAAGATCATAGTCCCTCGATGACGCTATCTATGTTGCCTTTCAAATGATCTTAGTCCCTAAAAGAGAATGCTAAGATACCTTGAAAAATTGCTAATCATGGTTATACGATGACCCACACCCGTCTCGTTTACATCCAAAGATAGGGTTACTTACCAAATCGATGGTAAGATAACAATGTCAAAGGAAAGAGGAAATGAACACGAAAGACTTTTGAGAAGGTAGGATGCTCCTAATTACTTGCTCCATTTCAAAACAAAACATCCTTGCTATTTTTAAAACAAACACCTACACTTTCAAAACATCTTTCAAACTTGAAAACATTTTCAAAAGATCAACACTTTGTATACATTCTTACGAACGAGAATCATTACAAAGTTTTCCAAAACAATGACGCCTTTTAAAAACACTTTCAAAAACCACACAAAGCACATTTTCAAACAAAAGAAAGTGATCTAGAAAGTAACTAAGAGCCCATGGAAAACCATGGATGAAAAGGGTGTTAATACCTTCCCTTTTCATAATCTACCCTCCGAACTCAAGAAATAATATCAAAGGTCTTTCCTGTGCTTTTTCACCTTTCCTTTTGGATAAAAGAAAAGTCAGTGGCGACTCTTGCTAACCGCAACATTTGCGATCAAACGCAAAAACCTTCAAGTCAGTTCTCCCACCTTATCATAGTATGACTCAAAATATTGCTCAAGATCAATTGGATTGATAGTTGATTTTCAGTCAACTGATCAAAAGTCAATTGTACACTGAAAAGTCAAACTTTGACTTTTTGGTCAAAATCAAGTGTCAAAGATCACAATTCATCAAAACATGTCAAAATATGAAACTTGTTCATCAAGAAATCAAAAAGTCAAGATTTCATTTTCAAAAGTCAAAGTTTTCAAACTTAGGAATTTTTCTAAGTATGGAAAACTTCATGTTTTTTCACAACTTTTAGCCAATTTTTCACCATGATGAAAGATGATTCAAAAGAAACTTTCAACATGAAAGTTGTATATATCCATTAGATCTACAACATTTCTTTACACAACTTCTTATAAAAATGCTTGGATATCAAGTTATTAATCCATGAAGTCATGGTCATGAGACTAAACACTTAGTGAAAATTTTGCCCTAGTTTAAGCAGGATTTTGACCTAACTTCATGGCATTTTTTCATATAGTTCTAAGGGGAATTTTCAAAAGTGATTCAAAGAGGGGTTGTAGAGCACATTACAAGATTTCTAAAATGTCTAAGAACTCCTTGAGATAATTCTTGAGCAAGGAGAATCGAAGAGAGGAAGTTAGGGTTTCAAACTAAAATTATAGGTCATTTTGTGATGAACAACGATTCAAATCTCAAACCTATGCTGCATAATCTCTACTTTAAAGGCCTCAAACTTGTTAGGCACTCCATAATTAAATGCTTGCACAGCTGTTAGAGGCTTCAACTCAAGCAATCAATGCAATTCCATGCTTTATATCCATTTTAGGAAGAAAGTGCACAATGTCATTTTGAAAAAGTAGCTTTATGCACAAAACTTGTTCTTGAGCCTTGCAATTGTTTTCTTCTGATCATACGCGTCCTATAACTCAAGAGAAGTTTGTCTCAAGCCTTACAATCACTCAGCCAATGCTTGTACTTCATCTTGGAACCATACTTTCACTTTTCTTCAAAATCAAGCAACCTAGCCATAACTCTATAACTATGAAATCCTTTGTGCAAAATCTCTCCAACCTTTTGCTTATAGATACACTAGTCATTTGCAATAAAACACACGCATGCTAAAGCCCTGAAACTCTCTAAAACACAAAATCACCAAAAACACCTCAAAACTTGCCATTTCTGAGTTTTGAATCCAATTTCCAAATTTTCTTGTGCATTTCTTGGCCTTTTACTTTAAAAAGCTTCTAAATAACATACACAAACAATTCCAACACCTGCAACACAACTGTAACACCTCCATCATCATCCACCATTTTCAAAAACAGCACCTTGCACCTTGACTTCTCCAGAACTCCTCAGGTACTTTCAGCTCAAGCTAATTATCACATTAGCTTCCTGGGAACTTGAGGAAGCTAATCTAATAATTGGAACTCATTAAAAGTTGCTCAAACTCAAAACACGATACCCTCTTGCAAGGTGAGTTTTCTGACTTTTGAACTCTTCATACAAGCATCATTAATGGTTTATTTATGAATAAGAAATGTAGATATCATTGTCCTGAAGCTAATCATATCCTTAGATTTCATTATTATTGCTTGAATAGTTAGAATTTTGAATCTGAACATCCTGGAAAAGTTAGGTCAGAATTTGGTACCATTCAAAATTCATGCTCATCTTTGATTTATAGTTTTAATAATTTATATTTCTGGAATCGTTGTGAAATTTGGGACAAGTTTGATGTTTACAATTTTGCAAATGAATGAGAAATGAACAACATGCAAGTGGTCTGGCTGGAGGTTGAAGATGAAGTGTATTCATGACTCATCTTATAATATATAGTTATGGTTTGACATAAGTTAATGGATGTATCACCACCCCAATGGTTAAAGCGCGCGCCTGTCACCCTTAGGTCCTGGGTTCAAGCCCCAGCGTGACCTTTTGCACTTTTTTCATTTTTTTTCTTCATTTTTTTGCTGAAACAGGCGCTTGGGCCTTCCTCCATTGGGCTTGGGATTTTTGCTACACTTGCACACTCCTGACTATTTTTTAACCTCCCCTGACTTTCTTTATATTTTATTTTTATTTTATTTTATTTTTATTTTCATCTTTTATTATTCTTATTATTATTAGTATTATTATTAATATTTTTATTTTTATTACTTAATAAAAATCCAAAAATATTTATATTTTTTATTTTATTTTTTATTTAGTTTATTTTTCATAAAAAACTAAAAGCACAAAAACATTTTCTTTAATAAATTAATTTCTTTTTTTAAATACTTAGATAATAAATTTTAAATATTATTATAATATTTTCTTGTAAGTTAAAATCAATTTAGAAATTAGGATCTTTTATTTAATTATTTTTATTTAATTAAATTCATCAAAACCCTAAAAAAACTTATCTTCTTTAAATTATTTTATTCTATTAACTTAATATTAATTTTCTTATTTTTAGTTAATTATTTTATTTTAATTAATTAGGTCAAAAAACCCTTTTCATGAAAAAAACAAACAAAAATCATGTTTCTTCTTACATTTTATATTCTTGCATTTTATCTTTATTTTCTACATTTGTTCAAATTCAATATGGTTGTAATAATTATTTAGATTTAATTTCTTGCAATATTCCCCATTTGTAATTTGTACACCCCCTCCCCTAAATGATGTAATAGCGTAGTAATTTTAAATTCCACAATTTATCGCTTTACATACAAATGCTAGTAATTAGGGTTTGTATGGAAAGACTAAAACCAACAAGTAGCAAACCCTAATCAAAGACAAATCAAGCATGTAAATCAATACACTTGCACACAAACACCCCTAGGGTAAATCCACTTGGCTGCCTTATAAAAATGGTCATATTATACATGTGAGGTATCTTAGAAAAAACAAGCAAAATACACGATCATAGTCCCTCGATGACGCTATCCATATTGCCTTTCAAAATGATCTTAGTCCCTAAAGAAAATGCTAAGATATCTTACAACATTTATAATCATGGTTATACGATGACCCACGCCCATCCCTTTTACATCCAAAGATAAGGTTACTTATCAAATCAATGGTAATATAACAATGTCAAAGGAAAGAGGAAATGAACACGAAAGACTTTTGAGTAGGTAGAATGCTCCTAATTACTTGCTCCATTTCAAAACAAAACATCCTTGATATTTTTAAAACAAACACCTACACTTTCAAAACATCTTTCAAACTTGAAAACATTTTCAAAAGATCAATACTTTGTATACATTCTTACGAATGAGAATCATTACAAAGTTTGCCAAAACGATGGCGCCTTTTAAAAATACTTTCAAAAACCACACAAAGCACATTTTTAAACAAAAGCAAGTGGTCTAGAAAGTAACCAAGAGCCCATGGAAAACCATGGATGAAAAGGGTGTTAATACCTTCCCTTTTCATAATCTACCCCCCGAACTCAAGAAAACATCTCAAAGGTCTTTCTTGTGCTTTTTCACCTTTCCTTTTGGATAAAAGAAAATTAGGTGACGACTCTTGCTAACCGCGACATTTGCGATCAAACGCAAAACAACCAAGTCAGTTCTCCCACTGTATCACAGTGAGCATCTTCTTTCTCATTTTGAATCAAACATAGATTTATTTTGATACTTCTTCCAGTTGAAGACGGTTGTGAGCATCTTCCGGCTCAATTTAAATCGAGCATATATTTATTTTGATACTTCTTCCAGATAAAGATGAGCGTGGATATGTTCTGGATCAGATTAGATTGAGCATAGATATATTTTGATACTTCTTCCGGTTGAAGACGGTCGTAGACGTTTTCTGGCTCAGATTAAGTCGAGCATAGATTTATTATGAAACTTCTTCCAGTAAAAGTCGAGCATAAACATTTTCGGGCTCAGATTAAATCAAGCGTAGATTTATTTTGATACTTCTTTCAGTAAACATTTTCTGGATCAGATTAAATCAAGCATAGATTTATTCTGATACTTCTTCCAGATAAAGACGAGCGTGGATATCTTCTGGCTCAGATTAGGTCGAGCATAGATCTATTCTGATACTTCTTCCAATTGAAGACGGCCATACACATTTTCTGGCTCAAATTAAATCAAGCATATATTTATTCTGATACTTCTTCCAGATAAATTCAAGCATAAACATCTTTTGGATCATATTAGATCAAGTGTAGACTTATTGTGATACTTCTTCCAGTTGAAGACAAGCATATACATCTTCTGGATCAGATTAAATAAAGCATGGATTTATTCTGATACTTCTTCCAGTATACATTTTTCTGGCTCAGTTTAAATCGAGCATAAATTTATTATAATACTTATTCTAGTTAAATACATGCGCAAACATCTTCTGGATCAATTTAAATTGAGCATAGATTTATTCTGGTACTTCTTCCAGTCAAAGACAAGTATATACCTCTTCTGGCTCAGATCAAATCGAGTGTAGATTTATTCTTATACTTCTTCCAGTTGAAGTCCACAGTTACTTTGGATGGCATCTATGAGCCCATCTCTGACGGCTCTCCATTACCTCTCCAAATGGCATCTATAAGCCCATTCTCGGTATAATTAACCAACAGTTTTACTTCGCACACAGGCGAGTGCAAATTTCTGGGCACTTAAATGTTCAATCATCTTCTACCTTTAAGTCGCGAATGGCGGACATGCTTATCTAACTCTTATGGTTTAAGAAGATTGAACAGGGGCAGCTGTTGTACCCCAAAATTTTCCCTCCCATTTTTCTTCAAGACACACTCACAAAGTTCTCAAAATGTTCAAGAATTTCAAGAGTTGACCAGTCAAAATGATCCTTTTAAGCCAAGGGTCTACAACTAGGGTTTTGTTCTTCTCAAGGAAGAATGGTTTTCAAAGGTCTTAAATGGTTTTCATGGTTCATCATAGGTCCCCAACAATGTTTATGTCAAGTTTCAAGTCTTACATCATAAGTTTGCTCAGTCAATAGCTCAGATGATTGAAAATCAACTATATTGGGTAAAACTTCAACTATGGTTAGCATACAGTCAAACTTCAAGACTTTTTGTCAACATCAACATTTTTAAGTGATATTCATAATTTGATCAAGGGTTGATCATGATTCCTCAAGGAAAGCCCTCAAATCATCAAAAGTCAAAAATTGTCAAATTAGGGTTTCCTTTGGAGAAGTCAACTGAACTTTGACCAAGCATAACTTTCACATGCTTCATCAACTCTCCCCAACCAAAGCCCATTTTGAAGGAAATTCAATTCTCTACAACTTTGTATTGATGTTCAAGTCCAAAAATGCTTCATTTGAAAGATATGAGCTAATACATTACAGGTCATTTTCAAAAGTCAACAAAAAGACACTTTTATCAAGGCAACTTACATCAAGATAAAGTCTCCAAATGAAAAAATGATAAAAAGAGAAATTGTAGAGGACATATTTAGCTTTTTTAAAAAGTACAAGATCACCTTCAAAAGATAAAAGTTGAGCAAGTTATGAGTTGCACAAGTTGGGAAATTTTGAAGAAATGCATGAAATGCAAAATGAGCAAATATGAAATTTTGAACTAGTGGGCCTAACTTTTGATATTCAAACATGTTCATAAGGTGTTAGAGGACCTCTAAATTCCTTCACATATTTTTTATGATTTTTATTTCTTTTATTTTAATTTTTTCATTTAAATACAAATAAAATCAAAATAACAAAGGCCTTTTGCGTGGCATAAGGCTATTTTGTGATTCACTGATTCAAAAATGACAAAGGCCTACGCTGCGCGTGTTTGTTTGATTGGATAATATTAATTTCCATTTTTAAATATAATGTTTTGATTTGATTCTTATACCGGATGTACAGGCCACTCAAATGGCAGCGTGCATGTTCTTAAGGCTTACCTATGTCTGATCCTGGGTTCGATCCAAGCGTGGGACAATTTTATTTTTCCATGTTTTCTTTACAGATTCAGTATGAACAAGCCCAACACGCGCACCATGCATCTCCAGTCTTTGACCATCAGATCTCATCAAAGTCAGATCCAACGCACCAAACGCACACCACACAATACACCTCAGGAGGCCACCTTCACTGGATCCAGCGCAACAACCTAGGCTCTCTGATTTGGGCCTAAGGATTTCTGCTTCTCGCAGCCCCAAAATTCCTTTTACACATCAGGCCCATTTAATTTATTTTCTTTTTATTTTAACTAATTATTTCTTTGTAATCATTTTTTATTTAATCTGAAAAAATCATAAAATCATAAAAATTTAGATTTAGGTTTTAATAAATTAATTTAGTTTTTATAAATAGAAATTAATTAATTTAATCACACTTTGTTTTATTTTAAATAATTAATTAATAAATTAATTAGGTTTTATTTTACACTTCAAATATTTTTCTAAAAAACAACAAAAATATTTTCTTAAATGCTTAGAAATATTTTAGGGGTTTTTAAATAAAAAACATCTTTTCCATTTTCAATCTCTGCACGCTCATTTGTTGTTTCGCGTTATTTTCCAATATTGTAATTGCTTGAAAGTTTGTAATAGATAATTAGGGTTAATTGCTTTCCTCCCTAATTTATGGTTTATACTCCCCATCTCCGAAGCGATGTAATAGCGTAGATTATTTCCCGCATTTTTCTGCACTTGTATATATTTAACTGCTAGATTAACTAGGCGTGCATGGCAAGACATAAAAAACGTTAGAAAACCTAATCTCAAGACAAATACTTGAAATCAAAACACTTCGCACACGCGCACCTCTAGGGTGAACCTCACTTGTTGCCTCAGATTTAAACAGTCATGTCCCTCGAAAGTGGGACGCTTTAGCAAAGATCCTTTGGTTAAAAGATCGTAGTCTCTCGATGGTCCTTCGATGCTGCCTCGGTAAACGATTTTAGTCCCTTAGGATAATTTCTAAAATGTCCTACGAGTTGCCTTTGTGAGTGTATGATGACCCGCACCTGTCCCTCAAAACATCAAAAGATAGGGCTTCTTGCTAACTAATGGTAAGATAGCACTATCTAAAGGAGGAGGAAAATAACACAAAAGACTTTTTAGTAGGTAGATAGCTCATAATTGCTTGCTCACGCAAAAAACATTTTTTCACACATACACTTTTTTCTGAAATATTTTCAAAATAAACACTTTGTATTTGTTCTCAACTGATACGAGAGTCATTATAAAGTTTGTCGAACTTAGGCATTTTCAAAATATTTTCAAACACATACACAAAAGTAAATTTTCAAACAAAGTGAGCTAGCGATTAAGAGCCCGTAGATAACTACGGATGAAAAGGGTGTTAATACCTTCCCTTTTCATAACCTACCCCCCTTACTCAGAAAAATTCTCAAAGGTCTTTCCTGTTCTTTTCACCATTTCCTTTATTGGATAAAAGAATAGTCGTTGGCGACTCTTGCTATCCACAACATTTGCGATAAAACACAAAACCAAAAGTCAGTTCTCCCACCATATTACACCAAGCAACAACAGTACCTGCAGTCTCCAACCTCTGACGAGCATTGCCTCACCAATATCCAACTTCCTCCAACAGCATGTGAGTACTATAGTAACTTGCTGAGCATTCATACAAACCATAATCTGGAAGATCTTTTCAATCTCCCACAGCCAAACCAGAGCACTCTCTTATAGTTTAGTGGTGCCTTTTAACTTAATTCATTGCATATTCATGTTAAAACATCAATTTTAGTGTAAATAATAATTCTATACTTGTATCATGTAAATATTGTATAAATTAATAATTTTTTTACCTTATTTTATAGGATTGTTCACATTATTGAAGCATTGAGCCTTGAAGGGAAAATAAATCTTCAAGATGCAATTTTTTGAATGGAAATAAAGAGCAGCAAGTAGGGATAAGTGAGGTCCTAGCGTGCTTGGACTTTTCTGGACAGAAGGTGGCGGGCTAAGCCCCAAATTTGGGGCTAAGTGTGGTCTACAGCCTAAGGTGGTTTGGTGCAATAAGTGAAAGCATTCTTAGCGGGCTATGAAGGGGATAAGCGCGACCTACAATGTTGAAAGTATATAAATAAAGTTAAAATTCGATTTTTTAGGGGGTGACCCAATTTTGAGAGAGAGGTTTCACCATTTTAGGGTTTCCACCATTTTTAGGGTGAGACGCCAATTTTGGAGTGTTAGATGCTTGGAAATCAACAAGAGATTATGCATCTTGAAGATCCATAAATGGATTCGCGTCGATTGTTGAGACGTCAAGATTGATGTTGGTTCATTTTCTCTCTTCTCTTTGTATTTTGCTATAAAAGTAGTTAAAAATCTCTTTTGTTGGGATTGTATGTAAGTATACCATATTCAAATGTATTTTCATTAATCATGATGTTGTTTACAATCTATTCTTGAATCTATATTAATGTTATTTTTGTTTTACCTTTTATCTTAATGGGTTCGGATTACTATATACATATACAGTTCTAAGCTCAAACTAAGATGAACATTTGTTAGTTTCTAAACTCTAGACATATATTTAGGCTAACATTCATATAGGGTATCGATTCTTAATTCTATATGTTATTTAGTTGCGTGAGACATCACCGATGATACAATACGGTAGAACTTTCGTTGGTGCTTCAAACATGAAGACTGGTGTGAGGGATACGTGATGATATTGATGAATGTTTAGATTGTGTACAACTTATTGATAGAAACACATATTCTTGTGGTAAATGAAATCCAATCCTAACAAGTTTCTTTCTCTCCAAAACTTTACTTTTGCTTGTCCATGTTTACATTATATATTGTATAACTATCATACAATTTAAAGCTTAAAGAGGTAGCGACTGTTTAACAGCATTGATATCACACTAATCCCTGTCGAGACGATAAAATAAAACAAAATACTTACTTTTGCTTGTTGTTTTCCCGCAACAATAATTCACACTTTATTTATGTTATGTTTTTTCATGGAAAGAGCAAAAGCTCGCTTGATGATATGTACAAAGGGGAATGGGGTTCTGGTTTTGAAACTTCTCCTAAAAGGCAAGAGCTTCACCTGGAGAGAGCTCGCCCAATGAGACATTGTGTCATCTGGTGAGGCTGACAAGTTAACACTGATCATTCCACCGATAACATGACATTTTCTAGCGTGTGATTGATTCGGTTGATTACTTACTATCACAACTGAGTATTGTCTAGGGTTGATTAATAAGTTGGTAATTATTTTACGTGATTTTAATAATTTAACGATTTTATGTGTTCGATTTAGAGAGGAAATCAGGTGATATATGATCTTGTGTTGTGGCAATGTTATGTTGGAATAATTGGTTCAGAGATGAAACCATTGTTGATTTATACAGGTGAAGGTTGAGATGAGCCTTACCTGATGTTTAATTTCCATTCATGCATTATATGTGTCGAAGTCGAGCGTTGATGTTGCCAGGTTTAAAGATGGAATTAGTGGCATGTCATATGGTCTAGAGACGTGACCAGCGATGGGGAGATTTCATTAATATACCTCTAAGCTTCCAAAACTTTGGTATCACATGCATATATAGTCAAGGAGTTGAATCACATTGCATATATACCTGCATTGTGAATTGATTGTCTTGGTGTGGTGTGAATAATCAATTGTTTTAAGATTGTTGTTATAAATGATATATATATATCCTTGCATTCTTTTGTACCACTAACATATTTTGAGTGTATTCTCACCCCCAATTTGCTTGTTGTGTTAGGTTTACACCTATGATGCAGATACTCCGGTAGAGATTGAGAAGCCTTAAATGTTGTTGTGTGGGAGATGACTCTTGCCTTTTTTTGTTTATCATTTTCCATGTTCTGTTTAGTATTTAGTGTCACCCTGATAGTGTAATATTGTGGATGAGATCGTTATTTCTTTATTCTTCTTATTGTTAAATTGTTATGTAACTAATATTTTATTCAATTTAAAGTTAATTCTATTTGAGAACTATGAAGTGTTATTTAAAATGTTTTATAAATTCTGATGCGATGTGTTTGAGTTGTGAAAAATGTTTTATGCTGAGAATGTGTGACACCCTAGTAGTGGAAGTAAACTCTGATTATTCTATAAAATGTGTCGAGAAACTAGGGTGTTACATCATTCGATCTTCAAATTTCATTCATCAATAATGTTATTATTGAGCCCTTTGAAAAAATTATATCATTTTTCATAGTAGTTTTTTTTGTAGTTTCTACATCCCGTAAATTTGTGCCAATTTTTTTTAATGTCATCCACAAAGAATTGTATCCTCTTGATAGTAAAATTTTCTCACTTTATGTCTTCGTAGTACAAATCTAACAAAACCACAAGTTTGGTTTGTTTGATGCAAAACACAATTGGATCTCAAATTTTGGAATGAATAGGATGTGAGATGAACACATTGTTAGAATTAATTTAGATTTAATTAGATATTAATTTATATTTAGGAATATCTTTTAGATTATTTATATCTTTGTTAGAAGATATATATCTTAGATCTTCTTATATCTTTGTAGAAGATATATTTTAGATTTAATTTGTGTGTATAAATAGCCTAGTGGAGTAGGTTATTGTAATTCATTGTAAATCCTTATTTTTGAAGCTATCAGTATATATTCCTTTTGCCTTTTATCTTCCTTGTGCCCCAACAATTGGTATCTAGAGCTCCTTGTTAGAAACTCTGGAATTTGGGAAACATTGTTTTTTTTATTGAGTTTCTGCGTAAATTGCACAAGGTAGAAGATGAACGGAAACAGAGATATTCATTCCAAGCTTCCAGTATTTGATGGAAAAAACTGGAATCGTTGGAAGATCCAAATGCGTGTGTTATTTGGTTCTCAAGATGTGTTAGATCTTGTCACTGATGTCTATAATCTGTTAGAAGCAGATGCAATAGAGGCCTAGAAGATAGCACATAAGGCGCTGAGGAAGAAAGATCAGAAAGCATTGTTCTACATCCATCAATGTGTGGATGTGAATGTGTTTGAGAAGATTGCTGATTCTGAAACAGTAAAGGCTGCGTGGGACACACTGGTCAGATGTTACGGTGGTGACACATCCGTGAAGAAGGTGAAGCTTCAGTCTCTCAGAAAGCAATATGAGAATCTCAACATGAAGGACAACGAGAAGGTTTCTGAATACATCTATAAAGTGATTCTGATTACTAATGATATGAAAGCTTGTGGAGAAACTCTGTCTGAACAAGTAATTATTGAGAAGATCTTGAGATATTTAACTTCTCAGTTTGATTACATTGTTGTAGCAATTGAACATTCCAAAGATCTTAGCACCATGAGCGTTGAAGAGCTGCAAAGTAGTCTAGAGGCGGATGAGTTGCGTATGACTGCAAGAACTTATGAGAGGGAAGTAGAGCAGCAGGCTCTGAAAGTAACTTCTGGTAAGAAGCATCAGAAGCAGACTTGGTCAGAAGCCAGGAAAAAAACTAATGGTGGTCAAAGATCAGAAGCTTCAAACTCTGATAGGCAGATGAATATCCAGAAGGGAAAGGAGAAGTCTGACAAGAAGAATGTTCAGTGTTATTGTTGCAGGAACTTTGGTCATTATGCCAAAGATTACTGGTCCAAAAAAGAAAGAAAGTCAGAAGAAGCAAATGTAGCCAGAGGAGATTCAGATGATGAACCTGTGCTATTTGTGGCTTATGAATCTGATGAGGAACCAGTGAAATTGTCATTTTCTGATTCTGAAAGGGAAGAAGAATATGACTCTGAATATTCTGATTCTGAAGGAGTGATTTTATATGAGTCAGAATCAGAATATGACTCTGAGTTAGAATCTGAGGTTTCTGAAGACGAGTTAGAGTCAGAAAATGACTCTGAAGCTGAAGACAAGTCAGAATCCGAAGGTGATTCTGAGTCTGAAGAAGATTCTGCTTCTGAAGAAGAATCAGAAGATGATGAATCTGGAAACTCTGAAGGTGAGTTAGATGGTGAATCGGATCCTGATCCAGATTTTGGTGATGATCCATAATTTGGTGGTGATCATTCTTCTAGAAGGGAAAACTCTAAATACGTAGGTTCTAGAGGACAAGCTTCTAAAGATGATCAGGTTTTTGGTGGAAATCGTGACTCTAAGGATGGACCCTCTGAAGGAGGAGCTTCTAGAGGAAATTCAATCTTTGATGATGATCATGATTCTGAAAGTGGAACTTCTGAAGGAAGAGGTGATCCAACTTTTGAAGATGGTATTTCTGAAGGTAGTGGCTTTGATTCTTATGATGATTCATACCCTGAGAATTTTCAAGACTCTGAAGACAGTCAAGGTTCTGGATAAAAGTCAAAACTCTGAAGCAAGTGCTTCTGAAGGGGAAAGTTCTGGTGTCCAAAGTTCTGAAGGTCCAATTCAAAGGAAACAAAGAGTCAGAAGCATCCCAAGAAGATTTGCAGAGTTTGACATGTTGCTAGACACTGAAGTAAACTCTGAAGGAGAAGTTATTCAGTGTGCAATGTTAGTAGACTCTGAACCCGTGAGTATGAAAGAGGCTCTTAAGCACCAAGTTTGGTTACAGGCCATGAAAGAAGAACTTGATGCTATAGAGAGAAACAAGACTTGGAAGCTGACAAAACTTCCAAAAGGCAAGAAAGCCATCAGCGTCAGTTGGGTTTTCAAGTAGAAGCTAAAGCCAGATGGATCAATTGGCAAACACAAAGCGATATTAGTAGAAAGAGGCTTCCTAGAGAAGCCTGGGCTAGATTACTTTGAAGTGTTTTCACCTGTAGCGAGACATGAAACAATCACACTAGTGATTGCAATAGCTGCTAACAGGAATTGGCCTCTGATGCATTTAGATGTAAAATTTGCATTTCTGAATGGTCCATTACAAGAAGAGGTGTACGTTTCACAACCTCCTGGATTTGAGAAAAAGAATCAGGAAGGGATGGTGTTCAAATTACACAAAGCATTGTATGGATTGAAGCAAGCGCCCAGAGCTTGGAACTTGAAGATTGATTCGTTTTTCAAGGAACAAGGGTTTCAGAAGTGTGAGATGGAGTATGGTGTTTATGTTCAGCACACTTCAGAAGGTAATATGATTCTGGTATGTTTGTATGTTGATGACATATTACTCACAGGAAGTTCTGAACAAGAGATAGCTGAGTTCAAGAAAGTTCTGATGAATGCGTTTGAGATGATAGATCTTGGAAAAATGAGTTTCTTTCTAGGGATGGAATTTATATACTCTGAGAGAGGAAACATTTTATATCAGATGAAGTATGAACTAGAGCTTCTGAAGAGATTTGAGCTAGAAAATTGCAAGGTTGCTATCACACCTGCTGATACGAATCAGAAGTTGGATTCTGATTCTGATGGAGAGGATGTGGATGTGTGATACGGTGGCCAGAACTGGGACTGTTTTTAGGAATACTGGTTTCGTTTTGCGTTTGTGTTTGCAAAATGTTGCGGTAAGCAAGAGTCGCCACCGACTTTTATTTTATCCAACAAGGTAAGGAAAAAAGCACAGAAAAATTCCTTTTTTGAGATTTTCTGAGTACAGGGGGTAGATTATAGAAAGGGAAGGTATTACAACCCTTTCTATCTGTAGTTATCTACGGGCTCTTAGGTACTTGATCATCATTTTCAAAATTTATTGTGTGTGTTTGATTTGAAAAAGTTTTTGTTTTACTTTGATTTAACCCTTGCTTCTGTCTTCAAGAGTGTTACGAAGTCGTTTTGAAAACTTTGTTTGAAAAGAGTGTAAGTGTGAAAAAGTTTGTTTGTTCTGAGCAAGTACCTACTAGCATCTACCTACTCGAAAAAAGAATTGTTCTATGTTCGTTTCCTTTAGACAGCGCTATCCCACTATTAGTGAGTAGGTAGCACCGTCATTGGAGTTTTGAGGGTCAATTCGAAAGGGACGTACGGTCACTAAAGCAATGTTAGGACGTCTTAGTAATAACCCTAATGTCTTAGATCAATTATCCGAGCCAACAATATCCGAGGCAACCATTCCGAGGCAACTTTGATCTTTGAGACAAAAGGACGACCACTAAAATATCCTATACCTAATGACCGTTTACCGAAGGCAACCGAAGTGGGAGTGTACCCTAGGAGTGCGCATGTGCGAGTGATTCAATTTCAAATTATTATCTTTGCACATTTTAGGGTTATCTAATTGTTTTAAAGTTAATCATACATTCTTGTCATGCATCCCTATATCATACATCTAACAGTTAATATTTTGCGAAATTTAAAGTGCGGAAATTAAACTACGCTATTACAAGGCTTCGGGTATTTACATAGCCAAAAACAAACCCTTAAAGAATAAAGCGATAAATGAAAATAAAAGACCTAATTAAACTATTACAACTTGTGAGCAATTACATTAATAGGATAAAAATAAAATAATAAAGTGCGCGCGATGAAATTAGAACGAGAGAGAACTAGGGTTTTGAACCCTTCTAACCTAATTAAAAGAAAAATTGTTTTTTTGTTGTTTTTATAAAAAGGATTAGGTTTTAAATTAAGTACAAAATTAATTATTTAATTAAATTAATTAATGAAAATAAATAAATGGCATATTTTTTATGTTTTTGGTTATCTTAAGAAAGAAAAAAAGAAAATATAATAAAATTATAAACAAAACCCTAATTGTTTTAATTATTTTTAATTTATTTACAAAATAATTAAAGTTATCTAAAATTAAAATCTAATTAAATTAATTAATTTATTGATAAAAAAATAAACCTAAGTCTAATTGGGTGAAAAATATTATTTGTAATTTTTTGATAAAAGAAATACTTAGTGTTAGTAAATAAACTAAATTAAATAAAATATAAAAAAGAAAAGATAAAGAGAAATTGGGCCTGGGAAGCAATCTGAAGGGGGGTGTGGATAGCAAGTCTTGAGCCCAAAAGAAATTGATCCACTTTGACTTTTTGAATCCCATGCGTTACCTTGACTGGGGACTTTGGTACTCCTTCATTTAATGGCCTTTGGATCTGGCCATCTGGCTACTTGGCAGGCTGGATGATGAGGTCACATGATAGACCTTGGCCTTGACCGCGCATGTAATCCCTGAAAGAAAAATAATGTGAAGAAATTAGGGGACCTGGGATTCGAACCCATGTCCTGAAGCACTTTCCCACCACCTGGCCACCAACTGAGCTACGCGCTTCAATTTTTCATATAATAAACATAAATAATAATATGGAATACAACAAGATTCCCAGATCCAAACGAGTGAATTTTCAAACGTGCGAATGATGGTTTGCCACGACATCTTCTTCCTCCTTGCTCCGTTGGTAAAAGTCACAGACTTTTACCTACGGACGTGTGTTCGTCACTACAAACCTGCATACTCTTAAAATCAACCATGAGCATGATAAATAAAAACTAGGGCCACCAATCAACTCATCTGGATCTTCTGAGCGTGATGGTGCCCCTTTCATGGCCCAATTTTACCTGTACACTGAAATCCCAAATCGAAGCTACCAACCCTAACAATGGTGAAATCTCATACAATCCAAGAAAATGCAATTAAACGTGCCAGATAGCTTGCAAATGTGATGGTGAACAAGAATATACCATTATTTCATGCTATAGATGCCAGGATTATACAAATTGATTTCAAAAATACATCAAAGTCGTGGCATACGTACAGTGGGTTTCAGGGCCTGGAGATGCTTGTTCTTGATTGGTTTTGCTTACTGGTGATCCTAGGAAGCGATTAGGATGGTCAGGAGGCTTTGAGGATGCCTGGAACTATGAAGTCAAATTACCATTTTTCTTTGTTTTTTGCAAGTTTGTTCTGACCTTATGCGCCTCCCTCCAGCCTTGTTTTAGTTTTGCACGTGCTCAATATATATCAAGCATTGGATTAGGGTTGAAAAGTTGATCTCAATCTTCCTCAATCATTACTTTTGATTTGGATTTGATATACTTGAAAATCTTGCTAAAAATAGAGCAAACTCAATCTTTTTATGCACACATAGCCCTTGCACAAATTCAATCTCATGCTAGTTGGATATAGGACCTGAAACATGTGCAAAATCTTGAGATTTCAATGTTTTGGATTTTCTCATGATTTGTTTTGATTAAAATTGATTTAATTCAAATAAAAATCAAAATAAATAATAATAACAAGATAATGACAAGTGGCAAAGTCTAGGGCTCGTGGACCATGTTGCCAACTCAAAACAAGTGCAAAAGATTGGGCCCATTTGGCAAAAAATGCAATTTGAGGCATAGTTGACTTTTGGCAATTTTGCAAAAAGGGTCAACTCCACCAATGCATAAATTTCTCAATTTTTACTCTTTGAAGGTGTTCTTGGACTTTTTATAAAGCTTGAGATGTCCCCTAAGCAACCCTTTTGGTCTCATCTCAATTTTGTATTCCATGCTCATGTATGAAGCTTTGACAAAAAAGGTGTTTTTGTTGACTTTTCAAAATGACCTATAATGTCAAAATTCATAACTTCTTGTGAGTGCATATTTTGAACTTGGGAGCTGAAGATGGATTGTAGATAATTTCATCCTATTAAAAATGAGCTTTGGATGGTTCATTTCTCATAAAGTATGAGAAATTTATGCTTGGTCAAAGTTGAGTTGACTTTTCCTGCTAAACCCTAATTTAGCAACTTTTGGTTCTTGATGAATTATGAGCAATCCTTGATGAATCATGATCAAATGATGAAATATACTTCAAAATGAGGATGTTGACCAAAAATCTTGAAGTTTGACTGCATGTGGGCCACAGTTGACTTTTGCCCTAGCATAGTTGATTTTCAGGCCTTTGAGCAATTGACTGAGCAAACTTTCTCTTCAAGGCTTGAAACTTGACATGGATGATCTTGATAACATATTAGGACAATGGTGAGAATTTGGGATCCCTTGGACTCAAGTATATTTATGCAACATGAAATCCTAATTTGAAGTAAACTGCCTTAGGAGAGAGCTTGTCTGGTCAACCCTTGGACTTCCTTGAGCATCTTGAGGATCTTTCTTGAAATGTTTTGAGAAATATGGGAGGGAAAATTTTGGGGTACAACATCTGCCCCTGTTCAATCTTATTAAACCTAAGGATGTAGATTGGCTTGTATGCCTTTCGTGATCCGAAGGTGGAAGATGATTGAACACTAGAGTGCCCAGAAATTTGCACTCGCATGAAGTGGTATCCATCTTGCGATGTCGGGATTGGGCTTACAGATGCCATTCGGAAATTGCTGACAGGGGATGGGCTTAAAGATGCCATCTGAAGGAGTGTCGATCGCATAATTCCTTAGCGAGATCTTGTATACCTGTTGTTGAGGAAGATTCCGCCGGGGAATGCTGATCTCTGTCTTGAGAGAAATAGAATTTTAGGAGCTTCGGTCATCTGTTATTCTACTGGGGAATCGTCTCTGTTTTGAGAAAGGTTGAATTTTAGGAACTTCGGTCGTCTGTTATTCTACTGAGGAATCGCCTCTTAGTTGAAGAGGTGAGAATGAACTACTATCTGGTCGTAATCCAGGCTTCATAGTGATAAGGCCGACTGCTATCTGGTTGTAATCCAGGCTTTACAATGACTTACTGGGGAGATGAGATTAAACTTGCTATCTGGTCGTAATCCGGGCTTCACAATTTCTCGATTCTTATCTGGTCGTAATCCAGGCTTCAGAAGGAAATGAGTTGTTATCTGGTCGCATCCGGGCCTCAACTTGAATTTAGGGCACACTAATATCTGGTCGACTTCGGGCTTCTTAGAAATTGTCCAGGTAAACTGCTATTTGGTCGAAATCTAAGCTTCGCAGTGCCTTGTGTTATTATCTGGTTGTAATCCAGGCTTCAGTCCTTTTATCGTTATCTGGTCGTAATTCAGGCTTCACGATGCTTTATACCATTATCCGGTTGAATCCAGGCTTCATGGTGTTCTGTACTGCTATCTGGTCGAATCTAGTCTTCACAATACCTCACTTCTTATCTGGTTGAAATCCAGGCTTCAGAAGAAATTAAGTGGTTATTCAGTCACATCCGGGCTTCCCTTTGGCTTTGGACCTACTAATATTCAGTCGTAATCCGGGCTTCATAGTATCTGATCGGGTGAACTGCTATTTGTTCGTAATCCAAGCTTCACATTGTCCCTCACTGTTATCTGGTCATAATCCAGGCTTCACAATGTCTCTTACCGCTATATGGTCGTAATCCAGGCTTCGCGACGTCTCATACCACTATCTGGTCGAAATTCAGGCTTCATGGTGTTTGGAGAAATCAAGATACTATCCGGTTGAATCCGGGCTTCATAACTTGTATTAAAGATATACCGCTATCTAGTCGTAATCCAGGCTTCGCGGTGTTTTGGCTTCTATCTTGTCGTAATCCAGGCTTCACAGAAACTTGTATTGCTATCTGGTTATAATCCAGACTTCATAATAACTTGTTAAGCTGTTATCTGATCGTAATCTGGGCTTCACGGCTTGTTGGGGATTAAACTATTATCCGGTCGAATCCGGGCTTCATAGTTTGCTTTTAAGAGATACCACTATCTGGTCTAATCCAGGCTTCGCGGTAGTTTGATACTGTTATCCGGTCGTTCTTCGGGCTTCACAATATGCTGTAGAAATCAAGATACTATCTGGTCGTGCCCGGGCTTCATAGCTTGAGTTTTGTGAGAATTTGATTGTATCTTTCCTGAAAGGTAAAGGTTAGTCGTATGTAATGCATGACATGTATCAAGCAATGATGTTCTCAAAATAAATGAGACGGTGTTGTATGATGTGTATGCCCATGTCATGATGTATGGACATGTAATGTTTTTATGATATTCTCTAACTGGGGAAAATAAATCTCGGACTGCATGCTGGAGAGTATAAAGAATTTCACTCACTGGGGATAACGACTGAAGGTGATTGGGAGAATAATCCTGCTGGAGAATATATTAGTGAGAGAATGGCTCTGTGGGGAAGAGATTCTCTGCTGAGGATTTGCTGATTTTTGGAGAAATACCCTCGGTTGTGGATGAATTACCATTGCTGGCGATGATAAACTCTGTTGGGGATAAAATTTCTTGTTTGTGGAAGAAATAAACTCCACTGGGGATAATCTTGTTAGACTCTACTAGGGACAACCTTCCAGACTCCACTGGGGATAATCTTCCAGTGCTGGTGATAGGTAAACTCTGCTTGGGGAGAACCTTACCGACTCATTCGCGGTTGTGAACCTCGGTTGGGGAGAGTTGATAATACTGTATTCTGGTACTTCCTACTCTGTGGGGAGTGTATGCATCTTTGGTTACATTCTTTAGCTAGGTCTATCCCTGTACCTGATGAATAGAGCAACTATAAGGCTCAGACATTTCTTGTTTGCCCCTGTTTCTGGAATTACGAGTAATCGTCTTTTGTTTCGCATGTACATATTTATGAGCAGCAATTATTGTCAAATGCATATATCAAAAATGAACCATTGGACGTTCTTGCAAAACAAAACAGAAAAAGAAAAACAATTTTGAAATTTCTTTGTGAAAATGAATTGTATTGATTTTGAAGTTGGCCTGTAAATAGGCGTTTTTGTACAAGAGGCTGACGTCCTAGTAAGAGAACACCGCCAAATGATAGAATTTACACAATTTTGTGAAAAATAAAGAAAAACAGCTATGTGAACAATCCCATTGGGTTCCAACTCTGCTATTGCCTTTATGTCTTCGAGCGTCTCATCACTTTGCTGCTTGGTTGAAGATAGATCAGATTGATCGGTGACGTCCGAGCTTGATAGTCGATACTGAAGTCTGGTTGCAAGATGATCCAACGAGACATAGTGTTACGCTTTGATCCCTAATTTTTGCCTGGACCACCCTTTCGGGTTTTCAGTCCACCGGGATACCCTTTTTTGCCCAAGCCGCCTTTTCAGGTTTTCGACTTGCCGGGTGTACAGTTTTTTCATTTTCATCCCTTATTTTTGCCCGAACCCTTTTGGTTCGCCGGGAAGCCCTTATTTTTTCCTAGGCCAGTCGACCTAGCGGGTCTTTGATTATGCTTAGTATTTTTTCACTATGTCTGCATTGACGGGGTGAGGAAGGTCGTCACCATCTATAGTGGTCAGAATCATAGCTCCTCCCGATAAGATGTTCTTAACCATAAATAGCCCTTCATAAGTAGGGGTCCATTTGCCCCTGGGATCACCTTGAGGTAGTATGATGCGTTTGATCACTAGATCCCCGACTCGATATTCTTGTCGTCTGACTTTCTTGTTAAATGCCTTGATCCTCCGCTTTTGATACGTCTGACCATGACAAATAGCAGTAAGTCTCTTTTCGTCGATTAAGTTCAGCTGATCAAGCCGGGTCTGAATCCAATTGTCCTCACCCAAAACTGCATCTTTCATAATCCGAAGAGAGGGTATCTGGACCTCAATGGGTAGGACTGCCTCCATGCCATACACCAAAGAGTAGGGTGTTTCCCCTGTTGAAGTCTGCGCTGAGGTACGGTACCCATGAAGAGCGAATGGTAACATCTCGTGCGAATCTTTGTACGTCACCGTCATCTTCTGCACAATCTTCTTGATATTCTTATTAGCCGCTTCAATAGCCCCATTCATCTTCGGCCGGTAAAGAGAAGAGTTGTGATGCTGTATCTTGAACTTCTTGCAGAGCTTGGTGATCATTGTATTGTTGAGATTTGTACCATTGTCCGTAATGATCCTCTCTGGTACACCGTATCGATAGATCAAATTATGCCGAATAAACTGTGCCACGACGTTCTTGGTTACGGTAGCAAAGGAAGCTGCCTCAACCCACTTCGTGAAATAATCAATTGCTACCAGGATGAAATGATGCCCGTTAGACGCAGTAGGTCTGATCTTACCGATCATATGTATTCCTTACATTGCAAAAGGCCAAGGAGTTGTCAAGACGTTCAGAGGAACTTGAGGTACATGCACTTTATCAGCATAGATTTGGCGCTTATTTTGACCTCTTTCCTGTCTTCCTTTGTACCCATATTTACTGTTTCCACTGGCTCTTCATGCGGCTGTATGGCCCTCTCTTCCTGAAGTAACAGTCTAGCAAGTTTCCCAGGCACTTCACAATCATCCTCACCTTCGTCCTCGTCTTGGTTGATCGAACTTTCGAAGTCATAACTGGCAGTAGCAGAGTCATTATCAGTGGGATCCAGAGTGGATGTGGACCTGTATTATGATATGTGAGTGTGTGTAAGACAAATAGCTGTTTTATAAAGTGCAAGATATAAAAGAAAAACAAGGAGCGCAACATTTGTAATGCAAGAAAACGTCCAATGCTTTATTGATGATATATGGAAATGACACATAATAAGCCCTCACAAACAAAGCCACGGTGTCTCGGGCAAGGCACAGGGCCGTAAAAGTTTCAAATTGTCGGTTACAAGTCTCAAAACAAAAGTCTATTACTGTGTAATAAAAGAAATGGGCACGAAGTCCTTCGTCGTCCAATTGTTCAAGCCACCGTTGGTAGTCGGGTAAATCCAGCTGTCGAAATTTGACTCTTCATCGTCATCTTCAATTGCATTCACTCCCAGATTACTGATGCACATAGGAGGTCTTCCAATTCACGCACGTTGAATCGCCCTTTGAGCTTCTGCAGTAAAACCCAAACCAAACTTGTCAGTCTTGTGTGCAAAGTCATGGAGTTGGCCCCAATTCGCACACCCACCTTTTTCAACAACATCCCTAGCATCCTTGAGGGAAGCCATCTTCATTGGAGGTTCGTCAGCAGCAATTTCAGTCAACGCCAGAGTCTGGGGGACTTCTTCAAAGTTCTGGCACGGGGTTTCAATGAACTCTCCATCCATCTCCACATACCGAAAGGAATTAAGATGACTTACCATGTACTCCTCCTCACCCTGCACCGTAATAATCTTCCCCTTCATTGGATATTTAAACATCTGATGGAGCGTAGAAGTTACTGCCCCGGCCTTATGAATCCATGGGAGACCCAACAAGCAAGAATAAGATGGTCGAATGTCCATCACATAGAACGTAGATGCAAAAGTCTGAGAGCCGACTTTAACAGGGACATCCACCTCTCCATGTACCATCCTTTTGGACCCGTCAAAGGCCCTAACCACAATATTACTTGGCTTCAGAACTAACCCTTCACAGTCCAATCGGTCTAATGCTTTCTTGGGTAAAACATTTAAGGAAGACCCAGTATCCACCAGCACGTGGGCCAAAGTAGTGCCCCTGCACTCGATCAAAACATGCAGATCGTCATTATGATTTCTTCCTTTGGAAGTCAGATCTGCGTCGGAGAAACCCAACCTGTTATCAGCGGTTAAACTAGCCACACAGTATTTGAATTGATCAGCAGATGTTTCCTGCGGCACATGCGCAGTTTTAAGGAAAGCAATTAAAGACTTTGCATGGGCTTCTGAGCACAACAATAAAGACAACATAGAGATCTTCGATGGGGTTTGCCCCATCTATTTGACTATGTTGTAGTCGCTTTTCTTGATAATCTTCAAAATTTCCTCTATCTCCTGCCTAGAGGTTTCAACAATGACTTTTTTAGGTGCCTCCATCCGGGCAGGCCCACCTGTAACTTCTTTGCCCCGAGTGTCAGATGACTCGACGACAGGGGTGAAATCTGGTGTAAGAATCAGAACAGTAGCTGATGTACTGGAAGATGGAATGGCCACAGGCTTTCGAACAGTCGAGGGAGAAATCTCAGGAGAGAAGAGTCTTCCGCTTTGAGTGACCTTGCTAGCCCTGACAATATTGCTGACATCAGTATCAGCCTTTTCAACCTTCAAGTCTTGTTTGATCCCATGATAATACACATCGGCCCCATAGTGCCATGGGACAGCCTTATCCGAAGTGTATGGGATAGGATCAAGAATAGTAATAATTAATGGAGCAACTCTCGGAACAGATGTAATCCTAACAGGCTTTCTCGAGGAAGCCTTGGAAGGATTGGCGGAAATGGTTATTATGGAAACATCTTCAACAGGAATCAACGGAATCAAAGTTTTCTCGAACAAGATCTCTTTGTTATCCATCAGGCACTGAACACCTGATTTAAGTAAATGGCAACCAGCAGGTAGGATGGAACATAAGTGGCAACCTTCGCCACAGCCCGGAAATAAACCGGCCAATAATAGATTCTTCTTAACGGTCAACAACGGAGTAGAAATGTATTCCACGAAGATCGCAAATGAATCATCGTCATTATCAGAGACTACAGGACTAGGACCCTTTCCTTCCTCTTGATTCTCTCCTCCTCCAGATGAATGAGATAGATCATCTTCCTCTCGCAACCTATTCCCAAATCTGTGACCCATATTCAGCAGAACCACCTTCTTCTTCTTCTTCTTCTTCTTGTCCTTCAAGATGAGAGTCTTCAAATCTTGTTGTCCTTTGGCTAAGTTCAAGAACATCTCCTGGAACTGAGCATTCTGAGCTTGAAGAGCCTTAATAGCTTGATCAGTAGGTGTTTCAGAAGACATTTTGTGCTGAAATAAATAGCGAAGAAGATAAGAAACCTGTAATGGTACCTGTAATGAGGTGCATGGTAATGGAATGCGTATGAAATGATTTCGAAGACTTTGGGAGATTCAAATTTGTAAACCAAAATAAAACACACTTTATTAGATTAAACTGGTAACAATGTTTAACAAATGCCTTTAAGGCGTTACAAAAGAAATAAACTGAAAACCAAATCTAAACTAGAAACAATAAAAGTCATCAGAAATCCCATGGTCGTTTTTCCTTCGTGCTGACATAATCGTTGATTGTACTTTCATTCTCAAGCTGCCTTGTAAGCCTCAAGATCTTCCATTCCTGCTCATGATACTTCTCCCTGTAGGTATCCCTTTCTTCCTTCAGCTGGATCCAAGATCTCTTCAATGCCCCCAGATCAGTAGGCATGTAGGGATGGAGGACTGTATAAGGAACCCCTTGTTCATTAGTATGCTCTACAATCACCGACAAAACAACTTCATATGGCATCCCCAGCTTGTGAGCATGGGCTCGAACCCACTGGAGATAGGGTTGCATCGGGAGAGAAGTCTTCAATCCTAGCTCATGTGGGTCAGACCTGTTCACCATGCCCCAAGCTTGTATAAACCTGCGGCGATGCCCATTGACATCCCCCTTGTAGTCAAAGACAATATCTGTAAGCAGCAGCTCATAAGGACCGTCTCTCTGAGCTCGTCCAAACTGTTGTAAAGCCAAACAAGGATCGTAGGTTATTCCCCCTCTAATTCCAAGCAACGGAACATTAGGGTATTCCCCACATCGATCAATGACAGCTACTATTTCCATATCTTTAGAACTCCAAAGGATGTTCGTATGAGCAAGGGACATGATTCTGTAAGCCCAATCTACACCTTCCCCATTCTTCAATACAGACTTGGGGAGGTGCAAAATAAACCACCTCGCCAGCAGCGGTGTACAACACATGAGAGTTCCCCTCCTCCATATAATACGGGTATAGAGAGCATGTAAAATATCACCTAGAAGAGTAGGCACAGGGTTACGAGACATGAAGATCTTGACCGTATTCACATCTATGAAAGAATCTGGATTCGGGAACAGAACCAAGCCGTAGATGAGGAGAGCCAGGATTTCTTCAAATGCTTGAAAGTTCAAACTATCCCAGAACTGTTGAGCTTGATCGATCAAAAACTTAGCCAAGAAACTTTTAACCCCACTCTGAGTCTCCCAGTTGGATACTACATCAACCCTTTTTAGATGTAGGGTTGAAGCAATGTCCTCAGGTCTAGGAACCTCCTCCAAACCTGTGAAGGGTGTCTGCTCGAGGATAGATATACCTAGTAAATCAGAAAACTCCTCCAAAGTAGGGACTAGCTGATAATCCGGGAAGGTAAAACAATGATGTAACGGGTCAAAGAACTGGAACAGCACGCTCATCATTTGCTCATCCAACTTTGAAGTGACCAGGCTAAGGAGATGACCATGTCTTATAACAAATGAAGAAGTATCAGGAACCTTTGAGACCAACTCTCTAAGCTGAGCAGGGATTTGCACGAAGTTGACTCGAATGGCATTTCTGCGCATAGAAGCCATAATCTGTAAAACAGAACAAAGATGAATCCCCTTGGTCTTTGAAATGGTTAGTCTAATGAAATATGCATGTTATGTCATGATGCATGATGTCATGATAAAACACACAACAGGTATAGCAGGTATCAAACATGGTAAAGGCAAACAAGTCACACAATAGCCCTTAAGTTTCAGGCTTGCATGGAGTTTAGATACTACCCTCTTGCAGTTTAGTTGGTTCAACCTGTCCTAATAATAGTAATCGGGTTCTAGAGGTTTTCAATATCACTGACCATCCTCCATCGGTCATAGTTTCAGCTCACGCAATCTTTTCTTACAGCCGAAACCATCTCGAGAGTATGATCTCAATGAGTGTAGCATCGAGTTTCAACCAGTTCCCAGCTCTACACCAAGACCGGCTATCTCACTACTTCCTATGGCCAAGTTGGTCAATTATAGGTTCTAAGGTCAATTGATGCTTAACGACCCATATAGCAGCCTTGTATTCTCCGTGTTCCTCCACAAGGAATACCGGTACCAACTAATGTGCCACATCAACGTAGCTACTGCTTCAACCGTATCGGTCTACGTCGTACAGTTCCCTCACAGTTTATTGCTACTTACCTAAAAGGTGTTCCTTAGATCCGGGTTAGGATCTATAGTAACTCCGATACAAAGCCCACAAAAATAAAGAAATCAAATCAAATAATAGAAAACAATATGATAAACTAATCCTAAGGTATACCCCACTTATTAAATCCCCAGCAGAGTCGCTAGTTCTATGATACGGTGGCCAGAACCGGGACTGTTTTTAGGAATGCTGGTTTGCGTTTTTCGTTTATGTTTGCAAAATGTCGCGGTAAGCAAGAGTCGCCACCGACTTTTATTTTATCCAACAAGGAAAGGAAAAAAGCACAGAAAAATTCCTTTTTTGAGATTTTCTGAGCACGGGGGGTAGATTATAGAAAGGGAAGGTATTAGCACCCTTTCTATCCGTAGTTATCTACGGGCTCTTAGGTACTTGCTCATCATTTTCAAAATTGCTTGTGTGTGTTTGATTTGAAATTTTTTTGTTTTGCTTCGATTTAACCCTTGCTTCTGTCTTCAAGAGTGTTATGAAGTCATTTTGAAAACTTTGTTTGAAAAGAGTGTAAGTGTGAAAAAGTTTGTTTGTTCTGAGCAAGTACCTACTAGCATCTACCTACTCGGAAAAAGAATTGTTCTATGTTCGTTTCCTTTAGACAACGCTATCCCACTATTAGTGAGTAGGTAGCACCGTCATTGAAGTTTTGAGGGTTAATTCGAAAGGGACGTACAATCACTAAAGCAATGTTAGGACGTCTTAGTAATAACCCTAATGTCTTAGATCAATTATCCGAGGCAACAATATCCGAGGCAACCATTCCGAGGCAACTTTGATCTTTGAGACAAAAGGACGACCACTAAAATATCCTATACCTAATGACCGTTTACCGAAGGCAACCGAAGTGGGAGTGTACCCTAGGAGTGCGCATGTGCGAGTGATTCAATTTTAAATTATTATCTTTGCACATTTTAGGGTTATCTAACTGTTTTAAAGTTAATCATACATTCTTGTCATGCATCCCTATATCATACATCTAACAGTTAATATTTTGCGGAATTTAAAGTGAGGAAATTAAACTACGCTATTACAAGGCTTCAGGTATTTACATAGCCAAAAACAAACCCTTAAAGAATAAAGCGATAAATGAAAATAAAATACCTAATTAAACTATTACAACTTGTGAGCAATTACATTAATAGGATAAAAATAAAACAATAAAGCGCGCGCGATGAAATTAGAACGAGAAAGAACTAGGGTTTTGAACCCTTCTAACCTAATTAAAAGAAAAGATGTTTTTTTGTTGTTTTTATAAAAAGGATTAGGTTTTTAAATTAAGTACAAAATTAATTAATTAATTAAATTAATTAATGAAAATAAATAAATGGCCTATTTTTTATGTTTTTGGTTATCTTAAGAAAAAAAATATAATTAAATTATAAACAAAACCCTAATTGTTTTAATTATTTTTGGGTGAACCCTTATAATTGTTTTAATTAATTATTTTTTTGAACCCTTATAATTTTTTTAATTATAAACCTAAGTCTAATTGGGTGAAAAATATTATTTGTGATTTTTTTATAAAAGAAATAATTAGTTTGTTAGTAAATAAACTAAATTAAATAAAATATAAAAAAGAAAAGATAAAGAGAAATTGGGCCTTGGAAGCAATCTGAAGGGGGGTGTGGATAGCAAGTCTTGAGCCCAACAGAAATTGATCCACTTTGACTTTTTGGATCCCATGCGTTGCCTTGACTGGGGACTTTGGTGCTCCTTTATTTAATGGCCTTTGGATCTGGCCATCTGGCCACTTGGAAGGCTGGATGATGAGGTCACATGATAGACCTTGGCCTTGTACGCGCATGTAATCCCTGAAAGAAAAATAATGTGAAGAAATTGGGGGACCTGGGATTCGAACCCAGGTCCTGAAGCACTTTCCCACCACCTGGCCACCAACTGAGCTACGCGTTTTAATTGTTCATATAATAAACATAAATAATAATATGGAAAACAACAAGATTTCCAGATCCAAACGCGCGAATTTTCAAACGCGCGAATGATGGTTTGCCACGACATCTTCTTCCTCCTTGCTCCGTTGGTAAAAGTCATAGACTTTTACCTACGGACGTGTGTCCGTCACTATAAACCTGCATACTCTTAAAATCAACCATGAGCATGATAAATAAAAACTAGGGCCACCAATCAACTCGTCTAGATCTTCTGAGCGTGATGGTGCCCCTTTCATGGCCCAATTTTACCTGTACACAGAAATCCCAAATCGAAGCTACCAACCCTAACAATGGTGAAATCTCATACAATCCAAGAAAATGAAATTAAACGTTCCAGATAGCTTGCAAATGTGATGGTGAACAAGAATATATCATTATTTCATGCTATAGATTCCAGGATTATGCAAATTGATTTCAAAAATACATCAAAGTCGTGGCGGACTTACAGTGGGTTTTAGGGCCTGGAGATGCTTGTTCTTGATTGGTTTTGCTTGCTGGTGATCCCAGGAAGCGATTGGGATGGTCAGGAGGCTTTGAGGATGCCTGGAACTATGAATTCGAATTACCACTTTTCTTTGTTTTTTGCAAGTTTGTTCTGACCTTATGCGCCTCCCTCCAGCCTTGTTTTAGGTCTGCACATGCTCAATATATATATCAAGCATTGGATTAGGGTTGAAAAGCTAATCTCAATCTTCCTCCATTATTGCTTTTGATTTGGATTTGATATACTTGAAAATATTGCTAAAAATAGAGCAAACTCAATCTTTTTGTGCACACATAGCCCTTGCACGAATTCAACCTCATGCTAGCTGGATATAGGACCTAAAACATGTGCAAAATCTTGAGATTTCAATGTTTTGGATTTTCTCATGATTTGTTTTGATTAAAATTGATTTAATTCAAATAAAAATCAAAATAAATAATAAAAACAAGATAATGACAATTAGAAAAGGCTAGGGCTCGTGGACCATGTTGCCAACACAAAACAAGTGCAAAAGATTGGGCCCATTTGGAAAAAATTGCAATTTGAGGCATAATTGACTTTTGGCAATTTTGCAAAAAGGGTCAACTTCACCAATGCATAACTTACTCAATTTTGACTCTTTGAAGGTGTTCTTCGACTTTTTAGAAAGCTTGAGATGTACTCTAAGCAACCTTTTTGGTCTCATCTGAATTTGGTATTTCATGCTCATGTATGAAGCTTTGACAAAAAATGTGTTTTTGTTGACTTTTCAAAATGACCTATAATATCAAAATTCATAACTTCTTGTGAGTGCATATTTTGAACTTGGGAGATGAAAATGGATTATAGATAATTGCATCCTCTTCAAAATGAGCTTTAGATGGGTCATTTCTCATAAAGTATGAGAAAGTTATGCTTGGTCAAAGTTGAGTTGACTTTTCTTACAAAACCCTAATTTAGGAACTTTTGGTTCTTGATGAATTGTGAGCAATCCTTGATGAATCATGACCAACCCTTGATCAAATGATGAAATATACTTCAAAATGAGGATGTTGACCAAAAATCTTGAAGTTTGACTGCATGTGGGCCACAATTGACTCTTGCCCTAGCACAATCGATTTGTAGGCCTTTGAGCAATTGACTGAGCAAACTTTCTCTTCAAGGCTTGAAACTTGACATGAATGATCTTGAGAACATATTAGGAAAATGGTGAGAATTTTGGATCCCTTGGACTCAAGTATCTTGATGCAACATGAAACCCTAATTTGAAGTAGACTGCCTTAGGAGAGAGCTTGTCTGGTCAACCCTTGGACTTCCTTGAGCATCTTGAGGATCTTTCTTGAAATGTTTTGAGAAATATGGGAGGGAAAATTTTGGGGTACAACAGGATGCTACAACCTTCAAACAAATGGTTGGTTCTCTAAGGTATTTGTGTAATACCAGGCCTGATGTTTGTTATGCAGTTGGAATGGTTAGCAGATTTATGAGCAAACCAAAGTGGTCCCATTACCAAGCTGCAGTCAGGATTCTGAGGTATGTGAAAGGAACTCTGAAATATGGAGTGTTATTTCCGTCTAGAAGAAAGATCGAATCAGAACTTTTGAGTTATTCTGATTCTGATTGGTGTGGAGATAGAGTTGACAGAAGAAGTACTTCTGGGTACTTATTCAAATTTCTGGGAGGTCCTATTTCTTGGTGTTCCAAGAAGCAACCTGTTGTTTCTCTGTCAACCTGTGAAACTGAATATATTGCAGGTGCTCTGACTGCATGTCAAGCTGTGGATTCTGAACTTGTTGAGAGATCTGAAGATTGAGGTGAATAAACCTCTGAAGTTGATGATTGATAACAAGTCTGCAATCAATCTTGCCAAGAATCCAGTGTTGCATGGGAGAAGCAAGCATATTGAGACCAAGTATCATTTTCTGAGGAATCAAGTTCAGAATGGAATAATAGAGGTTGTGCACTGTATCACTCAGAAGCAGCTGGCAGATGTTCTGACAAAGGCTATCAAAACTGATCAATTTCTTGGTTTAAGTGATGGAATTTGTGTTGTCAGTTTTGGGTAAATATAAATTAAGGGATGGTGTTAGAATTAATTTAGATTTAATTAAATATTAATTTATATTTAGGAATATCTTTTAGATTATTTATATCTTTGTTAGAAGATATATATCTTAGATCTTCTTATATCTTTGTAGAAGATCTATTTTAGATTTAATTTGTGTGTATAAATAGCCTAGTGGAGTAGGTTATTGTAATTCATTGTAAATCCTTATTTTTGAAGCTATCAGTAAATATTCAGTTTGCCTTTTATCTTTCTTGTGCTCCAACACACATACATCACTTGATGGTTTACTTAGGGGTGTTCGCGGTGTGCTTTCGACGGTTTTGTCGTTAAAAATCATCTGAACCGCAAAAGAAAAAAACGTTCAATTTGGTTTGGTTCAGTTGGCTTTTAAAAAAAAAGTCAAACCAAACCAAATTAGTGCAGATTGGTTTGGTTCAGTTGGTTCTGTTTTTTATAAATATTTTATTGAACCATACATACACACATATAGATGACAACATAACTTTGTATTTAGTTATTCATACACTACCAAATAACAACAAAGCTCATCATATTTGGACAACAACTTTTCATTTAGTATGTAAAAATTAGATTAGACAAAAGTGGAATAATAAACATAAAATAATAGCATAAAACAATATCAAAAATATTATAATGAAACAAGAAAAATAGAAGAGATGAGAGAACTACTAAAAATATGGCATTTGGTTTAAAGATTTTACATCGGTATAAAAATATATGATGTGAAAAATATTTATCAAAGGATTTTACATCAGACATTTATTTTCAATGATATGAAAAATATTTGATTTAGAAAAAAATATAACACGGTAGCAGTTTAATAAATAAAATAAAATTTTGTTATAAAAGATTTCACATTAGACCTAAATTTGTCCCGATGTGAAAAATCTAATGATAAAAAAAATAAAATACAATGACAGTTTGATAAATAAAATAAATTTTTGTTATAATAGATTTCACATCGGACCTAAATATGTCACGATGTAAAAAATTGGCGATTACGACCGATGTAAAAAATGTAAGTGAATATTACATAATTAAAAAAATTTGAAGACAGTACACTTAGTCAGGTAAAGAGGAGTATTCAATAAATAAATAAATAAGTTATTTTCTCAGCAACGCGAAAACTTATTTTCTCAATTCGCTTATCTAACCCCAAACCGTAGCCGCCACTACCACCTACATCAGTCTCAATCCGGTTACTGCTTCACAAGACCGAAAGAAAGAACCCGCTGTCATCACCTTCAATCCGACTTCTGATCAGAAGAAAGAACCTGCCATCACCACCTTCACCGACCTCAATCGGGCTGCTGCATCACAAGATCGGTTGAAATAAGGCTAATGACGAATTTATTTCTAAGAGTTTTATGTGAGCATAATATTTTTCCAATGAATCTGTTGTGATTAAACAAGCTTATTACCATTTTCGGCCAACACACTTCATTTTCTTTCTTCATCTTATTTTCATCATGTTTCTTCTATCTAATGAGTTACTCTTTGTTTTCCTCTATTAAAAAATGGGTATGTTTTTCATGTGAATATTGTTGCTTCTGTTTTGTTTGATTAATATTAAGTATATATTATTTTTGTTCTGATTGATTACTTGTGTTCTGATTGTTTCATCTGTTTTTCTAATTCTTCAACTAATTGTAGTGTACAAGCAGGAGAGAATTAAAGAAAAATTATAACAGAAGGTAAGTTCATTGATTTTCCATTTAAATTTCATATTACGTAGCTGTTAGGATTCCTATAAGTGAAACTAGCTTATTGATGTATGAACTTTGTAATCATTTTGAGGAGGAAACATATGTCGCAAGGATTCAGTTTTCCCCTTACTGTGCAATTTTTTTAAATAAATTTTTTTAGAGGCATCTATTGTTAAAGTTATTTCCATAGAAGCCATGATTGAATCTTTGAAGAAGAAGAAGAAAGAATAACAGAATTGTAACTGAAAATGTAACAGAAAGAGAATAGAGAAAGATAAGATTGATCTCAAAATGTATTGGATTCTATTATTTCATTTTGGATAAAAGTACAAGTGGCAATACAATGGATATTTATACACAGCTATATAGATGTAATATTAGATCTAATAACAGCCCTTAGATCTAATTAATCTAAAACCACTAATACTTCAACAGCCTCCCTCAAGCTGAGCATTGTAAATGTCGATCATGCTCAGTTTGGATATGAAAGAATTGAACTTTGGAGCAGCCAAAGCTTTTGTTAAGAAGTCTGCCAATTGTTCTTGTGAAGAAATAGGTAAGAGTCTAAGAACACTTTGCTGTACTTTTTCTCTAACCAAATGACAGTCAATGTCTAAATGTTTGGTCCTCTCATGAAAAACCGGATTAGAGGCAATATGAATTGCACTCTGACTGTCACAGTAAAGCACTGGTTGTCGTGTAGGTGTGATTTGCAAATCTCTGAACAAGTGAAGTAACCACTGCAGTTCACAAGTTGCTGTTGAGAGGGCTCTATATTCAGCTTCAGATGAAGATCTGGAAACCGTCTGCTGTTTCTTGGCGCGCCATGAAATTAATGAGGAACCAAGAAAGAAACAATAACCAGAAATGGACTTGCGAGAATCTATGCACCCTGGCCAATCAGAGTTAGAATATCCCAGAAGTTGTACTTCAGAATCACGAGGAAATAATAGTCCTCTTCCAGGATTATGTTTAAGATACCTGATTACACGGCATGCTGCATTAAAATGAGTTATAGTGGGAGCATGTAAGAACTGACTTAATTGTTGAGTAGCAAATGTAATATCCAACCTTGTTGTGTTAAGATACAACAATCTACCAATAAGTCTCCTGTATGTAGCTACATCCTCAAAGGACTTGCCACTATCTTGATGTAATTTTATTGAAGGATCAAGAGGAGTTGCTGCAGGTTTTGATCCTAATAAGCCAGAGTCATTAAGGAGATCCAGGCAGTATTTTCTTTGAGAAATAGTTATCCCTGATTTAGAATGTGCCACTTCTAGACCCAGAAAATATTTGAGAACTCCTAGATCTTTAATCTTGAAATGACTGTCAAGTGTGTTTTTGATCCTTTGGAACTCACTAAGAGAAGTGCCAGCCAGGATGATATCATCCACATAAACCAAAAGAGCTGTGAACTCAGTTGCAGTCCTTAATGTAAAAAGAGAATAGTCAGCTGTAGACTGTGTGTAGCCTTCCTGAATCAAAAGTGAGGTCAACTTCTCATACCACTTTCTGCTTGATTGTCTAAGACCATAGATGCTCTTAAGTAACTTGCAAACCTGATTAGGTTTGGTACAAGTAACTCCATCAGGTATAGTCATATAGACATCCTCTTGCAAATCTCCATGTAAAAATGCATTGTTGATATCTAATTTGGTGTAGATTCCAATTGTAAACAGATGCCAATGCAAGTAACATTCTGTCAGTGGTAAGCTTAGCTACAGGACTAAAACTATCAAAGAAATCAAGGCCCTCAATCTGATTGTAACCTTTGGCTACTAATCGTGCCTTATACCTTTCTATGGAACCATCAGCTTTGTGTTTGATTTTGAAAACCCATCTATTGCCTATAGGCTTGACATGAGGAGGAGTATCAACTATAATCCAAGTGCCAAGCTTTTCAAGAGCATTCAGTTTAGATTTGATAGCAGATAACCAATGTTCAGATAAACTAGCTTCTTTATAAGTTTTGGGTTCAACATTATGGGTGAGTGAGACAGAAAAGGCATGTTGAGAAGGAGATAAATGTGAATAAGAATGGAAATGAGTGATAGGATATATAGTACCTGAGGATGTTGGTTCTTTTGAATCATGAGCAGCATTGCATACATAATCTGCTAAGTAAGAAGGGGTTTGTTTTTGTCTGATGGGTTTGGAATATTGATTTGTCTGCTGGTTAGAAGGATGTACAGTGAGGGAAGGACCGGATAAAGGTTCATGAGTAGGTGTGATATGAGGGACAGGTGTTTGAAGGGGTGAAAAACACAAGAAGGGGGAGTTGAATTGTAAAACTGAAATCTAAAGCAATTGACAAGATATTTTTATCCTGGTTCGTTTGATCTCAAACTACTCCAGTCCACCCGTCAAGGTGATTTCGCCTCTCTCCAACGAGGTCTTAATTCACTATATTCAACTGAATATTACAGACTGCTTTAACAACTGCTAAAGCCTTCTTGATTCAAACCACAACCCGGTTTGTCAAGGCAACACTTTCTTACAAAGGTATAAAACAATGTGTGTGGATGTTTTCTACAAAACTTTATCACAACTGTGATGTATACACAAAATGAAGCTTAGAAACTAGATTGCTAAACAATAATGGAATATCAGAGTTTGTGGTTTAGCAAAACTGGTAGAACGAAGATTATGGTTCAGCTTTGTGCGTGTAGAGATTTGGAGAGCATTAACCATTATAATCTTCAAAGCCTTGTTTATATAGCACTTGAGAAGATGAACGTTGAATGCAATATTCTTGATTCAATGCTAATAACAAGCTTTCCTTATTGAGCAGATCTTGTCTGGAATGAGGCCGTTGGAATTAATTAGCTTTCAATGCACAGTACCGTTGCTTCTTTAACGCAAGTTCTGGCTTGGCTCATTCTGATTCTGCTTCGCTGCTGATGAACTATTGTGTTTCTGTATCAGAGTGTTTGAGCGCAGTCTTGTTCATCAAGCTTCAGCATGTACGTGAGTTGATCATCTGATCTTGACGTTCTGATGTAGCAACTTCTGATGCTGGTGTATGAAATCAAATTCTGATGCTGAATAAACGTGATCTTGCTTATTTCAATCAGAGTATCTGCAAGTCAGAACATAGTAATTTTAGGCAGCAGATAGTTCAAACATGAAACATATAAATACTATATCTTTTCACTTTGTTATCATCAAAACTTAAATATAGGGTAGTAGATTCAAACATTGTTCTAACAATCTCCCCCTTTTTGATGATGACAAAAACTAGATATTTTAAATTAAAATAACGTGAAAAGGTATCTGAATATGTATCAGAATAAGAAGTACGGAGAAGTCAGAGTTAAGAGATACTCCCCCTGAGTTTATTACTTCCCTTTGATATACGTGTTCTTCAGGATCAGATCTTTTTCTTTCTTTGAACATCAGATTATCAGAGTCTTTGACTTATCAGAGAGCAGAGCTTCAGAGCTTTTCCTGTCAGAGCTTTGCTTTGGATCAGAGTATTAGGACGATCAGAACTTCATATTGATCAGAGCAACATTGATCAGAGTTTCTAGTCTTCAGAGTGTCCAGGAGCTTCCTTGTGCCTGTAGACTTTAAGCAAAACAGAAAAAACATTTCAAGTAATAAAGTTAGAATGTTTGAGAATTTCTGTCTAGTTAGCCCGTTATTGATTTAAATATCATTCTTGTTCTCCCCCTTTTTGTCAGCAATCAAAAAGTGTTGGTGATGTGCTAAAACAATTAAGATCAGAAAAACTGATTATATTAAGATAGTTCAGAATCAGAGCAAGAAAATATTACAAAACATAGTCAAAACGGTGTATCAGAAAATCAAGAAAACATGAAAAAAGGTCATGCATGAAAAAAGGTTTAAGGTTGAGGAGGCAAGCGTGTGAACAGGCTCTCCAGCATCGCTTGAATCTTTTCAGAAGTTTCATTTTGCTTATGAACCATGCTGACAACAGTGTCAATCTTGCTGATTTTGGGGGATTTGAGAAAGATACTTAAAAACGGTTACCAGACATGTGTCTCAATGCACCCAATCAGCGCTTTGCCTTCTCAGAAGCGTGCACGCGTTCTGCTTCAGAGATATGCTGATGATTGGATGACACTTGTTTGATGTAGTGATCAGCACGTCTGTCTTTGAGATTAGACTCTCAGATCTTTAGACTTGCATCTGATACAATCTGCATGTTCTATCTTTCTGAAAGGAGATTGATCAGAAGTTCACAGTAAAAATAATTACATTCTGAAAGTAAATATATGGAATTAAAACATTTTCACTCTGGGCATACTTTCATGCTGAGATGTTTCAGAATGAAATTAAACCTATCTTCTGAAAGGGGTTTAGTAAAGATATCAGCCCATTGATGGTCTGTATCTATAAATTTTAAGTTCAAAATACCTTTCTGAATATAGTCCCTAATGAAATGATGTTTTATTTCTATATGCTTAGCTCTAGAATGTAAAATAGGATTCTTACTTAAGCAAATAGCAGAAGTATTATCACAAAGTATAGGAATGTACTCTCAAAAATCTGGAAGTCTTCAAGCTGACTTTTCATCCAGAGCATTTGTGTGCTACATCCTGCTGCTGCTATGTACTCAGCTTCTGCTGTTGATAGAGCAATTGTTGATTGCCTTTTGCTGGACCAAGAGATCAGATTTTCTCCCAGAAACTGGCAGCTTCCAGAAGTACTTTTACGTTCCACTCTGTCTCCAGCAAAATCAGCATCACAGTAGCCTACTAAGCTGTAATCACTAGATTTTCTATAAAACAAACCCAGATTAGTAGTACCTTTCAGATACTTGAAAATTCGCTTAACAGCTGTTAAGTGAGATTCTTTAGGATCTGATTGGAATCTAGCACAGATGCAAACACTGAATAATATGTCAGGTCTTGAAGCAGTCAGATAGAGGAGAGAACCAATCATACCTTTGTAGACTTTCTGTTCTACACTTTTGCTTACCTCTTCTCTTTCCAGAATGCACGTGGGATGCATTGGAATCTTTGATGGCTTACATTCTGAGAGGTCAAATTTCTTCAGAAGATCTCTGATGTATTTGCTCTGATGAATGTAAGTTCCTTCTGGAGTTTGATTGATCTGAATTCCTAGAAAGAATTTCAGTTCCCCCATGAGGCTCATCTCAAATTCTGCCTGCATACACTTAGCAAATTTTCTTCCAAGAGAAGGATTAGTAGAACCAAAAATGATATCATCAACATAAATTTGACAGACTAAGATGTCACTCTTAACTGTTTTACAGAATAGAGTAGTGTCCACTTTCCCTCTGGTGAATTCATTTTCAAGCAGAAAGTTACTTAGCCTTTCATACCAAGCTCTGGGAGCTTGTTTCAGACCATACAGTGACTTCTTTAGTTTGAAAACATGTTCTGGATGTTTTGTATTTTCAAAACCTGGGGGTTGGTGAACATAAACTTCTTCTTCTATATAACCATTTAAGAATGCACTTTTGACATCCATCTGATACAGAGTGATGCCTCTATTAACAGCAAATGAAATTAAAAGTCTGATAGATTCTAACCTGGCGACTGGGGCAAAGGTTTCTGTATAGTCTATCCCCTCTTGCTGACTATAACCTTGTGCAACCAGTCGTGCCTTGTTTCTGATGACTTCACCTTGTTCATTTAGCTTGTTTCTGAACACCCATCTTGTTCCAATGACGTTGAATCCTTTTGGTCTGGGAACGAGATCCCGTACGTCGTTTCTGGTGAATTGATTCAGCTCTTCTTGCATTGCCAGAATCCAGTCATTGTCCAGAAGTGCTTCATCAATAGAAGAAGGTTTAATCAGAGACACAAGTCCCATAAGAGTTTCTTCAGAGTTTCTGAAGCTTGCTCTTGTTCTGATTGGATCTTCCTTTCTTCCTAGGATAGTCTCTTCTGGGTGATCCAAGCTGCTTCTGGGCAATCTCTTCTGAGGTTGATCAGCAGCTGTTGTAGGATTTCTAGCAGTGCTCCTTTCAGAAGTTGAAGGAATGTCTGTGTTGAGAGCTTCTGATGACTTGTCTTCAGAACCTGCAAATTCAATTTCTATACCTGCAAAAGTTTCATTCTGCTTTGACTTTTCAGAGTCAAGCTTATCATCAAAACAAACACTGATTGATTCTTCCACAATCTGTGTTTCTGTATTGTATACTCTGTACCCTCTTGAGCGTTCAGAGTATCCTAACATAATACACTTCTGTGCCTTAGAGTCAAACTTGTTCAAATAATTCTTAGTATTTAATATAAAGCAAGTACATCCAAATGGATGAAAATATGAAATGTTGGGCTTTCTGTTCTTCCACAATTCATATGGAGTCTTTTCCAGAATAGGTCTTATTGAGATTCTATTCTGAATGTAGCACGCTGTGTTTATTGCCTCTGCCCAGAAAGTCTTAGCAACGTTTGTCTCATTGATCATGGTTCTTGCCATTTCTTGCAATGTTCTGTTCTTTCGTTCTACAACTCCATTTTGTTGGGGAGTTCTAGGACAGGAGAAATCATGCAGAATGCCTTTGTCATTAAAGAATGACTCAAAATCTTTATTTTCAAATTCTCCACCATGATCACTTCTGACTTTAACGATTCTAAGATCTTTTTCATTCTGAACTTGGTTACAGAAGGTAACAAACACAGAGTGTGACTCGTCCTTGTGTCTTAAGAACTTTACCCATGTCCATCTGCTATAGTCATCTACGATTACTAACCCATACTTCTTACCACTGACTGAAGCAGTTTTAACTGGTCCAAATAAGTCAATGTGCAGAAGTTCTAATGGCTTAGAGGTGGAAACAACATTTTTGGATTTAAAAGAAGGTTTTGCAAATTTGCCTTTCTGACATGCTTCACACAGAGCATCTGAATTGAACTTCAAATTAGGAAGTCCTCTGACCAGATTGAGTTTGTTAATCTGAGATATTCTTCTCATACTAACATGCCCCAATCTTCTGTGCCAGATCCACTGCTCGTTGTTAACAGACAGAAGACATTTTACATTCTGACTCTTTAGTTCAGAAAGTTTGATTTTGTAAATGTTGTTTTTCCTCTTACCATTAAACAGGATAGTCCCATCTTTCTGACTAACAGCTTTACATGATTTTTGATTAAAGATTATATCATAACCGTTATCACTTAATTGACTTATGGATAACAGATTATGCATCAATCCATCTACTAGCAGGACATTATTAATAGAGGGAAGATTTCCATTACCTACAGTTCCAGAGCCAATTATCTTTCCCCTCTGATTGCCTCCAAAGCCAACGTGGCCTCCAGGCTTAAGTTCCAGGCTTTGGAACATATGCCTTCTTCCCGTCATGTGTCGTGAGCAGCCAGAGTCCAGGTACCATGACTGGTGTTTCTGACTTGCTGCTAAAGATATCTGCAACATGTATTATTTTATCCTTAGGTACCCAGATTTTCTTGGGTCCTGATTTGTTAGTTTTACCAGAACTCTGGTTGAATTTTGGTTTCACAGAGTGCTTACTGCTAGTATATTTTATATCATGTGTGTGACCATACACAAAGTGTGAATTTAGAGGAGTGTGTTTAATGGTTAAGTCCATGACATTCTTTGGTGTAGGAACCTTACCTTGGTATCCTATTCCTTTCCTGCCGTTTCTGCTAACTCCATAGATCATTGAAGCCATTCTGCTTCTATCTATGCTTTTAGCTAAGAACTTCTGGAAACTGTGATCATACTCCTTGATGATCTCATCAGCGTTGCTGGGAGTTTCAGAAATTGGTTCCTTCTGAGAGTTTTGTAAAGTGTTTTCTAATTTTGAAATTTTATCTCTCAGCTCAGAATTTTCCAATTTGAGACTCTCAGACTTATTAGAGTCAGATTCAAGATTCCTTTTCAGGTCTCTGAATTTAGCTCTAATCTGCTGATAACGTTCCAGAATCTCATTAAGGATTTCAGCAAGTTCAGCCTTTGTAAAGTTAACAGCGAAGTTAGGAAATACCTCTTATGTGTCTGATTCTGAGTCTGATTCAGAAGCTTCACTATCTTCTGAAATGTTTGCCATGAGAGCTATGTTTGCCCTTTCATCATCTGATTCTGAGTCAGCTTCAGACGAGTCAGAGTCATCCCATGTGGCCATGAGACTTTTCTTCTTCTCTCTTCCAAACTTCTTTTTGGGCTTTTCCCTCTGAAGCTTTGGGCAGTCACTCTTGTAGTGTCCTTGCTCATTGCACTCATAGCAGATGATGTCTTTGGTATTTGGCTTCTTGCTACTGGAGGAGCCTTCAGATCTTCTGTATCCAGAGGAAGAATCTGTCCTTCTGTATCTGGAAGAAGACTCGTTCTGATCAGATCTTCTGGGATTCCTGAACTTCCTTTGTCTTTGCTTCCACAGTTGATTTACTCTTCTGGAGAGAAGGGAAAGTTCGTCTTCTTCTGATGAGGATCCATCAGATGTTTCTTCAACTGCCTGCAAAACTTTAGACTCAGATTTTCTGTTAGATTTTAATGCTAAAGGCTTACCTTGCTTCTGAGGCTCGTCAGCTTCTAGCTCTATCTCATGACTTCTGAGGGAGCTTATAAGTTCCTCCAGAGTGATTTTGTTGAGATCTTTAGCTAGCTTCAGAGCAGTAACCATAGGCCTCCACTGCTTGGGTAAACTTCTGATGATTTTCTTGACATGGTCAGCAGTAGAGTATCCTTTGTCCAGAACTTTGAGACCAGCTACCAGAATCTGGAATCTAGAGAACATAGTTTCAATGGATTCAGATTCTTCCATTTTGAACGCCTCATACTTCTGAATGAGCGCCAGAGCTTTTGTTTCTTTGACTTGAACGTTGCCCTCATGCGTCATTCTGAGAGAATCAAAGATGTTCTTTGCTGTGTCTCTGTTGGAGATCTTTTCATACTCAGTATAGGAGATGGCACTGAGGAGGATGGTTCTGGCCTTATGGTGATTCTTGAAGTCACGCTTTTGTTGATCAGTCATTGATTTTCTATCAATCTTCTGACCACTTGCATTCACAGGGTGCGTGTATCCATCTGTCACCATATCCCACAGATCAGCATCATGTGCTAGAAAGAAGCTTTCAATTCTGTCTTTCCAGTAATCAAAGTTTTCTCCATCAAAGACTGGAGGTTTGCCACTGAATCTGTCTCTGTCCTCATTATTGTCATTGCTGAAGTGAGAATTGTTTCCTGCCATTGTGTTTTTATGACGCTGGATCTTGTACTGACACGGTTAAGTGTTTTAGCTCAGAACCAGGCGCTCTGATGCCAATTGAAGGGGTGAAAAACACAAGAAGGGGGGGTTGAATTGTAAAACTGAAATCTAAAGCAATTGACAAGATATTTTAATCCTGGTTCGTTTGATCTCAAACTACTCCAGTCCACCCGTCAAGGTGATTTCGCCTCTCTCCAACGAGGTCTTAATTCACTATATTCAACTGAATATTACAGACTGCTTTAACAACTGCTAAAGCCTTCTTGATTCAAACCACAACCCGGTTTGTCAAGGCAACACTTTCTTACAAAGGTATAAAACAATGTGTGTGGATGTTTTCTACAAAACTTTATCACAACTGTGATGTATACACAAAATGAAGCTTAGAAACTAGATTGCTAAACAATAATGGAATATCAGAGTTTGTGGTTTAGCAAAACTGGTAGAACGAAGATTATGGTTCAGCTTTGTGCGTGTAGAGATTTGGAGAGCATTAACCATTATAATCTTCAAAGCCTTGTTTATATAGCACTTGAGAAGATGAACGTTGAATGCAATATTCTTGATTCAATGCTAATAACAAGCTTTCCTTATTGAGCAGATCTTGTCTGGAATGAGGCCGTTGGAATTAATTAGCTTTCAATGCACAGTACCGTTGCTTCTTTAACGCAAGTTCTGGCTTGGCTCATTCTGATTCTGCTTCGCTGCTGATGAACTATTGTGTTTCTGTATCAGAGTGTTTGAGCGCAGTCTTGTTCATCAAGCTTCAGCATGTACGTGAGTTGATCATCTGATCTTGACGTTCTGATGTAGCAACTTCTGATGCTGGTGTATGAAATCAAATTCTGATGCTGAATAAACGTGATCTTGCTTATTTCAATCAGAGTATCTGCAAGTCAGAACATAGTAATTTTAGGCAGCAGATAGTTCAAACATGAAACATATAAATACTATATCTTTTCACTTTGTTATCATCAAAACTTAAATATAGGGTAGTAGATTCAAACATTGTTCTAACAGTGTTGATGTATCAGTAGGTACAGGAACATGGCTCGGTGGTTCAGTTTCATATGTGAAAAGTGGTGGTACAGATGTTGGTATATGTGATGGTGAATTAACTATGGGATATTCACATGAGTTATTAATAGGATAATGGTAATTCCAATTGACAGACCTGGAATTTGGATTATATGGTTGGATAGTTTCATGATGTTTAGTGTGTCTAGAGACAAAAATTTCTTTATTATTAATATCATATAGAACACACCCTTTAACTCCAGGTTTGAATCCAAGAAAAATACAAGTTCTACCTCTTGGATCAAGTTTAGTTCTATGTGATTGAATTATGGAAGTATAAACAAGAGAGCCAAAAACTTTTAATACATGTAGGTCTGGTAATTTTTGGTGCATGATGAAATAGGGTGATTTATTGTTAAGAATAGGACTAACTACTCTATTCATGATAAAAACAACATGGGACACAGCATAACACCAAAATTGTTTAGGTAAATTTGAATGAAATAAAAGGGCTTTTCCTATGTTAAGGATTTGTTGGTGCTTTCTCTCCACTCTTCCATTTTGTTGTGGAGATTCAACACAACTGGTTTGGTGTATAATTCCCTTTGAGGCATAGAATTGAGGCATGAGAAACTCTTGACCATTGTCAGTCCTAATGACTTTAACTTTGGTGTTGTGTTGTGTGTGAATCAAATTTACAAAATTTATGATGTGTTGCCTAGTTTCAGATTTAGATTTCATTAAAGTGAGCCAGGTATATCTACTGTGATCATCAACAACAATAAGAAAATAAGAGAAACCATGAACAGATTTGATTGAGAGAGGACCCCAAATATCAAAGTGTATCAAATCAAAAATGTGAACAACTTTATTAGAACTTTTATGATAAGGTAAATTTTTATGTTTAGCTAAATGACATATATCACAAGTTCCTTTTGAATCAACAACAACAAAAGGAAATTCAGGTTGAAGTAAAAGCATTCTAGAATTAGAAAGGTGGCCTAATCTGAAGTGCCACAAGGCTTGGTCAGGTATGGCAATGGCATGAGAAACAGAAATACCAGGTGAAATGGTAGGCTTCTTATTTTGCAGATTGAGATAATACAAGCCTTCAATGAATTCAGCTGAACCAATCATCTTCAGTGACTGAGGATCCTGAATCAAACATTGGGAATTAGTGAACTGAATAATATAAGGTAACTCAAGGCAAAGTTTTGATACTGAGATCAAGTTTAAAGAAAACTGAGGGACATACAAGACATTTCTGATGACAAATTGAGATGTAAATCTAATGGTACCCATCTGATTAGCTATAGCAAAATTGCCATTAGGTAATCTTATGTTAATAGGTTTTATGTCTTGTAGAGATTCGAACCAATGAGTAAATCCACAAATGTGGTCACTTGCACCAGAATCTATAATCCAAGAACTCAGAATAGAACTATTCAAACATAAAGAAGTAGTTATGTTACCTGTATTGGCCACTGAATGTAATACTTTCACCTGATTCGACGTACTCGATTGTTGGCCTCCATGAGAGCTTTGGAGAATATTCATGAGCATTTGATATTGTTCATTGGTAAGTTGAGGTGAAGACTGAGCAACATCAGTAGAAGTGTTTGTACTAGAAACATCAGCAGGTTGTTCCGTAGTGAGATTATGAGCATTGGAGTTAGAATTACGTTGCAAATGTGGTGGTACGCCATGTTTGCGATAACAAGTATCTATGGTGTGACCTGACTTTTCACAGAAGGTACAAACTCGTTGTCCATGTTTCTTGAATGCAGGCTTTCTGCTATCAGCAGCATTGATCAATGCCTTTGGTTCATCAGATGAAATAGAGATATGTTGTAGAGTCGAAATTTGACGCTCATGTTGAATAACCATAGAGAAAATCTTGTTTAAAGGAGGTAATGATCAAGAAGCAAGATTTGCGATTTCACCACATTATACTCTTCATTCAAACCAGTTAAGAAACGTATAACATGCAGCAAATTATGATTGTTCCTAGCACTACGCATGGCTTCACAAGAACAGCGAATTCTACAAGAACAGTGAGGAATAGGCATGTATAATTCTAATTCCTCCCAGAGTATTTTGAGTTGAGAGAAGAAGTCTGTTACCGTGCGATTGTCTTGCTTCAAAGAGTAAATTTCTTGTTGCAGCTCTGAAATTCGAACCAAATCACCTTGTGCGAATCTTTCTTTCAAATCGTTCCAAACATCGATAGCATTTTCCATGAAAACAATTGATTGACCTATCGAATCAGATACAGAACGCATGATCCACGAATGTACAAGCATATTGCAACGAGTCCAAGCGCGAAAGGTTGGACCGAACGAATCAGTAGGAATTTGAATCGTGCCATCCACAAAATCAAATTTCATCTTTCCACCGAGTGCGCGACGCAACGATCTTGCCCAGCTATGGTAGTTAGAACCATTGAGAACATGAGTAATGGAGATCGAAGAAGGACCGTCACTAGGATGCACATAATATGGGCTGGTAGGATCAAGAATTGGATCGAGAGAAGATGAAGCGGAAGCAGTATTACGCGGAGGAGCCATGGATGTACAGGCTCAATGATACCATGTTAAAGTTATTTCCATAGAAGCCATGATTGAATCTTTGAAGAAGAAGAAGAAAGAATAACATAATTGTAATTGAAAATGTAACAGAAAGAGAATAGAGAAAGATAAGATTGATCTCAAAATATATTGGATTCTATTATTTCATTTTGGATAAGAGTACAAGTGGCAATACAATGGATATTTATACACAGCTATATAGATGTAATATTAGATCTAATAACAACCCTTAGATCTAATTAATCTAAAACCACTAATACTTCAACATCTATTCTTTTATAAAAAATTGTATAAATGTCTTTGGTAGTGCAGTTAATCTCACTCCAAATTTGCTCTCCAAATTTGTTTTTTATAGCCATTGTGACATGTAGCCATTGTATATGTGTTTCAATTGCGGCACCACCGTCAATATGCTCTACTTAACTTTTTAAGATTGTGAAGTATGGTTCTTCCTCACCTATTTTTTTGTTTTCATTTGATGTCTAATTACAGAGACAACAAAGCTACCTAGGATGGCATAAAGAGTATCCAATCATAAACTTTTTAATTTCAAATGCCTATAATTTCAAGTATTGTTGCCTACATATATGTTGATATAACCTTGTTGAGATACTTTCAAAATTTTAAATGAAATATATATTAAGGTTTAGTGAATTTTGTTTAGATTTACAAAATATATATTACAAAATATATATTAACCTTTTTGAGTTTGTAATAGAAAAAAAAGTTAAAAGGATATAGAAAATATGGCTAGAAATATATACCTACACATATTATTTCGTGGAGGATATCACTTGTTTGAGGAGAAAATGATAAATGAAATGAGATCATCGAGAGATGATTCCACACTAGATGATAATGGTAGTCCATCTCCACCATCACGTCATGAGTTATGGAAGAGAGCACGACCAAAGAAAGGGGAGAATAGACATCAAAGTCTACATAAGTTGTTTTTGAGAAAATTGTAAGTAAAACTTGAAAAATACTTCAAGTATCGTAGTCTTGGATGCAGGTAATAAAAATAAATTTACTTTGTTATTGCATTTTGCAACTTAATGTGAATTGTTAAAGAATAACTCTATATTGTTATTTACGTATTGTAGGTATTTGATGATCCAATATATATATATATATATATATATATATATATATATATATATATATATATATATATATATATATATATATATATATATATATATATATATATATATATATATATATATATATATATATATATATATATATATATATATATATATATATATATATATATATATATATATATATATATATATATATATATATATATATATATATATATATATATATATATATATATATATATATATATATATAATTCGAGTTTCTTGACTTTGGTGTTGTCTGTTGATGTTATTATTTATTGTCAGTCAATGTGATTTTGGTGTTGTCTACCGAAGTTACATCTTATCTACTTGTGAATTTCATATTGGTAATTCAAGTGTGGAAAAAAGCTTGTAAATGGTTGGATACTTTTGTATGTTTTGTATACGTGTGTGTATCTTAGATTATTAATTTTGTAAATCAATTGTTCATTTTGAAGAATATATATGTGCATCATAGCTATTTGGTGCAATGAAATTAGGTTGGTTAGAAAAATATGAAAATAGTGACCTAAATGTGGTCTATGTAATGTTGGAAAACTATGAAAAATAGTGACCTAAATATGGTATTTGTGATGTTGGGAAAATATGAAAAATTAGGTTAAAAAAATCACACGGAATTCGCTAAAAAATAGTCAATTTTTTTACAAAAAAAAAAACAAACATTTTACATCGGACCATAAAGGCAGCTAATGTTAAAACCCATCTTTTATATCGGGCCATTAAGGCCACCAATGTGAAAAATCCATCTTTTACATCGGGCATTAAGGCCGCCGATGTTAAATATTGCATTTATTTTTTTTAAAAATAAAGTTGTATTTTTTTTACATCAGACTTAACAGACAGCCGAAGTGGTAGGTGTGTTTTTCATATCGGACTGCTGCCTGATGTAAAATGTCTTTTTGATTTACTACATCGCTTGACTTTACATCGGACCCAAGCCTGATGTAAAATGTGTTTTCGTTCGATGTAAAAAGTTTTTCCTGCACTAGTGGAGATTAGTGAAGATGAAAAAGAAAAAGTATAAGAGAGGAGAGATTAGAGAAAAAGATCTGCAATAAAAACGAAATTGAAAGAAGAAATATTTGCATAAAAATGAGATGGTGAAAAAGAATAAATATAAGAGAGTGGAGCTTAGAGAAGAAGAGACATGATGTAACTGGCGAAGAAGGTGCGATATTGTTACGAGAGATTTGAAAAAAAGACTAAAATTAACACCATAAGTGTAAGGATGGAGAAATTGTTCGTAATCATAAGACTAAGGTATAATAGCTTTAAGTTTGGATTGTAATATAATGCAGTTTGATTTGATTTAGTTCGATTTACAAAATACAAACCGTAAACCAAATCGAACCGTACGATTTTGTTGAAAGATAACTCAAACACATCCGAGCTAAATACGAATTTTTGTGGTTTCGATTTGATTTACAATTTTCTATTGGGTTGGTTTGATTTTGAACACCCCTAACTTTACATATTAAAAAAAAGATAGATATGAACGGAAAATGTATGAAATCATAAGATTAATGGAGATTCTAACGTAATAAATCAGATGAAATTGAATGAAAATGGGGAAAAGAAGGCCTAAGGAAGCTTGGGTAAGAATACGAAACTAAAATACATAAAAAGATGAACAAGGAACCCAAGAAAATGGAAAACACATTCAAATGACATTTATGGAAGAAGTTGATATATCCACCAATGTTGAGTCACATTGAATCATCTAATACGCGACTTGTGATGTCAAGTTAGCAGAACTTCATATATAAAAATTAACAAATAAATATATATATATATATATATATATATATATATATATATATATATATATATATATATATATATATATATATATATATATATATATATATATATATATATATATTGGAAAGACCAAATATTAAAGTTTATTAAATAAAAGATCAATATAAAATAAAGAAGAATTAACCTCTAGATATTTGCCTAACGGTGAAAGTTTGGTTTATGAAAGTGTATTTCTCTCAAAAGTGCATGTTTCAATCTTTCAAGATACAAATAATAATTGTGTTAGTCACGTTTAAGTAGTTTAAACAGGATCCTTACAAGTGGACGATGAGATTGTCCCTTTAATTTAGTCGGTTGCAAGATCAATATTAAAATTTCAAAAAAACAAAACAAAGAAGGATTAACAAGTTCAATTAAACCTAAATTATACATATGATCAATAAAAACTAAATAGTGATCGAATATATTTTTATGGTATAAGTGTTATCTTTTGTACGCAATTGCATAAATTAACCATTAAACCATTAAACTCGAAAGGATTATAATAGACGACAAAACTCTTCTTTAAAGATTTAACACTACTGTATATTTAAGATTGAGTTTGAACATATAACCTTTATGATATGAGAACTTCTCTTTACATCTAGTAGTGGTGATTTCCACCTTTGAAAATCCAAAAATATCTTTCGGATATGCATGTGAATTTGAGATATTAGGTTATTTCAGATATCCGAAGAAACTCTTATTTTTCATTTTAAATGAGATTTTAGATATGCATATTTAAAATAACTCATTATTTCAAATTTCTTTTGATTTTATTTTGATTTTATTTTGAAAAGAAATTTATTTATAATATAGTTATACTATAATTAGATTGAATTATTATTAATAAAGAATAAGTTAAATTTATAATTGAAAATTAAATATTAAAGTAAATTTATAATACAAAGTTAAACATTAATAATTAAAATTTTAATTATAATGGTGAAATGTAATAAGTGATATATTTTATAACAAAATAAAATATAATTAAATAAATTCAGTGTTTTAAATCTTGCATTCTTGCATCTCTGACATTTACGCGACCTAACATAAAAAATTCAGTTTTTTAAAAATCGACGATGAATTAAAATTTTAGCGTGTCAATTCATCCGGAAAAAACCCGAGATTAAAATCTCTTATTTTGGAATAAAACAAGAGATCCTGTCCTAAGAATCTTAAATTCTTTATTTTTCTATTTTATTTGATTTATTTTTTATTTTTATATTTTTGAAAAAATTTATAAACACTTAATTTAGTTTTTTTTTTTTAATTATATTTTTAAATTTTTATAACAGAGTAAAATTATCCTAAACCACTCTCAACAACTTTAATAATTCATTTTCAAAAAATAAATAAGAGTTTCTTTTTTTAAAAAAAACATTGACATAAGAATAGATAGGTGACGATAAATTTTAAGGGGTTAGAAATGTATTTTTGAGAGTGATTTATTTACTCAAGTATAAAGTTAATATATTTAAATATAAATTATTTAATATTTAATTATAAATAAAATTAATTCTACAAAGTTAATTTACTCAAAATTAAATAAATTTTGCTAATGCAAAAACTAAATATCACAAAATATTATTGCATGAAAAAATGTAACGTCTATCATTTTACAATGTTAGTATTATCGAAGCTGACAAGTATATATATATTTTTGTTTGAGATTTTGTATTTCAAGGAAGAGCATTGTGAATCATCAATGGAAAACGTAGTTTCCAACTTTAATTCCCTGTTTGAGAATTCTGAAATATTTTTTCACTTCATGTTTGTTCTTAAGCAGGAAATATAATGACCTAATTGTCTCAACAGAATCAAGATCATGGATTTTGCAATTGAGGTAATTTCTATGTATTATTTTTCATTCACCGTTAATTTTAGCAATCTTATTTGCACATTGTAATAGATTATCTATTAATTAATGATTATCTAGCACTTTATGATTATGTTTAATTTATTATTTTTTTAAAGTTATTATAATTAATGTAACCGTGTCATTGTCGATGTTATATTCAAAGTGTCTCTGCTTCGTTGATTACTATCTTGATTACTGATAATATTAGGAATCCAGTGTTTCTAGGTTTTGCAACTTTCCTGTTACAATTTTTTGCTATCAATCAAAAACATGTGAAGCACTCTGGTCATGGAAATTGACAGCTACAAAAGAACCATAAATTGAACATACATTTTTATTCTTCAATCTCAAAGAGAACACAAAACAGATTATGCTCCCTGATTTATTTGGATGAAACTTAACATAAACTTAAGAACAATTATCCATCACTGCTATATATGCAGTGTGTTGAAAGAATAAGCAAATCAACATAAATAGATAAAATGTTAAACCTTCCAAAGAGTAGGAGGCTCAAAAGTCCTCTTTGCAGTAATATGATTGGAATCTGTCACTCTCTCCCCAAAAGTCTCTAATGAATAAACATCCCAACCACCGTCTCTCCAGTATGTAGAATAAACTGTTGGAACATGTTGTACTCTCCAGTAATCGTCCCCGCCATTTGGACGCAGCGCCGTAATCAATTCATCAGGCATATCAAAGAACTCGATTGTTTTTAGCTTAGTTAAGTGTTCAATGCCTAATGGTACAATCTTGAATGAACCGCAGCGTTGAATGACCAACTTTTTAAGACCTTGCATTGCTCCCTCCTCGATTGTCATTGAGTTTAGTCCTTCTAAATCGTCGAGGCCTAAAACTTTTAGATTTTGAAACCCGTTTGCGTTGAAATGCAATGTCTCGCCAATGTAAACTTGAAGAAACTCAAGATGTCGAAGATTTGGCAAGTTTTGAAGATACTGAAGAGGGTCCTCCTCTAACCTGCTCCATTTTAAGAAAACTCTGAACAAGTTCTTGAGAGAGTTTATCCATTGTGGAAACTTCTCTAAACGACCGCTCAAGTATAGCTGCTGAAGATACTGAGGAGGCTTTGAGATGTTGTGAATATCGATTATCTCGTCTTCGTTTATTGCAGTTATGGACAATGATCTAAGATGGACCATCTTCTCAATAGCTGAACATAAAGCGGGACCGTCTTCTTTTCTCATTTTTCTAATGCCTAGCCTCCTAAGTTGAGTGAGTTTTCCTAGCTCAACCATCAATGCTTCACTTCCTTGATCTACCTCTATGAAACAAAGCTTTTGCAAAGATAGCATGTTTCCTATAGGTGCAACTACTTTGAATCCATGCCTTAAGTGGAAATGAGCATAGGATTCAATCTCGTAACGATACACAAGGAGATGGCGTAATCGTTTCAGCTCCGCAATTTCAACAGGCAATTCAGTGACATAAGTGTGTTTAAGATTCAATGTCTCCAAGTTTTGCAGCTTCTTAATGGAACCTGGAATGCTTTTCACATTTGTATTCTTCAAACTTAGATACTTGAGAAGGTAAAGATTGACAATTTCAGCAGGAAAATCCTCCAAAGGCGCGTCTTTCAAATCTAACACCCTGAGCAACTTAACACCAGTGGAGGAGCATAATTCGTGGAGAGAGAAATGATTGAGTGTGTCTGGCAATGCAAACATTAGCAAAGACCTTAGTTTGAATCTGGTTTTATTCTGTTTAAGTACATCATAGGATGAATTTATGACCGATAAACGACGAACTTGTTCCGGCCATACCAATTCTTGATCTCTTACTATTGTTGCAAAGTTCTGATCCTTTGACTTGAAACTGACAATTTCCCTTAGAAGGTCATGCATGAAACAAGTCTTCATCCTTCCATCACTGGTTTTTTCTACCACATGGAGAAAACTTCGGTTCAAAAGCTCCTTAAGGTAACTATCTGCAACTTCCTCTAGTGTCTTACCATCTTCGCCAGTTACAAACCCTTCAGCTATCCACAACCGAATCAATCTCGTATGCTCGATGGCATGACGTCCGGGAAACATGCTTAAATACAACAAACATGATTTAAGATAGTAAGGCAACTCATTGAAACTTAAGGAAAGTACTTTCTTCATATCCTCCAGTTTGTCATTTCCATCAATTTCAGATCCAAAACTTCTGCAAACTATCTGCCACTCTTCTATGTTCGACGTTCCTCGTGTAGCCAAAGCACCACTTACTGCCACAATTGCTAGTGGCAACCCTCCACACAATTTCAAGATCTTCCTACAAACTTCTTCAAGATGAGGCGGACACGAGTTACCTTGAAACGTCTTCCTACAAAAAAGTGACCAAGCTTCTTGCTCAGGTAAGAATTCAAGGTGAAAATTCTTACCAAATCCAGCACACGAGTACATCGCTATATCTTTGTTTCGTGTGGTAATCATCACTCTACTTCCGCGGTTGTTATTAGGCAAAGCAAGCCTCACAGCATCCCATACATTCACATGCCACACATTATCAAGCACAATAAGATACCTACTTCCTTGGAGCAAATTCTTGATAGACTCTTTCACCTTTTCGATTTTCATCGTTCCAACGGCTTCTGGAACTGGTTTGCCAATGACACTATGAAGCTGTTGAAAAAGGTCTTTCAGTAACTTTTCCATCTTGAAAGATTGAGAGAGATTAACCCAAGCATGAATCCTGAAACGTTTCTTGACTTTTGGATCATCATAGACTTGTTTTGCCAATGTTGTTTTCCCTAAACCTCCCATACCATAGATTGAAATCACAGCTCTATTTGATTCATCTTTGAAAAGGAAATCACACACTTGCTTCTTTGGTTGTTCAATTCCAACTAAATCAGCTTCCTCTAGCAGAAGAGCATCACCTGTTGGAATGTTTTATTTAATTATGTTTCAATATCAATAAGTGCACATATATTTAAATAAATCATATTATCTATTTATCATTTAAGGGTAATAATTAATTAGTGATCACCTTAAATAATAAGACTAAATAGATTTTTAATTGAATCGTTAATTAAATAATAGGGTCCTCAATAGACCGGATAATGATAATTTTTCATATATAAAATGAGAGGTCAACTTAATCCAAAAGTAATTTTGTATTGAGTTACCCTGATCAACAATTCTTTATAAACATTAAATTTCATCGATTTTATCTTAATTTCAAAATTCTTATCGAGGACATCGGTTATATTTTTTAAAATTTAAAAAATGATTTGGTATTTAATCTATTAGATTCAATTAAACTACAAATATTATTATCTTTCAAAAACATAAGTAGATATCGACTATTTAATTACATAATTTTAATTGTCGATTTTTAAAAATTTTGTACATATAATTTCCATAATAATTTTTTTGAATTCAACCGCTGGATTGATGGAATTTAATGTTTACAATGTGTTATTAACTCGAACAACTCAAAATAAAATCAGGATTACTACTAAGAGATTATTATCCATAAAATCAATATTTCTAATATCTTTAATAAATTAAGTAAGCTTTTAATATATAAATTAAAGAATTATTATGGCCAAAACTTTTATCTTAAAGCTTATTATTATCTTATAGCTATTAGAATATCTTATTACTACGAAGAGATTATTATCCATAAAAATCAACATTTCTAATATCTTTAATAATTAAAGTAAGCTTTTAATTATCCATAAAATCAATATTTGAAAGATATGATGATTTGGTTTCTTATTATAGCTATAATCAAAGTCGTCTCAATCATGAGTTGTTAATTTTTTTAAGGAACTTTATTTATACGTGTAATATGTGAATGAAGACTACTTTTACCATAAATTTAATCATGAAAAAGTGCGAGACCTTGTGCTATAGGCCATCCTCAGATTATAATATTAAAAATACTAATTATGTGTATTGAATAGTTCTTGTATTAAAAAATATTATGATGAAAATTACCTTGACTATCAAGCCTTGATGAAAGCCTTTGACTTGAGCCTGAACCTACACCAGATATGATTGGACGTCCATGAGAGAGAATCCCAACCTTGGATTTGATTTCTTGTATATCTGAAGCTATTCTGTGCCTAGCTCTAAGGGTCTTGAGGCCAAAAACCATCCTATGAATAAAAGAATTTCTGGTTCCTTGTTGATGATGATCAACAAGGCGAATACTGAATTCATCTATAGCATCTTCCATGTCTTCAGCAATCTCTCTTACCCTTTTAACCCATACTTTGAGTTCAGGGTCCTTGTCTTCCATTGAATCAGCCATCATCAATATGGCTTTGTGGCGTTCCAGTTCATCTTTGATGTATTGAACATCTTCACGGACCCCTCTTTGTAAATTCACTTCTTCTTGAAGTAAGGAAGTTAGCTTGTCCAATAAAAATGATACTGAACTATCTGCCATTCTTTTGTCTCACTTTTTGTGCCCTTGCCTTAAATTTCTACCTCTCTAGATGAGAATAGTTGCAAGACTTGATGATGAGATTTTTTTGTGTTATTTTCTCTCTTTTTTTCACTTCTTTTGAAAAGACTAATTGCTATTTGCAACAAGGACTTGATGATAAGATTTATGGATTCCTATTCTTGCTCTGGTGGTGTGCTTATATAAGCTATGTGCATTCCCTTCAAGGAAATGGTCAAGTATTATTGTATTAATGTTGAATTTATCTGTAATAATATAATTCATTTAAAATATTTTTTTGTCTATAAAAAATCTTCGGGACTAATTGAGGATTTTATGTGGAGTTTATTTACAATCTATTAAATTTATTTATTACTTATTAGCTGTAAAATTTTGGACTTGACTTCACTACAATTAATTATTTTTAGATTAACACTCCTTACTTTTAGAGTTTGGTTGGATAACTATTCATCATCTATTCATAAGATAACATGTTATTTATTAATAATAATTAATTTTAAATTAATTTAAAATTTTAAATAAATTGTCTAAAGATAAAATATCTAAGAATTTATCTTATTTTTAATATGGAGAAGTGGATGTTAAAATAATGATTTTTATGAAAACTTTTTTAATATAGTAAAAGTTTTTTTAATTAATTTTTTAAAATTAAAAGAGTAATTTTGACATTTAATAACAAAAATATACATTGAATATTAAAACATAATTAAAATCATATAAATTTTGAAAAAAAAATATTTCAAATCATTTATATGAATATTTATTCAAAATAGTATTAAATTTTAAGTGATTTTTTTTAAAATTTTGATATAAAAAAGTAAATGGATGAATGTCTAAAACAATATTCATGAAAAACTATCCAAATCAACTTTTTATTTGAATTTTTTTAAAATTATTTATAATTTTTTAAACAAAAATATAAAATACCATTAAAATATCATTTAAAAAAAACTTAAACAAACTAACTTTATTCACTCTAGGAATAGTTTATAGTTTTTACGTTAACAAATCAATAACTTAACCCACATTTCCACACGATGGAAAATATGTGTTATAGTATTTGACTTGAACAAACAAAAAAGACGACTATGTATAAAAAAATGTTTACATATTATTTTGGTTCATTCATTTTACCAATCGATTTGCTGCGTACGGATAATAGTAAGAGTGTAGTGCAAGCAATGCTTTATAGAAAATCAATGAATGAGTATGTATTGTATAAGTATTTTTAAATCATAATAATTTAAAACCATTAATCTAAATTTTAAAAAAATAAGGAAAATTGACTTGTCATACTAATGACAGCTAACAAGTTAAAATTGAAACTATAGAAGAAATACATAGTTGACTGAGTAAAATATTATCAAATTATTAAACAAGATTTTAATGTATAAATTAGAATTATTAAGCATAAAAACAATATTCATAATTAAGTTGATTAAGTTTTTTTAATAATAGTTGTTGATATTTATGTATTAATATAAATAAATTATTAATATTTATAAATTAATTTTTTTTGATAAATTAACATTTTTTGTAAAAAATATTTATAAATTGTTTTAAACTAATTTTAATATTTACAAGAATGATGATATTTCTTACCTAACTCATTTTAGCTTTTTGTTTTTATGGTTCCCTTCAAGACCGTTGTCTCTCCTCCACCCACATATTATCAATAGAACGTGGGATGCAGGTGCAACGTTTGACATATTGAGGATACAAATGTGCAACCTTTCACTGTATAAGAATCGGACCAAAGATAATATTCTTTGGTGTATTTTTTTCCACAGAAGTTTCTCTGTATTTTCAAAACATTAAGTTCACAGAACTTTCACTGTATCTTCTAGGTGGTTACTCCTTTTTCTTCCTACTAAATATTATTTCTACCAAAAAAGTATTCTTCAAATATTATCTTTTACAGGAGCTCTTTTATTCAAATACTCAATTTTTAGGTGGTTACTTCGTCCTCTCTAAATAATACTGAGTTAAGAAAATTAATTAATAGTACTATTAAATTTGTTAAGAATTTGTATTATTTTCTATTTTTATTTAAAGGAGAATTTTCTTTTGTCTTCTCATGTTAGTGTTTATATATATATATATATATATATATATATATATATATATATATATATATATATATATATATATATATATATATATGAATTTTTTTATTAATAACCATGTATTAAAATAATATTTCGCAAATAATCGGGTTTCGAAAAAAATTACGCAAATAACCATGTTTCAGATGACTCCCCAAAGGAGGAGCCATCTGAAATGGCGCATGCACCTACCAATTTGCCCTAGGCGCCATCTCACTTGGCGCCTCCCTTGGCTTTTAGCCAAGTGAGATGGCGCATGCTCCTTAAAAGTGAGAGGAGGCGCCATCTCACTTGGCTCCTAGGGCAAAACTAGGGCAACATGTTGTTTTATAAATAATTCGTCCGTTTCTCTGAAATTTCTCACACTTTCTCGCACTGTATTTTCATTTTGTACTCCGTTATTTGCGTCATGACGTTGCCTATGATTTTTAGCAGAGATGGTTACGTTATCTTCTCCGCCACGAAACCTGCGATGAAAATGAAATTATGGCACATTCACTCCATGGAGCGTCTGAAGCGGGAGTTGATGCGATGGCTAGATGGAGACATTGCGGAGGGGGAAAAATTCGAAGGATCCAGCGAAAACGAACAACAACCTCACATGCGACAGGAAGACCTAATGTGTGGTTGGAGGAAGTCAAAACAGACAGCGATGTAATGTTGATGATGCATGGGTCAGATGAAATTGTGTTAACAGTTGTAATTTCGTAGATGGAATATCGTTAATTATTCTTGTACGCGTTTTATTAATTGTAGCAAAATCTGTTAACGGAAAACCCAAATGTTTACAACACAATTAAGAAAAGATTTTATGTATTACAATATTTATGTGGTCAAGCCAGGCGCCCGTTTCGGACAGTTTTTGCGATTGTGTCCGACCTGACGGCATAAACCACACTTTCTTTCCAACCTGTCAAGATCGTCCATTTCTGTTGTGATGCGCCTACTTTTGGGACGACCCTTCTTGTTCCTTCGCATTTGGTCATTGTGCCAAACTATATCGTCGTCGTATTCAGGCCAATAATCTGGTTTTGCCACCAAAGGAAAGTTGTTGTTGTAAACAGTGAGCAACGTTTCAGATTTGTAAACGTTTGACAGCAGTTGAAGCGCGTCTTGATGGGTATGAGCACAAGCGGCAATGACATGAGAGCAAGGCATACGAAATGCTTGAAACCTGCCACAATCGCACCATTGAGAAGGTAAAATGACCCTGTATTCTTGTCTTAGCAGGCCTTCATTGTGGTCGATTGTCTCTTTCACAATGAAGTTGTGGCTGTGTCGGTCAAACCGTATAACCATGTGAGTGTTGGCTTTAGCACTTTCAGCCTTAATGTATTTCATGCAGCTTTCACTCCATAGTTGTCCAGATTGCAACACCGCATTCCACATTTCACCTCTTTTTGCAAATAACGCATCCATCCTAAAATACGTAGATTTTACCAAGGCAGTGATTGGGAGGTTTCGTATGCCCTTGAATACCCCATTCATTGATTCAATAAGATTCGTTGTCATATGCCCCCATCTTTGGCCATTGTCGTATGACCTAGTCCATTTTTCCACCGGAATATTGTCGATCCACCTACCGGCTTCCGGATTAGACAAACGGATCTCGTTGCGGTAATATTTGAATGTGGGTTGTGTCAATGCATATCCCGCATTCATAACCGCTTTCCTCAATGTTTTGTCCTTGACCTCCCTCGAGAAATTCTGGACGATATGCCTAACGCAATAGACATGCGTAGAAGGAGGGTCATGCCAACCATTTGCTGGATTATTGTAGGCACTTTCAATGGAGGCATGTCTGTCCGAGATCAAACAGAGATCTGGTTGAGGAGCCACGTGTGTCCGAAGATTTTTCAGGAAAAAGCTCCAAGCACCACCAGTCTCCCCCTCGACAAGGGCAAACGCAACGGGGAAAATGTTGTTGTTGCCATCTTGTGCAACTGCCATCAGTAGCGTGCCTTTGTACTTCCCATACAACCAAGTCCCATCAATTTGTAAAATTGGTTTGCGTGATGCAAACCCTGTGATGCATGGTTGAAATGCCCAAAACATGCGACTGAATATTCCGTTGCCATGCAGTAGACTACCATCTTGGGCGTACGCTGGCAATGTTTCCAGAACATAAACACTACCTGGAGAATACGTCTTGAGTGCATTCAGGTAGCAGGGAAGTTCTCGGTATGACTCCTCCCAGTTTCCGTACACCCTTTCAATCGCCTTAGTCTTTGCTAACCACGCCTTACGGTAAGACGGAGTGTAGTTAAAAACCGTGGTGATGTGGGAGAGGATTGTTTTCACCTTCAAAGATGGGTCGTTGCTGACCAGGGGTAGGATTTCTTGACAGATTAGATCATAGTTGAGTTTTCGGTGGTCCTGTGATTGCGTGGAACTTACACAAGTGTGGGTAGTCATGGAACCTATGACCCAGCAGTCACCCCTTAATCTGTATGATGCGGTCAGCTTGAACATACAGTCAGGGTGGACACACTTGATCTTGTACCTTTTCGGGTTGACACGATCCACCTTAAAATCAACCGAGTTGAGCATGTGAAATTTTTTAATGGCCCTGATGCATTCCTCTCTATTACGAAACTTGTCCTTCTCTTTTAAATTTTCATCCGACTGCATATACAGATTGAAAAATAAGTCAGTAGAAGGTTCATCTCCGCCCATGTTGAAGTTTGTCATGTGCGGAGGTGGTGTGTAGATTTTGTCTGTAGGAATACTAGGGATGCCATCATCGTCAGAATCATCGTTCACCATTTCATCAAACTCTAACTCGTTATCTTCTTCTTCATCATCAACTGCATCTACCTCATCTTGTTCATTCTCCAAAGGATCAACCTCCTGTGTCACCTGAGGCTCTTGAAGCAAAACGTACAACTCAATAGAGTCGTATCCAGAATAGACATGGCTGGAAATCATATTCTGGAGATCCTCGTCATCTTGAACTTCAAACTTATAAAAAATTACTTGGTTGTTTCCAAAGAAAACTGGATTCTGATAAAATATTTGGGACACCGGGCCTCGTTCAAGTTTGGCCTCCAATCTTTTTTTGAAGTACGAGAAATTGGCTTTCCCGTTTAAGAGAAATCGGATGTTGTCTGTGTCTCTAAACAAAAACCCAGATGTGGGACAAATGTATGTCTCACCGTTGAAATGTGCTTTGACGACAAATTGTGGTGAAGAGGCCATTGCGTAGAATTGTTTTAAGGTTTGAAGGTTGGAATGTTTGAGGTTTATTGATTGTATGAAGGTTTGAATGCTGTAATGTTTGAAGGTTGGAATGTTTGAATTTGATGAGTGATTCGAAGGTTGGAATGTTTGATTGTTTGCAGGTTTGAAGGTTTGGTTGTAAGAACGTTTGAAGGTTTATGAGAATCAATGTTATGATAAACGTAAGGCTACAAATTTCAATTAAGTAAAGATGCAATCCCCCAAGGCTGCCAATAATATTACATGCAATAATGAAAGGAATCCCAAAGGCTGTCACGTAGCCTGCCCCTAGTCTGCACATATACATGTATTTTGTAAGACACCTCTTATTCGCCAATTGGGGTGGCGACACCATTCACTTTTGTACTCTTTCGCCAAGTCCAATGGCGCCTCCCTTACTGTCCAATCGTGATACATGCATGGGCTTATGTAACCCCCTAGGCTGCCACCTAGGCTGCCCCTAGTCTGCACATATACATGTATTTTGTAAGACTCCTCCCATCAACTCCAATGGGCTTACATGCAATAATGAAAGGAATCCCAAAGGCTGTCACGTAGCCTGAGCCTAGGCTGTAACAAAGGACACCTCTTATTCGCCAATTGGGGTGGCGACACCATTCATTTTTGTACTCTTTCGCCAAGTCCAATGGCGCCTCCCTTACTTTCCAATCGTGATACATGCATGTGCTTATGTAACCCCCTAGGCTTCCACCTAGGCTGCCCCTAGTCTGCACATATACATGTATTTTATAAGACTCCTCCCATCAACTCCAATGGGCTTACATGCAATAATGAAAGGAATCCCAAAGGCTGTCACGTAGCCTGAGCCTAGGCTGTAACAAGGACACCTCTTATTCGCCAATTGGGGTGGCGACACCATTCATTTTTGTACTCTTTCGCCAAGTCCAATGGAGTCTCCCTTATTGTCCAATCGTGATACATTCATGGGCTTATGTAACCCCCTAGGCTGCCACCTAGGCTGCCCCTAGTCTGCACATATACATGTATTTTGTAAGACTCCTCCCATCAACTCCAATGGGCTTACATGCAATAATGAAAGGAATCCCAAAGGCTGTCACGTAGCCTGAGCCTAGGCTGTAACAAAGGACACCTCTTATTCGCCAATTGGGGTGGCGACACCATTCATTTTTGTACTCTTTCGCCAAGTCCAATAGCGCCTCCCTTACTGTCCAATCGTGATACATGCATGGGCTTATGTAACCCCCTAGGCTGCCACCTAGGCTGCCCCTAGTCTGCACATATACATGTATTTTGTAAGACTCCTCCCATCAACTCCAATGGGCTTACATGCAATAATGAAAGGAATCCCAAAGGCTATCACGTAGCCTGAGCCTAGGCTATAACAAAGGATACCTCTTATTCGCCAATTGGGGTGGCGATACCATTCATTTTTGTACTCTTTCGCCAAGTCCAATGGCGCCTCCCTTACTGTCCAATCGTGATACATGCATGGGCTGCCACCTAGCCTGCAAGAGTGACACCTTTCATTTTTTGTACATGCATGCATGCATATGTGTAACCCCCTAAGCATGCAAATGTGACACTTCGCAGGCATGCAAGTACAAGCAATCACTATATCAAACTTATTTGCCTATAAATACATACCATATCATACATCTCTCACACCCACACAAGTCTCACTCTCTGCTACGAAATATTTCATAAGTCTATCATACTCTCTATCTCTTCCTAAGTCTTTCATACTCTCAAGAATTTTAAACAATGGCTCTTCTAACAATGGGCGATACTCACAGAGGCACAAGGGAAAATATTGCTGCATTTGTAAGTTTCTTTTTTGGTTATACATTTTTCATACTTCAAATAACGCGTTGTTCATCTTAATTAATCTTACACATGTTACATTATGAACTCAGGACACAAAAAGATTCAGAATCCGTTCGCATAACTACCTGGCTCCCAACCCATTTATCGTCCCATATCTGGAATACGCAGGTTTTGGACATGTCATAAAGATCTCCAACTGCACCATTGACTCGAAGTTCATTCTTGCAATGTTGGAAAGGTGGAGACCGGAGACCCATACATTTCACCTACCAATAGGTGAATGTACCATCACACTAGAGGATGTGTACATGCTACTAGGTCTCCCTGTCGACGGTAAGGCCGTGAACGGGTCGGTTCAACAACCCAACTCTCAGTGTGAAGAACTGTTGGGCAGGGATATGGTAGAAGGTGGTGGTGCAAGAGGGCAGGGAATACTACTCACTGAGCTGAAACGTCATTATGCAAGTTTGGAATTAAATGAAAATTCCTCAGAGAATGACAGGGTAGTAAAAGCCAGAACTTATCTTATGATACTTTTTGGTACATTTTTATTTCCCGAAAGTACGAGAAATAGTGTAAATTTTATGTACTTACATTTACTAACAAATTTTGAAAAAACAAGAAAATATAGTTGGGGTTCTGCAGTTTTAGCCCACCTATACAGTTCCTTGTGCAAAAACGCAGTCAAGGAAAAATGTACATTTTATGGGTGCGCTTTTTTACTACAAGCCTGGGGTTGGTGGAGGATGGAGTCCTTAAACCCCATCAACAACAACACTTTCGGTTTCCCGTACGCAACAAAGTAAGTCATCAAGTTATAGCATTTATAACTATTCTGCTCTTCCCAAAATATATGTTAAGAATAAAATGTTTCTCATTTCCTTTAGGTACTGCGTGAGGGGTATGGATTACGGCAAGAATCCAAGATTCAATGTCGCACTCTACCGCAACCTGTTGGATCACTTAGGCCCGGATGACGTACGTCGTAGCTTTTAACTTTTGTTCAACTAAATTATTTATACATTACTTTTGCATTAACCTGATTTACATTTTATCGCAGTTCGTCTGGAGACCATATTTGGGTTTGGGCCATGTTCCAAACCCGGAGGATGCAGCAACTTGGACCGCGAAGACTGCAATCATTCGGTTCAACATTGTGGAGATGCACCATAGCGACCGTGTGAAGATGCAGTTTGGAATGCATCAAGAGATACCAAGTGATCCAACTTGTTTGTCCCCATGGCATCTTAAAAGGGTCGACGCCCAGTGGGGTCTTACCAACTGGAAAGACTTCGCTCCGGAATGGTGTAAGATGTGGCAGAGGCGTCACCGTTATGTCTTGCAATTCCCGGTTTTCCTTACTCAAGGTAATATGCGACACACGGATCAATATTTGTCTTGGTACAGGTCGGTTAGTGTTGTACCCCAAAATTTTCCCTCCCAGATTTATCAAGAATCATCTTCAACTGGTTCAAGATTCCTCAAAAATTGCACAGTCAAAAGCCCTATTTGGTTCACAGTCAACTGCAGGGGTAAAATGGTCATTTGGCAGTCAAAAGTCAGAATTTTTGGTCAACATCTTATTTTGAGCTCACAATCATCATTTTATCAAGTCTTGATCATGATTCCACAAGCATGGCTCAAAAATCATCAAAGATGCAAAACTTACTATTTTTGGACAGTTGAAAAGTCAACTGTAACTTGACCAGGGCATAACTTTTTCATGGTTCATCAGAAAAATCCCATCCAATGCTCATTTTGAAGGGGATGACATTTCCTACAACTCATATTCACATTCCAAGTCTAAGAAATGCTCCCACAAAAAGTTATCAATTTCTACATTATAGGTCCATTTCAAAAGTCAACAAAAATGCACTTTAAGTCAAAGACCATAACTTGAGATTGGTAAATCCAAATGACATGGGACCAAAGGCATTGGTTAGAGGGCTTCAAGACCTTTCCAAAATGTCCAAGAATATGTTCATATGATCAAAATTGAGCAAGATATGCATTGGAGAAGTTGGGAAATTTTTGTGAATTTGCAAAAGTCAACTTTGCTCAAAACACATCATTTTTGCTAATGGGCCTCAAAATTCTTCTTGAAACTTTGTCCAAGGCCTATGCACGACCCATTGAGATTAAATTGAATTATTTTCTTATTTTTTATTAATTAATTGAATTTTTAATCAATATTAATTCATTTAATTCATTTAATTGTAGGAAAATATCAAGATATGGTTTTGCAATCTTTTCATGAAGCAAATATGACCTACATGTGCTGGAGATTTCATGTACACATCAAGGGGACAAAGATCTCTCAATTTGGCAAGATTTTTCAATCAAAAAGATGCAAAAAGATATGACTTTCAATCAAATATTGAAACCATAATGCCATGGATTTCTTGTCAAAAATTTAACCTAATTCCATTCTACTATATGTACATGAGCTAAACCTAATGCCATACACGTGAAAAACTGCTGCAAAAAGCCATAACCAATTCCAAAAAACTCAAGAAAATTTGAAAACAGTTTTCCACATTCCAAGCCAATTCAAAGCCTTTTATTGTTTCCAATACATTGCTGGAGGTGTAAGGAACATATTGCAATCAAAACTAAGCCTTGAAGCTATCAGAATCACTAGTTACAGTCGCACAGTTTGCATTCTTTTGTCATTATCGAAACCCATGATTCATGAGCATTTAATGAGATTTATGGTTTGTTTTGCATTGCTTGCATCCATATAAAGCTATTGGTATTAATTAATTGGATTATAATGCACGGAATTATGAATTGCCATTAACGACTTTTAGGGTTTTTGAGTTCTCAGATTGGGGCTTTCCCATACAGGAAAAATTGGAACTTCTAATGCTTATGGTTGTAATCCTGAGAACCAGACGAATTGAACCCAACCATCGCGCCATATTTATATTGCTTGTGGAGCTAATCGCTATTATTCCTCAGCATGTTTTGTGGGGGTTAAAACCCCCCGCTATCTGACTTTTATTTTACAGGCAAAATGAAGACGATGATGCGTTGTAAGCGTGCTACTGGATAATTCAAATGGCGCGCGCTTTTTGTTTGTTTTATAATACGTGCAGTAATGTTTTAATATTATATTCATGGTTTATCTTAATAACAAATGCAAGTGAATGGCTCAGTGGAGCGTGCGTTGTCCAAGAACCATTGGGACCTGGGTTCGATTCCCAGGTCCACCCAAACGTTTCTAATATTTTTCCTTACAGGTTCCCATGCAGGCATCCTCAAAGTGTCTCACCATGCGCTCCAAGCATCAGCGCGCCAAGTGGCCACTAACACCAATCTGAGGGCCAGGAGGTGATAGTCCTCATGATCCCTAGTCAACGCTTGCACACCTGATCCAGAAAGTCCAACGTGGCTGAATGTACAAATGGGCCCATAATTGCTTTCTAACCTCCAAAAGGCCCAGCATACCCCCAAGGTTTTGTTTCTCATTTTTTCTCTTTTCTATGTTAATTATTTTTTTAATAACTATTATTATTATTTAATTTAACTCATAAATTATTATTTTCATAACAAATTCAGAAAATTAAAATGTAAATATTATTTATTATTATTATTTATTATTTTCACTATTAATTATTATTTTGTAAATAAATTCTAATTAATTAGTTTAGTTGTTTAATTAGGTTAATTTCAATCTTTTTCATAATAACTAAAACAAACTTAGAATTAGGGTTTTTCTTTTGACACTTTTAATTTTTTTTATTTTATTTTCATTAAAACTTAAAAAACATAAAAAATACTTTTTCTTTTAAATAATTAATTAATTAGTTTTAGGTTTAATATTTAATTGCAAAAAGGACCAAACTTAATTCTTTTCTCAAAAAGGGTCAAAACCCTAAGGACGTCCCGATTCAATTTCTTTTCGCGCATTATTATTTTTGATTATATTTTATGTATCTGCTCCGAGTATGTAATAGATAATTAGGACCTCTTTTATCGCTTTATTTATTTTCTCGCATTTATTTTCCAAAGGGTTATGTTTTTGGCGATGTAAAACCCGACGCCTTGTAATAGCGTAGATTCAATTTTCCGCAATTTACTTTCCGCACAACTATTAACTGTTAATTATGCATGCAAGACTTGTTTGAAAAATAAAAACAAAGCGTAGCTCACAAATAACATGTACAAGATAATCTTAACTGAATTTAACACACATGCACATGCCACTCTTAGGGTACGCCTCACTTGGTTGCCTCGACGTGGTCATTAAGTATAGGGTGTTTTAGAGGTCGCCCTCCTGTTTAAAGATCCAAGTTGCCTCGAAACGGTTGCCTCAGATAAAAAAGGATCTAGGACATTAGGGTTACCGCTAAGGCGTCCTACTATTGCTTTGGTGACCACACATGTCCCTATAATCGAATTGACCCGAATAACTCCAACGACGGTGCTACCTACTTCTCAATAGTGGGATAGTACTGTCTAAAGGACTCTTACACAGCTTAATTCCTTAGAGTAGGTAGATTTCTCCTGGGTACTTGCTCTTTTAAAAAACAAAAAATACTTTTCGCACTCACACTTTCAAAAAGTTTTCAAACAAATACTTCATACACTCTTGAGGACTGATACAAGAGTTACCTAGAAGTTTTCAAAACGAAACTTTTTCAAAACCCACAAACACAAGAAAAGCAAACATTTTTGAAAACATAGTGAGCAAGTACCTAAGAGCCCGTGGATAACCACAGATAGAAAGGGTGCTAACACCTTCCCTTTCTATAATCTACCTCCCGAACCGAGAGACATCTCGAAAAGGAATTTTGCTGTGCTTTTGTCCTTTCCATGTAAGAGAAAATAAAAGACGGTGGCGACTCTTGCTTACCACGACATTTCACGAACCAGCTTTAAAACAGTCAGTTCTATTTCCACCGATCACAGTTTGTAACCCAGAAATGCACGTGTCTCATCCAAGGTACTTGGTTGACCCACGCACACAATGGGCACAACCCTCGATTCCCCATCAACAAACCCAAAACCCATCAACCTCCCACCAACCCCAAGAAGAAACAGACCCACAAACACCCAACCACAGTCCCCACCACAACACAACTATAATCAAATGCCGCACAACCAACCACAATCACCACCAAACTACCAATACCCCGATATGCCTCAAACCCAACCACAATACCAATCCCAATACCAACACACTCGCATACCCCACACACAATTTCAGTCTTCCACATATCCCAATATGACGCCCTCAACATCCAGCCTTAGCCCTGATATGGGAATGTCGGAAGATTAAGAACATCCGACCCAACCTACCATCACCCACAATATCACCAAACCACCCAACATCCTCAATACCAAACACCCCAAGATCCATTTCCTTTCTACCCACCGTACTCAGACGATCAATGCTACAGACCCACTATGGAACCGCACCCACCGCCAACACGACCAAACTTTGAGGGTATGGGTAACCGACTATACCAGAGCGGATCTTCTAGATATGGAGATCTGATTGATTTTATGGATTCGGACCGCATTGACTTCGCTGGGCCATCGACCTTGCTGCAGCAGGAAACGCGACGACACCCAGCACGAGAAAGGCGAGGACGGGGATGCGGACTCGGGGGTCATTACCGGGTTCCGGGGGATCACTGATGTATACGTTTTTTTTTCCAGTATTTTTGTATCCATTTTTTTTAATCTGTTTTTTTTACTGTTATGTTAATGTAATACAGTTGGATGTAATTATTTTTTTTTATAATAAAAAGTCCATTTTGTTGATCTCTGTCCAACACGCAACGCACCGGAAAAAAATAAATATTTTTTTGCCCTATAAATACACCTAGGCGCCATCTCACTTGGCTTAGGGCATGCCCTAAGCACATAGGCGCCAAGTGAGATGGCGCCTCCCTTAAAAATATAGGTGCATGCGCCATTTCAGATGGCTCCTCCTTTGGGGAGTCATCTGAAACATGGTTATTTGCGTATTTTTTTCCGAAACGCGGTTATTTGCGAAATATTATTTTAATACTTGGTTATTAATAAAAGAAATTCTTAAAATTACCCTAGAATTAAATTAAACTAATTAAATTAATTTTGACAAAATATAAAAAAAAACCTAAATTCTAATTTGATGAAAATTGATTTTATGAGTTTTTGTTTGTAAAAGAATTAATTTTTATGTTAGAAAATAATTAATCAAAATTAAATAAATAAAAGAAATATAAAAGAAAAGAGAGAAATGGGCCTGGTATCAAAGTAAAAGGGGGGGTGTTAATAAGCCCAAAATGCCTTGGTCCATGTTGACCTTCAGATTCCATGTTGCACGTTTGACTAGGCCTATGGTAGACCTTCATATGCCAGGCGTTAGATTTGGCTTGTTGGACATCTGGTTGGCTGATCATTGAGGGTATATGGTGAGACGCTTGGGCCAAGGGTGCACTGAGTATGTAACAAGAAAATAAGAAAATAGTGTTTTTCTGGGACCTGGGATCGAACCCAGGTCCTTATGCTTCAAACTAACACCTTGTTGCCATCTGTGCCACACCACTTCTTTGTACATAAAATAACAACAATTAATAATATATGTTAACGTGAGTTAGTGGATGAAAATAGAAGGGAAAAAAACGCGCGCCAGTTTGAATGGACCAATAGTGAATGAACACCTCATCATCTTCTCCAACATCTGTCGTCTTAGGTAAAACGACTTTTACCTACAGACATTCTCTGTAGGTATAGCCCCTGCATATTTCCAGAATCTCATACAAGCATAATAAATGAAAACTAATGGTACATGCCAATTCGTCCTGGCCTTGTGAACACCATGGTACCTCTCTTTTGGGCCAATTTTACCTGCATAAGAAAACCCTAAAACGAGCAAGGAAACCCTAGCAATGGTGGATCTCAGTGTGGTTAGCAAAAATACAACTAATTATTATTATTAGCTTGCAAATGATTCTATGATCAAGAACATGTAAAGAAATCATGCTACAAATGCCAGAATCATGATGATCGTTTTCAAAAAAGTATGAAGGTCGTGAGATGCTTACAAGGCGTTTCTGGGCACGAAAATGCTTGCTAATGATTGGGATAGAATCCTTAGATGCCCAGCAAACGAATGGTATGCTTGGAATGACTTGAAGAAGCATGGAATTGAGAAATCAGATTGCAACTTTCCTTTGAAATTTTGAGATTTGTTCTTCTCTTTTCACGCCTCCAATCCCTCTGTTTTTGGTATAGATTTGTTCTATATGTACCCTTGAGTGAATTAGGTTTACAAGTTTGCATCAAATCTTATCCAATAATGATCATTGATCAAGATTTGATTCTCATGTAAATATTTCCAAATCAAGCCAAAATACAATCTTTTTGTGTACAAACAAGCCTTGCACGGTTTGATCTCATTTCCAGCTATTCATGGACCTGAAATATGCACAAAATATCAAGGTTTGAATGATTTTGATATTTTCATGATTCTATTTTGATTTAATTGAAATAAAAATCAAAATAAATGACAAAAATAAAATAAAGGCAAGTGGGAAGGATTATGGGTCGTGGACCATGTTACAAACTCAATGCAAGCACAAAAAATTGGGCCCATTTGACAAAAATTGCAATTTTGGCCACTTTTGACTTTTGGCAATTTTGCAAAAAAAAGGTCAACTTCACCCATGCATTACTCCTTCAATTTTGACCCTAGAGATGTGTTCTTAGACTTTTTAGAAAACTCAAGATGTCCTCTAAGCAAAGCTTTTAGTCTCATCTCAATTGATTCTTCCATGTTTATGTATGAAGCTTTGACAAAAAAGGTGTTTTTGTTGACTTTTCAAAATGACCTATAATGTCCAAATTTGTATCTTCTTGTGAGTGAATTTTTTGAACTTGGGAGATGAAGATGAATTGTATGGAATTACATCCTCTTAAAAATTATATTTGGATGGGTCATTCTTGATAAAGTATGAGAAAGTTATGCTTGGTCAAATTTGAGTTGACTTTTCCTGCAAAACCCTAATTTAGCAACTTTTGGGTTTTGATGAATTGTGAGCAATCCTTGATGAATCATGATCAACCCTTGATCAAATGATGAATAATTCTTCTAAATGAGAATGTTTACCAAAAATCTTGAAGTTTGACTGTATGTAGGACACAGTTGATTTTTAGGCCTTTGAGCAATTGACTGGGCAAACTTTCTCTGCAAGGCTTGACACTTGACATGGATGATATTGAGAACATATTAGGACAATAGTGAGCATTTGGGACCCTTTTGATTCAAACATCTTGATGCAAACTGAAACCCTAGTTTGAGGTAGACTGCCTTAGGAGAGAATTTGTCTGGTCAACTCTTGGACTTTCTTGAGCAATTTGAGGATCTCACTTGAAATGTATTGAGAAATATGGGAGGGAAAATTTTGGGGTACAACAACTGCCCCTGTTCAATCTTCTTAAACCTGAGGATATAGATTGGCCTGTCTGCCTTTCGTGATCCGAAGGTTGAAGATGATTGAACACTAGAGTGCCCAAAAATTTGCACTCGCATGAAGTGGTACTTATCTTGTGATGTCGGGAATGGGCTTATAGATGCCATTTGGAGGTTGATGATGAAGGATGGGCTTAAAGATGCCATCTGAAGAAATTTCGATTGCACAAGAGGTTCCTTTACGGGAGTTCGTATACCTGTTATTGAGGAGGACTATGCTGGAGAATGCTGGCCTCTGTCTTGGCAAAAGTTGAATTTTAGGATCTTCGGTCGTCTGTTATTCTACTGAGGAATCGTCTCTTGGTCCAAGAGGTGAAAATGAACTAATATCTGGTCGTGATCCAGGCTTCATAGTGATAAGATCGACTGTTATCTGGTCGTGCTCCAGGCTTTACAGTGACTTATTGGGGAGATGAGATTAATCTTGTTATCCGGTCGTCATCCAGGCTTTGCAATTTCTCAATTCTTATCTGGTCGTACTCCAGGCTTCAGAAGGAATTAAGTTGTTATTCGGTCACATCCGAGCTTCAAATTGAATTTAGGGCACACTAATATTCGGTCGACTCCAGGCTTCTTAGTAATTGTCCAGGTAAACTGCTATTTAGTAGAAATCCAAGCTTCAGTGTCTTGTACTGTTATCTGGTCGTAATCCCAAGCTTCAGTGTTCTTTACCGCTATCTGGTCGTAATCCAGGCTTCATGATGTTTCATACCATTATCTGGTCGAATCCAGGCTTCACGGTGTCCTGTACTGCTATCTGGTCGATTCCAGGCTTCACAATACCTTACTTCTTATCTTGTCATATTCTAGGCTTCAGAAGAAATCAAGTGGTTATCAAGTCGCATCCGGGCTTCCATTTGATTTTAAGGCCTACTAATATCCGATCGATTCCGCTTCATAGTAATTGGCTGGGTAGACTGCTAATTGCAAAAAGGACCAAACTTAATTCTTTTCTCAAAAAGGGTCAAAACCCTAAGGACGTCCCGATTCAATTTCTTTTCGCGCATTATTATTTTTGATTATATTTTATGTATCTGCTCCTAGTATGTAATAGATAATTAGGACCTATTTTATCGCTTTATTTATTTTCTCGCATTTATTTTCCAAAGGGTTATGTTTTTGGCGATGTAAAACCCGACGCCTTGTAATACCGTAGATTCAATTTTCCGCAATTTACTTTCCGCACAACTATTAACTGTTAATTATGCATGCAAGACTTGTCTGAAAAATAAAAACAAAGCGTAGCTCACAAATAACATGTACAAGATAATCTTAACTGAATTTAACACACATGCACATGCCACTCTTAGGGTACGCCTCACTTGGTTGCCTCGACGTGGTCATTAAGTATAGGGTGTTTTAGAGGTCGCCCTCCTGTTTAAAGATCCAAGTTGCCTCGAAACGGTTGCCTCAGATAAAAAAGGATCTAGGACATTAGGGTTACCGCTAAGGTGTCCTACTATTGCTTTGGTGACCACACATGTCCCTATAATCGAATTGACCCGAATAACTCCAACGACGGTGCTACCTACTTCTCAATAGTGGGATAGTACTGTCTAAAGGACTCTTACACAGCTTAATTCCTTAGAGTAGGTAGATTTCTCCTGGGTACTTGCTCTTTCAAAAAACAAAAAATACTTTTCGCACTCACACTTTCAAAAAGTTTTCAAACAAATACTTCATACACTCTTGAGGACTGATACAAGAGTTACCTAGAAGTTTTCAAAACGAAACTTTTTCAAAACCCACAAACACAAGAAAAGCAAACATTTTTGAAAACATAGTGAGCAAGTACCTAAGAGCCCGTGGATAACCACGGATATAAAGGGTGCTAACACCTTCCCTTTCTATAATCTACCTCCCGAACCGAGAGACATATCGAAAAGGAATTTTGCTGTGCTTTTGTCCTTTCCATGTTGGAGAAAATAAAAGACGATGGCGACTCTTGCTTACCGCGACATTTCGCGAACCAACTTTAAAACAGTCAGTTCTATTTCCACCGATCACAGAACTGGCGACTCTGCTGGGGAGAGATTAATAAGTGAGGTGTACCTTAGGATTAGATCACTTATGTTTTCATTTGTATGCCTTGTTTGCTTTAATATTGTGGGCTTGCATCAGAGTTTCATAGATCCTAACCCAGATCTAGGGGATACCCTTTAGAAGTAGCAACAAACTGTGAGGGAACTATGCGGGGTATACCGACATGGTTGAAGCAGTTGCTACGTTGATGTGGCACTTTGGTGAGTACCGGTAACCCTTGAGTCAAGTCAAGGAGAGTACGGGGCCGCCAAATGGTGTCGTGAATCATCAACTGACCTAGGAACCTTACTTGACCATCCTGGCCTCTTTAGGGGTAGTGAGATGACCGACTTTGGTGCAGTCCGAAGTTGGTAGATACTCGATACTACACTCATTGAGGGTTGTTTTCTTGGAATATTTTGATCTCCAATTCAGTGGCTAAATAAAAACAATGAACATAGAAAACAACCCAATGATATTGAGCTCCTTAGAACCCGGTTACTATTTTCTAGGACAGGTCTTAACCAACTGAAACTTAAAGAGGGTAGTACCTAAACTTCATGCCGGCCTGAAATCTAAGGGCTCCTTTTGTGTGACTTGTGTGCCTTCAAACTTGAAATACTTGCATATTCTTGTTATCTGACACATGAGTTCCTTGCAGGTTTTGTTTACAGTCCTTAATCTGGGCTCATAACAGGGTCTACTTACATCACTCCACGCATAGCATAACATCATACCATCATACCATTGCATGCATCCTGCACAAGGACTAACCCATTTCAAGGATCTCAAGGGTCTGTGATGCAGGTCATGATGAATCAAAATGTATAGCAAGGGGCAAAGGGGATTTATTTTCCTCTAGCCAAGGTATTGTGGAGATCAAAACATGATGACTTGAGTCAGGGGCTATGACCCACTCGATATGGTGAGCTTTGACTCTTGAAGAAGGACTCTCAACAACATGAAGTTCCTTTAATCAAGCTACCAAATTCAAATTCTAACAACTTTCTTGTTTACCCCGCGAGATCCTTGAAAACATTGCATACATACATATCATTGCATTACAGATACCCCTTTTTACAGGTCTCTCATATTCTCGCTGTTTATTTCAGCAATGGCTCTCCAACAAAACAACCAGGAGTTCCATACTCAAGAGACCCAGTTCAGGGAAATCTTCCTAAGCCTATCCAAGGGGCAGGAAGAGTTGAGAACACTCCTCATGGGGACTTTGGTCAGGAACAGTCCTGAAGACGATAAGGACGAACGACTGAAACGTCTGCAAGCTGAGGTAGATACAATGAGAACTCAGATGCTGGGGCAGATGGCCCTTATCCAAGACTTAGCTCGAGAGCAAGAAGAGTTGAGAACTGTGATCAACCAGCTTCGTCAAGACAACGACATGAAGCAAACAGTCAAGGTTAAGGATCAAGTCACTAATCAACTTCCGAGAAGTCAAAGGTTTGGTTTGATGAAGAATAGACCTCTCCAGGATGCCATTACCTCACAGGTCCAACAACAACCTGACCATAAGCAACGGGCTACTCCGAGGCCGTTTACCAAGCTCAACGTGCCGCTGTCCCAAGCTTTGCAACACCTGTTGAGTTTGAACCTGGTGACGTTGGTAGGACCTCACCCGAATCCTAAGACTTCTTCACCCAACTACAATCCTGATGCCAGGTGTGCATACCATTCTAATAGCCCGGGGCATGATACTGACGACTGTTGGAAGTTGAGGTACAAAATCCAAAACCTGATTGATGAAGGAGCATTGGAGTTTGCACAAGATGGTCAGGCTAAGTTCTTCTACCATCCCTCCAAGGTTCACCATTTGAAGTGACAAGTCCTGAGACAAGAAGACTTTTTGTTCATTGGAATTTTCAATTTGTAATTTTCTTTTGATTGTTCGAACATTTATTCATGTCAAACTTTATTACTTTATCAATGCATTGCATATGTCTGTTTTGAATCAGTCCATTCGTATTCACTATATTCAAATTGCTTTCATTTTTTGTGATGTTCAACTCTCGATTAAAAAATTCTAAGCCTTTTGAGGGAGGATGACGAAAACGATACCACGATCTTTACAGTATGCTTTTGAATAGACCCCGCTGATGAGGTACAAGCATTGTTTCAAATCCTAAACAGTGGAGTTATAAGGAAGATAATCCCTAGTCAACCCCTTTGAGCCAAAGAAGTTGGAGTTTTTCTTTTCAAAATTAAAACCCTTAATTATAACCTGGGGCAGGATAGTTTTCTCAGTTGATCCAGGTGCACAATGAATGGCATCAAAGGAGTCTTTCCGAAACAAAAGACAGTGATGGTTCTGCATAATCATAAAGACAGGCAGTCGTTATCTTTCAAAAAAACTAAAGCCCATTAAGTCAAAACCTATGAAGGAGACTTACAAAACTGGGGTATCCCGCTGACTGTAATCACAAAAGAAACAGTTCAAGAAAAAAACAGGGATAACGAAATCAAAAAGAAAGAGGTCCTACAAACCCTCAACAAAAAAAATGACTGCCTGTTCAAAATAAATTGTCAAAATCCGAACCATCACCGGAGTATCAAAGCAAAGACTCAAACAAGGTCTAACGCACGATTAGCTGAGTTTAGGATCGAAGAACATCACGAAGAGCGGGTGGGTACAAATAAAGTTTGAGCCTTTATCCTTTGTTTCTTAAACCGTGAACTCGACCATGTTACAACCCTCAAAAAGTCCTAGCTGAAGCATGGGTTAGTTCGAAAGCATACTGTTACAAAAGGTATCCTGACTCCTTAAGGCTTGCTGTAAAATCCTGAGTTGACATCACCTTTTACAAAAATTCACTTGTTTTATTAAAAACTGCATTTTCAAAAACTTCAAGACAGACATAAGCTTTGAATTCTTAGAATAACATTGTTTGCATATGGCTTTTTGTTCGAACAGCAGAGAAATTCGCACGATGAATATCTAGTGAACAAAAGCACTTCCAACCAAGGGGCACGGTATGATCATTGTCCATCATCTGGGGCAGTCCAGTCAAGATTCAGAGAATCTCTCAAAAGGCCAAATAACCAAGGGCAAATCTCCATCTGAGTAACTTGGGGCATTGGACAAGAATTCCGGCGACGAATCTTGCACGATCAAACATCTTCTGGTAGTATGACAACACAACACTACTGACAGTGACAACTCCCGACACTATGAGAGCATGGACATAGTCGAAAAAAATACTACGCATAATCAAAGACCCGCTAGGTTGACACACCTAGGCAAAAATAAGGGCTTCCCGACGAACCAAAAGGGTTCGGGCAAAAATAAGGGATGAAAACGAAAAAATCTATACACCCGGCAAGTCGAAAACCTGAAAGGGCGGCTTGGGCAAAAAAGGGTATCCCGATGGACTGAAAACCCGAAAGGACGGTCCAGGAAAAAGTTAGGGATCAAAAGCATACGACTATGTCCCGTCATCTCGTCACTTGCCTACCAGAAGAAGATTTGTCAACCGGCAGTTATCAAGCACCTCCACAGGTACCTTCTCCCGCAGAAGCTGGGGCAATAAGAATTGTCCGAACTGTACAAGCTGCTATGTCCTCCAGGTACAAAGTAGGTCCAGCTGAAGAATGTGACCAAGATACCTCCACTCCCCGCAGAGTAAGACAAGAGTCAGCCATGCTCTCTCCCCGAGCAGAGTTAGTCTACCATCAAGTTGGGTATCCCCAAAAAATCTTAATATTCCCCAGCGGAGTATACAGATATTCCTCTACAAGCATCCCCGGCAGTCTTAATCTAAGATTGTTCCCCGGTGGAATACCAGACACCCCAGTGGAGCCACTTCCCCAGTACAGCTCAAAAGTTTCCCCAGGAGAGTTGAATCAATCTCCCCAGTAGATTCTGGAAGCTTAACCCCAGTAGATTCTGGAAGCTTATCCCCAGTAGAGTCTGGAAGCTGGTCCCCTGCAGAGTACAAATATCTCTCCCCGACCATGTTCAAAGGTTATTCCCCACCAGAGCTTATAATTGGGTTATCCTCAGCTCATTACAACGGAAAGATCGTCCTCGGTGAAGTTCTTCCTATCCTCAGCGGAGTTCATCAAATTCCCCAACAAAGCTTATCAACGGTATCCCCAGCGGAGTTATAATCAAATTCTCAGTGAAGTATCTCTTCCCACAGAGTAATTCCTCGCAGAGTAATCTCTCTAACAAGTTTATTCCCCAACTGAGTCATCTTCTCCTACCGGTTTATTCTTGCAACCATCATCCCCAGCGGAAACGAAGAACTCTACTCTTCAACGTCAGCCCAGGATTTAACAAGCTCCCGACATTCGTCAAGGATTTATTTTCCTAGACGAAAATACATTCATAGACATTTCACATTTCATACATCCTGCTTACATACATAATAAAGAGCATACGACACAATCTCATTTATTTTTGAGAACATCATGACATCATGCATTTCATACATCATGACATTGCATACAACTAATGTTTTGCCTTTTCAGGAAAAAGTCAATCAAAAGACGATCACCATCAACTTTCGAAGTTCCAGATTCGATACCTGTATCTAGCCAGGGTATGTCTGTGAGCGATTGATTGTGGATTCGATACATGTATCTAGCCAGGACATATTTGCATGAAGAGTTTGAAGTTCCAGATTCGATACCTGTATCTAGCCAGGGCATGTCTGTGAGCGATTGATTATGGATTCGATACCTGTATCTAGCCAGGGTATATCTGCATGAAGAGTTTAGAGATTCGATACCTGTATCCAGCCAGGGCATATCTGTAAACGACTAATTCCAGATTCGATACCTGTATCTAGCTAGGGCATATCTGTGAGTGATTGATTGTAGATTTGATACCTGTATCTAAACAGGGCATATCTGCATGAAGAGTTTAGAGATTCGATACCTGTATCCAGCCAGGGCATATCTGTAAACGACTAATTCCATATTCGATACCTGTATCTAGCCAGGGCATATCTGTGAGTGATTGATTGTAGATTCGATACCTGTATCCAGCCAGGGCATATCTGCATGAAGAGTTTAGAGATTCGATACCTGTATCCAGCCAGGGCATATCTGTAGACGACTAATTCCAAATTCGATACTTGTATCTAGCCAGGGCATATCTGTGAGTGTTTGATTGTAGATTCGATACCTGTATCCAGCCAGGGCATATCTGCATGAAGATTTTGAAGTTCCAGATTCGATACCTATATCTAGCCAGGGCATATCTGTGAGTGATTGATTGTAGATTCGATACCTGTATCCAGCCAGGGCATATCTACATGAAGAGTTTAGAGATTTGATACCTGTATCTAGCCAGGGCATATCTGTAGACGACTAATTCCAGATTCGATACCTGTATCTAGCCAGGGCATATCTGTGAGTGTTTGATTGTAGATTCGATACCTGTATCCAGCCAGGGCATATCTGCATGAAGAGTTTGAAGTTCCAGATTCGATACCTGTATCTAGCCAGGGCATATCTGTAAGTGATTGATTGTAGATTCGATACCTGTATCCAGCCAGGGCATATCTACATGAAGAGTTTAGAGATTCGATACCTGTATCCAGCCAGGGCATATCTGTAGACGACTAATTCCAGATTCGATACCTGTATCTAGCCAGGGCATATCCGTGAGTGTTTGATTGTAGATTCGATACCTGTATCTAGCCAGGGCATGTCTGCATGAAGAGTTTGAAGTTCCAGATTTGATACCTGTATCTAGCCAGGGCATGTCTGTGAGCGATTGATTGTAGATTCGATACCTGTATTCAGCCAGGGCATATCTGCATGAAGAGTTTAGAGATTCGATACCTGTATCCAGCCAGGGCATATCTGTAGACGACTAATTCCAAATTCGATACCTGTATCTAGCCAGGGCATATCTGTGAGTGATTGATTGTAGATTCGATACAGTATCCAGCCAGGGCATATCTGCATGAAGAGTTTAGAGATTCGATACCTGTATCTAGCCAGGGCATATCTGTAGACGACTAATTCCAGATTCGATACCTGTATCTAGCCAGGGCATATCTGTGAGCGATTGATTGTAGATTCGATACCTGTATCTAGCCAGGGCATATCTGCATGAAGAGTTTGAAGTTCTAGATTCGATACCTGTATCTAGCCAGGGCATATCTGTGAGCGATTGATTGTAGATTCGATACCTGTATCTAGCCAGGGCATATCTGCATGAAGAGTTTGAAGATCAACCCCTGTAACAGGCCAGGAAATTATCTTTCTTTCTCAAGTACGCAAGTTCTCGCTAAGGAATCTCTTACGCGATCGACATCCCTGATGGCATCTTTAAGCCCATCTCCACAACTATCGATTACATTTCTAAATGGCATCTATAAGCCCATTCCCGACGAGGTTCTGTCACATCTCCAGATGGCATCTATAAGCCCATCCTCCCATCCATCATCTTTCCAAATGGCATCTGTAAGCCCATTCCCGAAATCACATTGCTGATATTCTACTATGCGAGTGCAAATTTCTGGGCACTTTAGTGTTCAATTATCTTCCACCTTCGGATCACGAAAGGCACGCAAGCCAATCTACATCCTCAGGTTTAAGAAGATTGAATAGGGGCAACTGTTGTACCCCAAAATTTTCCCTCCCAGATTTATCAAGAATCATCTCCAACTGGTTCAAGATTCCTCAAAAATTGCACAGTCAAAAGCCCTATTTGGTTCACAGTCAACTGCAGGGGTAAATTGGTCATTTGGATGTCAAAAGTAATAATTTTTGTTCAACATCTTATTTTGAGCTCACAATCATCATTTTATCAAGTCTTGATCATGATTCCACAAGCATGGCTCAAAAATCATCAAAGATGCAAAACTTACTATTTTTGGACAGCTGAAAAGTCAACTGTAACTTGACCAGGGCATAACTTTTTCATGGTTCATCAGAAAAATCCCATCCAATGCTCATTTTGAAGGGGATGAAATTTCCTACAACTCATTTTCACATTCCAAGTCCAAGAAATGCTCCCACAAAAAGTTACCAATTTCTACATTATAGGTCAATTTCAAAAGCAACAAAAATGCACTTTAATTCAAAGACCATAACTTGAGATTGGTAAATCCAAATGACATGGGACCAAAGGCATTGGTTAGAGGGCTTCAAGACCTTTCCAAAATGTCAAGGAATATGTTCATATGATCAAAATTGAGCAAGATATGCATTGGAGAAGTTGGGAAATTTTTGTGAATTTGCAAAAGTCAACTTTGCTCAAAACACATCATTTTTGCTAATGGGCCTCAAAATTCTTCTTGAAACTTTGTCCAAGGCCTATGCACGACCCATTGAGATTAAATTGAATTATTTTCTTATTTTTTATTAATTAATTGAATTTTTAATCAATATTAATTCATTTAATTCATTTAATTGTAGGAAAATATCAAGATATGGTTTTGCAATCTTTTCAAGAAGCAAATATGACCTACATGTGCTGGAGATTTCGTGTACACATCAAGGGGACAAAGATCTCTCAATTTGGCAAGATTTTTCAATCAAAAAGATGCAAAAAGATATGACTTTCAATCAAATATTGAAACCATAATGCCATGGATTTCTTGTCAAGAATTTAACCTAATTCCATTCTACTATATATACATGACCTAAACCTAATGCCATACACGTGAAAAGCTGCTGCAAAAAGCCATAACCAATTCAAAAAAACTCAAGAAAATTTGAAAACAGTTTTCCACATTCCAAGCCAATTCAAAGCCTTTTATTGTTTCCAATACATTGCTGGAGGTGTAAGGAACGTATTGCAATCAAAACTAAGCCTTGAAGCTCTCAGAATCACTAGTTACAGTCGCACGGTTTGCATTCTTTTGTCATTATCGAAACCCATGATTCATGAGCATTTGATGAGATTTATGGTTTGTTTTGCATTGCTTGCATCTATATAAAGCTATTGGTATTAATTAATTGGATTATAATGCACGGAATTATGAATTGCCATTAACGATTTTTAGGGTTTTTGAGTTCTCAGATTGGGGCTTTCCCATACAGGAAAAATTGGAACTTCTAATGCTTATGGTTGTAATCCTGAGAACCAGACGAATTGAACCCAACCATCGCGCCATATTTATATTGCTTGTGGAGCTAATCGCTATTATTCCTCAGCATGTTTTGTGGGGGTTAAAAACCCCCGCTATCTGACTTTTATTTTACAGGCAAAAGGAAGACGATGATGCGTTGTAAGCGTGCTACTAGATAATTCAAATGGCGCGCGCTTTTTGTTTGTTTTATAATACGTGCAGTAATGTTTTAATATTATATTCATGGTTTATCTTAATAACAAATGCAAGCGAATGGCTCAGTGGAGCGTGCGTTGTCCAAGAACAATTGGGACCTGGGTTCGATTCCCAGGTCCACCCAAACGTTTCTAATATTTTTCCTTACTGGTTCCCATGCAGGCATCCTCAAAGTGTCTCACCATGCGCTCCAAGCATCAGCGCGCCAAGTGGCCACTAACACCAATCTGAGGGCCAGGAGGTGATAGTCCTCATGATCCCCAGTCAACGCCTGCACACCTGATCCAGAAAGTCCAACGTGGCTGAATGTACAAATGGGCCCAGAATTGCTTTCTAACCTCCAAAAGGCCCAGCATACCCCCAGGGTTTTGTTTCTCATTTTTTCTCTTTTCTATGTTAATTATTTTTTTAATAACTATTATTATTATTTAATTTAACTCATAAATTATTATTTTCATAACAAATTCAGAAAATTAAAATGTAAATATTATTTATTATTATTATTTATTATTTTCACTATTAATTATTATTTTGTAAATAAATTCTAATTAATTAGTTTAGTTGTTTAATTAGGTTAATTTCAATCTTTTTCATAATAACTAAAACAAACTTAGAATTAGGGTTTTTCTTTTGACACTTTTAATTTCTTTTATTTTATTTTCATTAAAACTTAAAAAACATAAAAAATACTTTTTCTTTTAAATAATTAATTAATTAGTTTTAGGTTTAATATTTAATTGCAAAAAGGACCAAACTTAATTCTTTTCTCAAAAAGGGTCAAAACCCTAAGGACGTCCCGATTCAATTTCTTTTCGCGCATTATTATTTTTGATTATATTTTATGTATCTGCTCCGAGTATGTAATAGATAATTAGGACCTCTTTTATCACTTTATTTATTTTCTCGCATTTATTTTCCAAAGGGTTATGTTTTTGGCGATGTAAAACCCGACGCCTTGTAATAGCGTAGATTCAATTTTCCGTAATTTACTTTTCGCACAACTATTAACTGTTAATTATGCATGCAAGACTTGTCTGAAAAATAAAAACAAAGCGTAGCTCACAAATAACATGTACAAGATAATCTTAACTGAATTTAACACACATGCACATGCCACTCTTAGGGTACGCCTCACTTGGTTGCCTCGACGTGGTCATTAAGTATAGGGTGTTTTAGAGGTCGCCCTCCTGTTTAAAGATCCAAGTTGCCTCGAAACGGTTGCCTCGGATAAAAAAGGATCTAGGACATTAGGGTTACCGCTAAGGCGTCCTACTATTGCTTTGGTCACCACACATGTCCCTATAATCGAATTGACCCGAATAACTCCAACGACGGTGCTACCTACTTCTCAATAGTGGGATAGTACTGTCTAAAGGACTCTTACACAGCTTAATTCCTTAGAGTAGGTAGATTTCTCCTGGGTACTTGCTCTTTCAAAAAACAAAAAATACTTTTCGCACTCACACTTTCAAAAAGTTTTCAAACAAATACTTCATACACTCTTGAGGACTGATACAAGAGTTACCTAGAAGTTTTCAAAACGAAACTTTTTCAAAACCCACAAACACAAGAAAAGCAAACATTTTTGAAAACATAGTGAGCAAGTACCTAAGAGCCCGTGATAACCACGGATAGTAAGGGTGCTAACACCTTCCCTTTCTATAATCTACCTCCCGAACCGAGAGACATCTCGAAAAGGAATTTTGCTGTGCTTTTGTCCTTTCCATGTTGGAGAAAATAAAAGACGGTGGTGACTCTTGCTTACCACGACATTTCGCGAACTCACTTTAAAACAGTCAGTTCTATTTCCACCGATCACAGTTAGTAACCCAGAAATGCACGTGTCTCATCCAAGGTACTTGGTTGACCCACACACACAATGGGCACAACCCTCGATTCCCCATCAACAAACCCAAAACCCATCAACCTCCCACCAACCCCCAAGAAGAAACAGACCCACAAACACCCAACCACAGTCCCCACCACAACACAACTATAATCAAATGTCGCACAACCAACCACAATCACCACCAAACTACCAATACCCCGATATGCCTCAAACCCAACCACAATACCAATCCCAATACCAGCACACCCGCATACCCCACACACAATTTCAGTCTTCCACATATCCCAATATGGCGCCCTCAACATCCAGCCTTAGCCCTGATATGGGAATGTCGGAAGATTACGAACAAGCCGACCCAACCTACCATCACCCACAATATCACCAAACCACCCAACATCCTCAATACCAAACACCCCAAGATCCATTTCCTTTCTACCCATCGTACTCAGACGATCAATGCTACAGACCCACTATGAAACCGCACCCACCGCCAACACGACCAAACTTTGAGGGTATGGGTAACCGACTATACCAGAGCGGATCTTCTAGATATGGAGATCTGACTGATTTTATGGATTCGGACCGCATTGACTTCGTTGGGCCATCGACCTTGCTGCAGCAGGAAACGCGATGACACCCAGCACGAGAAAGGCGAGGACGGGGATGCGGAACCGGGGGTCATTACCGGGTTCCGGGGGATCACTGATGTATACGTTTTTTTCCCAGTATTTTTGTATCCATTTTTTTAATCTGTTTTTTTTACTGTTATGTTAATGTAATACAGTTGGATGTAATTATTTTTTTTTATAATAAAAAGTCCATTTTGTTGATCTCTGTCCAACACGCAACGCACCGGAAAAAAAATATATTTTTTTGCCCTAAAAATACACCTAGGCACCATCTCACTTGGCTTAGGGCATGCCCTAAGCACATAGGCGCCAAGTGAGATGGCGCATCCCTTAAAAATATAGGTGCATGCGCCATTTCAGATGGCTCCTCCTTTGGGGAGTCATCTGAAACATGGTTATTTGCGTATTTTTTTCCGAAACGCGGTTATTTGCGAAATATTATTTTAATACTTGGTTATTAATAAAAAAAATTCTTAAAATTACCCTAGAATTAAATTAAACTAATTAAATTAATTTTGACAAAATATAAAAAAAACCTAAATTCTAATTTGATGAAAATTGATTTTATGAGTTTTTGTTTGTAAAAGAATTAATTTTTATGTTAGAAAATAATTAATCAAAATTAAATAAATAAAAGAAATATAAAAGAAAAGAGAGAAATGGGCCTGGTATCAAAGTAAAAGGGGGGGTGTTAATAAGCCCAAAATGCCTTGGTCCATGTTGACCTTCAGATTCCATGTTGCACGTTTGACTAGGCCTATGGTAGACCTTCATATGCCAGGCGTTAGATTTAGCTTGTTGGACATCTGGTTGGCTGATCATTGAGGGTATACGGTGAGACACTTGGGCCAAGGGTGCACTGAGTATGTAACAAGAAAATAAGAAAATAGTGTTTTTTTGGGACCTGGGATCGAACCCAGGTCCTTATGCTTCAAACTAACACCTTGTTGCCATCTGTGCCACACCACTTCTTTGTACATAAAATAACAACAATTAATAATATATGTTAACGTGAGTTAGTGGATGAAAATAGAAGGAAAAAAAATGCGCGCCAGTTTGAATGGACCAATAGTGACTGAACACCTCATCATCTTCTCCAACATCTGTCGTCTTAGGTAAAACGACTTTTACCTACAGACATTCTCTGTAGGTATAGCCCCTGCATATTTCCAGAATCTCATACAAGCATAATAAATGAAAACTAATGGTACATGCCAATTCGTCCTGGCCTTGTGAACACCATGGTACCTCTCTTTTGGGCCAATTTTACCTGCATGAGAAAACCCTAAAACGAGCAAGGAAACCCTAGCAATGGTGGATCTCAGTGTGGTTAGCAAAAATGCAATTAGTTATTATTATTAGCTTGCAAATGATTCTATGATCAAGAACATGTAAAGAAATCATGCTACAAATGCCAGAATCATGATGATCGTTTTCAAAAAAGTATGAAGGTCGTGAGATGCTTACAAGGCGTTTCTGGGCACGAAAATGCTTGCTAATGATTGGGATAGAATCCTTAGATGCCCAGCAAACGAATGGTATGCTTGGAATGCCTTGAAGAAGCATGGAATTGAGAAATCAGATTGCAACTTTCCTTTGAAATTTTGAGATTTGTTCTTCTCTTTTCACGCCTCCAATCCCTCTGTTTTTGGTCTGGATTTGTTCTATATGTACCCTTGAGTGAATTAGGTTTACAAGTTTGCATCAAATATTCTCCAATAATGATCATTGATCAAGATTTGATTCTCATGTAAATCTTTCCAAATCAAGCCAAAATACAATCTTTTTGTGTACAAACAAGCCTTGCACAGTTTAATCTCATTTCCAGCTATTCATGGACCTGAAATATGCACAAAATATCAAGGTTTGAATGATTTTGATATTTTCATGATTCTATTTTGATTTAATTTGATTTAATTGAAATAAAAATCAAAATAAATTACAAAAATAAAATAAAGGCAAGTGGGAAGGATTATGGGTCGTGGACCATGTTACAAACTCAATCCAAGCACAAAAAATTGGGCCCATTTGACAAAAATTGCAATTTTGGCCACTTTTGACTTTTGGCAATTTTGCAAAAAAAGGTCAACTTCACCCATGCATAACTCCTTCAATTTTGACCCTAGAGATGTGTTCTTGGACTTTTTAGAAAACTCAAGATGTCCTCCAAGCAAAGCTTTTGGTCTCATCTCAATTGATTCTTCCATGTTTATGTATGAAGCTTTGACAAAAAAGGTGTTTTTGTTGACTTTTCAAAATGACCTATAATGTCCAAATTTGTATCTTCTTGTGAGTGAATTTTTTGAACTTGGGAGCTGAAGATGAATTGTATGGAATTACATCCTCTTAAAAATTATATTTGGATGGGTCATTCTTGATAAAGTATGAGAAAGTTATGCTTGGTCAAATTTGAGTTGACTTTTCCTGCAAAACCCTAATTTAGCAACTTTTGGGTTTTGATGAATTGTGAGCAATCCTTGATGAATCATGATCAACCCTTGATCAAATTATGAATAATTCTTCAAAATGAGAATGTTTACCAAAAATCTCGAAGTTTGACTGTATGTAGGACACAGTTGATTTTCAGGCCTTTGAGCAATTGACTGGGCAAACTTTCTCTGCAAGGCTTGACACTTGACATGGATGATCTTGAGAACATATTAGGACAATAGTGAGCATTTGGGACCCTTTTGATTCAAACATCTTGATGCAAACTGAAACCCTAGTTTGAGGTAGACTGCCTTAGGAGAGAATTTGTCTGGTCAACTCTTGGACTTTCATGAGCAATTTGAGGATCTCACTTGAAATGTATTGAGAAATATGGGAGGGAAAATTTTGGGGTACAACAACTGCCCCTGTTCAATCTTCTTAAACCTGAGGATGTAGATTGGCTTGTCTGCCTTTCGTAATCCGAAGGTTGAAGATGATTGAACACTAGAGTGCCCAAAAATTTGCACTCGCATGAAGTGGTACTTATCTTGTGATGTCGGGAATGGGCTTATAGATGCCATTTGGAGGTTGATGACGGAGGATGGGCTTAAAGATGCCATATGAAGAAATTTCGATTGCACAAGAGGTTCCTTTACGGGAGTTCGTATACCTGTTATTGAGGAGGACTATGCTGGGGAATACTGGCCTCTGTCTTGGCAAAAGTTGAATTTTAGGATCTTTGGTCGTCCGTTATTCTACTGAGGAATCGTCTCTTGGTCGAAGAGGTGAAAATGAACTAATATCTGGTCGTGATCCAGGCTTCATAGTGATAAGATCGACTGCTATTTGGTCGTGCTCCAGGCTTTACGGTGACTTATTAGGGAGATGAGATTAATCTTGTTATCCGGTCGTCATCCAGGCTTTGCAATTTCTCAATTCTTATCTGGTCGTACTCCAGGCTTCAGAAGGAATTAAGTTGTTATTCGGTCACATCCGAGCTTCAAATTGAATTTAGGGCACACTAATATTCGGTCGACTCCGGGCTTCTTAGTAATTGTCCAGGTAAACTGCTATTTGGTTGAAATCCAAGCTTCGCAGTGTCTTGTACTATTATCTGGTCGTAATCCCAAGCTTCAGTGTTCTTTACCGCTATCTGGTCGTAATCCAGGCTTCATGATGTTTCATACCATTATCTGGTCGAATCCAGGCTTCACGGTGTCCTGTACTGCTATCTGGTCGATTCCAGGCTTCACAATACCTTACTTCTTATCTGGTCATATTCTAGGCTTCAGAAGAAATCAAGTGGTTATCAAGTCGCATCCGGGCTTCCATTTGATTTTAAGGCCTACTAATATCCGATCGATTCCTCTTCATAGTAATTGGCCGGGTAGACTGCTATTTGGTCGAAATCCAAGCTTCACAATATCCCTTACTATTATCTGGTCGTAGTCCCAGGCTTCAGTGTTGAATCTGGGCTTCATAGCTTGTTTTTAAGAGATACCACTATCTGGTCGATTCCAGGCTTCGCGGCATTCTGATATTGTTATCCGGTCGTTCTCCGGGCTTCACAATATGATGGAGAAATCAAGATATTATCCGGTCGGATCCAGGCTTCATAGCTTGAACTGGAATAGAAATCTTAGCACCGATTTGACTGAACCAGAGAAAACTTGTGAGAATTTGATTGTGTCTTTCCCTTAAAGGTAAAGAGTTAATCGTATGTAATGTCATGATGTATGAAATGTATTGAGCAATGATGTTCTAAAAATAAATGAGAATGTGTTGTATGATGCATATGTGCATGCCATGATGTATGGATATGCAATGTTTTTATGATGTTCTCTAACTGTGGGAAATAAATCCCGGACTGCTGCTGGAGAGTGCAAGGAGTTAAGTTCTTCGTTCTTGCTGGGGATAATGACCGAAGATGATTTGAGAATAAATTAGCGGGAGAACAACTCGGCTGGAGAATAAACAGGCGAGAAAATGACTCTGTGGGGAAGAGAGATACTCTGCCAGAAGATCTGCTGATTTAGAGAAATAACCTTGGCTGGGGATAAATTACCGCCGCTGGCGATAATGAACCCTGTTGGGGATTGAGTTTCTGCTTGTGGAAGAAATAGATTCCACTGGGGATAGTCTTCTAGTGTTGGTGGTAGATAAACTCTGCTTGGGGAGAATTAACACCACTGTCCTTGGGTATTTCTTACTCTGCGAGGAGTGTATGTAATTTTAGTCATATTCTCCAACTGGGTCTATCCCTGTACCTGGTGGGTAGAACAACTTGTAAGGTTTGGACATTTCTTATTTGCCCCTGTTCCTGGAATTACGAGTAATCGTCTTTTGTTTCGTGTGTAAATATTTATGAGCAGCAATTATTTTCAAATGCATATATCAAAAATGAATCATTGGACGTTCTTGCAAAACAAAACAGAAAAAGAAAAACAATTTTGAATTTTATCGTAAAATGAATTGTATTGATTTTGAAGTTGTCCTGTAATAGGCATTTTGTACAAGAGGCTGACATCCTAGTAAGAGAACGCCGCTGAAAGATAGAATTTATAAAATTTGTGAAAAACAAAGAAAAACAGCTATGTGAACAATCCCGCTGGGTTCCAACTCTGCTATTGTCTTTATATCTTCGAGCGTCTCATCACTTTGATACTTGGTTGAAGGTAAATCAGATTGATCAGCGCCATCTGAGCTTGATAGTTGATACTGAAGTCTAGTTGCAAGATGATCCAATAAGACATAGTGCTACGCTTTAATCCCTAATTTTTGCCTGAACCGCCCTTTCGGGTTTTCAGTCCACTGGAATACCCTTTTTGCCCAAGCCGCCTTTTCAGGTTTTCGACCTGCCAGGTGTATAGTTTTTTTCATTTTCATCCCTTACTTTTTCCCGAACCATTTTGGTTCACCGGGAAGCCCTTATTTTTGCCTAGGTCATTCGACCTAGCGGGTCTTTGATTATGCGTAGTATTTTTTCACTATGTCTGCATTGACGGGGTGAGGAAGGTCGTCACCATCCATGGTGGTTAGAATCATAGCTCCTCCTGAGAAAATGTTCTTAATCACAAATGTCCCTTCATACGTGGGAGTCCATTTTCCCCTGGGATCACCTTGTGGCAGTATGATGCGTTTGATCACCAGATCCCCAACTTAATACTCTTGTCGTCTGACTTTCTTGTTAAAATTCTTTATCATTCATTTTTGATACGTCTGACCATGACAAATATCAGTAAGTCTATTTTCGTCGATTAGATTCAGCTGATCAAGCCGGGTCTGGATCCAATCGTCCTCACTCAAACCTGCTCCTTCATAATCTGGAGAGAGGGTATCTGGACTTCAATAGGTAGGACTACCTCCATGCCATATACCAGAGAGTAGGGTGTCGCCCCTGTCGATGTCCGTGCTGAGGTACGGTACCCATAAAGAGCGAATGGTAACATCTCATGCCAGTCTTTGTATGTCACTGTCATCTTCTGCACAATCTTCTTGATGTTCTTATCAGCCGCTTCAACAGCCCCATTCATCTTCGGTCGGTAAGAAGAAGAGTTGTGATGCTGAATCTTAAACTGTTTGCAGAGCTCGGTGATCATCGTATTATTGAGATTTATACCATTATCTATAATGATCCTCTCTGGTACACCACATTGACAAATCAGATTGTGTCGGATGAACCGCGCCACGACGTTCTTGGTTACTGTAGCAAAGGAAGCTACTTCAACCCATTTTGTGAAATAATCAATAGCTACCAAAATGAAACGATGCCCGTTGGGCGCAGTAGGTCTGATCTCGCCGATCATATCGATTCCCCATATTACAAAAGGCCAAGGATCTGTTAAGACATTCAGAGGAACTGTAGGTACATGCACCTTATCAGCATAGACTTGGCATTTTAGACAAGTCCAAGAATGCTGATAACAATCGTCTTCCATAGTAGACCAATAATATCCTGCCCGTAGGATTTTCTTTGCCATGGTATGTCCACTGGAATGGGTTCCGAAGGTACCTTCATATAATTCTGCCATGATCCTTTCTGCCTCGCTTTTGTCAACACACCGCAGTAAGGTTGAATCATGGTTACGCTTGTAAAGGATCCCATTGCCAATGAAGAACTTCGCAACAAACCTTCTCAAGAACTTCTTATCATTAACAGATGCACCCTCGGGGTACTCTTGAGCCTCAAGATACCTCTTTACCTCGTGGAACCAGGGTTTATCTGCTACCTTTTCAGTCTCAATGTCACAGCAATGTGCGGGTTCATGCAACCTCTCAATGGTAATCTGGGGAGCTTCATTGTCCCACCTGACCTTGAACATAGAAGACATGGTAGATAGCGCGTCCGCTAACTGATTCTCCTCTCTGGGAACATGTTCAAAGGTTATCTCCTCGAAGTGCGGAAGAAACGTCAGTACATTCTCTTTATAAGGAATAAAATTTGGGTGTTTCGTATCCCACTCGCCTTTGATCTGACTGATCACTAGAGCGGAATCTCCGAATACACTTAAGAACTTAATCCTCAGGTCAATAGATGCTCGAAGGCCCAGGATGCACGCTTCATACTCCGCCATATTGTTGGTGCAGTTAAAACATAATCGGACGGTGAATGGAGTATGACAGCCCTCAGGAGATATGATCACAACGCCAATACCATTACCCAATGCGTTTGAGGCTCCATCAAAATACATGGACCATCGGGATCCCTCCTCAGGTCCTTCATCCGATCAAGGTTCTTCACAATCAGTCACCAACATGATGTTCTCATCCGGGAACTCGAAGTTCATGGATTGGTAGTCATCCACTGCCTGATGCGCCAAATGATCTGCCAACACACTCCCCTAGATTTCTTTTTGGGTTGTGTATTGGATATCATACTCAGTTAAGATCATCTGCCATCTTGCTATTCTTCCGGACAAGGCAGGCTTTTCGAAGATATACTTAATTGGATCCATTTTTTATATCAATAGGGTAGTGTGAGTCAGCATATACTGTCTCAGCCGCGAGCAACCCATGCCAAAGTGTTGCACCCCCAAATTTGCCCTCTTTGTTTTAACGTTGATTGGCTTATACTTTGTTTGCATATACACATGCATGCATCTCATTGGTTACATATTCATGTAATCAAGGTATTTGATCAACACAACAAAGCCCTCATAATTTTTCAACGCATGTTTGAGTTGTGGAAGATTCGGGTGTTTTCGGTGAATTTAAAACAGTGCGAATTAGAAACAGTGTTTTTACTGATAAAAGTTTGAAAATTCGCATCTCTAGCTTGAAATGGTGTTTTGGGTTGATTCATGAGGTTTTGAAACCATCTCGATGTTCTCTTCAATTTTTTTGTTCGGACCAAAAGCTAATTCTCAAAGGAAAGTCTCCGGGTACGCGGTTCTTTTGGAAGTTATATCGTGAAAAATACAAAGAAAAAGGTGCTGAAAGTGCAGTTTTCGCACACTAAAAAATTCATAACTCGAAGACCGTTTATCGTTTTGAACCCGTTCTGATGACTAAAATTCCATCTTGATGTCATCTACATTTCGTATCTCACGGCCGGAAGCCAGTTCTACCCAAAGAGTCTTCGAATATATGAATTTATCAAATATATACGCACGAGAAAATTGTGACAAATGTTCACCGGCTTCATCTTCAGAAAATCATAACTCAGTCGATTCTTATCGTATCGAGCCGGTTCGAGTGGAATTGGTTCACAAATTGAGTTGGTTAAATATTTCTTTCAGCTTTCCAATTCGAGCGGTATCCCGAAGGCCTTCGTTTTTTGTCTGAAGCGCACGCAATGCGTTTGAAAATTCTGAACTGAGAAATATTTTTATTTGAGACGAAACTTCAAAAAATCATAACTAAATCACCGTTTATCTGATCAAGCTCATCTTCGGACACGATGTTGTTCTCGATGTTGGCTATATTTTAGTTTCACATCTTAACTTCAAAAGTCGCACCGAGGTTCCCGCGAATTTGCACGAAACGTATTTCACTCAAGTGAATTAAAATTTTGCATTAATATTTACGAATATTTGAGACCCATTAACCAAATTCACTCACATAAGCCCATAATATATATTCTTTTTACTCCAATTTCTCTCATAATGGACCAATCTCCAAAAAACAAGTAAAATTTTTCTCTCAATTCTCTCAAAGATCAAATCAAGGTTCTACACATTTTTCATCAAGAACACAACAACAACTTCATCAAGATCCAAAAGTCAAGATCAAGTGCAATTGTTCTCCAATTGTTGATCCGTTCGTTGAGATCTCTATACCTAAGCCTCCTCTTCACTTCTATCGGTGAGTTTTCTTGAATTAAGCGCTTTTTGAAATAAGTGATTTTTTGGAATAAGTGTTTTTTCTTGGTTTTGTGTTGATTGAGGTTTTAATTGTATAATTGAGACTTAATTGTTGAGAATTGATTTGAATTGAGAATTTAATACCATTTTATTGAATTGCTTATTGAAATAAATGATTAATCGAACTTGAGAAATTGATTTTGATTGTAACTTGAAATTAACATAGTGTTGTTGTGTTGATTTTTAGCACTAGGTATAGTTAGAATAGTGTTTAAGTTGAATTAGCTATAGAAAACTAGTTAGCACTAACATTAATTTGAGATTTTGAACTTTTGATTAGATTAACACTAGTTTCTAATTCTTGATGTAGAATTTGTTAATAGTTTTGGTTAGATAGATTCTAACACTATCTTTGATTTAGGTGTTGTAACATAAACTAACAATTAGTGTAGCTTATGCCTAATCTTTGATTTTCAAGCTTTACTACACGTTTCCAATTATTTTTGGTTGATTATCATTGATATTTTTGTACATTTGAAATGCATTTTTGCATATGATCTCAAGTTACTAATTCTTGACATAAACTAAACTTTTATCCATTTTTGGTTGATTACTTTTTGCTTGCCATCTCAATAAATTGAGGTAATTTATAATGAACTCAAATGCCATTGCTAAACATTTTTGAAGTAAGTTTTATTGAGTTTGATAGAAAATATTTCAATACTTGGTAAATGGCAAAGTTTGACATAATTGGTGTTTTTGCTCTAACTTTTGATCCGTATTGAGTTTTTCCGACTTTCTTTAATGAAAATCGATTTTCTTAAGCCATCCGGAATCTCTCACGCGAGTATTTTTTTTTATTCGGACAAATTTTGTTCTGTTTTTCTGCTACTGTAGCAGTTACGAAAATCACATTCAAGAACGGAATTTGGCCGAACCAAGTTGATTTTTAGAACCGTTAGCATGTTTCTATATCGCCTTAATTTTTGCGGTTGATTTTGGATGCTTTTCGATTAATTTTCTAACTTTTTGATTCAACTTTTTTGCATATTATCTTGTGTTTCATTGTTGAATTGTGATACTTTTTTGTGTGTTAACTCATACTTTGATGTCAAATAATATCATTTGATTTTAACTAATTGCTTGAAAACTTTGTGAATTTAGCGTATCAGAATACATTTTGATTCACAACTTTTGTGTTTGACAAATTGTAAGTTGATTCTTATTCATCACACTTTTGACATAAATACATAAACTCATGAATTTGAGTTAATTTGCAATTTGTTGATTAAATTCCAATACATTACATTCATATGGTTTTTAGACTTAAATTCTTGATTTTTAGATCAATCTTGAGGTTACATGCTTATGTGCAAATTCTGGATAACCATCTCATGCTAATATTCAAGATTAATGCACTAAAACTTTGATTTCCAAATCGACTTATGATGAATTTCAAAATGTGCGTAATGCTGTCCGGAACTTGTATTTCGCATGTGCATTGAGTTTTAGTTTGTGAATAATGCATTGTTATACTTATTTGAGCATTTCTTCGATATCGGTAGCAAGTTTGGATGTTTCTAAACCGGTTTTTGCACCTATTTTCATGAGTAAGAGGTTGCTGTCCGGAATGCTATGTTAGGCTCCCTTTACTTGTTTGCTTTGACTTGTACATATCCATACTTCATTTTTGTGCATATTGCTAATTGTCATTATCGCATTTGATTTTGTTGTTATCTACAAACAAATTTTGTGAGATGTGCATGCTTTGAGAAGCAATTTGGATACCATTCGCTTTGGTGAGGGATACGCTTTGCTTGCATATTTTGTTCACGCTTCTGGCGCTATTTTTTGTTGATGCTAGTTTGCGGCGCCCTCCGAGATTTTGCCATGCATTGATTTGGTTTTTGCGGATTTTTATAATCCGTTTAGTATGGTTTCAGGCCATTTGTTGTAATATTACATTTATCGCTTTTTAGAGATCATGAGAAGTAGGAAGCAGGAAATAAAGAGCGTGCGCTCGAAGTCGCTGTTTAAAGACATGTAGCAGACATTCCTCACTTCATTTGCTATATGTGTTGTGCTTGTGGTTGTTTCTTTGTTGATTGATCAACGAGTCACTCAATTTAGACATTGAGATCACGATTTCGCTCTCATTGCATGCTCCCTATAGGATGTTTATTGCTTTTCATCTTTTGTTGTTGATCAATGAGTCACTCAATTTAGATATTGAGATCACGACTTCACTCTCATTGCATGCTCCCTATAGGATGTTTATTGCTTTTCTTCTTTAATTGTTGATCGATGAGTCACTCAATTTAGATATTGAGATCACGACTTCACTCTTATTGCATGTTCTCTATAAGATAGTATTGTTAAGCTTTCTTTGACATGCTGATTAAGATAGGAATCAATGTATGCTAACATAGGATAGGATTTTCCTTTATCCTCAATCTTAGGGTCAACCATTGTATGATAACACTAGGGATAATACTAGGTTAGTTTTCCTTAGTTATTTTCCATTTCTTTGCATCTTGCATCTCAAAACAAAAACTTGTTTCTTGGCAAATCATAAGACATTTCTAATGAACCTAAATTCTTCTTCAAAGTAAAAGATACAAACCCATCTTACTTTATCTGTGTTATCTTGAAGTCGATGTTTCACCATCGCATATTTTGTTATCCTACTTTGATTCTCAATATCATTATTAGGTGTGATGTTTTGCCATCTCTACCATGATATCTCTCTTATCTCTTTGCCGATGTTTCGCCATCACACATTTGTTTGAAGTCGATGTTTCGCCATCGCACATTTTGTTATCCTACTTTGATTCTCAATATCATTGTTAGGTGTGATGTTTTGCCATCTCTACCGTGATATCTCTCTTATCTCTTTGCCTATGTTTCGCCATCGCACATTTGTTTGAAGCCGATGTTTCGCCATCGCACATTTTGTTATCCTACTTTGATTCTCAATATCATTGTTATGTGTGATGTTTTGCCATCCGTCTTATTAATGTTTTGCCATCTCTACCATGATATCTCTCTTATCTCTTTGCCGATATTTCACCATCGCACATTTGTTTGAAGCCGATGTTTCTCCATCGCACATTTTGTTATCCTACTTTGATTCTCAATATCAATGTTAGATGTGATGTTTTGTCATCCGTCTTATTGATGTTTTTGCTATCTCTACCCTAATATCTTTGTTATCTCTTTGTCGATGTTTTGTCATCGCACATTTGTTTGATCGCACATGCTTGTTATCCTACTTTGATTCTCAATATCATTGTTAGGTGTGATGTTTTGCCATCCGTTTTATTGATTGTTTCGTTATCTTTGCCATGATATCTTATTACCTTTTAGCCGATGTTTCACCATCGCACATTTGTTTGAAGCCGATGTTTCGCCATCGCACATGTTTGTCATCCTACTTTGATTCTCAATATCATTGTTAGGTGTGATGTTTTGTCTTTCGTTTATCATTCGATGTTTTGCCATCTTTGACATGTTACGTTGTTATTATTTAGTCGATGTTTGATCACCTCATTTGTTTGTTGTTCCTTTCGATGTTTTGCCATCTTGACTATCTTTGTTCGTCTTAACTAAAAAACATAAACCAACCAAAACACATAAGCCGAACTACGACTGCTCTGATTCCTTAAAAGGGATACGTAGGCATTGGGGTAGGGTCCAACCGAGCACATCTTTTATTTTCCCTACGTTATTTTCTTCTTCCTTTTGTATGCATTCCCTTTTCAATTTTAAGCCATAGACATAGGATTTGACCACACCCATTAGATTAGACAACAAGAATGGATACTGTAGAGTACTACGGACGTGTGGGGTGCTAACACCTTCCCCACGTGTAACAGACTCCCTTACCCGATCTCTCGGTCGAAAGACCGTGATTTCTCCCTTTTCAGGTTTTCTCGATGTTTACCTTTCCCTCCATATGGGATAAAAGACATTCGGTGGCGACCTCATTGTTTCGATGATTTTCAACCGGTGGTTTCAGCTGGCGACTTCATTGGGGACAGATTGACCTTTTGTTGGCCCATCCCGGAGTCGATCCTAGCTCTTTCTTGTTTTCTTTTTGGGTGTTTATTTACCGCTTTACATATTTATTTGTTTGCATTGCATCCTATGTGCGCTTTACTTTCTGCATACTGGATTTGGCTGGACTGTTTGGATTATGGATTTCTTGGTGGGTGGGTGGTTCCATGAGGTAAAAGGCCTCGTACCCAGGCTATGAGTGAATTCCATAGGAACTAGGAATAGAGTGGCCATGGCAGCTATGAGGCGAATGCTTTGTAGACCTGACCATGAGATCCATGACTTCAGAGGTAGTTTAGATAGGTGTTATCGTATGATGATACCGACATTCAAGCTCTTGTACTCTGATTTGGCTTTTAACCTTACCTTGACCTAGACTACACCCGTGAGAGGGGCGGGAAAACTTTTCTTACAGGTACAAGTACTGTTGGTGACTTTGTGTTGTGACAATGACTCTAGTTCTGACGGTGACTTTGATTATGTTGCTGACTTGAGTTTTGTTGATGACCATGTTCTGATAGTTACTGTGTGTTTTTGATGGCGACTTGATACTGTTGGTGACCGTGTGTTCTCTTGGTCCTTCTCTGGACTTTGCACCTTGGAATGACCGTTTATTTCGGAAGTTCAGCAGCTACCTTTTATGACAGGGAGATTTTGACCTCATCAGTTGCCGATCTACTTGGTACTTGGCTCTTTTGTGTCCCAGGGTGATGTCGTACCTTTGATTTGGTGATGTTCATCATCCAGTCTAGAGACAGTGCAGTCATTTTCCATGTTTATGGAACCTTGATCCCGTGTTCTTGCACACATAATCTGTTAACCTCATTTTAACACACATGTTCTTTTCATTTCCAAGGAACCATGCTTGTGAACTTTGTGCTGCACTTTTTCATCTTTTACTGGTTTAAAATCAAATTTAAAAGCATGTGAGTTCCTTGGAAATGATCGAACATGGAATTGCATCCACTCACACGCTTCATGCATATTCATGCATTCATAACAGGTACTGAGAGTTGGAGATTCTTATTCAGACTCGGTATTCTCCTCAGATATACAAACTTGAACCCTTGTTGTCACGTGTTCAGAGGTTAGTTATGGAAAAACTTCATGGGGTATTCGCTGGGATGAAGATTCATATGGAGTTGTTTGGGGTACATGCAAGCCATGGCCCGTGATTGGGAACTCTTTGAGGAGGAAGATATTCAGTTGAAGACCCAATTGATTCAAGTCATGGAAGTCTTGATGATAGCGTCAACAATTCCACACCGACTGTTGCAGTGCGAGTTATTCTCTTCTGCTCATCTTTTGGGATTTCTTTCAAACTATGAAATGCCTTGTGGATTTCATCCACTACCTTAAGCGCTTGGAACTTCTTATCAGCGGATGGTTCCTATTTTCCAGTTGAATTCAAGAGGTTAATTTTATCAACAAGGGCAGAATAGGTTTGGAGAGTGATTTTGATCCCATCCCAGTGCTTTATTCTTGTTTGTTTCCACGCTTGTTTGAGCTTCAGTGGTTTGGGCTATGTACTTCAGTACCGTCTACAAATTACTTTCCTGATCATGATACCAACAACATATATGGTTACCACAACGGGGCACCAAATTATTCAATCAGGCACACTCTCTACAATTTTGGGCCACCTGATCTTCTCTTTAGCAGTCAGTGTTTGTTCCCCAAGTGAGTCTATGGGGCAAAGATTTTAAGCAGAGAAGATAAAATAAGATTGAGAATTATGTTGATACCATCTCAATGTCTTACATCCTGGCACTTCCTCGTCTGTTGGGAATTCATCTGATTAAGCTTTGTGCTTTGGGACTATTCAGTTGATTATTCTCTCTTCTGATGCAAATGCTAGACGTGTCTCTCATTCTGGGGAATTTAGTCGTGATGTTGAAGATTGCAAGAGGTTTGAGTAAAGTCTAGCTCCGGCCTGGCGTTTTTTCCAAAGTCCAATTTCTAATGTGGTGGACAATTTCGAGCTTTTCGTTTGGTACAACGTTCACCTTCCCTTTTAAGAAATCTTTGGTGAGTATATTCTAGGGCACTCGGATATTCAGTTGAAGACAGTTTATCATCCAGAAATAAAATCCAAGCTTGGATCATTTCAGAGACTGTTGTGTCCATATCAGATGGGGAATCTCTTATCCAAGTGAGCCTCGAGGTTGTGGAAGATCGTTTGAAGCAATCAGTCCATACGGAGACTAGTCTCCTCAACATGGAAATTTCAAATTTCATTTGCATTCTCATTTGCAATCTTAATTGTTTTGTTCGACACTTTCTTGTATGAAAACTTGCTCATCTTTTTGAATGTTAATCATAATGCATTGAATATGTTTGTCTTGAATTAATCCATTCGTTATCACTCTTATTTGTTTTACTATGTTTTTGATATTCAACTCTTGTTTAAAAACAATAACTCTGGAGGGAGGATGATGAAAATTTACCTGAAATCTCAAATGGTATGCTTTCAAGTAAAAACCTTGCTGATGATGTACAAGCCTTGTTTCAATCCCCAAACACCGGAGATATAAGGGAGTTAGATCCTCGTTAACCCCTCTGAGCCTTCGAAGTAGGAGTTTCTTTTCTATTCAAGAAAAAAACCCTTATTTTTAACCCGGGGCAGGGTAGATGTTCAGTTAACCTGATCGAGCAATCAAATTTCAGAAGGAGTGTCCCATCTGAGGATTAATGCACCTTATCCCTCGCATTATGAGGTCGAGAAAAGATCAAAACAACAATGGTTATTTCCTCACAAAATCCTGAGGTCGAGATTAAATGGATACAATAATGGTTATCCCTCGCCGACAAAAGAATGAGACAGTCACTTTCCTCCAAAAAAAAAGTTCAAAGACTTAGGGTCACACGACTTGTTCAAAAGGGAAAGTATGAATAAGAAAGAAACAAAAAGCTCCGCTAAGTCAAAACTTGAAAACAAGTCGCTTAGGCAAAAGTTAGGGCATCCCGCTGGACTTCCAAATTGAAATTAAAAAAAAAAGAATTTGTCCAAGAAAAAGTTAGGGAAAGTGAAAAAAATTTCAAGGAAAAAAAGGATTATCCAATAAAAATCCTCATCAAAAGAAAAGTCGTGTGATCAAACACCCAAAAAAACCAAAGGTTAAGTGATTGTCGTGTCCAAAAAAAAATTGTTGTGGTTCCTCAACCATATCAAAGTTCCTTTTGAGAGATGAATGATCATGTCAAGTTAACTGGATTTAGGACTGGAGAACATCACGAAGGGGGTGGGAACCAAATAACTTAAGCCTTAAATCTTTTTTTCTAAAAACCGTGAACCAGGCCACGTTACAACCCTTAAAAGTCCTAATTGAAGCATGGGTTAATTCGAAAGCAAAACTGTTACGAGAATACGGTAACCTGACTCCTAGGAGACTTGCTTAAAACTTTTGAGTTGGTATCACTCCCTCTTTTATTTTCTTTGTACAGAAAAATTTCGATGTTTCAACATATTTTCAATAAAAAGTTTTCTAACTTCAAGACAACTATATGATTTGCATTAGATTTATCATTCATAGGGTAAAACATTCTTTGCATATGAAAAAGCGCTTAAACATCAAGCGAGCTTGCATAGTGAGCATCGGATAAAGAGTTTGATTATCCCGAGGGATGAATTGCTTTAGGGACCTATTGAAAAGAATGATCTTAATCTGAGGCATGCTTTCTTGCTACTCCTTTGAATTGAAGAAGACTGGTATGAGAGATTGATAAGAGCCTTTTGTTTGATGATTGTGTGGAAGTTTTGTCTGCCCCAAAATCTCTGATTGAGCAATGGTATATCGTTCCCAATTGGTCCCAAAGGACAATTTTTGTCAAGCATCTGCTTGCGCATGAAGCGGTTTGAGTTGAGAAGTATGATTGTGTACTAGATTGTTTTGAAGACGTAAGTCAATCATTCTGAGAAGGTGTTATCTTTCAAACTCCGTGAACTTCTCATTCCTCTATGATCACGAGGTAAAGAAATGGTTTTCCAAGATTATGCTAATCTGGAGAAATCAAGTCAGGATCCATTGACTCTTAAAACTTCGTCAATCTGGGGGAAGTGATGTCGAGATTCGAAGAATCTCTCAAAGTGCCGAGTGATCAGGGTCCGTTACCCAAGACTTATTAATTCCACTTCTAATTTTGATTAGTTAGAGGCCGTATTTCAAAGTTTGGAACACTGGGGCAGTTTATCTGGGTGGTACAAATCTCAGGAAGTCCTTTCAAGGCAAGTTCTTTAACAACCCTATAGACTGGGGCAAGGCATTATGCATGGGCATTTCTCCACCTCAGAGTTGATCAGGTTAAGTCCAATCGCAGGCTAAACAACTTCTGAATTTGAAGAGCATGACAAGAAGTCGGGATTGTTATCCTTAGCTCATCAGAATTTTAAGTCTCAGTATTGTTGTTCCTTCACCAGAAGTTGAGATCTTTATCTCTAATTGAAGTGAAGAGTTCTATTCTCAGCACAAATCTCGAGAAGTCCTCTCGGGGAGAATCTCTTCAAGGGTTGGTCATCCTGAAGAGGTTACGTCGAAATTCAACAAATCTCTCTATGGACCTGTTGTGTTAGAGAATTATCCAGAGCTCGAATAATCTGGGGCAGATTATCTCAAGATAAAAGGACCCTCTCCAGCAAAGTTGTAACACTAACTGGGCATGGTCAGTGATCGATTTCGCATAAAATTATCATTGTGCTTTGTTTATCTGTGTAATTCTCTGTTACCAGAGAAACATCTTTCAAGAGGATTAAGGTAACCCTAACCTGGATCGTTTCCCCCGAAGCGACACTGAAGTTTCTACTTCTCCCAAGAGAATATCTATTTCTCGGAGCACAACATCTTTACCCTGACTGGAGATTTGATTGATTATCTGCTTATTCACCGATGACGTCATTTCAAGAAGATCAATTTTATTTGATATTAATTGAGGGTTTCTACGGAGATATGAAGTTCCTATTTCTCCCCAGGGAATCTCCCAAAGCATATAGTTTTAAAGATCGACTAGTTGGAATTTCAGACTAAGAGAGTTGTATCCTCCAAGTGCTTGAAGTTTTGTCTTCCCGATCGCCTAGTAAAAGTGGAGTGTTCTCATCCCCAACTGAAGTCGAGAATTCCTTCGGAAATTTCTCTTGTTCCCCGATGAAGTCACTTCATAAGGATTCTTGTTCAAGAATTCTCCAATCTCCCCATGGCAGAAGCATGGTTTGAAGTTAGTTATGTGGAGATTTTTCTGTTATCCCCAGTAAAGACTATTCAAGTTTATTCTGTTTCCTAGCAAAGTTATGGGAGCATCATCTCACTCCCTCAGAGGAGGTTGTTCATGAGGATCTCTTGTCCAAAATTTCTCATTCCCCAATGAAGCTGCCTTATTGGAGATCTCGTTCTCAGGAATTTTCATTCCTCCAGCTGATTTGTGTTGAGGTTTATTTTACTCTCCAGTGAAGACCATTGGTTGAGATCTCTTATGCAAAATTTCTCTTTTCCCCCAGCGGAGTTGCTTTCTGAAATCCCTTACTCGGAAATCCTCATTTCCCCTTTGAAGTTGCCTTATCAAGAAATCTACTATTCAGGAATGCTCATTTTTTCCAATAAAGTCTGTGATCGGTGGAAATAGAACTGACTGTTTTGGAATGCTGGTTCGCGTTTGCGTTTGTTTTCGCAAAATGTCGCGGTAAGCAAGAGTCGCCACCGTCTTTTATTTTATCCAACAAGGAAAGGACAAAAGCACAGAAAAATTCCTTTTCGAGATATTTCTCGGGTTCGGGAGGTAGATTATAGAAAGGGAAGGTGTTAGCACCCTTTCTATCCGTGGTTATCCACGGGCTCTTAGGTACTTGCTCACTATGTTTTCAAAAAGTTTTTCTTTTCTTGTGTTCGTGGGTTTTGAAAAGAGTTTTGTTTGAAAACTTCGATTTAACTTTTGTTTCTGTCCTCAAGAGTGTATGAAGTGTTTTTGAAAACTTTGTTTGAAAAGTGTAAGTGCGAAAAATTTGTTTTGTTTTGAAATAGCAAGTACCTAAGAACCTCTACCTACTCAAAAGGAATTAAGCTGTGTAAATGTCCTTTAGACAGTGCTATCCCACTATAAAGGAGTAGGTAGCACCGTCCTTGGAGTTTTCGGGTCAATTCGATTAAGGGACATGTGGTCACTAAAGCAATGTTAGGACGCCTTAGCGGTAACCCTAATGTCTTAGATCATTTTTATCTGAGGCAACCGTTTCGAGGCAACTTATGATCTTTGGACAAGAGGGCGACCTCTAAAACTTCCTATACTCAATGACCACTTTCGAGGCAACCAAGTGAGGCGTACCCTAGGAGTGGCATGTGCAAATGTGTCAATTTTCAGTTATATTATCTTTGTACATGTTATGGTGAGCTACGGTTGATTTTAAGTTAGGATAGATCTTGTCATGCATAGCCTATTATTCATACATCTAGCAGTTAATGGTTGCGGAAAATAAAACTAAGTTATTACAAGGCGTCAGGTATTTACATCGCCAAAGACAAACCCTTGAAAAGTAAATTGAGGAAAATAAATAAAAGCGGTAAATAATCCTAATTAAAACTATTACATCCTCGGAGCAAATACAATTATATGGATCAAAATATGAATCAAAAAATCACACGCGCGAGAAAAATTGAATCAGAGAGTTTTAGGGTTTTGACCCTTTTTTTAAGAAAGAAGGAGATTTTTTTTTGTTATTTCTTGCATTTAATTAAATTAAACCTAAACTAATTAATTAATTAAATAAAAAGAGAAATATTTTTGGGTTTTTGAATGTTTAAGGAAATGAAAACTAAAATGATTAAATATATTAAAAACCTAATTCTACACCAATTTTCATTTATTGCAAAAGTATTAATATTATGCCTAATTAAAACTAAATAAATTATGTCAATATTTATTTACAAAAATAATGAAATTAATTTTAATAAATAAAAATATTATATTTTTTTGTTTTCTGATTTTATTATGGAAAAAAAAATTAATTTGTTAGTGATATAAATAATAATTATAAAAATAATTAAATGAAAGAAAAATAAAAAAGGGAAAAGAAATAAACTCATGAAGGGGGTGCTGGGCTTAATTTTGGAGGTGAATCTGGAAATTCTTGGCCCATTAACATTCCAGCCTCGTTTGACTTTCAGAATCTTCCACACGCTTGTTGACTTGGACACATGGTAGTCTTTCAATCCTAGCCTTCAGATTTGGCCAGGAGGCCATCTGGCGCCTGGATCCTAGAAGCGCATGGTGAACCATCTTGTGAGCGTTGCATGGAATGACCTGGAGAAAAAATACAACAAATATTGGGGGGACCTGGGATTCGAACCCAGGTCCCATTGCTCATTGGACGTTCGCCCCTGCCACTACACCACTATGCTGCTTTTGTAATAATAATAAACAACAAATAATATATATCAAATAAACACTTATGCCTGAAAAAAAAAATAAAAAGCGCGCTGATTTCAAATCGGCCAATGGGAGGGCGACGTGTGGTCGTCTTCTTCCCCAAACCCTGTATTTTTTTCCTGCGGATTTGATTCCGCATCAAAATCCGTGGCTTATTTCTAAAATCCACCCCAGGCTATGAAAATACCATCTAAGGCCATGGATGACCTCGTCTCTCCCTCCTGAGTATCCCTGTACCAATTATTCATCTTGATTTTTCCTGTATGAAAAACACCTAAAAAGCAAGAATATGAACCCTAGAATCGGGCATCACGATACAGGGCATAAAAATAAAATTGAGTATTGCAGTCATGTTAGAAATCAAATAATAAACATGAATATGCCAATGTTTTGAAGAAAAAGTGCAAGAACTGGAAGTTGGGATTCCATGTTCAGAGGTCCATTCGTGACGGCTTACAGTGCGATATAGGTGATGAAAAAGATTGGTTTTGATTGCTATAGCACCACTGGATGTCAAGGAAGGGAGTTGCGTTCGTCTTTTTGTCTGAAAGTGTCTCCAATATCGTTCTTGATCTCACACTTTTCCAAGGATTTTTGCAATTTGCTCTGGCCGTTTTAGCAGTTCTTAGGTCGTGGATTAGGTTTGTGTGGCTTGTGTATGTATAAGGCAATTATTTTAGGTCAAGAGTTGGGCCAATATCCATGTACATTCAAGGTTTAGGATTTGATTTTATCACCATTGTTAACTTTTCCAAAAATAGGCCAAATATGAGATTTTGTGCACAAATAAGCCTTAGCACGAGTTGGTTGGTTGTCACATGATGTTTGCAAGCTGTACAAATCACAAAGATCCCTTTTCAATAATTTTTGGATTTTATTTGATTTAATATTGATTAATAATGAATTAAACCAATAAAAATGAAATAAAATAGAAAAATAAATGTTTGGTCATGAAATTAAGCATGGGACACGTGTGTGGCATGACAAGACTAAATCAAGTGGAAAAAAGTGGGCCCTTTTGTCAAAAATTGGAGTTTTGAGGATAGTTGACTTTTGGCAATTTTGGAAAAATTCCCAACTTGAACAATGCATAACTTCTTCAAGTTTGAACTTTTGGAGGTGTTCTTTGACTTTTTAGAAACCTTGAGATGTCCTCTAATCAACCCTTTTGGTATCATCTCATTTTGATCTTCCATTCTCAAGTTATAAGCTTTGGAAAAAAAGGTGTTTTTGTTGACTTTCAAAAATGACCTATAATGTCCAAATTTGTAACTTCTTGTGAGTGCATTTTCTGATCTTGGGGTGTGAAGATGGATTGTAGGAAATTGCATCCTATTCAAAATGAGCTTTGGATGGGTCATTTCTCATAAATTATGAGAAAGTTATTCTTGGTCAAAGTTGAGTTGACTTTTCCTACAAAACCCTAATTTAGCAACTTTTGAATCTTGATGAATTTTGAGCAATCCTTGATGAATCATGATCAACCCGTGATCAAATGATGAATTATCCTTCAAAATGAGAATTTTGACAAAAACACTTGAGGTTTGACTGTATTTAGGTCACAGTTGACTTTTGACCCAGCATAGTCGATTTTTGGGCCTCTTGAGCAATTGGCTGACCAAAGTTTCTCTGCAAGGCTTGAAAGTTGTCATGGATGAACTTAAGAACATATTAAGACATTTGGAAGCACTTGAGTCCCTTTGGATATGAGGACCTTAATGCAATAGAAAACCCTAATTTTGACTTGACTGCCTTAGGAGGTGATTTGACTGTCCAATCCTTGAGCCAACTTGAGCAACTTGAAGATTTTTCTTGACATGTCTTGAGGAATATGGGAGGGCAAATTTTGGGGTACAACAATTTCCCCTGTTCAATTTTCTTAAACCTGAGGATATGGATTGGCTTTCGAGCCTTTCGTGATCTGAAGGTGGAAGATAATTGAACACTAGAGTGCCCAGAAATTTGCACTCGCATAGTGTAGTATCAACATTGTGATGTCGGGAATGGGCTTACAGATGCCATTTGGAGAGATGGTGGATAGGAGGATGGGCTTATAGATGCCACCTGAAGATTGTTGGTAGGTAGTTTTGTCTTCGTTGACGGGTTGTCTTCATTGACGGGTTGTCTTCATTGACGAGTTGTCTTCATTGACGGGTTGTCTTCATTGACGAGTTGTCTCTATTGACGGGTTGTCTTCATTGACGGGTTGTTTTCATTGACGGGTTGTCTCTATTGACGGGTTGTCTTTATTGACGGGTTGTCTCTTTTGTCGGGGTGCCTCCTTTGACGAGTTGTCTCTATTGACGGGTTGTCTCTATTGACGGGTTGTCTTTATTGACGGGTTGTCTCTATTGACGGGACTTTACTTCAGAAAAATCTTTAGGAATCGATTTAACTGATTTCGTCTGATTTTGACTGGCGTGGCTTCAGAAAAATCTTTAGGAATCGATTTAACTGGTTTTTTCTCCATTGACATAATTTGAGAATCTAACTGCATCTTTCCTGAAAGGTAAAGGTCAGTCATATCCAATGCATGATATGGATCGAGCAATGATGTTCTTAACATAAATGAGATCGTATGATATGATGCGTATATGCATGTATCATGATGTATGAAAAATGTGATGTTTTAGCTGGGGAAAATAAATCCCGGATAGCTGCTGGAGAATGATGTTGAATTCTTTGCTTCCACTGGGGATGATGAACGAAGGTGATAAACTTGCAAGAGAGGATGACTCCGTTGGGGAATAAACTGGTGAAGAGATTACTCTGCGGGGAATTACTCTGTGGGGAAGAGATGCTTTGCTGAGATTTTAACGATAACTCCTCTGGGGATTCCGTTGATAAGCTCTATTGGGGGTTTTGATGATGAACTCCGCTGGGGATAGAAAGAACTTCGCTGAGGATGATCTTTCAGTTGCAACTTGCTGAGGATAACCCAATTAGACTCTTGTGGGGATAACCTTCTGAATATGTTTGGGGAGATACATTTGTACTCTGCAGGGGACAAGCTTTTAGAATCTACTGGGGAAGATGATTCAACTCTGGCGGGGAAGCTTTTTTAGACTGCGCTGGGAAATGGCTCCACTGAGGGTATCTTGTATTCCGCCGGGGAACATTCTAATACTCTGTCGAGGAATATTAAGACTGCCGGGGATGCTCTTTACGCTTGTTGAAGAATATCTTTATACTCCGCTGGGGAATATTAAGACCTTCTGGGATTACCGAGCCTTTTCGGGACTGACGGTAAACTAACTCTGTTTGGGGGAGAGTATTTGCTGAATCCTTCATAGTTGCAAGTCTCAGTGGGGAGAGCTACCATTACTGTCTTACTCTGCGGATGGTAACGATATCTTTGTCATATTCTTCAGCCGAACCTACCTTGGTACCTTGGTGGACAGAGCAACTAGACCTCTCAGACAATTCTTATTGCCCCTTGTTGTACCCCAAAATTTTCCCTCTCATTTCATCAATATTTTCTCACCACAAGACCCTTGGAGCTCAAGATCAAGTTAGGGTTTGTTCTGCTCAAGACCCCTCCTTGCACTATTGACCCAAATTAGGGTTTGAGTTTGCACAAAGATGTTTTGACCTAAAATGCCCAAAGTGACTTTAATGCTTCATGTTGGACTTACAAGTTTATCCATACCAAGTTTCAAGCCTTGATTCAAATCTTGGCCCAGTCAATTGGACAATTGACCTAGAAATCAGTTGTATTGGGGAAAAAGTCAAGTGTGGCCAAATGACAGTAAAACCTCATTATTTTTTACCCACATCAACATAATGAACTCATATGAACCATTTGGTCAAGTTTGGATCACAATTCCACAAGAAATTTGATCAAATCACCAAAAGGGCAAAATGGTCATTTTTAGGGTTTTGACTGCACAAAGGCAGTTTTTGACTGTTTGACCTAGCCAATGGCAAACCAAGCTCACATATGGACTTAAGGACTCAATGACATTGTCTTGACCCATTCAACAAGTTCAAAAAATCTCAAATGCACAGGATTGACAGATGAATTTTCCAGTCAACTGATCAAAATTTGACTGTATACTGAAAAGTCAAACTTTGACTTTTTGGTCAAAATCAAGTGCCAAGATTCATTTTTCATCAAGACATGTCAAATTATGAAACTTGTTCATCAAGAAACCCAAAATTGCAAATTAGGGTTTAAAATGAAGAAATTTCATAACTTAGAATTTTTCTAAGTTATAAAATTTCCTTATTTTTTCCTAACTTTGTCCCATTTTTTCACCAAGATGCAAATGGATTCAAACAAAACTCAAAACATGAAAGTTGTAGTCCATTTCAAAATATACAACTTTTTTTCACAAAGTTTTCTCAAAGGAAGCTTGTAGCTCAAGTTATGATTTTGGGAACAAGGGTGCAAAACATTTTTAACTTAGAAAACTTTTGACCTATTCTAGGCAGGATTTTTGTCCAACTTCTTGGCCATTTTTCACATGCTTCCACTTGGAGTTTCAATTTTCATTACAAAGATGGATTGTAGTACACATTACAAGCTTTCCAAATTGTCCAAGAACTTCTCAAACACCCTTGTGGTTAGGGAGAATCGAATTTGCAAAGTTGGGAAAAATTCACTTTTGTTCATAACTAAAGGCATGTTCATACAAGTCTCATTTTCAAATCAGCATGCTTGGAACTTGTTTGCAGGCCTCTAAACCAAGTTTGCACTCCATAATTAAATGCCTAACCTTTGTGTTCAAGCTTTGTTTTGTGCATTTAGTCATTACACAAAGAACTAATCCATAATTAGAAAAAGCAACTTTGCCATTTTTGTAAAGTAGTGCTTTATGTCAAATTCAAAATCCAAGAGGCATGGGCCAGATCTTTGAGGCTAGAATTTGTACACAAATCACTCTGATCAAGAATAAGAGGTGCATCATAGATAGAGAGGATATACAGGCCTGCATGAGGACTTGAGCTTACTTACTTCAAAAACAAGCAAGATTGCAAAACAACTCCAATCTTTCATTCCTGCAAGCATAAACCTAAGCAAACTTTGCAAACATCTTTCACACTCCCTAACTGATCTAAAACACGATTCCTTCATCCTCAATCCATCCTCATATCCAAAATCATAGTTTTTCTGCAAAACAGAGTGCCTGCTGCAGATTGACTTCCACAATCCATTCCACTCGTGCATTTTGACTAAAACTAGTTCAAACACATTCTATATTATCCACACAAACTATCCCAAGCATTAAATCCAAGCTGTAACATCCTTAACATCGTTTTCCATTTTTGCTTTCAAGCTGTGCAGGTGGACTTCCATAGCACGATACAGGCAGTTTCAAAGCAAGCCAAGCATAGGAGAAGCATCCTTGGACTTCAGGCAAGCTGTACCAAAGCTCAAACTCCATTGAAGATACCTCCATTGCTGCACACGACTCAAGCTGAAATAGGTAAAAATATGAACTTCTATCTCTCTATCCAGGCATGATTAGGCTTAGGTTTGTGAATGAAACATGTTCTCCTCATAGCCCTGAAGCCATCCATATACTTAGTTTTCATTTATATTGAGTATGCTGTGAGAATTTTGCCCATGAACATTGGAGAAAATTTAGGTCAGAAATTGGGGATGAAGAAATTCTCCCTCGTTTCTTAGAGTTAGGTCAAGTTTTTTATATGTATGAATTCGTCTCTTCATGCTCTATAATGTTTGTGTTATGAGTTTTTGTTAAAAGTCAAAGAATCAGGAGATGATGATTGCATAAGAGGCGCGCGCGTTTTCTGTTTGAATGGAGCTGGAGGTTGAAGACAAAGCTGGCTTGGGTTGGGCCTGAGTCAGCATGCTGTTCACACCCCTTTTTTCCATTTGCACCCTGTTGTACCCCAAAATTTGCCCTCGCATTTTTCCACAAGAAATCACAGCTTCAGGCGTTTCCTGATTTTTCAAACTGGCTCAAGAATCGGTCAACCAGACTTTTCTCGTCAGTCAGACACAATTAGGGTTTTATTGATTTTCATGGCTCTAGAACAGTTCATACAGTTTGCTTAGGGTTTTGGCTGATTTTGGCTCAACTTCGATCATGCGAACGCTTCTTTGGCATTTAATCAGGAATTAGGTTTTTGTGCGCAGATTTTAGAAAGACTAACTCTACAGTGCTTGTCAAGTTATTCTGAGATGTGGATTGAGGCATTTGGATTCGAATTCGCATTGTTTGACTTAATCAGTAAAAAAATTGCACTTGAATGGAATTTGCATTGTGTGATTAAATCAGTGAAAGGATGCATTGGGTTTGAATTTGCAATGTTTGATTATAGTCATAAAAGGAAAAAACGTCTGGGCAATTGCTGTGATTAACTGTTGTTTTGCTTTGGATGTTGGAAACGCCAGGTTTAATTGATCAATACTGAAGCAATGTTTATTTAATTATTTATTATTCTAAGATTAAATGATTGGAATTTATTTTCAATTATTATAATTAAAGAATTATAAATAATAAAACGAACAATTAAAAATAGGAAAAGAATTAATTGGATAAAAAACTTTTATTTATTTTTAAATTATTTGTACAATTGTTTTGTTTACAAATTGTTTACAACAATGATTTTACAGTAATTTAAACCTAAATAAGACTATCCTAATTTTTTATAAATCTTCATTTCTTCATCTTTTGCTATTCCTCTCCATTTAATTATTTATCTGCAAAGAAAAGAAGGAAAAAGTCAGTTAGAAGCGGATAAACAATTAAAGAGACAGATAAAAATAAAGGTCATCATTAAGGGCAACTGACTGGAATCAGTTAGCCCTCTCTGAAAATCACGGGATTTCTCCCGGTTCACAAAGAGGGATGAATATTTGCTTGCTAAACTTTGAATGCACAAATATAAAGAATGCACAAGTCAAAATTGTCAAACCACTGCACAGTTTAAAACAAACAGAATGGCCTAACCACAAAGTCCAAACTGAATCACAAATTCCAAACTGTCCACAAGCTGTCCAAAGGATGTCAAGTACAAAGGGCCATCAAAATGCAGGGAAGCTATCAAAAGAGATATGCAAATATGCAGAGAAGACATAAAGTGCAGAGGAAACATCATTGAAAGCAAGCATTTCATAACAAGCGTGTAAAGGCAACCAGAAAGGAAGAGGAAAGTATACTCAAAGGCTCTCAAACGTCATCACTGAACCAATACAAAAAAAGAGAGGGCAAAAGACATAGATACCAGGCTCTCTGTGATACGGTGGGAGAACTGACTTGAGGTTTTGCGTTTGTTTTCGCAAATGTTTCGGTTGAGCAAGAGTCGCCACCGACTTTTTATTTTATCCTAAGGAAAGGTTTAAAAAGCACAGCAAAAACCTTTGAGATTTTTCTTGGGTTCGGGGAGTAGATTATAGAAAGGGAAGGTATTAGCACCCTTTCTATCCATGGTTATCCATGGGCTCTTAGTTACTTGCTTAGATCACTTGCCTTTTGTTTTCAATTGTTTCAAATGGTGCTTGTGTGTGTGTGGGTTTGAAAATGTTTTAAAAAGAAGCCAATGTGGTGGCAACCTTTGTAATGATCCATGTGGGGATGTATACAAAGGTGTATGTCTTTTGAAAAAGGTTTTCATTTGTTTTTTTTTGAAAGTTGTTTTGAAAGTGTAGTGATATGTGGTTTTTGAAATAGGCAAGTGTTTTAGTTTGCAAGATTGATTCAAGTAACTAAGAGATTATCTACTCCTAAATTTCTCAAAAGATTATTGCTATGTTTTAACCCTTTTAATAAGTTTGTTCCACCATTGTATTTGGTGGACAATCTTATGTTAGGATGTGAAAGGGACGGGCACGGGTCATCGTTTAGACCATAATTGCAATGGTGCCAAGTGTCTTTGGGCATTTTCTTTAAGGGACTTGATCATTTGTTTGGCAATATTTTGAAAAAGTGTTATCGAGGGACTATGATCATTCAATTTGTTTGTTTTGCCCAAAGAGACCTAACATACAACATGGCCCAATTTGAAAGGCAACAAGTGGAGTACCCTAGGGGGTGCAAGTGTGATTTGTGTGTCCATTTTCATGCTTGTTTGTCTTGAGATTAGGTCATAACTATTTTTGTTGTTTTTCGCATACAAACCCTAATTCTAACATGGTATAATTAGAAAGCAATAAAGTGCGAAAATAAATTTACTAGCTATTACAAAACCAGATATGGGAAAGGGGGTACAAATGTTCAAATGGGGATATTGACAAATAATTTAAACCTAAAACTATTACATCGATATTGAAATATTTTACAAAATGTTTAATTGCATAAATTAAATAAATAAGAATAAATATGCAAGATGTAAAAAATGGTTTTTTGTATGTATGAAAAAGGAATTATTTGTGTAAGAATAAAAAGAAAATAAAAATGTATTATTTTTGGGTTTTTTCACATTTAGGTCAAAATCCTAATTCTATTAAATAAAATGTATTATTATTTAATTTAATATAAGCATTTGTTTATTATGTACAAAAATAAAAATAAAATGAAGTATATTATAAAAGAGTATTTTTTTATATCAACTATTAATAAAATGAAAAATACAAATATTTTTATATTCTAACCTAAATATATTAATAAATATATATATATAGGTATTAAGTTCTAAATATGTATTATATATAAGAATAATAATATTTATTATTTAATAAAAAAAGTATTTTTTCTATAAAATATTTTCAGAAAGTAAAACAAAAATAAAAATGTATAGAAATGTATTGGCACTATTTGTTTTAGTATTTTAAATAAAATATGTATATTTATCTATTTATGTATAACTAAAGAAAAATTAAATAAAAGCCTAATAAAATCAAAAATGATGAGAAAAAATATTTTTATATTTTTAATGTCATGATAAAAAATAAACAAAGCCAATCAAAAAAAGAAAAAGTCAAAAAGTCAAAGAAATAAGCAAATGGGCCTTGGGGGTGTAAAAGCAATTAACATGGTGTGAATAAGAAAAATACACAGGCCCAGCCCAAAAGACCACTGTCTTCAACCTCCAGCCTTCTGTTTGAACAAAACGCGCGCCACTTTCCTCCATTGCTAAGTCCTGATTCTTGGCTTTTTTAACAAAAACTCATAACATAAAAAATGTTCAGCATGAAGAGACGATTCTAACCATATGCATAACTGGATCTAACTCTCTAAGATGAGGGAGAATTTCTCCTCCCCCAAATCCTAACCTAGTTTTTCTGTCATTTTCAAACTCCAAATTCTCACAATTCAAGCAAAAGAAATGAAAAGTAAAAACATGTACATGTTCAGTGGCATGAGTAGAACCTTATTTCTTCACAAACTTAAAGCTAATGATGCCTAATAAGAGAGATACGAATTCAAAAACTTACCTATTCAGTTGAAGTTCTATCTGGAGATGTAGGAACTTTCAGTGCAAGGTGATGATTGGAGAAGCTTCCTTGAGGTCCAGGGATGCTATTCCAATGTTTACTTTGTCTTGAAAGCTTCTGAATCGAGCTAGAGAACTTCACCTGCAAGTCAGAAATGTGAAAATGGTGGAAGTGGTTAGAGTGATTACAGGTCGTGCTTTTGCTTTTGGTTAGCTTGCATAGATGGTATGGAAGGTGTGTGAACTGGTTTTGGCAAGAATGCTTGGGAGAAATAGAAGTTGGCACTCAAACTGCAGAGGCAACTCTGTTTTTGCAGTTTGATGGTGTTTTTTGGTTTGATGATATTTTGGGAGGCAAATGGCTCGTGCAATAGCTTGGTTATGATGTGTGTAATGTGTTTGATAACTTTGTCTAAGTGTTTGTAAGTTGGTTTCTGAGTTGGTACAAGTTATGCCACATTTCTTGAACTTGAAGCAAACAAAAGCCACTTGATCCTTCTAGCCTGTACAGGCCCTCACACTATGCTGCATCTTTTTGTCTTGATCAGAGTGTTATGTCCATGAATCTTGTGTCCAAAGATATGCATTGTACCATTTGATTTGTAAATTTGACATAAAGTTCTTCTTTTCAAAAATGGATCAACCACTTTTTCCAATTAAGGCTTAATTCCTTGTGTAATGACTATATGAACAAAACAAAGCTAAAACACAATGGATTGGCATTTAATTATTGAGTGTAACTTGGTTTAAGGACCTGTAATCAAGGGCATGCTGGTTTTTGAGAAGTTTGCATAACTTATGAACATGAAAAATGGCCAATTCAAAAGTGAGTTTTTGCTATATTGTGAAATTCGATTCTCCCTAACCATGAGGTTGTTTGATGAGTTCTTGGACATTTTGGAAATCTTGGAATGTGTACTACAATCCATCTTTAAAGTGAAATTTGAAATTCCAAGTGGAAGTGCATGGAAAATGGCCTTGAAGTGGGGTAGAAAAACTTGTCAAAATAGGTCAAAAATTCACTAAGTTAAGAATGGTTTAGTGCCCTTATTCAAAAATTTGTAACTTGAGATAAAAGCTTCAAATGAGAAAACTTTGTGAATAAAAGTTGTAGATTATGCAACAAGATACAACTTTCATGTTTTGACTTTTGTTTGAATCCAAATGAATCATGGTGAAAAAGTGGGGCAAAGTTGGGAAAAAATTAGGGTTTTCCATAACTTAGAAAAATTCTAAGTTATGAAAAATTCCATTTTAAACCCTAATTTGCATTTCTTGGTTTCTTGGTGAACAAGTTTCATGATTTGACATGTTTTGATGAAAAATGAATCTTGACTCTTGATTTTGATCAAAAAGTCAAAGTTTGACTTTTCAGTGTACAGTCAAAATTGATCAATTGACTGGGAAATTCAACTGTCAATCTTGTGTACTTGGGATCTTTTGAGCTTGATGAATGTGTCAAGACCATTTCATGGGGTCCTTGAGTCCATATGTGAGCTTGGTTTGCCCTTGGCTAGGCCAAACAGTCAAAAATTGCCTTTGTGCAGTCAAAACCCTAAAAATGACCATTTTACCCTTTTGGTGATCTGATCAAATTTCTTGTGGAATTGTGATCCAAACTTGATCAAATGGTCCATATGAGTTCATAATGTTGATGTGGGTTAATTTTCATGAGATTTGACTGTCAGTTGGCCACAATTGACTTTTTTTTCCAATACAGCTGATTTCTAGGTCATCTGTCCAATTGACTGGGCAAAACTTGGAATTAAGACTTGAAACTTGGTATGGGTAAACTTGGGAGTCCAATATGAAGCATGAAAGTCATCTTAGGCATTTTAGGTCAAAATATCTTTTTTCAAACACAAACCCTAATTTGAGTCCACAGTGCAAGGAGAAGTCTTGAGCAGAGGAAACCCTAACTGGATCTTGATCTTCAAGATTTTTTGTGATGAGAAAATGTTGAGGAAATGGGAGGGCAAATTTTGGGGTACAACAGTTGCCCCTGTTCAATCTTCTTGGACCTGAAGAGTTAGATTGGCAAGTTTGCCTTTCGTGACTCGAGGGTAAAAGGAGATTGGACACTAGAGTGCCCGAAAATTTGCACTCGCATGTTGAAGTATCAGCAAATGTGATGTCGGGAATGGGATTATAGATGCCATTTGGAGAGATGGTGGGTAGGGAGATGGGCTTATAGATGCCATCCGAAGATGTGACAGAACCTTGTCTGGAATGGGCTTATAGATGCCATCTGAAGCTTTGATCGCATAAGAGATTCCTTAGCGAGAACTTGTGTGTTTGAGAAAGACATATGTTTTCCTGGCTTGTTACAGGTGTTTGATCTTCAATATTTTATGCAGATATGCCCTGGCTAGGTACAGGTGTCGAATCTACAAACGGTTGTTCACAGATATGCCCTGGCTGGATACAGGAGTCGAATCCGGAAATAGTTGTCAACAGATATGCCCTGGCTGGATACAGGAATCGAATCTTCGAACTCTTCAGACGTGCCCTGGCTAGATACAGGAATCGAGTCTGGAAACATGGTCAACAGATATGCCCTGGCTGGATACAGGAGTCGAATCCGGAAATGTTGTAGTTGATAGATGTGCCCTGGCTGGATACAGGAATCGAATCTTCGAACTCTTCAGACGTGCCCTGGCTAGATACAGGAATCGAGTCTGGAAACTGATCACTCTCAGATGTGCCCTGGCTAGATACAGGTATCGAATCTGGAATTGTGACAGTTGAAGGTAGTTGTCTTTGGGATTGTCTTTTTCCCTGAAAAGGCAAAAACATAAGTTGTATGCAATGTCATGATGTATGATATGCATGATGTTCAACATGAGATAGTGTTGTATGCACTTTATCATGTATGTAAGCAAGATGTATGAAAATGTGAAATGTTTATAAATGTATTTTCGTCTTAGGAAAATAAATCCTTGACGACCGGCCGGGGAATTGTTCTGTGGAAGAGATATTTTGCCGAAGTTTTGCTGAGAGGCCTGCTGAGGACTTCAATGATGGACTCCGCTGGGGATAATGATAAACTCCGCTGGGGATAACCGAGGATAGACTCTTGCCGGGGAATGAAAGAACTTCGCCGAGGGCGATCTTCCGTGGCAATTAGCTGAGGATAACCCAGTTATAAGTCCTTGTGAGGAAATAACTCTGAATAAAACTCGGGAGAGACGTCCGTATCCTGTAGGGAACAGGCTTCCAGAATCTACCGGGGATGAGCTTTAAGACCTGTCGGGGAATATTGTGCCTTTTCAGGATTGACAGGGAATCAACTCCGCTTGGGGAAAGTATTGCTGAATCTTGTCTTACTCTGCGGGGTGTTGAGATGATTTGGTTACATTCTTTAGTCGAATCTACCTGGGTACCTTGGTGGACAAAGCAACCAGACTGCATCAAACAACTCCTCATTTGCCCCTGTTTCTGATGTCACCTGTAATTAACCTTTCGTCTCATATGCAAATATTTATGAATCAGCAATTTAATGTCAAATGCATATATCAAAAATGAACATTGGACGTTCTTCGCAAGACAAAACATAAAAAAGGAAAAGCAATGGCAATTTGTATGGACAAGTGAATTTGTATTGATTTGAATTTTGCCTGTGAATAGGCGTTTTTGTACAAGAGGCTGACATCCTAGTAAGAGGGCGCCGCCAAATAACATAGAGTTTACAATTTTGAAAAGAAAACAAAACAGCTATGTGAACAATCCCACTGGGTTCCAACTCTGCTATCGCCTTTATGTCTCCAAGCGTCTCATCGCTTTGCTTCCTAGTTGAAGATGAAGCTAATTGGTCGATGCCGAAATCTGAGCCAGATAGTTGATGCCGAATTCCGGATGCGAAGTGATCCAATGAGACATAGTGTTACGCTTTATCCCTAACTTTTGCCTGGACCGCCCTTTCGGGTTTTCAGTCCACCGGGATACCCATTTTTGCCCAAGCCGCCTTTTCAGGTTTTTGACTTGCCGGGTGTACAGATTTTTATTCATTTCATCCCTTATTTTTGCCCGAACCCTTTTAGTTCGCCGGGAAGCCCTTATTTTTTCCTAGGTATGTCAACCTAGCGGATCTTTTATTTATGCGTAGTATTTTTTCACTATGTCTGCATTGGCGGGGTGAGGAAGGTCGTCACCATCCATGGTGGTTAGGATCATGGCTCCTCCTGAGAACACATGTTTAACCACAAATGGCCCTTTGTATGTAGGGGTCCATTTGCCCCGGGGATCACTTTGAGGAAGGATGATGCGCTTGATTACCAGGTCCCCAACTTGATACTCTTGTGGTCTGACTTTCTTGTTAAATGCCCTGATCATCCGTTTTTGATACGTCTGACCATGACAGATAGCGGTGAGCCTCTTTTCGTCAATTAGGTTTAATTGATCAAGTCGAGTCTGGATCCAGTCATCTTCACTCAAGTCTGCATCCTTCATTATCCGGAGAGAAGGTATCTGAACTTCAATTGGCAAGACTGCCTCCATGCCATAGACCAAGGAGAAAGGAGTTGCCCCGGTTGACGTCCTTGCTGAGGTACGGTACCCATGAAGAGCGAATGGTAACATCTCGTGCCAATCTTTATAGGTCACTGTCATCTTCTGCACAATTTTCTTGATATTCTTATTGGCTGCCTCTACAGCCCCATTCATCTTCGGCCGGTAGGGAGAAGAATTATGGTGCTGTATCTTGAATTGTTCACAGAGTTCAGTGATCATCGTGTTATTGAGATTGGTACCATTGTCCGTAATGATTCTTTCCGGGACGCCGTACCGACAGATCAGATTATGCCGGATGAAACGTGCCACGACGCTCTTGGTTACTGTGGCGTAGGAAGCTGCCTCAACCCACTTTGTGAAGTAATCGATCGCCACCAAGATGAAACGATGTCCATTGGATGCCGTCGGCCGGATCTCACCGATCATATCGATGCCCCACATTGCAAAAGGCCAAGGTGCCGTCAGGACGTTCAAAGGAACCGGAGGGATATGCACCTTGTCAGCATAGATTTGGCATTTATGACAAGTTCGAGAGTGTTGGTAACAATCGGCTTCCATTATGGACCAGAAATATCCTGCCCGAAGGATTTTCTTAGGCATGGTGTATCCACTAGAATGTGTCCCGAATGTACCCTCATGCAGTTCTGACATGATCCTCTCTGCTTCAGCTTTATCCACACAACGTAGTAGAGTTGAATCATGATTCCGTTTGTAGAGAATGCCGTTGCTGAGGAAGAATTTTGCCGCAAACCTCCTCATGAACTTCTTGTCATTGACAGATGCACCTTCAGGGTACTCCTGAGCTTCCAAGTACCTCTTCACCTCATGATACCAGGGTTTCTCAGTCACCTTTTCAGCCTCGAGATCGCAGCAGTATGCCGGTTCATCCAACTTCTAGATAATGATCCGGGGAGCCTCATTGTCCCATTTAACTTTGAACATTGAAGACATCGTAGCTAGTGCGTCCGCTAGCTGATTCTCCTCTCTTGGGAAGTGCTCAGAAGTTATTTCCTAAAAGTGGGGAAGCAAGGTTGACACATACTCCTTGTAAGGAATAAGATTTGGGTGTTTCGTATCCCACTCGCCTTTGATCTGATTGATCACGAGAGCAGAATCTCCGAAGACACTCAGAAATTTGATCCTTAAGTCGATTGCAGCTTGTAGGCCCATGATACATGCCTCATATTCTGCCATGTTGTTGGTGCAATTGAAACATAATCGGGCGGTGAGTGGAGTATGAGTTCCTTTGGGAGATATAATTACAGCGCCGATGCTGTTGCCCAAAGCATTGGAGGCTCCATCAAAATGCATAGACCATCGGGATCCTTCCTCATGTCCTTCATCCGGTCCAGGTACTTCACAGTCAGTTACCACCATGATGTCTTCGTCTGGAAAATCAAAGTTCAATGATTGGTAATCGTCCACAGGTTGGTGTGCCAAATGATCTGCCAGTACACTTCCCTTAATAGCTTTCTGAGTTGTATACTGGATATCATACTCTGTCAAGATCATTTGCCATCTCGCTATTCTCCCAGACAGAGCAGGCTTTTCAAATATGTACTTGATGGGATCCATCTTTGAAATCAACAAGGTAGTGTGAGTCAGCATATACTGTCTCAGCCGGCGAGCAGCCTATACAAGAGCGCAGCAAGTTTTCTCAAGCAGTGAGTAACGAGACTCACAGTCGGTAAAATTTTTGCTCAAGTAATAAATAGCATGCTCTTTTCGGCCAGACTCGTCATGCTGCCCCAGCACACACCCCATTGAATTATCAAGTACTGTCAAGTATAATATCAGAGGTCTTCCTTCCACCGGTGGCATAAGAATGGGTGGCTCTTGGAGATATTCCTTTATCTTTTCAAAGGCGGCCTGACATTCATCGTTCCAGCGTACTACTTGATCTTTCTTCAGTAATTTGAAGATTGGCTCACAAGTAGCAGTCAGATGTGAGATGAATCGGGCAATGTAATTCAGTCGTCCCAGGAAGCCTCTGACTTCTCTCTCTGTCTTTGGAGTCGGCATCTCTTGTATGGCTTTTACCTTGGCAGGGTCTACCTGAATACCTTTGTCACTTACAATGAAACCTAGCAATTTTCCGGATCTTACCCCAAAGGTGCATTTATTGGGATTCAACCTCAGCTTGTATAACTTTAGTCGGTCAAACAGCTTCCTCAGATGATCAAGGTGCTCCTCCTCAGTTTGAGACCTTGCAATCATGTCATCAACGTATACTTCAATCTCATGATGGATCATATCATGAAATAAAGCAACCATGGCACGTTGATAGGTTGCCCCAACATTTTTCAATCCGAACGACATGACCTTGTAACAGAAGGTGCCCCACTGAGTCACAAAGGTAGTTTTCTCCATATCTTCCGGAGCCATCTTGATCTGATTATACCCTGAAAAACCATCCATGAAGGAGAACACCTTATGTTGGGCAGTATTGTCGACGAGAACGTCGATGTGAGGTAAGGGGAAGTCATCCTTGGGGCTGGCCCTGTTCAAATCCTTGTAGTCTACACACATTCTGACTTTACCATCTTTCTTTGGTACTGGCACCACATTAACAACCCACTGAGGGTAAGAAGTCACTGCAAGAAACCCGGCATCGAATTGCTTCATAACTTCGGCCTTGATCTTTTCAGACATCTCTGGGCACATACGTTGGACCTTTTGCTTTACCGGAGGGCAATCTTCCTTGGTTGGCAGGTGATGAACTACAATGTCGGCATCCAAACCAGGCATGTCTTCATAGGACCAAGCAAATATCTCCATGTAATCCTGTAGCATCTGGATCAATCGTTGCTTCACACTGAGCTCTAGATTAGCCCCAATCTTGACCTCTTTCCTATCTGTCTCCGTACCCAGGTTAATCGTTTTTACCGGTTCTTCATGTGGTTGAATAGCCCTCTCTTCCTAGAGTAGTAGTCTTGCGAGTTCACCAGGCACTTCGCAATCATCTTCACCTTCGTCTTCGGCCAAGTTGATCGGATTCTCGAAGTCATAACTGGCGGTAGCAGAGCTGTTACCAGTGAGATCCAGAGTGGATTGAAACCTGTATAAGTGAGTGTGTGTAAATATAGCTGTTTTGCAATATATATAACACAGAAAGAAAAAGAGCACGAGATTTGAAATGCAACAAACGTCCAATGTTTTGATTGATGATATATGGAAATGTCATACAAAAAGCCCTCACAAATGGAGCTACGATGCCCCGGGTAGGACACCGAGCCAACAAAGTTTTAACATATTGTTTGTTACAAATTGAAAATCAAAAGAGTTAATTACTGCGTGACAAATGTGATAGGTGTAAAATCCTTTGTCGTCCAGTTGCTTGGTCCGTTGCTGGTGGTTGGATAGATCCAACTATCAAACTCTGCTTCCTCTACATCCTCCTCGATAGCATTCACCCTTGGGTGGGAGATAAACACCGGAGCCTTTCTGATCTTTTCCTTGCGCACAGCCCTCTGAGCCTCTGCAGTAAAGCCCAGCCCAAACTTGTCATTCTTTTGAGTGAAGTCAGGAAGCTGACCCCAGTTTGCATAATTGCCTTTCTCGATTACAGCCCGGGCATCTTTCAAAGATGCCATCTTCAACGGAAAATCCTCTTCAACCACTGCCTCAGCCGATGCCAACACTGGGGGTACCTCCTCAAAATGCTGAAAGGGGGTTTCAATAAACTCCCCGTCCATCTCAATATACCGGAATGAATTCAAGTGACTCACCATGTATTCCTCCTCACCCTGCACAGTAACAATCTTCCCTTTGACAAGGTATTTGAGCTTTTGGTGTAGAGTGGATGTTACTGCCCCAGCTTTGTGAATCCAGGGTCGCCCCAACAAGCAGGAGTAAGATGGACGAATATCCATTACATAGAATGTTGAGTTGAAAACTTGGGAACCCACACGAATGGGGATGTCTACTTCACCGTGCACCATCCTCTTAGAACCGTCGAAGGCTCTAACAATGATGTTACTAGGTTTCAACTCCAGGCCCTCACAATCCAAGCGATCCAATGCTTTCTTGGGCAAGACATTCAGGGAAGAGCCGGTATCCACTAACACGTGTGCGAGAGTAGTGCCCCTGCATTCTATGGAAACATGCAGGGCATCATTGTGATTTTTCCCTTTGGCGGTAAGGTCAGCATCCGAGAACCCTAAGCCATTGTCAGCTGTCAAATTAGCCACACAGTCGGTGAATTGATCCGCGGAGGTCTCTTGCGGCACATGGGCCGTTTTCAGAAATGAAATCAGGGCTTTTGCATGGGCCTCTGAGCATAGCAGCAATGATAACATAGAGATTTTGGAGGGAGTATGCCCCAACTGTTCAACAACGTTAAAGTCACTCTTTTTGATAATCTTAAGAATTTCCTCCATTTCGTGTTGGGAGGCTTCCACAGCAGTCTTCTTTTTTGGTGCCTCCGTCCTGGCAGGCGAATCAGTAGCAACTTCCTTGCCCCGAGTATCAGAGGACTCGGCGGCAGTAGTAGACACAGGAACTTGAATTGGAACATGCACACTTGCGGGTGTGATGGTGAGAGGTTTTCGGATAACTGGCGGTGCAATGTCAGGCGAGAAGAGCCTGCCACTGCGGGTAATCTTTGCGGGACCAGTGATATTACTGATATTGGTATTGGTGTTGAACTCTTGCTTTACCCCAAGCACATACACGTCGGCTCCATAATGCCATGGGACCGCTTTATCAGACTCATACGGGAGAGGTCCCGGGACAGTAATAGTAATGGGTGCAACAGACATAATTTGGACTGGTTTCTTTACGGGAACTTTGGCAGGATTATAAATTGTGACAACAAATATTTCTTCAATGGAAACAGACGGAACAGCAGTTTTCTTGAACAGAATTTCCTTGCTATCCATCAGGCCTTGGATGCCTGATTTTAGCAGTGGACAACCGGTAGGGATAATAGCACACATGAGGTAACCCTTACTACAACCCGGAAATAAACCGGCTAGTAGCAAGTTCCTCTTAACAGTCAAAAGAGGGGTAACAACTTCATTTACCGAAACAACATACAACTCTTCCTCAATGGCATTTACTCTATGCTGGGGCATAGGAGCAGTTACAACATTCGATCTCTCAGGCGCTTCAAACTGAATTTCCTTCGCGTCGATAAGATCTTGCACTTTGTTTCTCAAGGCCCAGCAATCATCAGTAGTGTGCCCGGGACTATCAGAATGATAAGCACACCGGGCATTTGGGTTATACTTAGGAGATGCAGTGTTGACGACCTTAGGAGCTTCTTTGAGGGTCACCAAGTTGGTTGATAACAGTTGGGGTAAAATTTGAGATAAGGTTATACTCAGCCGAGTATACTGCCTCTTGGGCCTTTCACTTCTTTGTTGATTGTACTGCTGAGGAGCAGCAACAGGTTTTGAGATGACCAAAGCGTTGACGGCTTGGCGACTTTCGGGCTTGACTTGTCGTCTAGGACCGTAGACGACACTTGCTTCCTTCTTAAACGGCCTCTTCTCAGTACTTGTAGAGGCAGCCTTTTGTATCTTGCCTGACCTGATGCCAGCTTCAATTCTTTCTCCCGTTAGAATCAAATCCGTAAACCCAGCGGAGGAGTTACCAACCAAATGATTGAAAAATGGACCAGACAAAGTCCCTAGGAACATATCAACCAGCTCACGATCAGTCAATGGAGGCTGCACCCTGCCAGCCAAATCTCTCCATTTTTGTGCGTACTCTTTGAATCCTTCACCCGTTCCTAGAGACATACCCTGAAGTTGGGTACGCGTAGGAGCGAGATCAGAATTGTATTGATATTGTCTGTAGAATGCGGTTGCCAAGTCTTCCCAGTGTCGGATGCTAGTTCCATCTAATTGATAGAACCATTCAAGCTGTGACCCCGAGAGGCTATCTTGGAAGAAGTGAATCCAGAGGTTCTTATCCGCCGTGTAAGGTTGGATCTTCCTTACGTACGACCTCAGATGCAGCTTTGGGCAGGAGACCCCATCATACTTGGCGAAAGCAGGCGCCTTAAACTTGTGTGGAATTACTACCCCAGAAGATAACCCCAGATCTCCGAAATCCAGTCCCGGCATATTCTGAATTTCCATGGAGCTCAAGCGGTCCTCCAATTGCTTGTATCTGTCAGCAGCAGGTGGGTATTGTTCGTCGTTGTAGTCCGTCTCATTGTCGGAGACTGCGGGACTAGGGGCTCCTCCCCCTTGGGGACTGTTTTTCTCAGCAGAGGAAGTAGTTGGTTCAGCTTCATTATGGAGTGTGTTCCCAAATTTGCGTCCGGTGTTGAACAACGCAGTCCTCTTTTTCTTCTTCTTCTTCAGGAGTAGAGTCTTCAACTCTTGCTGACCTTGGGCTAGGCTTAGGACCATCTCTTGAAACTGTGCACTTTGGGCCTGAAGGGCCTTGATTGCTTGCTCACTGGAGGAGTCTGGATTCATGATGACTGTTCAAAATAAACAGCGAAGGAGATTAAGCAACCTGTGAAATAGGGTACCTGCTATGCATATGGTGCAATGGAATGCGTATGTTTTATGTTTTCAAAGACAAACAAGATTCAACTTTGTAGACAAAAAGGAAACACACTTCATTAGATTAAAATTTTCAATTGTTCAACAATTTACCCTTAGGCATTACAGGAATGAAAAATACTGGAAAGGAAATAAAACTATAAAAGGAAATATCCAAAGCTCATCAATGCTCCCATGGCCTCCTCTTCTCAGTGCTGATGTAGTTGTTCAGGACCCGCTCTTCCTCCAATTGCTTAGTCAGCCTCTGGATCTTCCGTTCCTGCTCGTTGAACTTCTCCCGATAGAAATCCCGTTCTTCTTTTAGCTGTGCCCAAGATCTCTTCATCGTGTCAAAATCAGTGGGTATCTGAGGAGGGAGGACAGTTGGAGGAACCCCATCTTCATCAGGAGATTCAAGAATGAGAGGCCTAACAGCTTCGTATGGCATACCTAACCTCTGAGCACGGATGCGGACCCATTTGCAATAGGGCTCCGTTGGTAGAGAAGTCTTTGGTCCCAACTCATGTGGGTCAGCTTTGTGAATTCTGTCCCAAGCTCTAATGAATCCATGGCGTAGTTTGTCACTGTCTGCCTGAAATTCAAAATGGAAATGAGGAACCAGCATTTCATGAGGCCCATCTCCTCTGGCTCTTCCAAACTGACGGAGAGCTAAGCATGGATTGTAAGAGATTCCTCCTTGGATACCAATCAACGGAACATTAGGGTATTCTCCGCAACGGTCAACAACAGCTACCTCCTCCAAACCTCTGAGAGTCCAGGTGATGTCCTTATCTGTGAGAGACATTAACCTCCGAGCCCAACCTTTTCCTTCTTCATTCTTCAGCACGAACTTAGGAAGGTGCGAAATAAACCACCTTACTAGAAAAGGAGCACAACACCACGGAGTTCCCCGTTTTCGAGCAGTACGAGCATAGAGTTGTTGTAGAATATCACCCAAAAGAGTGGGTATCGGATTCCGAGACATGAAGATCCTTATGACATGGATACTGATAAAGGTCTCAGGATTGGGAAACAATACCAGGCCATAGATAAAAAGAGCCAGAATATCCTCGTACGCCTTGAAGTCCAAATCATTCCAGAAATCATTAGCCTTGCCAACCAGAAATTTGACCAAAAAGCCCTTGACCCCATTTCTAGTTTCCCAGTTGGACAATACCTCTTCTTTGGTCAAGGGGAGATTTGCAGCAATCTCTTCAGGCCTAGGAGTCTTTTCCAAACCAGTGAATGGATTTTGTTCCAAGACCGGGATCCCAAGCAAATAAGAGAATTCTTCCAGGGTAGGAACCAGCTGGAAGTCTTGAAAGGTGAAACAATGATACAGAGGGTCATAAAACTGGGTCAGAACACTTATCAGTTGTTGGTCCCATTTTGCAGTGACCAAGCCAAGGAGAGAACCATGTCTGTTGATGAAGGAAGAGGTGTTTGGAATCCTTCCAACCAAATCCTTAAGTAAAGCTGGTGGTTGAACAAAGTTGAGCCGGATGGTATTCCTACGTACGGGCATCATGATGTCCTACAAAACAGAGCAAAGATGAAACTTTTTTTGTCTTTGAAATGGGTTAATCCTTTATACAGGATGCATGCAATGGTATGATGGCATGATGCTATGATGAAGCACACCACAAGTATTCACACAGGCAAACATGATAAGGCACACAAGTCATACAAGACACCCTTAGGTTTCAGGCCAGCATGAATTTCAGGTATTACCCTCTTTTGGTTTTGTTGGTTAAAACCTGTCCTATCAAAAGTAACCGGGTTCTAGGGGATCTCAAATCATTGGCTACCCCCAATCGGTCATAACTCCAGCATCGCAATCTTTTCTCGCGGCCAGAACCATCTCGAGAGTTTAGCCTCAATGAGTGTAGCATACTGCTACTGTCCAAATAGCCAAGTTGGTCAATTTAGGGTTCTAAGGTTGATTGGTGCTTAATGACTCCTTAGAAGACCTATATTCTCCCCGTTGCAACACAAGGGATATAGGTACAGACTAAGATGCCACACCAATGTAGCCACTGCTTCACCCATGTCGGTCTACGTCGGACAGGTCCCTCACAGATTATGCTACCTAAAAAGGGTATTTCCCAGATCCGGGTTAGGATCTATGAAACTCCGATGCAAAGTCCACAAATATAAAAGCAAACAAAGCAAACAATTGAAAACAAAGGTGATCTAAGCCCTAAGGTTACTCCACTTTAAAAATTATTCCCCAGCAGAGTCGCCAGTTCTGTGATACGGTGGGAGAACTGACTTGAGGTTTTGCGTTTGTTTTCGCAAATGTTTCGGTTGAGCAAGAGTCGCCACCGACTTTTTATTTTATCCTAAGGAAAGGTTTAAAAAGCACAGCAAAAACCTTTGAGATTTTTCTTGGGTTCAGGGAGTAGATTATAGAAAGGGAAGGTATTAGCACCCTTTCTATCCATGGTTATCCATGGGCTCTTAGTTACTTGCTTAGATCACTTGCCTTTTATTTTCAATTGTTTCAAATGGTGCTTGTGTGTGTGTGGGTTTGAAAATGTTTTAAAAAGAAGCCAATGTGGTGGCAACCTTTGTAATGATCCATGTGGGGATGTATACAAAGGTGTATGTCTTTTGAAAAAGGTTTTCATTTGTTTTTTTTTTAAAGTTGTTTTGAAAGTGTAGTGATATGTGGTTTTTGAAATAGGCAAGTGTTTTAGTTTGCAAGATTGATTCAAGTAACTAAGAGATTATCTACTCCTAAATTTCTCAAAAGATTATTGCTATGTTTTAACCCTTTTAATAAGTTTGTTCCACCATTGTATTTGGTGGACAATCTTATGTTAGGATGTGAAAGGGACGGGCATGGGTCATCGTTTAGACCATAATTGCAATGGTGCCAAGTGTCTTTGGGCATTTTCTTTAAGGGACTTGATCATTTGTTTGGCAATATTTTGAAAAAGTGTTATCGAGGGACTATGATCATTCAATTTGTTTGTTTTGCCCAAAGAGACCTAACATACAACATGGCCCAATTTGAAAGGCAACAAGTGGAGTACCCTAGGGGGTGCAAGTGTGATTTGTGTGTCCATTTTCATGCTTGTTTGTCTTGAGATTAGGTCATAACTATTTTTGTTGTTTTTCGCATGCAAACCCTAATTCTAACATGGTATAATTAGAAAGCAATAAAGTGCGAAAATAAATTTACTAGCTATTACAAAACCAGATATGGGAAAGGGGGTACAAATGTTCAAATGGGGATATTGACAAGTAATTTAAACCTAAAACTATTACATCGATATTGAAATATTTTACAAAATGATTAATTGCATAAATTAAATAAATAAGAATAAATATGCAAGATGTAAAAAATGGTTTTTTGTATGTATGAAAAAGGAATTATTTGTGTAAGAATAAAAAGAAAATAAAAATGTATTATTTTTGGGTTTTTTCACATTTCGGGCAAAACCCTAATTCTATTAAATAAAATGTATTATTATTTAATTTAATATAAGCATTTGTTTATTATGTACAAAAATAAAAATAAAATGAAGTATATTATAAAAGAGAATTTTTTTTATATCAACTATTAATAAAATGAAAAATACAAATATTTTTATATTCTAACCTAAATATATTAATAAATATATATATATATATATATATATATATATAGGTATTAAGTTCTAAATATGTATTATATATAAGAATAATAATATTTATTATTTAATAAAAAAAGTATTTTTTCTATAAAATATTTTCAGAAAGTAAAACAAAAATAAAAATGTATAGAAATGTATTGGCACTATTTGTTTTAGTATTTTAAATAAAATATGTATATTTATCTATTTATGTATAACTAAAGAAAAATTAAATAAAAGCCTAATAAAATCAAAAATGGTGAGAAAAAATATTTTTATATTTTTAATGTCATGATAAAAAATAAACAAAGCCAATCAAAAAAAGAAAAATTCAAAAAGTCAAAGAAATAAGCAAATGGGCCTTGGGGGTGTAAAAGCAATTAGCATGGTGTGAATAAGAAAAATACACAGGCCCAGCCCAAAAGACCACTGTCTTCAACCTCCAACCTTCTGTTTGAACAAAACGCGCGCCACTTTCCTCCATTGCTAAGTCCTGATTCTTGGCTTTTTAACAAAAACTCATAACATAAAAAATGTTCAGCATGAAGAGACGATTCTAACCATATGCATAACTGGATCTAACTCTCTAAGATGAGGGAGAATTTCTCCTCCCCCAAATCCTAACCTAGTTTTTCTGTCATTTTCAAACTCCAAATTCTCACAATTCAAGCAAAAGAAATGAAAAGTAAAAACATGTACATGTTCAGTGGCATGAGTAGAACCTTGTTTCTTCACAAACTTAAAGCTAATGATGCCTAATAAGAGAGATACGAATTCAAAAACTTACCTGTTCAGTTGAAGTTCTATCTGGAGATGTAGGAACTTTCAGTGCAAGGTGATGATTGGAGAAGCTTCCTTGAGGTCCAGGGATGCTATTCCAATGTTTACTTTGTCTTGAAAGCTTCTGAATCGAGCTAGAGAACTTCACCTGCAAGTCAGAAATGTGAAAATGGTGGAAGTGGTTAGAGTGATTACAGGTCGTGCTTTTGCTTTTGGTTAGCTTACATAGATGGTATGGAAGGTGTGTGAACTGGTTTTGGCAAGAATGCTTGGGAGAAATAGAAGTTGGCACTCAAACTGCAGAGGCAACTCTGTTTTTGCAGTTTGATGGTGTTTTTTGGTTTGATGATGTTTTGGGAGGCAAATGGCTCGTGCAATAGCTTGGTTATGATGTGTGTAATGTGTTTGATAACTTTGTCTAAGTGTTTGTAAGTTGGTTTCTGAGTTGGTACAAGTTATGCCACATTTCTTGAACTTGAAGCAAACAAAAGCCACTTGATCCTTCTAGCCTGTACAGGCCCTCACACTATGCTGCATCTTTTTGTCTTGATCAGAGTGTTATGTCCATGAATCTTGTGTCCAAAGATATGCATTGTACCATTTGATTTGTAAATTTGACATAAAGTTCTTCTTTTCAAAAATGGATAAACCACTTTTTCCAATTAAGGCTTAATTCCTTGTGTAATGACTATATGAACAAAACAAAGCTAAAACACAATGGATTGGCATTTAATTATTGAGTGTAACTTGGTTTAAGGACCTGTAATCAAGGGCATGCTGGTTTTTGAGAAGTTTGCATAACTTATGAACATGAAAAATGGCCAATTCAAAAGTGAGTTTTTGCTATATTGTGAAATTCGATTCTCCCTAACCATGAGGTTGTTTGATGAGTTCTTGGACATTTTGGAAAGCTTGGAATGTGTACTACAATCCATATTTAAAGTGAAATTTGAAATTCCAAGTGTAAGTGCATGGAAAATGGCCTTGAAGTGGGGTAGAAAAACTTGTCAAAATAGGTCAAAAATTCACTAAGTTAAGAATGGTTTAGTGCCCTTATTCAAAAATTTGTAACTTGAGATACAAGCTTCAAATGAGAAAACTTTGTGAATCAAAGTTGTAGATTATGCAACAAGCTACAACTTTCATGTTTTGACTTTTGTTTGAATCCAAATGAATCATGGTGAAAAAGTGGGGCAAAGTTGGGAAAAAATTAGGGTTTTCCATAACTTAGAAAAATTCTAAGTTATGAAAAATTCCATTTTAAACCCTAATTTGCATTTCTTGGTTTCTTGGTGAACAAGTTTCATGATTTGGCATGTTTTGATGAAAAATGAATCTTGACTCTTGATTTTGATCAAAAAGTCAAAGTTTGACTTTTCAGTGTACAGTCAAAATTGATCAATTGACTGGGAAATTCAACTGTCAATCTTGTGTACTTGGGATCTTTTGAGCTTGATGAATGTGTCAAGACCATTTCATGGGGTCCTTGAGTCCATATGTGAGCTTGGTTTGCCCTTGGCTAGGCCAAACAGTCAAAAATTGCCTTTGTGCAGTCAAAACCCTAAAAATGACCATTTTACCCTTTTGGTGATATGATCAAATTTCTTGTGGAATTGTGATCCAAACTTGATCAAATGGTCCATATGAGTTCATAATGTTGATGTGGGTCAATTTTCATGAGATTTGACTGTCAGTTGGCCACAGTTGACTTTTTTTTCCAATACAGCTGATTTCTAGGTCATCTGTCCAATTGACTGGGCAAAACTTGGAATTAAGACTTGAAACTTGGTATGGGTAAACTTGGGAGTCCAATATGAAGCATGAAAGTCATCTTAGGCATTTTAGGTCAAAATATCTTTGTTCAAACACAAACCCTAATTTGAGTCCACAGTGCAAGGAGAAGTCTTGAGCAGAGGAAACCCTAACTGGATCTTGATCTTCAAGATTTTTTGTGATGAGAAAATGTTGAGGAAATGGGAGGGCAAATTTTGGGGTACAACACTCTCCAACGAAGCGAGCTCAACCTCACGCATATCCTTCCGTTTGGCCGCCTCAGCGCCTCCAAATTCCCTCCTCCTCCATCTCCAAAAGGTAGTATTCTTATACCCTCTTCATGCATTTCAAGTGGCACACGAAAACACATAATATCAGAATATGAAATCAAAATGTGAAACCAAAAGAGATAACGAAAACCCTAACACGATTGAGACCGAAATCATACCTTGTAAACTTTATCTGGGTGGTCTACGGAGGGAGAAGGAGGGATGATGGCGTCTGGTGGCCTTGCATGAAGGATTTTTGGCTCAAAATCCATGGTATTGAGAACGAACAAAGAAGATGAAGATGAAACTAAAATGGCGCGCCTCTATTCTCATTCTGAAACCCTAGTCCCAAATGTTACAAAGCCTTGCAACCCTAAACAAAAAAACGTGTAAACCATGCCGGGCCTTGCCCTCTTCAACGCTCAAGCCCATTGTCAAGCTAACAAGCGCACCCCCTTTTTTACTTTTTATTCTGATCATTTATTTGGGCCAGCATAACCCCTTTAGGCCCATTCTACTCTTTTTTTAATTAACACCTTTTTTATTTATCACATGACATTTTCACACAACTTATTTTTTTTAATAAACCAATTGTTAATATTAATTTTAATTGACAATATTCATATTTTTTTTATGATATAATTAAATCTTTGTATATAAAAAATACTAACATAATTAAACAAAATACAAAACATGACAATAATACATTAATACACCAAAACGTGTTTTTTATTTTTTTTTCTTAAGACATTTCTTTTTTTTTTAGTTAAAACTTTGTACATAAAAAGATTAATTAAAATACATAAGAAATACTTTTCTTTAAATAAGACATCAATATATAGAATTTGAACATTTTCTTTTCTTAAAAATATTGTGTTTGTACATAATCAATAAAATACATTTTTCTTATATACATAATTTAAATTTTAAACATTTAATTAAAATATTCTTTTGTATATATTAAACACAAAATATAAAGATACAAATTTATATCAAATGTAAGTAACAATTTTCAAACTTAGAACATTTTCTTTTCTTAAATTTTCTTTTCTTAAATTTTCTTTTTGTACATATTAAAGAAAAATAAGAGATTACAAAGATTAATTAAATAAACATCTAATTCTTTTCATTTAAGTTAACAATACTTAATAATACATTTAAAATCACATCTCGCACCTGTAAATAACATACGTACACGCACACCTACACAATACCCTTTACATTTGACAATATACATTTGCTATTCTTATACTTTACATTACATTGTTTACATTTGATCGCGATTCAATTTGGTTGTAAATTATTGGATATTACATTCCTAAAAGTCTCATCCCCATTTGTGAATTTGTACCCCCACTCCTGGATACTTATTTTGTAATAGCGTAGACTTTAAATTACTGCAATTTACCGCTTTCAAATTATACCATGGTTAGACCTAGGGTTTGCATGTACATAAAACCAAACGCTAGATAACCTAATACAAGACAAATACATGAAATCAATACACAATCACACTTGCACCCTCTAGGGTAATCCCACATGTTGCCTTCCAAAATGGGCCATGCTTGCACGTCGAGTTTCTTTGGCAAAACAAATTCAAATGATCATAAGTCCCTCGATGACGCTTTCGAAAGTTGCCTAATCAAAATGATCATAGTCCCTTCAAGCAAATTGCCAAAGACACTTGGCACCATTGCATTCATGGTCCATACGATGACCCGCGCCCGTCCCGTTAAACATCCTAAACGCAAGATTGTCCACCAAATTCAATGGTGGAACAAAATTGTTAAAAGGGGTTGAAAACATAGAGAAAACCTTTGAGTAGAATAGGGGTAGACAAAACTCTTAGTTACTTGAGATCAATTTGCAAAAACACTTGCCTCCTTTCAAAAACCACACTTCATACACACTTTCAAACAACTCTCAAAAACATTTTGAAACATCTTTTCAAAAAGATACACACTTTTGTAAAACAGTCAAACACGAGTCAAATACAACGGTTGCCTAAGACAAGGCATCTCTTCAAAAACATTTTCAAAACACACACACACACCACAATTTCAAGCAATCGAAAATCAAGGCAATTGATCTAAAAACCAAGTAACTAAGAGCCCATGGATAACCACGGATGAAAAGGGTTCTAATACCTTCCCTTTTCATAATCTACCCCCCGAACCCACGAAATATCTCAAAAGGTTTTTGCTGTGCTTTTTTAACCTTTCCTTTAGGATAAAATAAAAAGTCGGTGGCGACTCTTGCTCAACCGAACAAGTGCGAATACAAATGCAAAACTCAAGTCAGTTCTCCCACCGTATCACAGAACTGGCGACTCTGCTGGGGAATAATCTAAAAGTGGGGTTACCTTAGGGTTTAGATCACCTTTACATTCTTGCTTTGATTGCCTTGATTGCTTTACTTTTTTGGTTCCTTGTTTGGGTTTGTTGTAAATCCTACACCCGGATTTGGGGCACCTTTTTAGGTAAATAGCAATAAAACTGTGAGGGAACTGTGCGGGGTATACCGACATGGTTGAAGCAGTAAGCTATGTTAGTGTGACATATTTGTGAGTACCGGTAACCCTTGAGTTCAGTCAAGGAGAGTACGGGGCCGCTGAGTGATGTCGTGAAGCACTAACGAACTCTTAGAACCTTAATTGACCATCTTAGCCTTTTTAGGAGTAGTGAGATGACCGGCTTTGGTGCAGTCCGAAGTTGGTAGATACTCGATACTACACTCATTGAGGGTTGTTTTCTTGGAATATTTTGGTCGCCAGTTAAGTGGCTAAACCGAAACAATGAACACGGAAAACAATCCAATGATATTGAGCTCTTTAGAACCCGGTTTCTATTTTAGGACAGGATGAGCCAACTAACTTCAAGAGGGTACTTACCTATAACCCCATGCAAGCCTAAACCTAAGGACTTGTTTGCTTTGTGTGAATATGGTTACCTGTATATACACTCACTTGCTTTTGCATCCATATACATAACATCATGACATCATACCATAACATTTTCAATAACCATTTCAAGGATCTCGAAGGTTATTTTGATGCAGGGTTACGTTGAACCAGACGTCTACCAAAGGGCAAGAGGTTTCTCCTCTAAACAAATGCCATCAAAGATCAAGTGCAACAACTTGAATCAGTGGCTATGACCCACTTGACATGGTGAGCTTGATTCTCGTGGAAAGACATCCACCAGTGCACAGTTCTCCAATCAAAGTTCAAGTACAACAACTTGAATCAGTGGCTATGACCCACTGGACATGGTGAGCTTGATCTCGTGGAAAGACATCCACCGATACAAAGTTCTCCAGTCAAAGATCAAGTGCAACAACTTGAATCAGTGGCTATGACCCACTCGACATGGTGAGCTTGATTCTCGTGGAAAGACATCCACCAGTGCACAGTTCCCCAATCAGAGTTCAATTGCAACAACTTGAATCAGTGGCTATGACCCACTCGACATGGTGAGCTTGATTCTCGTGGAAAGACATCCACCACCGCAAAGCTCTCCAATCAAAAATCAGAGTTCAACCTCTAACATTCTCCTGTGTTTACCCCAAGAGATCCTTGAAAGCATGCATCCACATATCATGCATTGCATTTTGACAGTTTTTCCTTTTTCAGGTTTCCTTACTCTCATACTGTTTATTTCAGTAAGAGATGGCTCTAGAAAGGTCTGTCAAAGACGTCCAAGACCAGACTGCTCAGCTGCAGGAAATGTTCCTGAACTTGTCTCTGGGGCAAGAAGAAATGAAAGCTCTCCTCACAAAAGGCTTGGAGAATTCAAACAATTCCAGGAGTGATCAGCTTGCGGAGCTGCAGTTTGATCTGACAACATTGAGGACCCAAGTGATGGGACAGTTGGTGGGCCAGATGGCTCTCATCCAAGACCTATCTCAAAGACAAGAGGAACTCAGAGTTCTTGTCCGCCAACTGCTTCCAAACAACCAATTGGGGCAAACATCTGAGGTTGAAGAGCAGGTCACCGCTCAGCCTCCATCCACTCAAGAAGACAAGGGGAAGGCTCCTTCGCTTGCTTCAGGGTCACAAGCCCATCAACAACCTCGCCAGCGTCAACGGGGTAATCAACATAAGAAAGAAACGTCGGGAAGACAGTTCACGGAGACTGAAATACCATCATTCTTCATACTGAAGCGCCTGCTGGAGGTCAACCTGCTTACCCTAAGGGATCCTCCTCAGAAGCTCAATACCTCTTCTCCTAACTATCGTCCCGACGCATTTTGTGTTTACCACTCCTGCATCCCGGGACACGACACCAACGACTGTTGGGCCTTGAAGAACAAGATTCAATATCTGATCGACATTGGAGTGCTGGAATTCATGCCAGACGGCGAGATGAAAATCTTCCGTTAAGGGGTTCTCCACCTGAAGTGATGAAGCTCAAACTGAGAGACTTTTGCTTCATTTGAATTTTCAAAGTTGTAATTTTCTTTTGTTATTCAAACAATTAACTGTTGATGTCAAAACTCTGTTTTCATTAATGCATTGCATATGTTTGTCTTGAATTCATCCATTCGTTTCACTACTCTTATGCTTTTCTCTATGATGTTTAACTCTTGATAAAAAGCTGCAAGCCTTTAGAGGGAGGATGATGAAACAATACCGTAATCTCATGCAGTATGCTTTTGAACAGACCTTGCTGATGATGTACAGGCATTTCTTTCAAATCTCAAACACTGGAGTTATAAGGAAGATAATCCCTAGTCAACCACTTTGAGCCAAAGAAGTAGGAGTTTTCTGTTCTAAACGATCAAAACCTTTGATATAAACCTGGGGCAGGGTAGTATCTCAGTTAATTCAAAAGAAAAACGCGCATTGAAGTCGCAAACTCTCAGTTCGTAACACAACGAACGACGTCGAAAAAGAAAGCATTCCTTTGGAATCAAAAGACAAGGGTGGTTCCCTATCACATAGACAGTCAATCTCTCAAAAGAGAAAAAGCCCACTGAGCCAAAACCTGTAAAGGAAGCTCAAGAAAGTTGGGGAATCCCGCTGACTGTAATCTCGAAGATATGAACAGTCAGGCAAAAGTTAGGAATAACAAATCAAAATCAAAATAGTGAGGTCATTACAAATCCTCAACAACATGAAAAATGTTGGAAAAGAAAAAGGAGTTGATGATTGTCTCCCCAAATTCAACTAGTGAACCGTCGCCCAAAAGTCGTTCCAAACTCAAAACGGAGTGCAACACACAATTAATTGAGCTCAGGGTTGAAGTACATCACGAAGAGCGGGTGGGTACAAATATACTTTGAGCCTTTATCCTTTGTTTCTTAAACCGTGAACCAAGCCACGTTACAACCCTTCAAAAGTCCTAATTGAAGCATGGGTTAGTTCGAAAGCATACTGTTTCAAAAGGTATCCTGACTCCTGTAAGGCTTTGCTCTAAATCTTGTGTTGACTTGTCTTATAAAAAGTTTTCTGCTAAAAAATGCATTTTGCAAAACTTCGAGACAAACATAAACTTTGCATTGCTTGAATATCACTGTCTGCATTTGGCTTTTTGTTTGACAGCGAAGAAATTCATACAGCGAATGTTCGGAGGAACGAAAACTCTCTCAGTGAACAAAATCACTTCAAAAGGATAACACTTCCAATGACAAATCTCCTATCAACAAGGGGCATTACATAGCACCATCCAGTTAACCTGGGGCAGTCCAGTCAAGGTTTCAACAGATCTTTCAAAGTTCAGTTAACCTGGGGCAGTCCAGTCAAGATTTCAAGAAATCTCTCAATCCACAGAGTAGTCTGATTCAAGACTCCTTCATCATCACTTGGGGCATTCGAATGTCAAAAGTGTTCAATCATTCCTTCGCCACCTGCTGGGAATTACAACCACCAACAAATTAACTATCACTATTTCCAGACTCGATTCCTGTATCTAGCCAGGGCACGTCTAAAGAGTTTGAAGATTCGATTCCTGTATCCAGCCAGGGCATATCTGTTGACGATTATTTCCAGACTCGATTCCTGTATCTAGCCAGGGCACGTCTGAAGAGTTTGAAGATTCGATTCCTGTATCCAGCCAGGGCATATCTGTTGACGACTATTTCCAGACTTGATTCCTGTATCTAGCCAGGGCACGTCTGAAGAGTTTGAAGATTCGATTCCTGTATCCAGCCAGGGCATATCTGTTGACGACTATTTCCGGACTCGATTCCTGTATCTAGCTAGGGCACGTCTGAAGAGTTTGAAGTTTCGATTCCTGTAACAAGCCAGGAAATTATCTACAACACCACTTGGGGCATTCGAATGTCAAAAGTGTTCAGCAATTCCTTCATCACCTGTTGGAAAATACGGTCCAGAGGTGCTCCAAACACGGTTGCCATTCTGTCACCTTTCTTAAGATCCAGATCAACACCTGTAACAAGCCAGGAAAACATCTGTGGACGACTGATTGTGGATCAACACCTGTAATAAGCCAGGAAATTATATACATCACCACTTGGGGCATTCGAATGTCAAAAGTGTTCAAAAACCCGATGCAGTTTTACACTGACTCATCATCAGGAAATCCTACACAGATCTCCTCAAAACAGGAAGTCCCCAGTAGTTTGGCATACAACCCAAGCTTCTGATTTCCCCAACAGTGGTCCCAAGACTTCCCATTTTTTCAAACAATTAAGGATTCTTGCCCTCCACAGCAGCAGCCAAGGAATTGTTCTCCCCGGCAGCAGTCAAGATTCTTTTATCTTCAGCCATCCAGAATTCAGTTATCCTCAGCAAGATAGCTCATCAGCTTACATGCGCATTCATCACATTCATGTCATAAACATTGATGTCACATACATTGCATCATGCATCATAACATTGCATACAACTAATCCTTTACCTTTTCAGGAAAGATCAGTCGACAGACAAAGATCATCTTCCGAGATTCTTTCTAGAAATAGTTCAGATGTGACCTAGACATGGCAACATTCTGATGCTTATTCCAGATGCATCCAGATGCGGTTTTACACGAACTCATCATCAGGAAACCCTACACCGGTTCCTCTTCCACTTCAAGACTTCTGAAAATAGTTTACAGATTCTTCCCAACAACGGATGTTAATTTATCGCTTGTTCAGATGCAACCTTTGAAAACAGTTTACGGACGCTTCCCAACAACGGATGCTGCTCTATTTCTTATTCAACTTCAAGACTTCTGAAAACAGTTCACGGGTTCTCCAGTAACGGATGTTAATCTATCGCTTGTTCAGATGCAACTTTTGAGAACAGTTTACGGATTCTTCCCAACAACGGATGTTAATCTATTGCTTATTCAATCTCAACTCCTGAAAACAGTTCACGGATTCTCCAGACACGGATGTCAATCTATTGCTTATTCAGACCCCCAGTTCAGAGATGTTCCGAAACATGGAGGCCTTTCTGATACTCGTCCGCTCACCATTGACATACAGTTCAACATTTCCAAATGGCATCTTTAAGCCCATTTCCAAATGGCATCTTTAAGCCCATTTCCAGATGGCATCTTTAAGCCCATCCTCCAACAAACATTTCTAAATGGCATCTTTAAGCCCATTCTCAGATGGCATCTCTAAGCCCATCCCCCGACAAGATTCTATCACATCAGATGGCATCTTTAAGCCCATAATCAAATGGCATCTTTAAGCCCATTCACCTATACCATCACATCGCCGAGTGCAAATTTTCTGGGCACTTTAGTGTCCAATCTCCTTTTACCTTCGAGTCGCGAAAGGCAAACTTGCCAATCTAACTCTTCAAGTTCAAGAAGATTGAACAGGGGCAACTGTTGTACCCCAAAATTTGCCCTCGCATTTTTCCACAAGAAATCACAGCTTCAGGCGTTTCCTGATTTTTCAAACTGGCTCAAGAATCGGTCAAACAAACTTTTCTCGTCAGTCAGACACAATTAGGGTTTTATTGATTTTCATGGCTCTAGAACAGTTCATACAGTTTGCTTAGGGTTTTGGCTGATTTTGGCTCAACTTCGATCAGGTGAATGCTTCTTTGGCATTTAATCAGGAATTAGGTTTTTGTGCGCAGATTTTAGAAAGACTAACTCTACAGTGCTTGTCAAGTTATTATGAGATGTGGATTGAGGCATTTGGATTCGAATTCACATTGTTTGACTTAATCAGTAAAAAAATTGCACTTGAATGGAATTTGCATTGTGTGATTAAATCAGTGAAAGGATGCATTGGGTTTGAATTTGCAATGTTTGATTAAAGTCATAAAAGGAAAAAAATGTCTGGGCAATTGCTGTGATTAACTGTTGTTTTGCTTTGGATGTTGGAAACGCCAGGTTTAATTGATCAATACTGAAGCAATGTTTATTTAATTATTTATTATTCTAAGATTAAATGATTGGAATTTATTTTCAATTATTATAATTAAAGAATTATAAATAATAAAACGAACAATTAAAAAGAGGAAAAGAATTAATTGGATAAAAAACTTTATTTATTTTTAAATTATTTGTACAATTGTTTTGTTTACAAATTGTTTACAACAATGATTTTACAGTAATTTAAACCTAAATAAGACTATCCTAATTTTTTTTGTAAATCTTCATTTCTTCATCTTTTGCTATTCCTCTCCATTTAATTATTTATCTGCAAAGAAAAGAAGGAAAAAGTCAGTTAGAAGCGGATAAACAATTAAAGAGACAGATAAAAATAAAGGTCATCATTAAGGACAACTGACTAGAATCAGTTAGCCCTCTCTGCAAATCATGGGATTTCTCCCGGTTCACAAAGAGGGATGAATATTTGCTTGCTAAACTTTGAATGCACAAATATAAAGAATGCACAAGTCAAAATTGTCAAACCACTGCACAGTTCAAAACAAACAGAATGGCCTAACCACAAAGTCCAAACTGAATCACAAATTCCAAACTGTCCACAAGCTGTCCAAAGGATGTCAAGTACAAAGGGCCATCAAAATGCAGGGAAGATGTCAAAAGAGATATGCAAATATGCAGAGAAGACATAAAGTGCAGAGGAAACATCATTAAAAGCAAGCATTTCATAACAAGCGTGTAAAGGCAACCAGAAAGGAAGAGGAAAGTATACTCAAAGGCTCTCAAACGTCATCACTGAACCAATACAAAAAAAGAGAGGGCAAAAGACACAGATACCAGGCTCTCCAACGAAGCGAGCTCAACCTCACGCATATCCTTCCGTTTGGCCGCCTCAGCGCCTCCAAATTCCCTCCTCCTCCATCTCCAAAAGGTAGTATTCTTATACCCTCTTCATGCATTTCAAGTGGCAAACGAAAACACATAATATCAGAATATGAAATCAAAATGTGAAACCAAAAGAGATAACGAAAACCCTAACACGATTGAGACCGAAATCATACCTTGTAAACTTTATCTGGGTGGTCTACGGAGGGAGAAGGAGGGATGATGGCGTCTGGTGGCCTTGCATGAAGGATTTTTGGCTCAGAATCCATGGTATTGAGAACGAACAAAGAAGATGAAGATGAAACTAAAACGGCGCGCCTCTGTTCTCATTCTGAAACCCTAGTCCCAAATGTTACAAAGCCTTGCAACCCTAAACAAAAAAACGTGTAAACCATGCTGGGCCTTGCCCTCTTCAACGCTCAAGCCCATTGTCAAGCTAACAAGCACACCCCCTTTTTTACTTTTTATTCTGATCATTTATTTGGGCCAGCATAACCCCTTTAGGCCCATTCTACTCTTTTTTTAATTAACACCTTTTTTATTTATCACATGACATTTTCACACAACTTATTTTTTTTAATAAACCAATTGTTAATATTAATTTTAATTGACAATATTCATATTTTTTTTATGATATAATTAAATCTTTGTATATAAAAAATACTAACATAATTAAACAAAATACAAAACATGACAATAATACATTAATACACCAAAACGTTTTTTTTATTTTTTTTTCTTAAGACATTTCTTTTTTTTTTAGTTGAAACTTTGTACATAAAAAGATTAATTAAAATACATAAGAAATACTTTTCTTTAAATAAGACATCAATATATAGAATTTGAACATTTTCTTTTCTTAAAAATATTGTGTTTGTACATAATCAATAAAATACATTTTTCTGATATACATAATTTAAATTTTAAACATTTAATTAAAATATTCTTTTGTATATATTAAACACAAAATATAAAGATACAAATTTATATCAAATGTAAGTAACGATTTTCAAACTTAGAACATTTTCTTTTCTTAAATTTTCTTTTTGTACATATTAAAGAAAAATACGAGATTACAAAGATTAATTAAATAAACATCTAATTCTTTTCATTTAAGTTAACAATACTTAATAATACATTTAAAATAACATCTCGCACCTGTAAATAACATACGTACACGCACACCTACACAATACCCTTTACATTTGACAATATACATTTGCTATTCTTATACTTTACATTACATTGTTTACATTTGATCGCGATTCAATTTGGTTGTAAATTATTGGATATTACATTCCTAAAAGTCTCATCCCCATTTGTGAATTTGTACCCCCACTCCCGGATACTTATTTTGTAATAGCGTAGACTTTAAATTCCTGCAAGTTACCGCTTTCAAATTATACCATGGTTAGACATAGGGTTTGCATGTACATAAAACCAAACGCTAGATAACCTAATACAAGACAAATACATGAAATCAATACACAATCACACTTGCACCCTCTAGGGTAATCCCACATGTTGCCTTCCAAAATGGGCCATGCTTGCACGTCGAGTTTCTTTGGCAAAACAAATTCAAATAATCATAAGTCCCTCGATGACGCTTTCGAAAGTTGCCTAATCAAAATGATCATAGTCCCTTCAAGCAAATTGCCAAATACACTTGGCACCATTGCATTCATGGTCCATACGATGACCCGCGCCCGTCCCGTTAAACATCCTAAACGCAAGATTGTCCACCAAATTCAATGGTGGAACAAACTTGTTAAAAGGGGTTGAAAACATAGAGAAAACCTTTGAGTACAATAGGGGTAGACAAAACTCTTAGTTACTTGAGATCAATTTGCAAAAACACTTGCCTCCTTTCAAAAACCACACTTCATACACACTTTCAAACAACTCTCAAAAACATTTTGAAACATCTTTTCGAAAAGATACACACTTTTGTAAAACACTCAAACACGAGTCAAATACAACGGTTTCCTAAGACAAGGCATCTCTTCAAAAACATTTTCAAAACACACACACACACACACACACACACCATAATTTCAAGCAATCGAAAATCAAGGCAATTGATCTAAAAACCAAGTAACTAAGAGCCCATGGATAACCATGGATGAAAAGGGTGCTAATACCTTCCCTTTTCATAATCTACCCTCCGAACCCACGAAATATCTCAAAAGGTTTTTGCTGTGCTTTTTTAACCTTTCCTTTAGGATAAAATAAAAAGTCGGTGGCGACTCTTGCTCAACCGAACAAGTGCGAATACAAACCTAAAACTCAAGTCAGTTCTCCCACCGTATCACACACCCCCCTGGCCCATTGTGTGAAATATCCATTATTTTTGACTTTTTATTTTTTCTTCTGACTTGATTTTTTTTGTCAAAACATAAAAAACATTAAAAATATTTTCCACCCATTTTTGCATTTATTTGGCATTTATTTGTTTTATTTAGCATATATATATATATATATATATAAAGAAATATATTTCCTTTTTATTTAAAACACTAAATAATACAAAAACATATTTATTTTCAGTTATTATTTTTCATTTACCTTTTGAAAACATTTTCTAAAAATATACTTTTTTTGTAAATAATTAATATTTTATTTTGGTATATATTTAGTATATTTAATATATAATATAAATACTTGTATGTTTTATTAGATATTTAGGACAAAAATATAGAAATAATACATTTTTATTTTTATTAATATATGACACTAAAAAATAATCTTTTTACAATATACTTATTTTTTTTTATTTTTTGTATATAATTAACAAATATTGTATATAATTAATAAATAAATATTATTTATTTAGAAAACTAGGGTTTTGCCCTAAACCATAAAAATATTCAAAAAATTGACTTTTTTTATTTTTGTTTATATTTCACATTGAAAAATACTTTCTCATACATAAAAAATCCTTTTTGTGCATAATACATTTTGCATATTTATTATATTTGTTTAAATATTGTACAATTTAATATTTGTCTATTCAATATGGATGTAATAGCTTTAGATTTAATTTCTCACCAAATATCCCCCTATTCAAACATTTGTACCCCCATCCCTATAATCATGTTGTAATAATTTAGGACTTTAAATTTCCGCATTTAAAAGCTTTCAAATTATGCCATGATAGACCTAGGGTTTGTATGCAAATCAACCAACAAATAGCTTGACTAATACAAAGACAAAAAAGCATGAAAATGGACAACACCAATCACACTTGCACCCTTAGGGTTACTCCACTTGTTGCCTTCCAAAATGGGTCATGTTGCATGTTGAGTGTCTTTGGCAAAACAAAAACAAATCAAATGATCATAGTCCATCGATGACGCTTTCGAAGTTGCCTAAAAAATGATCAAGTCCCTTAAAGGAAAAATTGCCAAAGACACTTGGCACTATTGCATTCATGGTCTAAACGATGACCTGCGCCTGTCCCGTTAACATCCTAACACAAGATTGTCCACCAAATACAATGGTGGAACAATACTGTTAAAAGGGATAAAACATAGAAAAAATCTTCGAGTAAATTTAGGGGTAGACAACTCTTAGTTACTTGATCAAACTTGCAAAACACACTTGCCTATTTTCAAAACACACTCCACAACACAACTTTCAAAACAACTTTCAAAACCTTGAAACATCTTTTCAAAAAGACAAACACCTTTTGTAAAACATTCGAGTAAAGAATTGTTACAAGGGTTGCCTAGACAAGGCATCTTTTTCAAAACATTTTAAAAAATACACACACAAAGCACCATTTCAAACAATTTAAAAGCAAATGCAAGTGAACTAAGCAAGTAACTAAGAGCCCTTTCTATAATCTACTCTCCGAACCCAAGAAAACATCTCAAAGGTTTTTGCTGTGCTTTTTAACCTTTCCTTAGGATAAAATAAAAAGTCGATGGCGACTCTTGCTAAACCGAAACATTTGCAAAAACAAACGCAAAACCTCAAGTCAGTTCTCCCACCGTATCACACCCCTACTTCTGATATCACCCGTAGTTAGTCCTTTGTTTCGCATGCAAATATTTATGAGCAGCAATTAATGTCAAATGCATATATCAAAAATGAACATTGGACGTTTCTTTGCAAAACAAACAGATAAAGGAAAAAACAATTTGCAATTTGTCTGAAAAATGAACTTGTATTGATTTTGAAGTTTTCCTGAAAATAGGCGTTTTTGTACAAGAGGCTGACGTCCTAGTAAGAGAACGCCGTCGAGCAAATAGAATTTATACAATTTGTGAAAAGAAAACAAAACAGCTATGTGAATAGTCCCACTGGGTTCCAACTCTGCTATTGCCCTTATATCTTCAAACATCTCATCACTTTGCTGCTTAGTTGAAGATGAATCTGATTGACCGGTGTCGTCTGAGCCTGATAGTTGATACCGAAGTCCGGATGCGAGATGATCCAATGAGACATAATGTTACGCCTTAATCCCTAACTTTTGCCTGGACCTCCCTTTCGGGTTTTCAGTCCACCGGGATACCCATTTTTGCCCAAGCCGCCTTTTCAGGTTTTCGACTTGCTGGGTGTTGTACCCCAAAATTTGCCCTCCCATTTCCTCAACATTTTCTCATCACCAGACCTTTGAAGATCAAGATCCAGTTAGGGTTTCCTCTGCTCAAGACTTCTCCTTGCACTGTTGACCCAAATTAGGGTTTGTGTTTGCACAAAGATGTTTTGACCTAAAATGCCTAAGATGACTTTCATGCTTCATGTTGGACTCCCAAGTTTACCCATACCAAGTTTCAAGTCCTGATTCCAAGTTTTACCCAGTCAATTGGACAGTTGACCTAAAAATCAGCTGTATTGGGGAAAAAGTCAACTGTGGCCAATTGACAGTCAAATCTCATGAAAATTGACCCACATCAACATTATGAACAAACATGGACCATTTTATCAAGTTTGGATCACAAATCCACAAGAAAATTTGATCAGATCATCAAAAGGGCAAAATAGTCATTTTTAGGGTTTTGACTGCACAAAGGCAATTTTTGACTGTTTGACCTAGCCAATGGCAAACCAAGCTCACATATAGACTCAAGGACCCCATGGAATTATCTTGACATGCTCAACAAATTCAAAAGATCCCAAGTACACAAGATTGACAGTTGAATTTCCCAGTCAATTGATCAATTTTGACTGTATACTGAAAAGTCAAACTTTGACTTTTTGGTCAAAATCAAGAGTCAAGATTCATTTTTCATCAAAACATGCCAAATCATGAAACTTGTTCACCAAGAAACCAAGAATTGCAAATTAGGGTTTGAAATGGAATTTTTCATAACTTAGAATTTTTCTAAGTTATGGAAAACCCTAATTTTTTCCCAACTTTGCCCCACTTTTTCACCAAGATTCATTTGGATTCAAACAAAAGTCAAAACATGAAAGTTGTAGCTTGTTGCATAATCTACAACTTTGATTCACAAAGTTTTCTCATTTGAAGCTTGTATCTCAAGTTACAAATTTTTGAATAAAGGCACTAAACCATTCTTAACTTAGTGAATTTTTGACCTATTTTGACAAGTTTTTTGCCTAACTTCAAGACCATTTTTCATACACTTCCACTTGGAATTTCAATTTGTACTTCAAAGATGGATTGTAGTACACATTCCAAGCTTTCCAAAATGTCCAAGAACTTCTCAAACAACCTCATGGTTAGAGAGAATCGAATTTTGCAATATGGCAAAAACTTACTTTGTTCATGACCAAGTTACATGTCCATAACCTTGCAATTTGAACTCAGCATGCTTTAAGCTAGATTACAGGTCCTTAAACCATCCAAAACTCATAAATTTAATGCATATTCTTTGTGCCAAGACCATGTTCTTTGAGTTCAAGCATTGTCTAAAGGTTTAATCCCAAAGTAGATAAAGCAAATTAGCCATTTTTGTAAAAGATAGCTTTATGTCAAATTGAAAATCCAACAAGTACATTGCAAATCTGATTGGCACAAGATTATGAGCATAACACACTGATCAAGGAGGGATTATGCAGCACATTAGAGGGTCCTCTACATGCCTAGAAACACAAGTTGGCTTTTGTTGCTTAAGAAAGAAGAAAAGTGTCATAACATCACACAACTCTCATATCAGCTTAGACACACTTAGACAAACTTATCAAACATATTCCAAAGATCAGAACCAAGCTTTTGCACGACCCTAACACCTCTCAAACACTCCCCTTGCCATAATCACTCTCAAACTGCAAAAACAGGGAAAGGCCTGCAGTTTGAGTGCTATCTTTCATTTCTCTCAAGCTTTCTTGCCCAAACCAGTTCACATACCTTCCTTACCATCTATGCAAGCTATCCAAAAGCTAAAACACGATCTGTAACATCTCTAAGCCACTTCACCATTTTTATTTTTCTGTTTTGCAGTTGAAGTTCTCTAGCACGATTCAGGGAGCTTCAAGACAAAGTAGAACTTGGAATAGCATCCTTATACTTCAAGGAAGCTATACAAATCATCATCTTGCTCTGAAAACTCCTCCATTGCAAAGCACGATTCCAACTGAACAGGTATCTTCATGAAGTTCTATCTCTCTTATTAGGCATTGTTAGCTTTAGGTTTGTGAAGAAAATATGTCACAATCATAGCCCTGAACATGCCCATATAGTTAGATTTCATTTATATTATGTGTGCTGCAAGAATTTTGAGTCTGAACATGGCATAAAAGTTAGGTCAGAAATTGGGGGAGAAGAAATTCTCCCTCATCTTAGAGAGTTAAGTCAAGTTCTTTACATGGTTGAATTCGTCTTCTCATGCTCTACACTTTTCATGTTATGAGTTTTGCTTGAAAGTCCAGGAATCAAGAGATAGAAAACGCGTGAGTGATGTTGTTCAGAGGTTGAAGATGACTGGTTCTGGGCTGGGCCTGGAATATTTTTCTTATTTGCACCACATAATTGCTTCTGAACCCCTGAGCCCATTTTGCTTATTTCTTTGACTTTTTGACTTTTTCTTTTTTGATTGACTTGTTTATTTTTTCTCATGACATTAAAAATATAAAAATATTTTTTCTCACCATTTTTGATTTTATTAGGCATTTATTTAATTTTCTTCTAGTTTATACATAAATAGATAAATATAAATATTTTGTTTAAAATACTAAAAAATAGTACAAATGCATTTCTATACATTTTTATTTTTGTTTTACTTTCTGAAAATATTTTATAGAAAAAATTACTTTTTTATTGAATATTAAATATTATTATTTTTTATATATAATACATATTTAGAACTTAATACATAAATATATATATTTATTAATATACTTAGAATAAAATACTAAAAATATACATATTTTATTTTATTAATATTAAACACTAAAAAATCATTTTTGACAAATACTTCACTTTATTTTATTTTGTATATAATAAATAAATATTTGTATTAAATTAAATAATAATACATTTCATTTAATAAAAATTAGGGTTTGGCCCTAAATTCAAAAATACTCCAAAAAATAATATCTTTTTATTTTCTTTTTATTTTACATAAATAATACTTTTTTTCATACATATAAAAAACCCTTTTTTTGCATTCTTGCATATTTGTTTTATTTCTCTTTTATTTATGTAATTAAATTATCTTGTAAATAATTCAAATCTTGATGTAATAGTTTTAGGTTTAAATCCCTTGTCAAAATCCCCATTCGAAACATTGTACCCCCCTCCCTATGTTATTGTGTTGTAATAGCGTAGGAGTTTAAATTTCGCACTTTATCGCTTTCTAAATATACAATGTTAGAATTAGGGTTTATATGCGAATAAAATGAACAAAATAGTTATGACCTAATCTCAAGACAAACAAGCATGAAAATGGACACACAAATCACACTTGCACCCCCTAGGGTATTCCACTTTGTTGCCTTCAAATAAATGGGCCATATTGCATGTTAGGTCTCTTTGGGCAAAACAAACAAATTGAATGATCATAGTCCCTCGATAACACTTTTCAAAATATTGCCAAACAAATGATCAAGTCCCTTAAAGAAAATGCCCAAAGATACTTGGCACCATTGCAATTATGGTCCAAACGATGACCCGCGCCCGTCCCTTTCACATCCTAACATGAGATTGTCCACCAAATACAATGGTGGAACAAACTTATGAAAAGGGTTAAAACATAGCAATAGTCTTTGAGAAATTTAGGAGTAGATAAACTCTTAGTTACTTGAATCAAACTTGCAAAAACAAAACACTTGCCTATTTTCTAAAACACACCTCACTACACTTTCAAAACAACTTTCAAAAACAAATGAAAACCTTTTCAAAAGACCTACATCTTTGTATACATCCCCACATGGATCATTACAAAGGTTGCCACCACAATGGCCTCTTTTCAAAACATTTTCAAACCCACACATACACAAGCACCATTTAAAACAATTGAAAACAAAAGGCAAGTGATCTAAGCAAGTAACTAAGAGCCCATGGATAACCATGGATAGAAAGGGTGCTAATACCTTCCCTTTCTATAATCTACTCCCCGAACCCAAGAAAAATCTCAAAGGTTTTTGCTGTGCTTTTTAAACCTTTCCTTAGGATAAAATAAAAAGTCGGTGGCGACTCTTGCTCAACCGAAACATTTGTGAAAACAAACGCAAAACCATAGTCAGTTCTCCCACCGTATCACACTGGGTGTACAGATTTTTTTATTTTCATCCCTTATTTTTGCCCGAACCCTTTTGGTTCGCCGGGAAGCCCTTATTTTTGCTTAGGCCAGTCAACCTAGCGGGTCTTTAATTATGCGTAGTATCTTTTCACTATGTCTGCATTGACGGGGTGAGGAAGGTCGTCACCATCCATGGTGGTTAGAATCATCGCTCCTCCTGAGAAGATGTTCTTAACCACAAATGGCCCTTCGTACGTATGGGTCCATTTGCCCCTGGGATCACCTTGAGGTGGAATAATGCGCTTGATTACCAGGTCCCCTACTTGATACTCTTGTCGTCTGACTTTCTTGTTAAATGCCTTGATCATCCGTTTTTGGTACGTCTGACCATGACAAATAGCAGTGAGTCTCTTTTCGTCGATTAGGTTCAGTTGATCAAGCCGGGTCTGGATCCAGTCGTCTTCGCTTAAACCCGCATCCTTCATGATCTGGAGAGAGGGTATCTGAACTTCAATGGGCAGGACTGCCTCCATGGCGTATACCAAGGAGTAGGGTGTTGCCCCTGTTGACGTCCGTACTGAGGTACGGTACCCATGAAGAGAAAATGGTAACCTCTCGTGCCGATCTTTGTAGGTCACTGTCATCTTCTGCACAATCTTCTTAATGTTCTTATTAGCTGCTTCTACAACCCCATTCATCTTCGGCCGGTAGGGAGAAGAATTATGATGCTGTATCTTGAATTTCTCGTAGAGCTCAGTGATCATCTTGTTGTTAAGATTGGTACCATTATCCGTAATGATCCTCTCTGGTACACCGTATCGACAGATCAGGTTGTGCCGAATGAATCGTGCCACGACGTTCTTGGTTACGGTGGCAAAGGAAGCTGCTTCAACCCATTTTGTAAAGTAATCAATCGCTACCAGGATGAAGCGATGCCCGTTAGATGTCGTAGGTCTGATCTCGCCGATCATATCAATGCCCCACATTGCAAAAGGCCAAGGTGCTGTCAAGACGTTCAAAGGAACTGGAGGAATGTGCACCTTATCAGCATAGATCTGGCACTTGTGACATGTCCGAGAATGCTGATAACAGTCGGCTTCCATTGTCGACCAGTAATATCCTGCCCGAAGGATTTTCTTTGCCATGGTATGTCCACTGGAATGAGTTCCGAAGGTACCTTCATGCAGCTCTGCCATGATCCTTTCCGCTTCAATCTTATCCATACAATGCAGTAAGGTTGAATCATGGTTACGTTTGTAAAGAATGCCATTGCTGATGAAGAACTTTGCCGCGAACCTTCTCAGAAACTTCTTGTCATTAACGGATGCACCTTCGGGGTACTCTTGAGCTTCAAGGTACCTCTTTACTTCATGATACCAAGGCTTTTCTGTTACCTCTTCGGTCTCAAGATCACAGCAATGTGCAGGTTCATCCTATTTCCAAATAATGATCCAGGGAGCCTCGTTGTCCCACTTGACTTTGAACATAGAAGACATCGTAGCTAGCGCGTCCGCCAACCGATTCTACTCTCTTGGGAAATGTTCAAAGGTTATCTCCTCGAAATGGGGAAGCAACGTCAATACATACTCCTTGTAAGGAATAAGATTTGGGTGTTTCGTATCCCACTCGCCTTTGATCTGACTGATCACGAGAGAGGAATCTCCGAAGACACTCAGAAATTTGATCCTTAAGTCAATTGCAGCTCGAAGACCCATGATGCATGCTTCGTATTCCGCCATGTTGTTGGTGCAGTTAAAACCCAGTCGGGCGGTGAGCGGAGTATGAGAGCCCTTAGGAGATATGATCACAGCGCCAATACCGTTACCCAAAGCGTTTGAAGCTCCATCAAAGTGCATAGACCATCAGGATCCTTCCTCAAGTCCTTCATCCGGTCCAGGTATTTCACAATCAGTTATCAACATGATATTCTCGTCTGGAAATTCAAAGTTCATAGACTGGTAATCATCCACTGCCTGATGTGCCAAATGGTCTGCCAACACACTTCCCTTGATTGCTTTTTGAGTCGTGTACTGGATGTCATATTCAGTCAAGATCATCTACCATCTTGCTATTCTTCCGGATAAGGCAGGATTTTCGAAGATATACTTGATGGGATCCATCTTTGAAATCATCAGAGTAGTGTGAGTCAACATATATTGTCTTAGCTGGCGAGCAGCCCATGCCAAAGCGCAGCAAGTTTTCTCGAGCAGTGAGTATCGGGTCTCACAGTCGGTAAACTTTTTGCTAAGGTAATAAATAGCATGCTCTTTTCGGCCAGACTCGTCATGCTGACCCAGCACACACCCTATTGAATTGTCAAGTACTGTCAAGTATAAGATTAGAGGTCTCCCTTTAACCGGTGGCATAAGAATGGGTGGCTCTTGGAGATACTCTTTGATTCTTTCGAAAGCGGCCTGACATTCATCGTTCCAACGTACTACTTGATCTTTCTTCAGTAGCTTGAAGATTGGTTCACAAGTAGCAGTTAGGTGCAAGATGAATCAGGCAATGTAGTTTAGCCGTCCTAGAAAGCCTCTGACTTCTTTCTCTGTCTTGGGAGCTGGCATCTCTTGTATGGCTTACACTTTGGTAGGGTCCACTTGAATACCTTTGTCGCTTACGACGAAACCTAGTAGTTTTCCAGATCTCACCCCGAAGGTGCACTTGTTCGGGTTTAATCTCAGCTTGTACAACTTCAACCGGTCAAACAGCTTCTGTAGATGGTCAAGGTGTTCCTCCTTAGTTTGGGACCTTGCAATCATATCGTCGACCTATACTTCAATCTCATGATGGATCATATCATGAAACAGAGCAACCATGGCACACTGATACGTTGCCCCAGCATTTTTCAACCCAAAAGGCATGACCTTGTAGCAAAAGGTACCCCATTGAGTAACAAAAGTGGTCTTCTCCATGTCTTCGGGAGCCATCTTTATCTGATTATAACCGGAGAAACCGTCCATGAAGGAGAATACCTTATGCTGAGCAGTGTTGTCAACCAGAACGTCGATGTGAGGCAGAGGGAAGTCATCCTTAGGGCTCGCCCTGTTCAAATCCCTGTAGTCAAAACACATTCGGACCTTACCATCTTTCTTCGGTACCGGAACCACATTGGCAACCCACTGAGGGTAAGAAGTCACTTCTAGAAAACCGGCATCAAACTGTTTCATAACTTCGGTCTTGATTTTCTCAAACATCTCTAGACGCATACGGCGGACCTTCTGTTTTACCGGAGGGCAGTCTTCCTTGGTAGGCAGGCGATGAACCACGATGTCAGTATCCAACCCAGGCATATCTTCGTAGGACCAGGCAAAGATCTTGACATAGTCATGCAGCCTCTAAATCAACCGCCATTTCACACTAAGCTCCAAATTTGCACCGATCTTGACTTCCTTCTTGTCTGTCTCAGTACCCAGATTTACCGTTTCCACTGGCTCTTCATGTGGCTGAATGACCCTCTCTTCCTGAAGTAGCAGTCTTGCAAGCTCACCAGGCACTTCGCAATCATCTTCACCTTCGTCTTCGGCTAAGTTGATCAGATTTTCGAAGTCATAATTGGCAGTAGTAGAGTCGTTACCAGTGAGATCCAGAGTGGATTGGGACCTGTATATGTGAGTGTGTGTAAATAGCTGTTTTGTAATATATAATAAAGAAAGACAAGGAGCGCAAAATTTGAAATGCAAGAAACGTCCAATGCTTTTATTAATGATATATGAAAATGGAACACAAAAGCCCTCACAAATGAAGCCACGGTGTCCCGGGTAAGACACCGGGCCATAAAGTTTCAAAACATTGTCTGTTATAAATTCAAAACAAAAGAGTTCATTACTGAGTAACAAAAGTAATAGGGACGAAGTCCTTTGCCGTCCAGTTGTTTGGTCCACCGTTGGTCGTAGGGTAGATCCAACTGTCGAATTCAGATTCCTCCATGTCATCTTCGATGGCATTTACTCCCGAGTTGCTGATGAACACAGGAGGTCTTCCAATCCTTGCACTACGAACAACCGTCTGAGCTTCTGCAGTGAAACCCAAACCAAACTTGTTAGTCTTCTGAGTGAAATCAGGAAGTCGGCCCCAGTTTGCACACTCACCCTTCTCAATAATAGCCCGGGCATCCTTTAAGGAAGCCATCTTCACAGGAGAATCTTCAACCACAGTCTCAGCTGATGCCAGTGTCTGAGGAACCTCTTCGAAGTGTTGGAATAGGGTCTCAATGAATTCCCCATCCATCTCCACGTACCGGAACGAGTTTAGGTGGCTGACCATGTATTCCTCCTCCCCTTGAACTGTCACAATCTTCCCTTTGACCGGGTACTTCAACTTTTGATGGAGTGTTGAAGGCACAACTCCAGCTTTATGGATCCATGGACGACCCAGCAAACAAGAATAGGATGGCCGAATGTCCATCACGTAGAATGTAAAATTGAAGACCTGGGAACCAACCTTGATTGGAATATCAACCTCACCATGCACCATCCTTTTAGACCCATCAAAGGCCCGGACAACAATGTTACTTGGCTTTAGCTCCAAACCTTCGCAATCCAATCTGTCTAGAGCTTTCTTGGGCAAGACGTTCAACGAGGATCCCGTGTCAACCAACACATGTGCAAGAGTAGTGCCCCTGCATTCAATGGAGACATGCAGGGCATCGTTATGGTTCTTCCCTTTAGTAGTCAGATCAGCGTCGGAGAAACCCAAACCATTATCAGCAGTTAAATTGGCCACACAATCGGTAAACTGATCAGCTGATGTCTCTTGTGGCACGTGGGCCGTCTTCAGGAAGGTAATCAGAGCCTTGGCATGGGCCTCTGAACACAACAACAGTGATAACATAGAAATCTTGGAGGGGGTTTGCCCCAGCTTCTCAACTACATTATAATCACTCTTCTTGATGATCTTCAGAATCTCTTCCATCTCTTGTTTGGAAGCTTCTACATTGATGGTCTTTGGTGCCTTCGTCTGGGCAGGCATATCAGTTGCGATCCCTTTTCCCCGAGCGTCAGATGACTCAGCGACAGGGGTAGAACTAAGAACTTGATCAGGAATGGCATTAGGCATACTTGTAGGTGTGATGACAATAGGTCTCCGGACAGTTGGTGGCGCAATATCAGGTGAGAAAAGTATACCACTGTGGGTGACTTTAGCAGGCCCGACAATGTTGCTGACGCCGGTATTAGTATCAAACTCTTGCTTAACTCCAAGCACATAAACATCTGCCCCATAGTGCCAAGGGACAGCTTTGTCAGAGGTGTAGGGAATAGGCCCCGAAATAGTGATGATTATGGGTGCAATCTTCTGAACAAGCATAATTCTGACAGGCTTCCTCGAGGGAGCCTTGGGAGAATTGTTGAAAATGGTAACAATGGAAACTTCTTCAGTAGGGGTGGCAGGAACATCAATCTTCTCAAACATGATCTCCTTGTTATCCATCAGGTTTTGGATGCCTGACTTCAAAGATGGGCAACCAGTAGATGAAACAGAACACAAATGGCAACCTTCACCACATCCCGGAAATAAACCGGCTAGCAATAGGTTCCTCTTGACGGTCGTCAGCGGGGTAACAATATCATCCACAGAGGCTACAAATAAGTCTTCCTCTACAGCATTCACTCCATGCTTGGGCATGGGAGCAGTCACAACATTAGGCCTTTCGGGCGCCTCAAACTCAATCTCTTTTGCATCAATCAGGTCTTGGACCTTATTCTTCAAAGTCCAACAATCATCCGTATTATGCCCCGAGCTCTCAGAATGATAAGCGCATCGGGCGTTGTGGTTATACTTTGATGATGTAGTATTCGGATTCTTTGGGGCTTCCCTTAGAGTTACCAAATTGGTCTTCAGCAACTGCGGTAATATCTGAGACAAAGTCATGCTGAGACGAGTGAATTGCCTTCTAGGTCTCTCTTCCCTTTGTTGGTTGTGATGCTGAGGAGCACCGGCAGGTTTCGATATAACAACCGCGTTGACAGCTTGGCGGTGTTCCGGTCTATTCTGTCTTCTTGAGCTGTAGACCGCACTGGACTCTTTCTTAAACGGTTTCTTCTCGGTGCTCGATGAGGCACCCTTTTGTATTTTCCCAGCCTTAATACCTGCTTCAATCCTCTCACCAGTCAAGATAAGGTCTGTAAACCCAGCTGAAGAGCTTCCAATCAAATGGTTAAAGAATGGACCAGACAGGGTCTCCAAAAACATGCCAACCAGTTCACGATCGGCTAAAGGTGGTTGTACCCTTCCGACAAGATCTCTCCATTTTTGAGCATATTCTTTAAATCCTTCACTCGTCCCTATTGACATACCTTGGAGTTGGGTACGCGTAGGAGCAAAGTCGGGGTTATACTGGTACTGCCTATAGAACGCAGTAGCCAAATCCTCCCAGCTGCGGATGTTGGCTCCATCCAACTGATAAAACCACTCAAGTTGAGTCCCTGAAAGACTGTCTTGAAAGAAGTGGATCCATAAGTTCTTATCAGCAGTGTAAGGTTGGATCCTCCTCACATATGACCAGAGGTGCAGCTTTGGACAGGAAGCTCCATCATACTTGGCAAAGGTAGGTGCCTTAAAATTATGGGGAATCACCACCCCAGATGATAAACCCAGATCTCTGAAGTCCAGACCGAGCACCTTCTGTATTTCCACAGCGCTCAAACGGTCTTCCAGCTGTTTGTACTTATCCTCAGCAGGAGGATACTGTTCTTCATCATAGTCTGTCTCGTTGTCGGAGACTTCAGGGCTAGGAGCCTTCATTTCTTGTGGGCTATCCTTCCCTCCAGATGAGGTGGTTAGCTCAACTTCATTTTGCAGCCCGTTTCCAAACCTGCGTCCGGTGTTGAACAGGACGGTTCTCTTCTTCTTCTTCTTCCTCTCTTTCAGAATCAGGGTCTTCAAGTCCTGCTGACCCTTGGCTAGGCTCATAACCAACTCTTGAAACTGGGCATTCTGGGCCCGGAGGGCCTTGATAGCTTGCTCAGTGGAAGGTTCAGTATACATGATGATTGCTGAAATAAACAGCGAAGAAGATAAGTGACCTATAAAAAGGGTACCTGTTATGCATATGATGAATGGTATGCTATTTATGTAATGCATTCAAGGGTTCAAAAATTCAAATTCATTGCAGACAAAAAAAGAACACACGTCATATTAAGAAGTAATTTGTTTAGTACATCAGTGCCTCATGGGAGAAATATTACAAAATACTTAATGTAAAAAGACATTGCGCATCCTTTTTGGAGCGATGTAAGTGTTGAGGGTCTCTTCCTCGTGAAGTCGGCGGGTGAGCTCCAAAACCTTCTTCTCACTGGCATGTAAGCTGACTTCAAAAGCATTATGTTCTTCCTTTAGTTGGATCCAACTCTTTTGCATTTCTTCCCATGATGTTGGCATGTCAGGATGTAGAATGGTGTATGGAACCTCTCCTTCCATAACAGGCTCTTTGATCACGGGGAGAATGTGAGGATATGGCATCATAAGATTCTGGGAGCGGGTTCGTACCCACTTGAGGTAAGGCTCAAGGGGGATGGAATTCTTGTGCCCCAGTGTCTTACTATCTACCTTGTTAGGCATCCTCCAAGCTCTGATGAACCTTTGTCGAAGTCCTTGCGCATCGTTGTCGAAGTCAAAAACTATGTCAGGGATCAGCATGTCATGAGGGCCATCCCTCCGAGCATATCCAAATTGTCTCAAAGCCAGACAGGGGTTGTAGGTAATGCCTCCTCTAATTCCAAGTAAAGGAACATTAGGAAATTCTCCACAAAGATCAATGATAGTGACATTTTCTCTAGACCGAGAACACCAATGTATATCAGAATGTGTGAGGATCATCAATCGTTGTGACCACCTTAAACCCTGCTCATTCTTCAAAACTGATTGTGGAAGGTGAGAAATAAACCACCTTGCCAAGAGAGGAGTATAACACATGAGAACACCTCTTTTCCTCATTGTTCGTGTGTAAAATGAGTGGAGGATGTCCCCAAGCAATGTAGGTATGGGATTCCTGGACATGAAAATCTTGACAGCATTCACATCTATAAGTTGATCGGGATTTGGGAACAACACAACCCATAGACAAGGAGTGCCACAATCTCTTCAAAGGCTTGTAGATCGAGAGAATTCCAACATTCTCGTGCCTTCTCAAACAAGAACTTTGCCAAGAATCCCTTGATACCACTTCTGATTTCCCAATGCCCCTTGATGTCAGATGGTTGCAGCCGTAATGCTTGAGCAACATCTTCAAGTTTTGGCTCCTTTTCCGTACCGTTGTAGGGTAGTTGACTAAGAATAAGAATTCCCAGAAGTTGATAAAAATCCTCCAAAGTAGGCACCAATTGATAATCAGGGAATGTAAAACAGTGGTGTAGGGGGTCAAAGAACTGGAAGATAACTTTTATCATGTCTTCTTCAATGTTGGTGTTGACCAGGCTGAGGAGTCTACCATGTCTTTCACTGAAGAGAGAGTTCTCGGGAATCCTGGATGTAAGCTCCTTGAGTTGAGGAGGGATCCTTACAAGGTTGACCTGAATTGTTTTCCTGCGGAGAGACTCCATGTCCTACAAAACAAGAACAAAGATGAAGATCCAAACCCTTGAAATGGTTAGAAAATGCATATGATGCTTTATGATGTTATGTACATGTATGCAAAAGTAAGCAAGTGTATATACAAACCGTCATATTCACACAAAGAAAACAAATCCTTAGGTTTAGGCTTGCATGGGGTTCGTAGGTAAGTACCCTTTTGAAGTTAGTTGGCTCAAAACCTGTCCTATAAATAGTAACCGGGTTTTAAGGAGCTCAATATCATTGGATTGTTTTCTATGTTCATTGTTTTGATTTATCCACTTAACTGGCGACCAAAATATTCCAAGAAAACAACCCTCAATGAGTATAGTATCGAGTATCTACCAACTTCGGACTGCACCAAAGTCGGTCATCTCACTACCCCTAAAAAGGCCAGGATGGTCAAGTAAGGTTCTAAGGTCAGTTGATGCTTCGCAATACCACGTGGCGGCCCCGTACTCTCCTTGACTTGACTCAAGGGTTACCGGTACTCACCAAAGTGCCACATCAACATAGCTACTGCTTCAACCATGTCGGTATACCCCGCACAGTTCCCTCACAGTTTGTTGCTACTTCTAAAGGGTATCCCCAGATCCGGATTAGGATCTATAGAACCGATACAAACCCACAAGATTTAAATCATACAAATCATACAATTGAAAACACAAGTGATCTAATCCTAAGGTACACCTCACTTATAACTCCCCAGCAGAGTCGCCAGTTCTGTGATCGGTGGAAATAGAACTGACTGTTTTGGAATGCTGGTTCGCGTTTGCGTTTGTTTTTGCAAAATGTTGCGGTAAGCAAGAGTCGCCACCGTCTTTTATTTTATCCAACAAGGAAAGGACAAAAGCACAGAAATTTTCGAGATATTTCTCGGGTTCGGGAGGTAGATTATAGAAAGGGAAGGTGTTAGCACCCTTTCTATCTGTGGTTATCCACGGGCTCTTAGGTACTTGCTCACTATGTTTTCAAAAAGTTTTGCTTTTCTTGTGTTCGTGGGTTTTGAAAAGAGTTTTGTTTGAAAACTTCGATTTAACTCTTGTTTCTGTCCTCAAGAGTGTATGAAGTGTTTTTGAAAACTTTGTTTGAAAAGTGTAAGTGCGGAAAATTTGTTTTGTTTTGAAAGAGCAAGTACCTAAGAACCTCTACCTACTCAAAAGGAATTAAGCTGTGTAAATGTCCTTTAGACAATGCTATCCCACTATGAAGGAGTAGGTAGCACCGTCATTGGAGTTTTCGGGTCAATTCGATTAAGGGACATGTGGTCACTAAAGCAACGTTAGGACGCCTTAGCGGTAACCCTAATGTCTTAGATCATTTTTATCAGAGGCAACCGTTTCGAGGCAACTTATGATCTTTGGACAAGAGGGGGACCTCTAAAACTTCCTATACTCAATGACCACTTTCGAGGCAACCAAGTGAGGCGTACCCTAGGAGTGGCATGTGCAAATGTGTCAATTTTCAGTTATCTTATCTTTGTACATGTTATGGTGAGCTACGGTTGATTTTAAGTTAGGATAGATCTTGTCATGCATAGCCTATTATTCATACATCTAGCAGTTAATGGTTGCGGAAAATAAAACTAAGCTATTACAAGGCGTCGGGTATTTACATCGCCAAAGACAAACCTTTAAAAAGTAAATTGCGGAAAATAAATAAAAGCGGTAAATAATCCTAATTAAAACTATTACATCCTCGGAGCAAATACAATTATATGGATCAAAATATGAATCAAAAAATCACACGCGCGAGAAAAATTGAATCGGAGAGTTTTAGGGTTTTGACCCTTTTTTTAAGAAAGAAGGAGATTTTTTTTTGTTATTTCTTGCATTTAATTAAATTAAACCTAAACTAATTAATTAATTAAATAAAAAGAGAAATATTTTTGGGTTTTTGAATGTTTAAGGAAATAAAAACTAAAATGATTAAATATATTAAAAACCTAATTCTACACCAATTTTCATTTATTGCAAAAGTATTAATATTATGCCTAATTAAAACTAAACAAATTATGTCAATATTTATTTACAAAAATAATGAAATTAATTTTAATAAATAAAAATGTTATATTTTTTTGTTTTCTGATTTTATTATGGAAAAAAAATATTAATTTGTTAGTGATATAAATAATAATTATAAAAATAATTAAATGAAAGAAAAATAAAAAAGGGAAAAGAAATAAACTCATGAAGGGGGTGCTGGGCTTAATTTTGGAGGTGAATCTGGAAATTCTTGGCCCATTAACATTCCAGCCTCGTTTGACTTTCAGAATCTTCCACACGCTTGTTGACTTGGACACATGGTAGTCTTTCAATCCTAGCCTTCAGATTTGGCCAGGAGGCCATCTGGAGCCTGGATCCTAGAAGCGCATGGTGGACCATCTTGTGAGCGTTGCATGGAATGACCTGGAGAAAAAATACAACAAATATTGGGGGGACCTGGGATTCGAACCCAGGTCCCATTGCTCATTGGACGTTCGCCCCTGCCACTACACCACTATGCTGCTTTTGTAATAATAATAAACAACAAATAATATATATCAAATAAACACTTATGCCTGGAAAAAAAATAAAAAGCGCGCTGATTTCAAACCGGCCAATGGGAGGGCGACGTGTGGTCGTCTTCTTCCCCAAACCCTGTATTTTTTTCCTGCGGATTTGATTCCGCATCAAAATCCGTGGCTTATTTCTAAAATTCACCCTAGGCTATGAAAATACCATCTAAGGCCATGGCTGACCTCGTCTCTCCCTCCTGAGTATCCCTGTACCAATTATTCATCTTGATTTTTCCTGTATGAAAAACACCTAAAAAGCAAGAATATAAACCCTAGAATCGGGCATCAAGATACAGGGCATAAAAATAAAATTGAGTATTGCAGTCATGTTAGAAATCAAATAATAAACATGAATATGCCAATGTTTTGAAGAAAAAGTGCAAGAACTGGAAGTTGGGATTCCATGTTCAGTGGTCCATTCGTGACGGCTTACAGTGTGATATAGGTGATGAAAAAGACTGGTTTTGATTGCTATAGCACCACTGGATGTCAAGGAAGGGAGCTGCGTTCGTCTTTTTGTCTGAAAGTGTCTCCAATATCGTTCTTGATCTCACACTTTTCCAAGGATTTTTGCAATTTGCTCTGGCCGTTTTAGCAGTTCTTAAGTCGTGGATTAGGTTTGTGTGGCTTGTGTATGTATAAGGCAATGATTTTAGGTCAAGAGTTGGGCCAATATCCATGTACATTCAAGGTTTAGGATTTGATTTTATCACCATTGTTAACCTTTCCAAAAATAGGCCAAATCTGAGATTTTGTGCACAAATAAGCCTTAGCACGAGTTGGTTGGTTGTCACATGATGTTTGCAAGCTGTACAAATCACAAAGATCCCTTTTCAATAATTTTTGGATTTTATTTGATTTAATATTGATTAATAATGAATTAAATCAATAAAAATGAAATAAAATAGAAAAATAAATGTTTGGTCATGAAATTAAGCATGGGACACGTGTGTGGCATGACAAGACTAAATCAAGTGGAAAAAAGTGGACCCTTTTGTCAAAAATTGGAGTTTTGAGGATAGTTGACTTTTGGCAATTTTGAAAAAATGCCCAACTTCAACAATGCATAACTTCTTCAATTTTGAACTTTTGGAGGTATTCTTGGACTTTTTAGAAACCTTGAGATGTCCTCTAATCAACCCTCTTGGTCTTATATCATTTTGATATTCCATTCTCAAGTTATAAGCTTTGGAAAAAAATGTTTTTTTGTTGACTTTCAAAAATGACCTATAATGTCCAAATTTGTAACTTCTTGTGAGTGCATTTTCTGATCTTGGGGTGTGAAGATGGATTGTAGGAAATTGCATCCTCTTCAAAATGAGCTTTGGATGGGTCATTTCTCATAAAGTATGAGAAAGGTATTCTTGGTCAAAGTTGAGTTGACTTTTCCTACAAAACCCTAATTTAGCAACTTTTGAATCTTGATGAATTTTGAGCAATCCTTGATGAATCACGATCAACCCTTGATCAAATGATGAATTATCCTTCAAAATGAGAATTTTGACAAAAAATCTTGAGGTTTGACTGTATTTAGGTCACAGTTGACTTTTGACCCACCACAGTCGATTTTTGGGCCTCTTGAGCAATTGGCTGGCCAAAGTTTCTCTGCAAGGCTTGAAATTTGTCATGGATGAACTTAAGAACATATTAAGACATTGGGAAGCACTTGAGGCCCTTTGGATATGAGTACCTTAATGCAACACAAAACCCTAATTTTGACTTAACTGCCTTAGGAGGTGATTTGACTGTCCAATCCTTGAGCCAACTTGAGCAACTTGAAGATTATTCTTGACATGTCTTGAGGAATATGGGATGGAAAATTTTGGGGTACAACAAAGTCGTTTCATAGAAAGTGTTATTCACAGATGCTCTCTTTTCCTAGTAGATCTCAATCCTGGATGTCGATAAGTGTTGCTTCCCAAAAAGAGTACACTATTGTGGTTCCTAGCCCCAGGATAGGTGGAGCTGAAGATTTTCTTACTTCCAGCAATAGCATATCTTGTTGAGTCTCTCCTACAAAAGCGTCTTATTCTCGACCAGAGTTCTTTTTGTAAGGACCCGACTTCCAGCAATGTTCTCTTTATTTGTGGAAGGAGATACTGAATCTTTTCTCCAGAATGTTAAGAGGTGAGACATAGGTCAAGATTTCTTCTGTAGTGCAATTTATTTTTGCATTTTTCTCCCTAGGAAGTTATCCCCATTGATAAATTGACAACTTATCGAACAAAAGTCAGTTTTGATATGATCTTCTCTAGCAGAATTTGCAATTTATTTTGCGAATTTTTTATCAGGGTTCGGCCTGTGGTTACTGGTCTTTTCGTTTCGCCATGCTGGGGCATACAAGTTGAGGATCGATTTCTCAAAATTCCACTATTCTAGGGCAGCATGTCAATGATGGAAACCCCCCGCAGGGTTGCTTCTCCTCAGCATTGTCATGTGAGGGATTCTCGAGGCGGATAAGGTTCTAGGTACCTTCATTCTCCAACCAAGTCTGGATGAGCATTATCTCATTTCTTAACTGAGACTATTCCTAGTGGATTTCATCTCCCGTTTTGAGGTATCATTGAAGTTCGCGTTCTGAAGTTCTCATTTTTCCCATTTAATTTGTGACTTGGGGCATTTCAATATAAAAAAAAATCTTTTATTATCCTCAGTGGGGTTGATGTTGGCTGAGATTTCCATTTCCCCAGTAAAGTGATACTGTTTGACTATCTTCATAGTCTATTTTACGGTTGAATACTGAAGGTTCAAGGATCTTTTCCCTATCCCCATTGAAGTTTCATTTCTGCAACGAAGTTTTGTTGCCCCAAAAATCTTCTTTCAAAAGCTTCATTCTAAGACTTCAAGTTTGGATACGTCACATATCCCCAGTGGAGTCGTTTAAATAGGAACTCACATTCTGAAGAGATTTTAACTCCCCAAAAAAATTGCCAACAGAGGTCCCCCGCCATGACCTCTCACTTCCCAGCCGATTTGCTGATCGGGGCATCTTTATGTTAAGATCTTCCCTTATCCCCAGTAAGGTCGATACTGTGTGATTAGTTGCATTCAAAAAATTTCTCTCCAACAACAATCTTCAACAGAGTTCTGTATCCCCGGTGAAGTTCCGTATCCTCAGTAGAACTTTGTTTCCCCAGCAAAGGTTTTCACCCCTCACGCCGGCGTTGTTGTCTTGGTGTCGTCCTCAACACGTCTGTGCGTCGTCTTTTCTAGAGATTACATTCTTGCCCTAATCTTCTCCCTCAATGTCTAATCTTCTCCGGAAGCTACAGTGTCGATCTGATCTTCTCTAGGAGTTTGCAATTTATTTTTGCAGCTCCCCTCAATGTTTGTGGCCCGTTTCTACTAGTTTCTCGGTTGTTATTCCCTGTGAAGCTTCATCTCTTCAAGGTTCCCTCTCTAGTGGTTCCCCATATTTTCTCCTCTCCTTTGGATTTTGCAATTTATTTTTGCAAGTCATGTCAGATCATGACTTCTTGGTTATTGGCTTCTCAATTGGCCATTCCTCAGTGGAACTTTTAAAAATGCATCATTACATTTGCATCTACCAAAACGCGTAGCATTTCCATTATATGGAGCATTGCGCTATAAAAATAATTCAAACATGCATCGGAACATAAGCTATTATTATTCCCGTCATCCCCAATGATTCTTCTAATACTTCAGATTAAACCCCCAACGAGGTCTTCATCCTCATTATCTCAGTTTCCTCCCCATACCAATATCCTTTTGACGTCAATCATTTGTTTGTTTGAGTGTCTACTCTTGACTGTAGTTCAGTTTCTCCCTGGCGCGGTCTTCTCGGGTTTAGTCTTCACTACCCTCTCTGGTTCATTCTAATGTTTATTGATGCACCTTTCGAATACCAGTTTCGTCCTGATATTCGCTTTCAGCAGGTTTTTAGGTGTACGCCCTAATCTCCTTGCTTTGGGTCGAGTTTCGCATTGTCTCCTGTGCATGAAATCCAGTTTTGCCCTGGTAATCATCTAGTTTAGTTTCGCCTAACTAGTTATTGAGTCGAGTTTCGTCTCGTTTTTGCTTTCGTACCTTTGACCCTTTGACGGTGTTCGTTTACCGAGTGCAGTGTTCGTACTGCGTCCCTGGTTTGAAATCAGTCTCTTTGTTCCTTGGATTCTTTTATCAGTTTTTTGTCACTGTTTATCCATCAATCTGAGACCAGTAGGTGCTATGAGAAACATGCACTTTCATCGCTTTGCTTTGGGTCGAGTTTCGCCTTGTTACCCATGCGTGAAATCCAGTTTCGTCCTGGTACTCATCTGGTTTAGTTTCATCTAACTGGTTATTGAGTCGAGTTTCGTCTCGCTTTTGTTCATCATTTCTGAGATTCTTTCAATTCCTTCATACTGTCTATCTTAGTTGAGATTAGCAAGTGCTCCTAGAATCACGCACTCTAGCCACTTTTGCTTTGGGTCGAGCTCAGAGTTTAGCCTCCTCAGCCGCGTACGCTTTCTTGTCCGGAGTTTAGTTTCGCCTATACTCTGTGGTTTGAGTTTTATCTCCTCCTTTTTGAAGCCCAGTTTTGCCCTGGCACATTTTTCTGGAAGTTTAGTTGCGTCTACTCTTCTTTGTTTTTGTTCCGTTTTAACCGATGTTACATCTTCATTCTAACGCATGTCTTGGGGGTTTTCTGCTTCTTTTTCTTTCTTCTTCAAGAGTGTAAATTTTCGGGTTCTTTTGTATTCAATCATCTTCAACCCTGAACGTTCGAAAGTTGCCACTTTTCTTACTTATCATGTTGAAGATATTTGAATAGGGGCAGCTTTGCATCCCAAAATTTACCCTCTTTGTTTTAACGTTGATTGGCTTATACTTTGTTTGTATATACACATGCATGCATATCATTGGTTTCATATTCATGTAATCAAGGTATTTGATAAACACAACAAAGCCCTCATAATTTTTCAACGCATGTTTGAGTTGTGGAAGATTCAGGTGTTTTCTGTGAATTTAAAACAGTGCAAATTGGAAACAGTGTTTTTACTGATAAAAGTTTGAAAATTCGCATCTCTAGCTTGGAATGGTGTTTTGGGTTGATTCATGAGGTTTTGAAACCGTCTCGATGTTCTCTTTAATTTTCTTGTTCGTACCAAAAGCTAATTCTCAAAGGAAAGTCTCCGGATACGCGGTTCTTTTGGAAGTTATATCGTGAAAAATACAAAGAAAAAGGTGTTGAAAATGCAGTTTTCGCACACTAAAAAATTCATAACTGGAAGACCGTTTATCATTTTGAACCCGTTCTGGTGACTAAAATTCCGTCTTGATGTCATCTACATTTCATATCTCACGGCCGGAAGCCAGTTCTACCCAAAGATTCTTCGAATATATGAATTTATCAAATATATTCGCACGAGAAAATTGTGACAAGTGTTCACCTGCTTCATCTTCAGAAAATCATAACTCAGTCGATTCTTATCGTATCAAGTCGGTTCGAGTGGCATTGGTTCACAAATTGAGTTGGTTAAATATTTCTTTCAGCTTTCCAATTCGAGCGTGTGATCGATGGGAACGAGAACTGACTGTTTTGGAATGTTGGTTCGCATTTTGCATTTGTTTTTGCAAAATGTCGCGGTAAGCAAGAGTCGCCACCGTCTTTTATTTTATCCAACAAGGAAAGGACAAAAGCACAGAAAAATTCCTTTTCGAGATGTTTCTCGGGTTCGGGAGGTAGATTATAGAAAGGGAAGGTGTTAGCACCCTTTATATCCGTGGTTATCCACGGGCTCTTAGGTACTTGCTCACTATGTTTTCAAAAGTTTGCTTTTCTTTGTGTTTGTGGGTTTTGAAAAGAAGTTTTTGTTTGAAAGAGAGTGTAAGTGCGAAAAGTTGTTTTATTTTTAAAGGAGCAAGTACTTAAGAACCTCTACCTACTCAAAAAGGAATTAAACTGTGCAAATGTCCTTTAGACAATGCTATCCCACTATTGAGGAGTAGGTAGCACCGTCGTTGGAGTTTTCGGGTCAATTCAGTTAAGGGACGTGTGGTCACTAAAGCAATGTTAGAATGCTTTAGCAGTAACCCTAATGTCTTAGATCATTTTTTATCGAGGCAACCATTTCGAGGCAACTTTTGATCTTTGGACATGAGGGCGACCTCTAAGACTTCCTATAATCAATGACCATGTTCGAGGCAACCAAGTGAGGTGTACCCTAGGAGTGGCATGTGCAAGTGTGTCAATTTCCAGTTATATTATATTTGCATGTCATGGTGAGCTACTGTTGATTTTAAGTTAAGAGTTAATCTTGTCATTCATAGCCTAGTTAGCATACATCTAAACAGTTAATATATGTACAGGAATTTAAAGTGCGGGAATTGTAAATCATACGCTATTACAAGGCTTCGGGGAGGGGGATTATTTACATGTCCAAAAATTGGAGGAATAAAAGCAGTAAAGTGTAAAAGGTCTTAGTTAAGCTACTACAAACTAGTAGGCAGTTACAATAAAATAAGCGCGCGCGAAAAAAATTGAATCGGAGTGTCCTTGGGTTTTGACCCTTTTTTTTATTAAATAAAGCATATTTTTTTGTCATTTTTGATTTAAGAATTAAGCCTAACTAATGATTAATTAATTAAAAAGAAAATATTTTTTGAGTTTTATTTTATTTTGAGAAAATGATCTAAATCTACTTAATTTTAGTTTTGAGAAAATGTTAAGATAATTAAAAAGTTAATTAACAAACTTAATTTAATAGAAGAAAAAAAAACTAGCCTAATGTTTTTGTGTTTTTGATTTTATGTTGATTAAAAAAAAGAAATAAAATGGTCAAAACAAAAAGGAAATCAAAGGAACAGGCAGAAAAAAAAGTATAATTCTGGAGGCCTGAGAAGCTTCGATCCAAACAGGGTCATTGTTCTTTCGATTGGGCCAGGAAGTGGGCATGAACAACCTTCGATCCAGGGAAGGGGATTTCCCTTTGATCTTGGGAAAAATGCCTTCTCCGATCCAGGAGGACTATGGGAACCTTCGATCCAGAGAAGGTGTCTCCTTCGATCTGGGATTCTATACCTGCAAAAGTATGTTAGAAAAATAAAACTCAGGGCCTGGTATCGAACCCCAGGCCCTTCGATCCTGCATGCGCTAAGTCTTTTCAGGCTAAATCTGTAGCAAGTGTTAGCAACAAAAACATGACCTGGTGCTAAACCCAAGCCCTATGATTCTGTCTAGAATGGCAATCGAATGAAACAACAAATATGGATATGTTATGTAAACACAAATTTGACATTTTACCCTCTCTTACCAGTAGTTGGGACCTTCGATTTGGCACTTTCTGGATGTGAGTACCTTAGATCTAGGATTTCTGGGCGTGGAGGTGTTTGCTGAATGGATGCTTTGGCTTGGATAACTTTTGAAAATGCTGATGACCCTTGGCAGCGTATCTCCAAGTCCTCTGTTTTTTTTCTGTGTTTCGTTCTCCTCTGCACTGTATGCTGGCCCTTGTATTTATAGGGGTGCGGGGTTCTAGTAACGGCAAGAGACAACCATTTAACCAGGCCATTAAAGCCATGAGACAAGAATCAGACACATTAAAATATTTCCTTTTTGAAATATTCATGTCTCTTGAATGAACCTGGACACTTTTGAATTTCGAATGCCTTCAGGCCCTGCTCTTCGATTGGTCTTGATTTGCCTCCTTCGAATGGACTTCTTATGTACCCTTCGAATGGGCCTTCTGAATGCTTCTTCGAATGGTCTTGAGTTGCACATAATCACTCTGGCCGAATCAGCTCTTTAGGAACAGAAAAGGCAAGAATCTGGCCTTTAACTCAGGAATTAAATCCACAATCAGCATTTAATTATTTCTACATTTGCAAGGGAAACATGCCATTTTCTCATGTTCAGTGTACCTGGACATGTTTTTTGAGTGCCCTCTTGATGGCCTCTTTCGAATGGCCTGGGAGGAGTTCTTCAAATGGCCCTGTCGAAGTTGCCTTGACACAATGCTAAATCGAAGGATCCCTTAGCATGCCAATTGAAAGGCTTGGCCCAGGGTGCCAAACGAAAAGGTCTTTCAGAATTCTAATCGAAGGCCTCTTTCAGAATGCCAATCGAAGGCCTTGACATAATGCCAATCGAAGTGCTTGTCCATAATTCCAATCGAAAGGCTCCTTTAGAATACTAATCGAAGGGTCTTTCAGAATGCCAATCGAAGGGTTTTTCAGAATTCCAATCGAAGGGTCTTTCAGAATTCCAATCGAAGGGTCTTTCAGAATTCTAATCGAAAGGTCTTTCAGAATGCCAATCGAAAGGTCTTTCAGAATGCCAATCGAAAGGTACTTAAAGCACCACTCAAAAATTTTCTTTTTCCTTAGGCAAGGGTTTGTGATCAACCATGCAGGGGGAAGACTTTGGAAAACATGAGAGGGCAAATTTTGGGGTGCAACAGTTGCCCCTGTTCAATTTTCTTAAACCTGAGGATATAGATTGGATTTCGAGCCTTTCGTGATCCGAAGGTGGAATATAATTGAACACTAGAGTGCCCAGAAATTTGCACTCGCATGGTGTAGTATCAGCATTGTGACGTCGGGAATGGGCTTACAGATGCCATTTGGAGATTGTTGGTAGGAGGATGGGCTTATAGATGCCATCTGCAGGAGTGTCGATCGCATAAGAGATTCCTTAGCGAGAACTTGCATACCTGTTGTTTGTAGAAGATTCCGCTGGGGAAGTCTAACTTTTGTTGAGATTTAGGAACTGACTCGTGCTCATTAGGAGTATACCGTTGATGTTATAGAACTTGTCCTGTCTGGTTCCAAGTATTAATCTTCAATCTCTTCGTGTAGATGGTTTTCCTGGCTTGTTACAGGTATTAATCTACAATCAGTCGTCCACAGATTGTTTTCCTGGCTTGCTACAGGTATTCAACTGGGACTTGAAAAGGTTGGTCGAGGAGATATCTGTCCTGGCTGGTTTCAGGTATTAATCTCTGACCTGAGAAAGAAAGTCTTCCTGGCTTGTTACAGGTGTTAATCTTCAATCTCTTCGTGTAGATAATTTTACTGGCTTGTTACAGGTATTAATCTACAATCAGTCGTCCACAGATATTTTCCTAGCATGCTACAAGTATTGATCTGGAACTTGAAAAGGTTGGTCGAGGAGATAGTTGTCCTGGCTGGTTTCAGGTATTAATCTCTGACCTGAGAAAGAAAGGTCTTTCTGGCTTGTTACAGGTATTAATCTTCAATCTCTTCATGTAGATAATTTTCCTGGCTTGTTACAGGTATCAATCTACAATCAGTCGTCCACAAATTATTTTCCTGGCTTGCTACAGGTATTCAACTGGGACTTGAAAAGGTTGGTCGAGGAGATATCTGTCCTGGCTGGTTTCAGGTATTGATCTCTAACCTGAGAAAGAAAGGTCTTCCTGGCTTGTTACAGGTATTAATCTTCAATCTCTTCATGTAAATAATTTTCCTGGCTTGTTACAGGTATCAATCTACAATCAGTCGTCCACAGATATTTTCCTGGCTTGCTACATGTATTAAATTGGGACCTGAAAAGGTTGGTCGAGGAGATATCTGTCCTGGCTGGTTTCAGGTATTGATCTCTGACCTGAGAAAGAAAGTCTTCCTGGCTTGTTACAAGTATTAATCTTCAATCTCTTCATGTAGATAATTTTCCTGGCTTGTTACAGGTATTATTCTACAATCAGTCGTCCACAAATATTTCCCTGGCTTGCTACAGGTATTAAACTGGGACCTGAAAAGGTTGGTCGAGGAGATATCTGTCCTGGCTGGTTTCAGGTATTAATCTCTGACCTGAGAAAGAAAGGTCTCCCTGGCTTGTTACAAGTATTAATCTTCAATCTCTTCATGTAGATACTTTTCCTGACTTGTTACAGGTATTAATCTACAATCAGTCGTCCATAGATATTTTTCTGGCTTGCTACATGTATTAAGCTGGGACCTGAAAAGGTTGGTCGAGGAGATATCTGTCCTGGCTGGTTTCAGGTATTAATCTCTGACCTGAGAAAGAAAGGTCTTCCTGGCTTGTTACAGGTATTAATCTTCAATCTCTTCATGTAGATACTTTTCCTGGCTTGTTACAGATATTAATCTACAATCGTTCGTCCACAGATATTTTCCTGGCTTGCTACAAGTATTAAACTGGGACCTGAAAAGGTTGATGGTAGCTGTTATACCCCAAAATTTGCCCTCCCATATTTCCCAAAACATTTCAAGAAAAATGCACAAGTCCAACCCGGCGCGTCATATTCAGGTGTTCTTTCGCCAAGATATCTCTGATAACGTATTCTCAAATTCAGGTTCGGCTCAAGAGTCAATTCTTTAAAGAAGCTATCCGAATGTGTGAGTTTTCTCGAAGAAATATGGTGAAAAAGTGTGCTGAAAGTGCAGTTTTTACGCGCTAAAAAATTCATAACTTGAAGATCGTGGCTCGTTTTGAACCCGTTCCGGTGGCCAAAATTCCATCTTGACATTATCTACATTTTCATCTCTCACGGCTGGAAGCCAATTTCGATCAGAAGGTCTTCAAAAATGTGGATTTATCAAGTATTTTCGTACAGAAAATTTGTGACAGAAGTTTATTTGCGTCATGTTCAGAAAATCATAACTTGGTCGACTTTCATCGTATCGAGCTGGTTTCGGCGCCAAAATTTCACAAATTGAGTTGGCTACATTTTCACAGAAGGTATTCAGTTCAAACGATATTCAAAAGGCCTTCGTTTTTTGCTCAGAGTGCGTGACACGCCGAAAATCCTGAATGCTGAATATTATTTCATCTGGGCTGCAACTTCGAAAATTCATAACTCGGCCAATTCTTATCGGATTGGGCTCATATTATTACACAAGGTCACTGACTTATATATCTACAACTTTGCTTCAAAAGTCGAGACCGGATTATGCTCCGATCAATACCAGTTTTTTATTGAAGAACGTGTCAGAGTCGACACTGGAGCCCAAAATAAGTTTGTCTGAGCTGAAACTTCAAAAATTCTTAATTAATTCACCGTTTATCCGATTGAGCCGATTTTCGGACAGGAGTTAGTTCTCGATATCGGCTACATTTTGTTTTCACATTTCAACTTCAAAAATTGCACTTAAGTCCCTGCGATTTAGCCTGGAAAGTGACGAACTCAAGTGAACATTGGAGGCCCAATTGCACATTCAAAGCTCATTTTTTTTACCCTAATTTCCATTATATAATCACATTCTTTTCACACAAACCAGAGGAGAAAAAAGAGAAAAAGAAAAAAAACCTTGCCACAATGCTTTCAGAATATCAAATTCTTTCAAGAACCCTAAAACCTTGAAATCCTTATTACAAATCCCTTTCTCATTCCAAACAAGTCATCCCGGTTAAAAACCAACATCTCACTACAAACAAGTCATCTCAGTTACAAACCAACATCTTACTACTTCTTCAGTAAGGGTAAGGCTGGCTTGATCTCCATGATCAAAAGGGCATAAAAGCATTCATGTCACTACTTTTCCAGTAAGGGTAAGGTTGATTTGATCTCCATGATCAAAAGGGTATAATCATTCATACATGCCATATTGTGCCTAAACATTAAATTTCTTCATATATTGGCTTTATTTGCACTTTTATGATTTTATTTAATGTGTTCATGAGATTCAACACTGCAGATTTTAGACAGGATCCCGTGCAGGTTCATTAAGAAACGATGAGGCCAAAACACAAATGGCCAAAAGCCAAAAGCCAAATGGCCAAAACAGAACAGTTTACACATGACACCAATATATGGCGAGACAGACATCCTGAAAAGGTTAAGGAACGTTGAGGCCAGAACACAAATAGCCAAAAGCCAAAACACAAATGCCCAAAACAAAACAGTTTACACATGACGCCAATAGCTGTTTCACCCCTCCAATCAGGCTCGTATACTCCTAAACTCTCTCTCTATTTTTATTATGTTCCTTTAATTAATTAATCGTTATTATTTTTATTAATCACTAACCAATTAACATTTTTTCCTAATAAAATCAAAAACACAAAAAAATATTTTATTTATTAAAATTAACTTCATCACTTTTATTTTTGTAAATAAATTAATTTAATCAATTTAACTTTAATTAGATTTAACTTTTAATATTTTTTGCAATATTTAAAATCAATTTAGAATATTAGGTTTTTATTAGCATTAATTCAATTTATTTTATTTCTTTAAAAACTCAAAAATCCAAAAATGTTTTAATTAATTAATTAGTTTATTAATTTAATTGTTAACTTAATTTAATTTCTTTTAATCCAAAAATAACCAAAAAATCACTTTCTTTCAAAAAAAAGGGGTCAAAACCAAAAAAACTCGCATCCGATTTAATTTCCCGCACGCGATCCATTTTTCCATATTATTGTACTTGCTTCCGGAATGTAATAACTTTAATTAGGACTTTATTTATTTATTGCTTTATTTTACTTTCCGCAATTTAAATTAAAGGGTTTGTTTTTGGCGATGTAAATACCCGACGCCTTGTAATAGTTTAGATTTAATTTCCGCAATTTAAATTCCATAACTATTAACTGTTAGATGTATGCTAATTAGGCTATGCATGACAAGACTTATCCTTAAAATAAAATCAATCGTAGCTCATCATAACATGTACAAAGATAACATAAACTGAAACTCGACACACTCGCACATGCCACTCTTAGGGTACGCCTCACTTGGTTGCCTCGAGGTGGTCATTAAGTATAGGGTGTTTTAGAGGTCGCCCTCCTGTCTAAAGATCCAGTTGCCTCGAATCGGTTGCCTCGGATAAAAAAGGATCTAGGACATTAGGGTTACCGCTAAGGCGTCCTACTATTGCTTTGGTGACCACATGTCCCTATAATCGAATTGACCCGAATAACTCCAACGACGGTGCTACCTACTTCTCAATAGTGGGATAGTACTGTCTAAAGGACATTTACACAACTTAATTTCTTTTGAGTAGGTAGAGGTTCTCAGGTACTTGCTCTTTCAAAACAAAAAACAAAAACAACTTTTCGCACCTACACTTTCAAAAAGTTTTCAAACAAACACTTCATACACTCTTGAGGACTGATACAAGAGTTACCTAGAAGTTTTCAAAACGAAATTTTTTCAAAACCCACAAACACAAGAAAAGCAAACATTTTTGAAAACATAGTGAGCAAGTACCTAAGAGCCCGTGGATAACCACGGATAGAAAGGGTGCTAACACCTTCCCTTTCTATAATCTACCTCCCGAACCGAGAAACATCTCGAAAAGGAATTTTGCTGTGCTTTTGTCCTTTCCTTGTTGGAGAAAATAAAAGACGGTGGCGACTCTTGCTTACCGCGACATTTCGCGAACCAGCTTTAAAACAGTCAGTTCTATTTCCACCGATCACAGAACTGGCGACTCTGCTGGGGATACTTAAAGTGAGGTGTACCTTAGGATTAGATCATACTTATGTTTTCAATTTCCTGTTTTGATTGCTTTAATATTGTGGGCCTATTTTGGGAGTTCTATAGATCCTAACCCGGATCTGGGGGAAACCTTTTAGGTAGCAACAAACTGTGAGGGAACTATGCGGGGTATACCGACACGGTTGAAGCAGTTGCTACATTGATGTGGCACTTTGGTGAGTATCGGTAACCCTTGAGTCAAGTCAAGGAGAGTACGGGGCCGCCGCATGGTGTCGTGAAGCATCAACTGACCTTAGGAACCTTACTTGACCATCCTGGCCTCTTTAGGGGTAGTGAGATGACCGACTTTGGTGCAGTCCGAAGTTGGTTGATACTCGATACTACACTCATTGAGGGTTGCTTTCTTGGAATATTTTGATCGCCAGTTCAGTGGCTAAATCAAAACAATGAACATAGAAAACAACCCAATGATATTGAGCTCCTTAGAACCCGATTACTTTTGATAGGACAGGTTTTTGAGCCCACCAACTTCAAGAGGGTAGTACCTAAACTTCATGCTGGCCTAAACTCTAAGGGCTATCTGGTGTGACTTGTGTGTCTTAAAACTTGACTACTTGCATGCTTGTTATCTGACATTTGAGCTTCTTGCAGGTTTTGTTTACAGTCCTTAATCTGGACTCATAACAGGGTTTACCTACTCCACGCATAGCATAACATCATACCATCATGCCATTGCATACATCCTACATAAAGACTAATCCATTTCGAGGAACTCAAGGGTTTGTGATGCAGGTCATAATGAACCAACTATCTAGCAAGGGGCAAAGGGGATTTATTTTCCTCTAGCCAAGGTTGTCAGGGGCTATGACCCACTCGATATGGTGAGCCTTGACTCTTGAAGAAGGACTCTCTATAATATGCAGTTCCTTCAATCAAGCTACCAGATTCCAACTCTAACAACTTTCCTGTTTACCCCGCGAGATCCTTGAAAATATTGCATGCATATCATACATATCATTGCGTCACAGGTACCCTTTTGACAGGTTGCTTAATCTTCTTCGATGTTTATTTCAGCAGTCTCATCATGAATCCTGAATCATCTACTGAGCAATCCATCAAGGCCCTCCAGGACCAGAACGCCCAGTTCCAAGAGTTGATCATGAGCTTAGCCCAAGGTCAACAGGAATTGAAGACTCTGCTTATGAAGAAGAAGAAGAAGAGGACTGTGCTGTTCAACCCTAGACGCAAATCTGGGAATGGATCACAAAATGAAGCTGAGCTGACTACCCCGTCTGTTGGGAAAGACAGTCCCCAAGAGGGAGAGGTTCCTAGTCCAGTGGTCTCCGAAAACGAGACTGATTACAATGATGAACAGTACCCTCCAGCTGAGGACAAGTATAAACAGCTAGAAGACCGACTAAGTGCTATGGAGATACAGAAAGTGCCCGGCCTAGACTTCGAAGATCTAGGTCTATCCTCCGGGGTGGTGATCCCACACAAGTTCAAGGCACCTGCCTTTGCAAAGTACGACGGAGCCTCATGTCCTAAGTTGCACCTCCGTTCATACATAAGGAAGATCCAGCCCTACACGGCCGACAAGAAATTATGGATTCACTTCTTTCAGGATAGTCTGGCAGGGACTCAACTCGAGTGGTTCTATCAGCTGGATGGAGCCAGTATCTGTACCTGGGAAAACTTGGCTACTGCGTTCTATAAGCAGTATCAATATAATTCCGACCTTGCTCCTACGCGTACCCAACTCCAGGGTATGTCACTGGGGACGGGTGAAGGATTCAAGGAATATGCGCAAAAGTGGAGAGACATGGCTGGAAGGGTGCAGCCACCTTTGACCGACCGTGAGCTCGTGGACATGTTTCTGGGGACCCTGTCTGGTCCATTCTTCAACCACCTGATTGGGAATTCTTCTGCTGGGTTTACAGATCTGATCTTGACTGTGGAGAGAATTGAAGCTGGCATTAAAAGCGGGAAGATTCAGGAAGCTACGCCTTCTGATGCTCATAAAAAGCCTTACCACGGGAAGAAAGAGTCCAACGCTGTGCATGGTAAAAAAGGCTGTCATGATCAACATGTGGGGGAAACCCAGATCTCTAATCCTATGCCTGCTCAGCAAAGACAGGGGCAGCAACGTAGGGAGGTCGCACCCAAACGACAGTTCACCAAGATCAACATGTCACTGGATCAAGCGCTACAGCAAATGTGGAAGGCAGGGCTGATTACCTTAAGGGCTCTTCTTCGGAATCCAAACACTTCTGCTCCTAACTATCATCCCAACGATAGGTGCGCATACCATTCTGATAGCCCGGGGCATACTACGGACAACTGTTTGGCTCTGAAGAACAAGGTCCAAGACATGATTGATGCCAAGGAAGTCCAGTTTGAAGCACCAGAGACTCCAAACATAATCACTGCTCCTTCGCCAAATCACTGAAGGCTTTTGTTTTATTTGAATTTCTGAGTTGTATTTTTCTTTGCTTACACAAACAATTAATGTCATAGCAAACTCTTTTATTCCATTAATGCATCGCATATGTCTGTTTTGAATTAATCCAATTATATTCACTATATTCAAATTGCTTTCATATTTTTGTGATGATCAACGCTCGATTAATAATTCTAAGCCTCTTGAGGGAGGATGACGAAAACGATACCACAATCTACAGTATGCTTTTGAACAGACCCCACTGATGAGGTACATGCATTGTTTCAAATCCTAAACAGTGGAGTTATAAGGAAGATAATCCCTCGTCAACCCCTTTGAGCCAAAGAAGTAGGAGTTTTTCTTTTCGAAAATTAAAACCCTTAATCATAAACTGGGGTAGGGTAGTCTTCTCAGTTGATCCAGGTGCACAATGAACGACATTAAAGAAGTCCTTCTGAAACAAAAGACAGTGATGATTCCGAATAATCATAAAGATAGACAATCATTATCTCTCAGAAATAAAAGCTCAATAAAGTCAAAACCTATGAAGGAGACTTACGAAAACTGGGGCATCCCGCTGACTGTAATCACAAAAGAAACAGTTCAGGCAAAAAACAGGGATAACGCAATCAAAAGAAAGAGGTCCTACAAACCCTCAACAAAAAAGAAATGACTACCTGTTCAAAATGAACTGTCAATATCCGAACCATCACCATAATATCAGGACAAAGACTCAAACAAGGTCCAACGCACGATCAGCTGAGTTTAGGTTTGAAGAACATCACGAAGAGCGGGTGGGTACAAATATACTTTGAGCCTTTATCCTTTGTTTCTTAAACCGTGAACCAGGCCCCGTTATAACCCTTAAAAAGTCCTAGTTGAAGCATGGGTTAGTTCGAAAGCATACTGTTACCAAAGGTATCCTGACTCCTATAGGTTTCACTATAAAATCTTGAGTTGACATCACATTTTACAAAAATTCACTTGTTTATTGAAAAATGCATTTTCAAAAACTTCAAGACAGACATAAGCTTTGCATTCTTGAAATAACATTGTTTGCATATGACTATTTTGTTCGAACAGCAGAGAAATTCGCACGACGAATACCTAGTGAACAAAAATCTTCTCAAGGATCACATCAAATGGAAAAACACTCCCAATCAAGGGGCACGACATGATCATGGTCTATCATCTGGGGCAGTCCAGTCAAGATTCAAGGAATCTCTCAATATGCCAAATAGCCTGGGGCAAATCTCCATCTGAGTCACTTGGGGCATTGGACATGAATTCCAGCAACAAATCTTGCATGATCAGACATCTTCTGGTAGTATGGCAACACAATACTACCGACAGTGATAACTCTCTGTACGCTGAGAACGTGGACATAGTCGGAAAAAATACTGCGCATAATCAAAGACCCGCTAGGTTGACACACCTAGGCAAAAATAAGGGCTTCCCGGCGAACCAAAAGGGTTCGGGAAAAAATAAGGGATGAAAATAATGAAAAAAATCTGTACACCCGGCAAGTCGAAAACCTGAAAAGGCGGCTTGGGCAAAAAAGGGTATCCCGGTGGACTGAAAACCCGAAAGGGCGGTCCAGGCAAAAGTTAGGGATCAAAGCGTGCGACTATGTCCCTTCATCTCGTCACTTGCCTACCAAAAGAAGATTTGTCACTCCAATCGGCAGGTATCAAGGCCTCCGCAGGCACTTTCTCCCGCAGAAACTGGGGCAATAAGGATTGTCCAAACTATACAGCCGCTCTGCCCTCCAGGTACAAGGTAAGTTCAGCTGAAGGATATGACCAAGATACCTTCATTCCCCAAGAGTAAGACAAGAATCAGCAATACTCTCCCCAAGCAGAGTTGGTCTCCCATCGGCCCCAAAAAGGCACAGTATCCCTAGCAAGTCAGCGACACTCTCCCCAAGCAGAGTTAGGCTACTATCAGCCCTAAGGAAGTTGGATATCCCCGGAAAATCTCAACATTCTCCAGCAGAGTATAGATATTCCTCAGCAAGCATCCCCGGCAGTCTTAATATAAGATTGTTCCTCGGCGGAATACCAGACACCCCAGTGAAGCCATTCCCCAGTGCAGTTCAAAAAGTTTCCCCAGGAAAGTTGAATCATCCTCCCCAGTAGATTCTGGAAGCTTATCCTCAGTAGATTCTAGAAGCTTATCCCCAGTAGATTCTGGAAGCTTATCCCCAGTAGATTCTGGAAGCTTATCACCTGCAGAGTACAAATATCTCTCTCCGACCATATTCAAAGGTTATTCCCCACCAGAGCCCATAACTGGGTTATCCTCATCTAATTACAACGGAAGGACCATCCTCGGCAAAGTTCTTCCTATCCCCAGCGGAGTTCATCAAATTCCCCAACATAACTTATCAATGGAATCCCCAGCGGAGTTATCATCAAATTCTCAGCGAAGTATCTCTTCCCACAGAGTAATTCCCAGCAGAGTAATCTCTTCAACAAGTTTATTCCCCAACGGAGTCATCTTCTCCTACCGGTTTATTCTTGCAATTATCATCCCCAGCAGAAATGAAGAACTCTACTCTTCAAATATCAGCCCAGGATTCAACGAGCTCCCGACATTCGTCAAGGATTTATTTTCCTAGACGAAAATACATTCATAGACATTTCACATTTCATACATCCTGCTTACGTACATGATAGAGTGCATACGACACGATCTCATTTATTTTTAAGAACATCATGACATCATGCATTTCATACATCATGACATTGCATACGACTGATGTTTTGCCTTTTCAGGAAAAGGTCAATCAAAAGACGATTACTATCAACTGTCGCAATTCCAGATTCGATACCTGTATCTAGCCAGGGCATATCTGTGAGCGATTAATTGTGGATTCGATACCTGTATCTAGCCAGGGCATATCTGCATGAAGAGTTTAGAGATTTGATTCCTGTATCCAGCAGGGCATATCTGTAGACGACCAATTCCAGATTCGACTCCTGTATCTAGCCAGGGCATATCTGTGAGCGATTGATTGTGGATTCGATACCTGTATCTAGCCAGGGCATATCTACGTTAAAGAGATTAAAGAGATAGCTGGGAAATGCTCCAGATATGGATGCTGTTCTTTTGCTTATTCTGATTTTCTCTTCAGAGATAGCTTAGAGATGCTCTAGACATGGATGATATTCTATTGCTTATTCAGATTTCCTTTCAGAGATAGCTTGGAAATGCTCCCGACGCGGATGATATTCTATTGCTTATTCAGATTTCCTTTCAGAGATAGCTTGGAAATGCTCCCGACGCGGATGATATTCTATTGCTTATTCAGATTTCCTTTCAGAGATAGCTTAGAGATGCTCCGGATGCGGATGTTATTCTATTGCTTATTCAGAGTTTCCTTTCGAAGATAGCTTGGAAATGCTCCAGATGTGGATGCTATTCTTTTGCTTATTCAGAGGTTCTTCTCAGAGATAGTTCAGATATGCTCCAAACCGGATGCTATTCTGTTGCTTATTCAGAGTTGCTTTTCAGAGATAACTTAGAGATGCTCCAACCACGGATGCTATTCTATTGTTTATTCAGAGATTCCTTCTAGATATAGTTCAGATGCGACCCAGATATGGCTACTTTCTGATACTTATTCCAGATTCCCTTTCAGAGATAGCTTGGAAATGCTCCAGACATGGATGCTACTCTTCAGCTTATTCAATGTTTCCTTTCAGAGATGGCTTAGAGATACTCCAGATCCGGATGTTGTTCTATTGCTTATTCAGATTTCTCTCCGGAGATGGCCTAGAGATGCTCCAGATCCGGATGCTATTCTATTGCTTATTCAGAGATTCCTTCTAGAGATAGTTCAGTTGCGACCCAAGCATGGCGACTTTCTGATACTTATTCCAGAGTTCCTTTCAGATATAGCTGGGAAATTCTCCAGATATGGATGCTGTTCTTTTGCTTATTCAGATTTTCTTTTCAGAGATAGCTGGGAAATGCTCCAGATATGGATGATGTTCTTTTGCTTATTCAGATTTTCTCTTCAGAGATAGCTTAGAGATGCTCCAGATATGGACGCTGTTCTTTTTCTTATTCAGAGATAGCTTAGAGATGCTCCAGATATGGATGCTTTTCTTTTTCTTATTCAGAGATAGCTGGGAAATGCTCCAGATATGGATGCTGTTCTTTTGCTTATTCAGATTTTCTCTTCAGAGATGACTTAGAAATGCTCCAGATATGGATGTTATTCTTTTTCTTATTCAAGAGTTTCCTTTCAGATATAGCTAGGAAATGCTCCAGATATGGACGCTATTCTTTTGATTATTCAGAGTTCTTTTCAGAGATGGCTTAGAGATGCTCCCGATCCGGATGTTATTCTATTACTTATTCAGATTTCCTTCTAGAGATAGTTCAGATGCAACCCAGGCATGGCGACATTCTGATACTTATTCCATATTCCGTCCAGAGATAGTTCAGATGCAACCCAGACATGGCGACATTCTGATACTTATTCAGATTTCCTTTCAGAGATAGCTCAGAGATGCTCCTGACCCGGACGCTATTCTATTGCTTATTCAGATTCAAACTTCTAAAGACAACTTAGAGATGCTCCAGACCCAGATGCCATTCTATTGTTTAGTCCAGATTCATTCAAAAGACAGTCTAGATACGATCCAGATTCGGATGACATTCTGTCACTCATTCAAACACAGTATGGATATACCCCAGACGCGGCGGTCAGTCTACTATTTATTCAGACGTCAGCAATTAGATATAGACTAGATATGCTCCAGACACGGAAGCTATTCTATTTCTTATTCAGATTCAACTATCCATTACATTTCCAAATGGCATCTATAAGCCCATTCCCGACAAGGTTCTGTCACATCTCCATATGACATCTATAAGCCCATCCTCCTATCCATCATATCTCCAAATGGCATCTATAAGCCCATTCCCGACATCACCATGTTGATACTACACTATGCGAGTGCAAATTTCTGGGCACTTTAGTATTCAATCATCTTCCACCTTCGAATCACGAAAGGCCCGAAAGCCAATCTATATCCTCAGGTTTAAGAAGATTGAACAGGGGCAACTGTTGTACCCTAAAATTTGCCCTCCCATATTTCCCAAAACATTTCAAGAAAAATTCACAAGTCCAACCCGGCGCGTCATATTCAGGTGTTCTTTCGCCAAGATATATCTGATAACGTATTCTCAAATTCAGGTTCGGCTCAAGAGTCAATTCTTTAAAGAAGGTATCCGAATGTGTGAGTTTTCTCGAAGAAATATGGGGAAAAAGTGTGCTGAAAGTGTAGTTTTTACGCGCTAAAAAATTCATAACTTGAAGATCGTGGCTCGTTTTGAACCCGTTCCGGTGGCCAAAATTCCATCTTGACATTATCTACGTTTTCATCTCTCACGGCTGGAAGCCAATTTCGATCAGAAGGTCTTCAAAAATGTGGATTTATCAAGTATTTTCGTACAGAAAATTTGTGACAGAAGTTTATTTGCGTCATGTTCAGAAAATCATAACTTGGTCGAATTTCATCGTATCGAGCTGGTTCCGGCGCCAAAATTTCACAAATTGAGTTGGATACATTTTCACAGAAGGTATTGAGTTCAAACGGTATTCAAAAGGCCTTCGTTTTTTGTTCAGAGTGCGTGACACGCCGAAAATCCTGAATGCTGAATATTATTTCATCTGGGCCGAAAGTCGAGACCGGATTATGCTCCGATCAATACCAGTTTTTTATTGAAGAATGTGTCAGAGTCGACACTAGAGCCCAAAATAAGTTTGTCTGAGCTGAAACTTCAAAAATTCATAATTAATTCACCGTTTATCCGATTGAGCCGATTTTTGGACAGGAGTTAGTTCTCGATATCGGCTACATTTTGTTTTCACATTTCAACTTCGAAAATTGCACTTAAGTCCCTGCGATTTAGCCTGGAAAGTGACGAACTCAAGTGAACATTGGAGGCCCAATTGCACATTCAAAGCCCATTTTCTTTACCCTAATTTCCATTATATAATCACATTCTTTTCACACAAACCAGAGGAGAAAAAAGAGAAAAAGAAAAAAAACCTTGCCACAATGCTTTCAGAATATCAAATTCTTTCAAGAACCCTAAAACCTTGAAATCCTTATTACAAATCCCTCTCTCACTACAAACAAGTCATCCCGGTTAAAAACCAACATCTCACTACAAACAAGTTATCTCAGTTACAAACCAACATCTTACTACTTCTTCAGTAAGGGTAAGGCTGGCTTGATCTCCATCATCAAAAGGGCATAAAAGCATTCATGTCACAACTTTTCCAATAAGGGTAAGGTTGATTTGATCTCCATGATCAAAAAGGTATAATCATTCATACATGCCATATTGTGCCTAAACATTAAATTTCTTCATATATTGGCTTTATTTGCACTTTTATGATTTTATTTAATGTGTTCATGAGATTTAACACTGCAGATTTTAGACAGGATCTCGTGCAGGTTCATTAAGAAACGTTGAGGCCAAAATACAAATGGCCAAAAGCCAAAAGCCAAATGGCCAAAACAGAACAGTTTACACATGACACCAATACATGGCGAGGCAGACATCCTGAGAAGGTTAAGGAACGTTGAGGCTAGAACACAAATGGTCAAAAGCCAAAACACAAATGGCCAAAACAAAACAGTTTACACATGACGCCAATAGCTGTTTCACCCCTCCAATCAGGCTCGTATACTCCTAAACTCTCTCTCTATTTTTATTATGTTCCTTTAATTAATTAATCGTTATTATTTTTATTAATCACTAACCAATTAACATTTTTTCCTAATAAAATCAAAAACACAAAAAAATATTTTATTTATTAAAATTAACTTCATCACTTTTATTTTTGTAAATAAATTAATTTAATCAATTTAGCTTTAATTAGATTTAACTTTTAATATTTTTTGCAATATTTAAAATCAATTTAGAATATTAGGTTTTTATTAGCATTAATTCAATTTATTTTATTTCTTTAAAAACTCAAAAATCCAAAAATATTTTAATTAATTAATTAGTTTATTAATTTAATTGTTAACTTAATTTAATTTCTTTTAATCCAAAAATAACCAAAAAATCACTTTTTTTCAAAAAAAAGGGGTCAAAACCAAAAAAACTCGCATCCGATTTAATTTCCCGCACGCGATCCATTTTTCTATATTATTGTACTTGCTTCCGGAATGTAATAACTTTAATTAGGACTTTATTTATTTATTGCTTTATTTTACTTTCCGCAATTTAAATTAAAGGGTTTGCTTTTGGCGATGTAAATACCCGACGCCTTGTAATAGTTTAGATTTAATTTCCGCAATTTAAATTCTGCAACTATTAACTGTTAGATGTATGCTAATTAGGCTATGCATGACAAGACTTATCCTTAAAATAAAATCAATCGTAGCTCACCATAACATGTACAAAGATAACATAAACTGAAACTCGACACACTCGCACATGCCACTCTTAGGGTACGCCTCACTTGGTTGCCTCGAGGTGGTCATTAAGTATAGGGTGTTTTAGAGGTCGCCCTCCTGTCTAAAGATCCAGTTGCCTCGAATCGGTTGCCTCGGATAAAAAAGGATCTAGGACATTAGGGTTACCGCTAAGGTGTCCTACTATTGCTTTGGTGATCACATGTCCCTATAATCGAATTGACCCAAATAATTCCAACGACGGTGCTACCTACTTCTCAATAGTGGGATAGTACTGTCTAAAGGACATTTACACATCTTAATTTCTTTTGAGTAGGTAGAGGTTCTCAGGTACTTGCTCTTTCAAAACAAAAAACAAAAACAACTTTTCGCACCTACACTTTCAAAAAGTTTTCAAACAAACACTTCATACACTCTTGAGGACTGATACAAGAGTTACCTAGAAGTTTTCAAAACGAAATTTTTTCAAAACCCACAAACACAAGAAAAGCAAACATTTTTGAAAACATAGTGAGCAAGTACCTAAGAGCCCGTGGATAACCACGGATAGAAAGGGTGCTAACACCTTCCCTTTCTATAATCTACCTCCCGAACCGAGAAACATCTCGAAAAGGAATTTTGATGTGCTTTTGTCCTTTCCTTGTTGGAGAAAATAAAAGACGGTGGCGACTCTTGCTTACCGCGACATTTCGCGAACCAGCTTTAAAACAGTCAGTTTTATTTCTACCGATCACAATAGCCATATTTTGATTTACCTTTTCCTGAAAAAGGTAAAACGTTAGCTGCATGCAATGTCATGATGTATGAAATGCATGATGTCACGATGTTCTCAAAATAAATGAGATCTGTGTTGTATGATGCATATGCATGTCATGATGTATGAAGATGTGATGTTTTTAGCTGGGGAAAATAAATCCCGGAGCTACTAGAGAATAGAGTTGAGTTCTTCGTTTCCGCTGGGGATGATGAACGAAGATGGTTGTGAGAATAAACCTGTAGGAGAGAGGAACTCCGTTGGGGAATTGTGATCGGTGGATCTGGAACTGACTGTTTTTTAGCTGGTTTCGCGAAATGTCGCGGTAAGCAAGAGTCGCCACCGTCTTTTATTTTCTCCAAATGGAAAGGACAAAAGCACAGAAAAATTCCTTAAAGAGATTGCTCTCGGTTCGGGAGGTAGATTTATAGAAAGGGAAGGTGTTAGCACCCTTTCTATCCATGGTTATCCATGGGCTCTTAGATACTTGCTCATTTGTGTTTTCAAAATGTTTGTTTGCTTTTCAAAAGTGTGTGGGTTTGAAAAAGTTTCTTTGAAAGTTTCAGATCGACTCTTGTATCAGTCCTCAAGAGTGTTTGGAAAATTGTTTTTGAAAGCTTTTTGAAAGTGTGAGGTGTGAAAAGAAGTTTTTGATTTTGTTTTGAATTAGAGCAAGTATCTACGAGTCATCTACCTACCCTAAGGAATTAGTCTGTGTAAATGTCCTTAAGGTAATGTCATCCCACCATTGAGAGGTAGGTAGCACCACCGTTGGAGGTGTTCAGGTCAATTCGAGGTTCGGGACATGGTGATCACCAGAGCAATGGGAAGACACCTTAGAAGCTACCCTCATGCCAGGTTCCCGGATCATGAGGACTTACTAAGACATCCTCTACTCGACGACCACCTTTCGAGGGGCAAGGCAACAGTGAAGCGTACCCTAGGGGTGGTGTGTGAATTGTGTGTCATTTTCAGTTTATTGTTTGTCTTGTCATGCATTGGTGATATACGTTTTGATTTTATTTTTGGGCATTCATTCTTTCATGTTATTGTTTAACAGTTAAAGGTGCGGGAATTTAAAGTGCGGAAAGGATAAAAGGTCATACGCTATTACAAAGGCGCGGGTCTACAACGCCAAATTAATCCAGACCCGATTTAAAATAAAGTGCAGAAAGTAAATGCCTAATTAACTATTACAGGGCTTTGGGACAAATACATTATATTTACAACAAAGAAATAAATAAAACGCGCGAAATGAGAATATAATCGAACGTGAGGGCGTTGAACCCTTTAAAGAAATTAAAATGAATTTATTAATTAATTAAGTTAAATAAAGGAAATGACTTATTTTTTATGTTTTTTGGATATATGACATTAAAGAAAATTAAATTAATTAAAAGTCAAATAATTAATTCTAATTCTAATTGTTTTTTAATTTATTAAAGAAAATGCATTAAAGTTAAAACCTAGAATTAAAACTAAATTAATTATAAAATTTATTTACAAAATTAATGGTTAATGATACTTATAATAAAAGTATTTAATTAATTAAGAAAAAGATAAAAAGTGCTAAAGGTCTATTTTTATTATTTTTGGTTATTGAGAAAAAAGAATTAAATTAACAACCTAAAATTGAAAACTAAATTAATTATGGGATTTATTTACAAAATTAATACTAAAATAAAATATTTATTATTTTTATCTTTTCTGATTTTTTTGTGGATTTATTGAGAAAGATATGTTAAGTTAAAAATGAAATATAAAAATAACCTAAAGTCTAGTGATTGGTTTTTAAAATTAAAATATTTTTAGTTGATTTTTATTTAATAAAGAAAAGTAAAAATTTGTTAAAAAATAGGAAAGAAAATGCTGGTTATTAAAATTGGTCCCGGGGGGTGTTGAACCTGGGACCTCAAGATCACAACTCTACAGACTTACCATCCATACCAGCGCATTTATCCGATTTATAATGAAAACAAAAATATAAGAATGAAAAAACCTGGATTCTGGAAATCTCAAAAATGAAAACGCGCGGGATAAACATTTAAATGGTCTAATGGTTATGAGCCACATATCATCCCTAACCTTTGGCCCGTCGCCTTAGGTCGAAGGGTTTTACCTACGGATTTCTTCCGTGGCTGAAAGTCCTGAAAAATCAAACATGAAAATTAAGTACAATCGAAGAAAATAAAAGATCCTTCCTCACTAATCAAAGCCTCCTGGGTTCAATGAGATGGTTTTTAGAACTTGAAACGACCTATAACCCAGAATCCGAAACTTCACCATGCTTGCCATGGTCATGGTGATTTTGATTCTAGACACAGAATCATTCAAAAGATGGACCAGAATCAATCCCTGTACTCATATAAACATGTTAGCATTAATAAAATAGAGTAAATCATAATACAATGTAAGAATCAAAACCAAAAAGATAAACACACGGATGTCCATGAGCATGGTGTTCTAGCATGTATTGGCCATAGAAATTGGTTCAAACATGTCACATACTACCTTATAGACACGAAAGAATAGTCAGGAGATCTTGAAGATGGCTGTATGAGATTTTGGAGTTTCAATTTTTTTTGACAAAAACTCAAGTGTGAGTTTATGGATTCTTTGTGTTCTGGTGCATCCTAGCTCTCCAATTTCGTTTTGTCTCCTTTGTATAAGCATTAGGCAATGTGAATCAAAAGGAATTATGGCCTCTTAATGCAACACATTCAATTTCATGATTCTCCATAAACCTCCATAACCAAATTTCCTTTTTTGACTCATTTTTGAATTCTTGCTCTTTTGGCCCTTTGCACGAATTTGGTAGGCTGCATAATGATAAATCAAAGTTAGTTAAGGCCAAATATTCCATTTAATTAAGCTTTTTGATTTTCTTTTGATTTTAAAAGATTTAAAATTAATTAAATCCAATAAAATCAATTAAAAATGAAAAAATTAATTAAAAAATATGAAATAAAAGGTGGGACACGTGGGAAGCATGGCCAAGTTAATTCAAGTGGAAAAAGTGGGCCCCTTTTGTCAAAAATGAAATTTCAAGGATAAATGATTTTGGCCATTTCACAAAAATTTCCCAACTTCTCCAATGCATATCTTGCTCAATTTTTAAGCTTTGATCATGTTCTTGGACATTTTAGAAAGGTCTTGAAGTCCTCTAACCAATGTTTTTGGTCCCATGTCATTTTGATTTACCAATCTCAAGTTATGGCCTTTGACTTAAAGTCCCTTTTTGTTGACTTTTAAAAATGACCTATAATGTTGAAATTGATAACTTTTTGTGAGAGCATTTCTTGGACTTTAAGTATGAAGATGAGTTGTAGGACATGTCTTTCTCTTCAAAATGAGCTTTGGATGGAATTTTTCTGATAATCCATGTGAAAGTTATGCCCTGGTCAAGTTACAGTTGACTTTTCAGCTGTCCAAAAATAGAAACTTTTGCATCTTGATGATTTTTGAGCCATACTTTGAGAATCATGATCAAGCATTGATCAAATGATGTTTGTGGCTTCAAAATGAGATGTTGACCAAAAATTTGAACTTTTGACTGTCAAATGACCATTTTGCCCCTACAGTTGACTATAGTGCAATTAGGGTTTTGACTGTGCAATTTTGTGCTGAAAGTCTTGAAACTTGATATGAGGACACTTGACCATATTTATTAGCATGTGGGACTTGATTGGACCCTTGGAAACTTCATTTTCTTGATCAGAGCAAAAACCCTAATTTTGACTGCTTAGGAGACCCTTACACTGTGCAACCCTTGGGGAACTTTGAAGCTTGACTTGGCAATTTATTGAAGGATATGGGAGGGCAAATTTTGGGGTACAACAGTTTCCCCTGTTCAATCTTCTTAGACCTGAGGATGCAGATTGGCTGACGTGCCTTTCGTAATCCGAGGGTAGAAGATGATTGAACACTAGAGTGCCCAGAAATTTGTGCTCACATAGTAGCAGTGTGATGATGGGAATGGGCTTACAGATGCCATGCTGAGAGATGCTGGAAGGTGGATGGGCTTATAGATGCCATGCTGAGAGATGCTGGAAGGTGGATGGGCTTATAGATGCCATCTGGATGTTGATCGCATAAGAGATTCCTTAGCGAGAACTGGCATACCTGCAAAAAAGAAAATGATTACCTGACCTGTTACGGGGATGGTCTTCAAACTCTTTGTATAGATGTGTCCTGACTGGTTACAGGAGCTGGATCTGGAGCTTCAAACGGCGATGAATGAACCAGGGATAGTTACTACCTCAACAGGAACGGTGAGAGAACCTTGGATGACCTTAACCTCAATAGCAAATGTTGAGAAAATCTTGGATAACTTCACTTCAACAGCAATCATTGAGCGAAATCTTGGTGGGAATTACCATCTCCGCAGTATCGGGGAGAGAACCATAGGCAGTTATAATCTCAAAAGCAAACATTGAGAAAAACCTGGAATGGAATTATCGTCTCCGCAGGATCGGGGAGAGAACCATAGGCAATTATAATCTCAATAGCAATCATTGAGAAAAACCTGGAATGGAATTATCGTCTCCGTAGGATCGGGGAGAGAACCATAGGCAATTATAATCTCAAAAGCAAACATTGAGAAAAACCTGGAATGGAATTATCGTCTCCGCAGGATCGGGGAGAGAACCATAGGAAATTACAATCTCAATAGCAATCATTGAGAAAACCTGGAATGGAATTATCATCTCCGCAGGATCGGGGAGAGAACCATAGGCAATTACAGTCTTAATAATAATCATTGAGAAAACCTGGATAACTTCTACTGAGTCTTCATCAGAAAAATACGTTTGGGGTCGATTTAGCTGGACTAGAGAAGGCCTTGGACTGGATAAAAAAACAGAGAATCTTAGGGTCGATTAACTGAACCGGTCTAGCTCTTGGAATGTCTTCAACTGGGTCTTTATCAGAAAAATCTGTTTGGGGTCGATTTAACTGGACCAGAGAAGGCCTTTGACTGGATAGGAAATCTTTGGAGTCGATTAACTGAACCGGTCTAGGTCTTGAAACATGATTGAGAATTTAATTGAATCTTTCCTGAAAGGTAAAGGTCAGTCATATGCAATGCATGATACGGATCAAGCAATGATGCTCTCAACATAAATGAGATTTGTAAGATATGATGCGTCTATGCATGCTATAATGATGTATGGAAGTGTGATGTTTATGGATGTATTTTTCGTCTAGGAAAATAAATCCTTGACGGATGCCGGGAAGTTGAATCCTGGGTTGATGTGGAAGAAAAGAGCTTCTTGTTTCCGCTGGGGATAATGGTTGCAAGAATACCGGTAGGAGAAGATAACTCCGTTGGGGGATAAACTTGGCGAATGGATTACTCTGCGGGGAGAAAATCACTCTGACGATCTTGCTGGGGAACAATACTCTGTGGGGAGAGAGGTACTTTGCTCGGATATTGATGGTAACTTCGCTGGGGATACCATTGTTATGTTGGAAGTGTGATGAACTCCGCTGGGGATGGGGAGACTTCGCCGAGGACAATCTTTTTGTGGCTTTTGGCTGAGGATAACCCAGTTATATCCTGGTAGGGAAATAACCTTTGAAGAAAGCCGGGAGACGCGTTCGTGCTCTGCGGGGAAGAAGCTTCCAGAATCTACTGGGGAAATTTTTGAGATGTATTTTTTTGTAAGTTGAAAGAGGGAACCCATGTAAGGTTACTTTGAGGTTGGGCTCGCGTGAAGCTGCATTTGGAGTTGAAGGAAACCTGTGTAGGGTTTCTTGATGACGAGTTCGTGTAAAACTTCATCTTTGGAAAGAGAGGACCTGTGTAGGGTTTCTTGATGGCGAGTTCGTGTAAAACTGCATCTTTGGAGGGAGGAAACCTGTGTAGGGTTTCTTGATGACGAGTTCGTGTAAAACTTCATCTTTGGAAAGAGAGGACCTGTGTAGGGTTTCTTGATGGCGAGTTCGTGTAAAACTGCATCTTTGGAGGGAGGACACCTGTGTAGGGTTTACTGACAATGAGTCCGTATAAGACTGTATCTAGAGCTGAGAAGGAAACCTGTGTAGGGTTTACTGATGACGAGTCCGTGTAAAACTGCATCCTTAAAAATAGAGAACCTGTGTAGGGTTTCTGGGTGACGAGTCCGTGTAAAACTACATCTGGAGTTTTGAGAAGGAAACCTGTGTAGGGTTTACTGATGACGAGCCCGTGTAAAATTACGTCTGGAAAGAGATAACCTGTGTAGGGTTATTTCAGGATAAGTCCGTATAAAACTTCTTGATGAACCGGGGTAAGGTTATCTGTGGAGGGTGAGTCCGTGTAAGACTTCGTGATGAACCGGGGTAAGGTTATCTTAAGATGAGTCCGTGTGAGACTTCGTCTAAAAATTGAGAAGGAACCGGTGTAGGGTTACTTTGATGATAAGTCCGTGTAAGACTTTTTTGAAAGAAAAGGAACCGGTGTAGGGTTACTTGTGGATGAGTCCGTGTAAGACTTTGTCTGAAAGTTGAGAAGGAACCGGTGTAGGGTTACTTTGATGATAAGTCCATGTAAGACTTTTTCTGAAAGAAAAGGAACCGGTGTAGGGTTGCTTGTGGATGAGTCTGTGTAAGACTTTGTCTGAAAATTGAGAAGGAACCGGTGTAGGGTTACTTTGATGATAAGTCCGTGTAAGACTTTTTTGAAAGAAAAGGAACCGGTGTAGGGTTACTTGTGGATGAGTCCGTGTAAGACTTTGTCTGAAAGTTGAGAAGGAACCGGTGTAGGGTTGCCCGATGATGATCAAGTGGATGATTGTCCTGTTTGGTTTCAGATGTTAACCCTTGATCTGGAATTTGTAAAGGTAGATGGTAATCATCTTTGTATTAACCTTTCCTTGGTACTTTGGTTGACATAGCAACTGGATCGCCTGGACGACTCATTATTGCCCCTGTTTCTGAGGTGAGGGGAAAAGATATCTTGTGGAGGTGCTGGATGACTGCCTATTGACAAATCTTCCTTTTGGTAGGCAAGTGACGAGATGTCGGGACATAGTCGTACGCTTTGATCCCTAACTTTTTCCTGGACCTCCCTTTCGGGTTTTCAGTCCACCGGGATACCCATTTTTGCCCAAGCCGCCTTTTCAGGTTTTCGACTTGCCGGGTGTACAAATTTTTCTTTTTCATCCCTTATTTTGCCCGAACCCTTTTGGTTCGCCGGGAAGCCCTTATTTTTGCCTAGGTGTGTCAACCTAGGGGGTCTTTGATTACGCGTAGTATTCTTTTTCGACTATGTCCACGCTCTCAGGGTGTAGGGGGGTGCCCCTGTTGATAGTGTTGTGTTGCCCTGCTACCAGAAGATGTCCGATCGTGCAAGATTCGTTGTTGGAATGCCACCAGTGACTCGGGCGGAGGTTTGCCCCAAGCTAGTTGGCCTTGAGAGATTCCTCGAATCTTGACTGGACTGCCCCAGATGATAGACACTGATCATGCCATGCCCCTTGATTGGAAGTGTTTCTTCCACTTGAGGTGATCTCTTTGTTGAGAGGACTTTTGTTCATTAGATGTTCGTCGTGCGAATTTCTCTGCTGTTCAAACAAATAGTCATATGCAGACAAGGTTATTTTAAGAATGCAAAGGCTTATGTCTGTCTTGAAGTTTTTTTGAAAAATGCATTTTTTCAGTAAAAACAGCAAATTTTGTAAAATGTGATGTCAACTCGTTATTTTACCGCAAGCCTTAAGGAGTCAGGATACTTTTCGTAACAGTATGCTTTCGAACTAACCCATGCTTCAGCTAGGACTTTTAAGGGTTATAACGTGGCCTGGTTCATGGTTCAAGAAACAAAGGATAAAGGCTCAAATTATTTGTACCCACCCGCTCTTCGTGATGTTCTTCAATCCTAAACTCAGTCGATTGTGCGCTAGACTTTGTTTGAGTCTTTGCCTTGATGTTCCAATGATGATTCAGATATTGATGATTCATTCTGAATAGGCAGTCTTTTATTTTGTTTTTGTTGAGGGTTTGTGCGACCTCTTTCTTTTTGATTTTGCTATCCCTAAATTTTGCCTGAACTGTTTCTTTTGTGATTACAGTCAGCGGGATGCCCCAGTTTTGTAAGTCTCCTTCATAGGTTTTGACTTATTGGTTTTTTATTTTTGAGATATAATGACTTCCTATCTTTATGGTTATTTAGAACCATCACTGTCTTTTGTTTCAGAAGGACTTCTTTTGATGCCATTCGTTGTGCACTTGGATCAGCTGAGAGAACTACCCTGCCCCAGGTTATGATTAAGGGTTTTAATTTTCGAAAAGAAAAACTCCTACTTCTTTGGCTCAAAGGGGTCGACGAGGGATTATCTTCCTTATAACTCCAGTGTTTAGGGATTGAAACAATGCCTGTACCTCATCAGCGGGGTCTGTTCAAAAGCATACTGTAAAGATCGTGGTATCGTTTTCGTCATCCTCCCTCAAGAGGCTTAGAATTTTCAGTCAAGAGTTGATCATCACAAAAATAGGAAAGCAGTTTTAAGTACAGTAAACATAATTAATTCAAGACAGACATGTGTAATGCATTCATGAAATAAAAGAGTTTAACATGATAATTGTTTGTTTGAACAAGAAAAGAAAAATACAACTTGAATTCAAATGAACAAAAATCTCTCAATCCTAGCCATGTTTTGGCAAAGGAGCAGTGGTCACAACGGGAGTCTCAGCAGGCTCGAACTCGATCTCCTTAGCGTCGATCATATTCTGGATCTTATACTTCAGCGCCCAACAGTCCTCAGTATCGTGCCCCGGACTATCATAATGATAAGCACACCTCGCTTCTGGATTGTAGTTTGGAGAGGAGGTCTTGGGATTTGCAGGAGGGTTGATCACCGCAATCAGGTTCATTTTCAACATGTGCTGTAATACTTGTGACCATGGCATGTTGATGTTGGTGAATTGTCTTTTAGGCTCGTCCGGCCTTCGCTGATTTCCCTTTTGTGGTTGGCGGCGTGGTGCAGAACCAGAGATCATGACTGCCCCTGCCTGTTGGTCACGACGACTCTTTTGACCGTATGCAGCATTAGACTCTTTCTTGCCCACGTAAGGCTTTTGGTGAGTATCCGAAGGTGTGGCCTCCTGAATCTTCCCACTCTTGATACCAGCTTCGATTCTTTCCCCAGTCAGAATGAGGTCGGTAAACCCTGCAGATGAATTACCAATGAGATAATTGAAGAACGGCCCGGATAGGGTCCCTAAGAACATATCAACGAGTTCCCGGTCGGTCAAAGGTGGTTGTACCCTCCCAGCAAGGTCCCTCCATCTCTGCGCATATTCTTTGAAACCTTCTCCCGATCCTAACGACATACCCTGGAGTTGGGTACGTGTAGGAGCGAGGTCGGCATTATACTGATACTGCTTGTAAAAAGCAGTAGCCAACTCCCAGTTACGAACCTTGGTCCCATCCAGCTGATAGAACCATTCGAGGTGAGTCCCTGAAAGACTCTCCTGGAAGAAGTGGATCCACAAGTTCTTGTCCACAGTGTATGGTTGAATCTTCCGCACATAAGATCTGAGATGCAGCCTGGGACAGGATGCCCCATCATACTTAGCAAAAGAAGGAACCTTGAATTTGTGTGGGATCACCACATCAGAAGATAGACCCAGGTCCCCGAAATCCAACCCAGGCACTTGTTGAATTTCCATGGCATTCAGACGATCCTCTAGTTGCTTGTACCGGTCTTCAGCAGGGGGTATTGTTCATCATTGAAGTCTATCTCGGTGTCGGAGACCATAGGGCTAGGAACCTCTCTCCCTTGGTGACTGCCTTCCCCCACAGATGGAGTAGTCCTCTCAGCTTCATTCTGCAGTGTGTTCCCAGATCTGCGTCTAGGGTTGAACAAAACAGTCCTCTTCTTCTTCTGAATCAGAGTCTTCAATTCCTTTTGACCCTGGGCTAGGCTTATAATCAACTCCTGGAACTGGGCATTCTGGGCCTGGAGGGACTTGATAGCTTGTCCATCGGATGATTCAGGATTCATGATGACAACTGTAATAAACAGCGAAGAAGGTAAGTGACCTGCAACAAGTGTACCTGTAATGAAATGATATGTATGATATGCATGCGATGTTTTCAAGGATCTCGCGGGGTAGACAAGAAAAATTGTTAGAGTTGAATTTTGTAGCTTGGTTGAAGGAACTGCATGTTGTTGAGATTCCTTCTTCAAGGGTCAAAGGCTCACCATATCCAGTGGGTCATAGCCTCTGACAACCTTGGCTTAGAGGAAAATAAATCCCCTTTGCCCCTGGCTAGGCAGTTTGGTCCATCGTGACCTGCACCACAGACCCTTGAGATCCTTGAAATGGATTAGTCCTTATGTAGGATGCATGCAATGGCATGATGTCATGATGTTATGCTATGCTTGGGGTAATGTAGGTAAACCCTGTTATGAGTCCCATTTAAGGACTGTAAACAAAACTTGCGAGAAACTTAGTAAACCCTGTTATGAGTCCCAATTAAGGACTATAAACAAAACCTGTAAGAAACTCAAATGTCAGATAACAAGCATGCAAGTAGTCAAGTTGGAAGGCACACAAGTCACACAAGGGAAACCCTTAGAGTTCAGGCCAGCATGGGGTCTGGGTATTACCCTCTTGAAGTTGGTGGGCTCAACCTGTCCTATTAGAAGTAACCGGGTTCTAAGGATCTCAATATCATTGGATTGCTTTCATTATTCATCATTTCGATTTAGCCACTGAATGGCGATCAAAATATCCCAAGAAAACAACCCTCAATTGAGTGTAGTATCGAGTATCAACCGACTTCGGAGTACACCAAAGTAGTCATCTCACTACCCTAAAGAGGCCAAGATGGTTCAATTAAGGTTCCTAAGGTCTGTTGATGCTTCACGACACCACGCGGAGGCCCCGTACTCTCCTTGATTGACTCAAGGGTTACCGGTACACACCAAAGTGCCACATCAACGTAGCAGACTGCTTCAACCATGTCGGTATACCCCGCGCAGTTCCCTCACAGCCTTGTTGCTACTTTCTAAGAAGGTATCCCCAGATCCGGGTTAGGATCTATAGAACTCCCAAGACAGTCCCACAATTTAAAGCAAACAAATCAAAGCAATTGAAAACACAGTGATCTTAGTCCTAAGGTACACCTCACTTTAAAGATTCCCCAACAGAGTCGCCAGTTCTGTGATCGGTGGATCTGGAACTGACTGTTTTTTAGCTGGTTTCGCGAAATGTCGCGGTAAGCAAGAGTCGCCACCGTCTTTTATTTTCTCCAAATGGAAAGGACAAAAGCACAGAAAAATTCCTTAAAGAGATTGCTCTCGGTTCGGGAGGTAGATTTATAGAAAGGGAAGGTGTTAGCACCCTTTCTATCCATGGTTATCCATGGGCTCTTAGATACTTGCTCATTTGTGTTTTCAAAATGTTTGTTTGCTTTTCAAAAGTGTGTGGGTTTGAAAAAGTTTCTTTGAAAGTTTCAGATCGACTCTTGTATCAGTCCTCAAGAGTGTTTGGAAAATTGTTTTTGAAAGCTTTTTGAAAGTGTGAGGTGTGAAAAGAAGTTTTTGATTTTGTTTTGAATTAGAGCAAGTATCTACGATTCATCTACCTACCCTAAGGAATTAGTCTGTGTAAATGTCCTTAAGGTAATGCCATCCCACCATTGAGAGGTAGGTAGCATCACCGTTGGAGGTGTTCGGGTCAATTCGAGGTTCGGGACATGGTGATCACCAGAGCAATGGGAAGACACCTTAGAAGCTACCCTCATGCCAGGTTCCCGGATCATGAGGACTTACTAAGACATCCTCTACTCGACGACCACCTTTCGAGGGGCAAGGCAACAGTGAAGCGTACCCTAGGGGTGGTGTGTGAATTGTGTGTCATTTTCAGTTTATTGTTTGTCTTGTCATGCATTGGTGATATACGTTTTGATTTTATTTTTGGGCATTCATTCTTTCATGTTATTGTTTAACAGTTAAAGGTGCGGGAATTTAAAGTGCGGAAAGGATAAAAGGTCCTACGCTATTACAAAGGCGCGGGTCTGGAACGCCAAATTAATCCAGACCCGATTTAAAATAAAGTGCAGAAAGTAAATGCCTAATTAACTATTACAGGGCTTTGGGACAAATACATTATATTTACAACAAAGAAATAAATAAAACGCGCGAAATGAGAATATAATCGAACGTGAGGGCGTTGAACCCTTTAAAGAAATTAAAATGAATTTATTAATTAATTAAGTTAAATAAAGGAAATGACTTATTTTTTATGTTTTTTGGATATATGACATTAAAGAAAATTAAATTAATTAAAAGTCAAATAATTAATTCTAATTCTAATTGTTTTTTAATTTATTAAAGAAAATGCATTAAAGTTAAAACCTAGAATTAAAACTAAATTAATTATAAAATTTATTTACAAAATTAATGGTTAATGATACTTATAATAAAAGTATTTAATTAATTAAAAAAAAGATAAAAAGTGCTAAAGGTCTATTTTTATTATTTTTGGTTATTGAGAAAAAAGAATTAAATTAACAACCTAAAATTGAAAACTAAATTAATTATGGGATTTATTTACAAAATTAATACTAAAATAAAATATTTATTATTTTTATCTTTTCTGATTTTTTTGTGGATTTATTGAGAAAGATATGTTAAGTTAAAAATGAAATATAAAAATAACCTAAAGTCTAGTGATTGGTTTTTAAAATTAAAATATTTTTAGTTGATTTTTATTTAATAAAGAAAAGTAAAAATTTGTTAAAAAATAGGAAAGAAAATGCTGGTTATTAAAATTGGTCCCGGGGGGTGTTGAACCTGGGACCTCAAGATCACAACTCTACAGACTTACCATCCGTACCAGCGCATTTATCCGATTTATAATGAAAACAAAAATATAAGAATGAAAAAACCTGGATTCTGGAAATCTCAAAAATGAAAACGCGCGGGATAAACATTTAAATGGTCCAATGGTTATGAGCCACATATCATCCCTAACCTTTGGCCCGTCGCCTTAGGTCGAAGGGTTTTACCTACGGATTTCTTCCGTGGCTGAAAGTCCTGAAAAATCAAACATGAAAATTAAGTACAATCGAAGAAAATAAAAGATCCTTCCTCACTAATCAAAGCCTCCTGGGTTCAATGAGATGGTTTTTAGAACTTGAAACGACCTATAACCCAGAATCTGAAACTTCACCATGCTTGCCATGGTCATGGTGATTTTGATTCTAGACACAGAATCATTCAAAAGATGGACCAGAATCAATCCCTGTACTCATATAAACATGTTAGCATTAATAAAATAGAGTAAATCATAAGACAATGTAAGAATCAAAACCAAAAAGATAAACACACGGATGTCCATGAGCATGGTGTTCTAGCATGTATTGGCCATAGAAATTGGTTCAAACATGTCACATACTACCTTATAGACACGAAAGAATAGTCAGGAGATCTTGAAGATGGCTGTATGAGATTTTGGAGTTTCAATTTTTTTTGACAAAAACTCAAGTGTGAGTTTATGGATTCTTTGTGTTCTGGTGCATCCTAGCTCTCCAATTTCGTTTTGTCTCCTTTGTATAAGCATTAGGCAATGTGAATCAAAAGGAATTATGGCCTCTTAATGCAACACATTCAATTTCATGATTCTCCATAAACCTCCATAACCAAATTTCCTTTTTTGACTCATTTTTGAATTCTTGCTCTTTTGGCCCTTTGCACGAATTTGGTAGGCTGCATAATGATAAATCAAAGTTAGTTAAGGCCAAATATTCCATTTAATTAAGCTTTTTGATTTTCTTTTGATTTTAAAAGATTTAAAATTAATTAAATCCAATAAAATCAATTAAAAATGAAAAAATTAATTAAAAAATATGAAATAAAAGGTGGGACACGTGGGAAGCATGGCCAAGTTAATTCAAGTGGAAAAAGTGGGCCCCTTTTGTCAAAAATGAAATTTCAAGGATAAATGATTTTGGCCATTTCACAAAAATTTCCCAACTTCTCCAATGCATATCTTGCTCAATTTTTAAGCTTTGATCATGTTCTTGGACATTTTAGAAAGGTCTTGAAGTCCTCTAACCAATTTCTTTGGTCCCATGTAATTTTGATTTACCAATCTCAAGTTATGGCCTTTGACTTAAAGTCCCTTTTTGTTGACTTTTAAAAATGACCTATAATGTTGAAATTGATAACTTTTTGTGAGAGCATTTCTTGGACTTTAAGTATGAAGATTAGTTGTAGGACATGTCTTTCTCTTCAAAATGAGCTTTGGATGGAATTTTTCTGATAATCCATGTGAAAGTTATGCCCTGGTCAAGTTACAGTTGACTTTTCAGCTGTCCAAAAATAGAAACTTTTGCATCTTGATGATTTTTGAGCCATACTTTGAGAATCATGATCAAGCATTGATCAAATGATGTTTGTGGCTTCAAAATGAGATGTTGACCAAAAATTTGAACTTTTGACTGTCAAATGACCATTTTGCCCCTACAGTTGACTGTAGTGCAATTAGGGTTTTGATTGTGCAATTTTATGCTGAAAGTCTTGAAACTTGATATGAGGACACTTGACCATATTTATAAGCATGTGGGACTTGATTGGACCCTTGGAAACTTCATTTTCTTGATCAGAGCAAAAACCCTAATTTTGACTGCTTAGGAGACCCTTACACTGTGCAACCCTTGGGGAACTTTGAAGCTTGACTTGGCAATTTCTTGAAGGATATGGGAGGGAAAATTTTGGGGTACAACAGGAATAAACACGGTGAAGAGATTACTCTGTGGGGAATTACTCTGTGGGGGAGAGATGTTCTGTTGATGATTTTAATGATAATTCCGCTGGGGAATCTGTTGATAAGCTCTGCTGGGGATCTTGATGATGAACTCCACTGGGGATAGAAATAACTTCGCTGGGGGTGATCTTTCAGTTGCAACTTGCTGAGGATAACCTCTGAATTTGGCTGGGGAGACTTATTCGTGCTCTGCAGGGGATAAGCTTCCAGAATCTACTGGGGAAGATGATTTAACTCCATTGGGGAAACCTTTTTAGACTGCGCTGGGGAAATGGCTCCAATGGGGGTACCTTGCATTCTGCCGGGGAACATTCTTATATTTCGTTGAGGAATATTAAGACTTCCAGGGATACTCTTATGCTTGCTGGGGAATATCCTTATACTCCGCTGGGGAATATTAAGACCTTCTGGGGATACCCAACTTTTTTAGGGCTGATGGTAGACCAACTCTGCTTGGGGAGAGTATCACTGATTCGTTCATAGTTGCAAGTCTCAGCTGAGAGAGCTATCATTACTGTCTTACTCTGCGAGGAGTGAAAGTATCTTAGCCATATTCTTCAGCCGAATATATACCTTGGTACCTGGTGGACAGAGCGACTTGTACAGTTCAGATAATTCTTATTTGCCCCTGTTTTTGTGGGAGAAGGTTCCTGGGGAGGCCCTGTGGATCGAGTATTATCCCAACCTATGAGGTGCTTGGTCATTGCCGATTGAAGTGACAAATCTTCTTCTGGTAGGCAAGTGACGAGATGACGGGACCTAGTCGTACGCTTTGATCCCTAATTTTTGCCTGGACCGCCCTTTCGGGTTTTCAGTCCATCGGGATACCCTTTTTTACCCAAGCCGCCTTTTCAGGTTTTCGACTTGCCGGGTGTACAGATTTTTTTTATTTTCATCCCTTATTTTTGCCCGAACCCTTTTGGTTCGCCGAGAAGCCCTTACTTTTGCCTAGGCCTGTCAACCTAGCGGGTCTTTGTTCATGCGCGGTATTTTTTGACTTTGTCCATTCCCTCAGGATGTAGAGAGGTGTCACTGTCGGTAGTGTTGTGTTGCCATACTACCATAAGATCTTCGTTTGATCATGCAAGATTCGTTGCTGGAATTCATGTCTAATGCCCCAATTGATTCAGATAGAGATCTGCCCCTGGCTATTTGGCATTTTGAGAGATTCCTTGAATCTTGACTTGACTTCCCCAGATGATGGACAATGATCATGCCGTGCCCCTTGATTGGAAGTGTTTTTCCACTTGAGGTGATCCTTTTTTATTGAAAAAGGTTTTTGTTCACTAGATATTCGTCGTGCGAATTTCTCTGCTGTTGAACAGATATTCAAATGCAAACAGTGATATTCAAATAATGCAAAGTTTATGCTTGTCTCGAAGTTTTGAAAAATGTGTTTTTTAGCAGAAAACTCTTTATAAGACAAATTCAACACAAGATTTAGGGCAAAGCCTTACAGGAGTCAGGATACCTTTTGGTAACAGTATGCTTTCGAACTAACCCATGCTTCAGTTAGGACTTTTGAAGGGTTGTAACGTGGCTTGGTTCACGGTTTAAGAAACAAAGGATAAAGGCTCAAAGTATATTTGTACCCACCCGCTCTTCGTGATGTTCTTCAATCCTAAACTCAGTTAATTGTGCATTTGAACTCCAAATGAGTCTGGAACGACGTTTTTGGTGATGGTTCACACAAGTTTGATTTTTGAAGGCAGTCATCATTTTTTGCAACATTTTTCATGTTGTCGAGGATTTGTAGCGACCTCGTTCTTTTGATTTGTGTTATCCCTGTCTTTTGTCTGAACTGTTTCTTTTGTATTTACAGTCAGCGGGATGCCCCAGTTTTGTGAGTCTCCTTCATAGGTTTTGACTTAATGGGCTTTTATTTCTGATAGATAATGACTGCCTGTCCTTACGATTATCCAGAACCAACACCTTCTTTTGTTTCGGAAGGACTTCTTTGATGCCATTCATTGTGCACCTGGATCAACTGAGAGAACTACCCTGCCCCAGGTTATAATTAAGGGTTTTAATTCATGAAAAGAAAAACTCCAACTTCTTTGGCTCAAAGGGGTTGACTAGGGATTATCTTCCTTATAACTCCACTGTTTAGGATTTGAAACAATGCCTGTACCTCACCAGCGGGGTCTATTCAAAAGCATACTGTAGATATTTTGATATCATTTTCGTCATCCTCCCTCTAAAGGCTTAGAATTTTTTAATCGAGAGTTGATCATCACAAAAAATAAAAGCAATTTGAATATAGTGAAATAAGAATGGATTGATTCAAAACAGGCATATGCAATGCATTGATAAAGTAATAAAGTTTGACATGAATAAATGTTTGAACAATCAAAATAAAATTACAATTTGAAAATTCTAATGAGCAAAAAGTCTTCTCGTCTCAGTACTTGTCACTTCAAATGGTGAACCTTGGAGGGATGGTAGAAGAACTCTGCCTGACCATCTTGTGTGAATTCCAACGCTCCTTCATCAATCAGGTTTTGAATCTTGTACTTCAACTTCCAACAGTCGTCAATATCATGCCCCAGACTGTTAGAATGGTATGCACACCTTGCATCAGGATTGTAGTTGGGTGAAAAAGTCTTAGGATTCGGATGAGGTCCTACCAACATCACCAGATTCAATATCAACAGGTGTTGCAAAGCTTGGGACAACGACATGTTGAGCTTGGTAAACGACCTCTGATTAACCCGTTGTTTATGGCAAGGTTGTTGTTGGACCTGGGTTGTAGTAGAAATTTGGAGAGGTCCATTCTTCATCATACCAAACTCTTATCTTCTTGGAGGCTGATTAATGATTTGATCCCCAGCCTTGACCGTTTGCTTCATACTATTGTATCTGTCTTGATGAAGCTGGTTGATCATGGTTCTCAACTCTTCTTGTTCCCGAGCTAAGCCTTGGATAAGAGCCATCTACCCCAGCATATGGGTTCTCATTGCATCTATCTCAGCTTGCAGATGTTTCAGCCGTTCGTCCTTATTGTCTTCAGAACTTTTCTTGACCAAATTCCCCATGAGGAGTGTTCTCAACTCTTCCTTCCCCTTGGATAAGTTTAGGAAGATTTCCCTGAACTGAGTCTCTTGAGTATGAAGATCCTGGTTGTCTTGTTGGAAAGCCATTGCTGAAATAAACAGCGAGAACATGGGAGACCTGTATTGGGAGACCTGTTATGCAATGATATGTATGATATATGTATGCAATGTTTTCAAGGATCTCGCGGGGGAAACAAGAAACTGTTAGAATTTGAATCTTGTAGCTTTGATTGAAGGAACTTCATGTCGTTAAGAGTCCTTCTTCAAGAGTCAAGCTCACCATATCGAGTGGGTCATAGCCCCTGACTCAAGTTATCGTGCTTGGATTTCTAGACACCCTTGGCTAGAGGAAAATAAATCCCATTTGCCCCTTGCTAGCCATTTGATTTACCATAACCTGCATCACAGACCTTTGAGATCCTTGAAATGGTTAAAGAAATGTTAAGGCATGATGTTATGATGTGTATGCTATGCGTTTAAGCAAAAGTGTGAGGTGATGTAAGTAAGCCCTACAATAAATCCAAAAATATTGGATAAGGACTGTAAACAAAACCTGCAAGGAAACCATGTTGTCAGATAACAAGAATGTGCAAGTAGTTCAAATTTGAAGGCACACAAGTCACACAAAAGAGCCCTTAGATTTCAGGCTTGCATGAGGTTTCATAGGTAAGTACCCTCTTGAGTTTAGTTGGCTCAAAACCTGTCCTATAAATAGTAACCGGGTTCTAAGGAGCTCAATATCATTGGATTATTTTCTATGTTCATTGTTTTGGTTTAGCCACTGAACTAGTGACCAAAATATTCCAATAAAACAATCCTCAATGAGTGTAGTATCGAGTATCTACCAACTTCGGACTGCACCAAAGTCGGTCATCTCACTACCCCTAAAAAAGGCCAAGATGGTCAAGTAAGGTTCTAGGTCATTAGTGCTTAGTGACATCACTCAGCGGCCCCGTATTCTCTTTGATTGACTCAAAGGCTACCAGTACTCACAAATATGTCGCACTAATATAGCTATTGCTTCAACCATGTCGGTATACCCCGCACAGTTTCCACAACGTATTGCTATCTATGAATGTTTCCCAAATCCGGGTGGAGGATTTCAAACCCAAACAATAGAACAAAGATAAAGCAATCAAAGCATACAATTGAAAACACAAGTGATCTAATCCTAAGGTACACCTCACTTATAATGTCCCCAGCAGAGTCTCCAGTTCTGGGATCGGTGGGAACGAGAACTGACTGTTTTGGAATGCTGGTTCGTGTTTTGTGTTTGTTTTCGCAAAATGTCGCGGTAAGTAAGAGTCGCCACCGTCTTTTATTTTATCCAACAAGGAAAGGACAAAAGCACAGAAAAATTCCTTTTCGAGATGTTTCTCGGGTTCGGGAGGTAGATTATAGAAAGGGAAGGTGTTAGCACCCTTTCTATCCGTGGTTATCCACGGGCTCTTAGGTACTTGCTCACTATGTTTTCAAAAGTTTGTTTTTCTTTGTGTTTGTGGGTTTTAAAAAGAAGTTTTTGTTTGAAAGAGAGTGTAAGTGCGAAAAGTTTTGTTTTGTTTTTAAAGGAGCAAGTGCTTAAGAACCTCTACCTACTCAAAAAGGAATTAAACTGTGCAAATATCCTTTAGACAATGCTATCCCACTATTGAGGAGTAGGTAGCACCGTCGTTGGAGTTTTCGGGTCAATTCGGTTAAGGGACGTGTGGTCACTAAAGCAATGTTAGGATGCTTTAGCGGTAACCCTAATGTCTTAGATCATTTTTTATCGAGGCAACCATTTTGAGGCAACTTTTGATCTTTGGACAGGAGGGCGACCTCTAAGACTTCCTATACTCAATGACCACGTTCGAGGCAACCAAGTGAGGTGTACCCTAGGAGTGGCATGTGCAAGTGTGTCAATTTTCAGTTATATTATCTTTGCATGTCATGGTGAGCTACTGTTGATTTTAAGTTAAGAGTTAATCTTGTCATGCATAGCCTAGTTAGCATACATCTAAACAGTTAATATATGTACAGGAATTTAAAGTGCGGGAATTGTAAATCCTACGCTATTACAAGGCTTCGGGGAGGGGGATTATTTACATGTCCAAAAATTGGGGGAATAAAAGCAGTAAAGTGTAAAAGGTCTTAGTTAAGCTATTACAAACCAGTAGGCAGTTACAATAAAATAAGCGCGCGCGAAAAAAATTGAATCGGAGTGTCCTTGGGTTTTGACCCTTTTTTTATTAAATAAAGCATATTTTTTTTTGTCATTTTTTATTTAAGAATTAAGCCTAACTAATGATTAATTAATTAAAAAGAAAATATTTTTTGAGTTTTATTTTATTTTGAGAAAATGATCTAAATCTACTTAATTTTAGTTTTGAGAAAATGTTAAGATAATTAAAAAGTTAATTAACAAAGTTAATTTAATAGAAAAAAAAACTAGCCTAATGTTTTTGTGTTTTTGATTTTATGTTGATTAAAAAAAAGAAATAAAATGGTCAAAACAAAAAGGAAATCGAAGGAACAGGCAGAAAAAAAAGTATAATTCTGGAGGCCTGGGAAGCTTCGATCCAAACAGGGTCATTGTTCTTTCGATTGGGCCAGGAAGTGGGCATGAACAACCTTCGATCCTGGGAAAAATGCCTTCTTCGATCCAGGAGGACTATGGGAAGCTTCGATCCAGAGAAGGTGTCTCCTTCGATCTGGGATGCTATACCTGCAAAAGTATGTTAGCAAAATAAAACTCAGGGCCTGGTATCGAACCCCAGGCCCTTCGATCCTGCATGCGCTGAGTCTTTTCAGGCTAAATCTGTAGCAAGTGTTAGCAACAAAAACATGACCTAGTGCCAAACCCAAGCCCTATGATTCTATCTAGAATGACAATCGAATGAAACAACAAATTTGGATATGTTATGTAAACACAAAATTTGACATTTTACCCTCTCTTACCAGTAGTTGGGACCTTCGATTTGGCACTTTCTAGATGTGAGTACCTTCGATCTGGGATTTCTGGGCGTGGAGGTGTTTGCTGAATGGCTGCTTTGGTTTGGATCACTTCTGAAAATGCTGATGACCCTTGGCAGCGTATCTCCAAGTCCTCTGGGTTTTTTTTGTGTTTCGTTCTCCTCTGCACTGTATGCTGGCCCTTGTATTTATAGGGGTGTGGGGGTCTAGTAACGGCAAGAGACAACCATTTAACCAGGCCATTAAAGCCATGAGACAAGAATCAGACACATTAAAATATTTCCTTTTTGAAATATTCATGTCACTTGAATGAACCTGGACACTTTTGAATTTCGAATGCCTTCAGGCCCTGCTCTTCGATTGGTCTTGATTTGCCTCCTTCGAATGGACTTCTTATGTACCCTTCGAATGGGCCTTCTGAATGCTTCTTCGAATGGTCTTGAGTTGCACAGAATCACTCTGGTCGAATCAGCTCTTTAGGAACAGAAAAGGCAAGAATCTGGCCTTTAACTCAGGAATTAAATCCACAATCAGCATTTAATTATTTCTACATTTGCAAGGGAAACATGCCATTTTCTCATGTTCAGTGTACCTGGACATGTTTTTTGAGTGCCCTCTTGATGGCCTCTTTCGAATGGCCTGGGAGGAGTTCTTCAAATGGCCTTGTCGAAGTTGCCTTGACACAATGCTAAATCGAAGGATCCCTTAGCATGTCAATTGAAAGGCTTGGCCCAGGGTGCCAAACGAAAAGGTCTTTCAGAATTCTAATCGAAGGCCTTTTTCAGAATACCAATCGAAGGCCTTGACATAATGCCAATCGAAGTGCTTGTTCATAATGCCAATCGAAAGGCTCCTTCAGAATACCAATCGAAGGGTCTTTCAGAATACCAATCGAAGGGTCTTTCAGAATGCCAATCGAAGGGTCATTCAGAATGCCAATCGAAGGGTCTTTCAGAATGCTAATCGAAAGGTCTTTCAGAATGCCAATCGAAAGGTCTTTCAGAATGCCAATCGAAAGGTACTTAAAGCACCACTCAAAAATTTTCTTTTTCCTTAGGCAAGGGTTTGTGATCAACCATGCAGGGGGGAGACTTTGGAAAACATGAGAGGGCAAATTTTGGGGTGCAAGAGAGCGGTATCTCGAAGGCCTTCGTTTTTGGTCTGAAGCGCGCGCAATGCGTTTGAAAATTCTGAACCGAGAAATATTTTTATCTGAGACGAAACTTCAAAAATCATAACTAAATCACCATTTATCCGATCAAGTTCATCTTCAGACACGGTGTTGTTCTCGATGTTGGCTACATTTTAGTTTCACATTTCAACTTCGAAAGTCGCACCGAGGTTCCCGCGAATTTGCTCGAAACGTGTTGCACTCAAGTGAATTAAAATTCTGGATTAATATTTATGAATATTTGAGACCCATTAACCAAATTCACTCACATAAGCCCATAATATATATTCTTTTTACTCCAATTTCTCTCATAATGGACCAATCTTCAAAAAACAAGTAAAATTTTTCTCTCAATTCTCTCAAAGATCAAATCAAGGTTCTACACCTTTTTCATCAAGAACACAACAACAACTTCATCAAGATCCAAAAGTCAAGATCAAGTGCAATTGTTCTCCGATTATTGATTCGTTCGTTGCGATCTCTATACCTAAGCCTCCTCTTCACTTCTATCGGTGAGTTTTCTTGAATTAAGCGCTTTTTAAAATAAGTGATTTTTTGGAATAAGTATTTTTTTCTTGGTTTTGTGTTGATTTATGTTTCAATTGTATAATTGAGACTTAATTGTTGAGAATTGATTTGAATTGAGAATTTAATACCATTTTATTGAATTACTTATTGAAATAAGTGATTAATTGAACTTGAGAAATTGATTTTGATTGTAACTTGAAATTGACATAGTGTTGTTGTGTTGATTTTTAGCACTAGGTATAGTTAGACTAGTCTTTAAGTTGAATTAGCTATATAAAACTAGTTAGCACTAACATTAATTTGAGATTTTGAACTTTTGATTAGATTAACACTAGTTTCTAATTCTTGATGTAGAATTTGTTAATAGTTTTGGTTAGATAGATTCTAACACTATCTTTGATTTAGGTGTTGTAACATAAACTAACAATTAGTGTAGCTTATGCCTAATCTTTAATTTTCAAGTTTTACTACATGTTTCCAATTATTTTTGGTTGATGATCATTGATATTTTTGTGCATTTGAAATGCATTTTTGCATATGATCTCAAGTTATTAATTCTTGACATAAACTAAACTTTTATCAATTTTTGGTTGATTACTTGTTGCTTGTCATCTCAATAAATTGAGGTAATTTCTAATGAACTCAAATGTCATTGCTAAACATTTTTGAAGTAAGTTTTATTGAGTTTGATAGAAAATATTTCAATATTTGGTAAATGGCAAAGTTTGACATAATTGGTGTTTTTGCTCTAACTTTTGATCCGTATTGAGTTTTTCCGACTTTCTTTAATGAAAACCGATTTTCTTAAGCCATCCGGAATCTCTCACGCGAGTATTTTTTTTGATTCGGACAAATTTTGTTCCGTTTTTCTGCTACTGTAGCAGTTACGAAAATCACATTCCGGAACGGAATTTGGCCGAACCAAGTTGATTTTTAGAACCGTTAGCATGTTTCTATGTCGCCTTAATTTTTGCGGTTGATTTTGGATGCTTTTCGATTAATTTTCTAACTTTTTGATTCAATTTTTTTGCATATTATCTTGTGTTTCATTGTTGAATTGTGATACTTTTTTGTGTGTTAACTCATACTTTGATGTCAAGTAATATCATTTGATTTTAACTAATTGCTTGAAAACTTTGTGAATTTAGCGTATCAGAATACATTTTGATTCACAACTTTTGCGTTTGACAAATTGTAAGTTGATTCCTATTCATCACACTTTTGACATAAATACATAAACTCATGAATTGGAGTTAATTTGCAATTTGTTGATTAAATTCCAATACATTACATTCATGTGGTTTTTAGACTTAAATTCTTGATTTTTAGATCAATCTTGAGGTTACATGCTTATGTGCAAATTCCGGATAACCATCTCATGCTAATATTCAAGATTAATGCACTAAAACTTTGATTTCCAAATCGATTTATGATGAATTTCAAAATGTGCGTAATGCTTTCCGGAACTTGTATTTCGCATGTGCATTGAGTTTTAGTTTGTGAATAATGCATTGTTATACTTATTTGAGCATTTCTTCGATATCGGTAGCAAGTTTGGATGTTTCTAAACCGGTTTTTGCACCTATTTTCATGAGTAAGAGGTTGTTGTCCGGAATGCTATGTTAGACTCCCTTTACTTGTTTGCTTTGACTTGTACATATTCATACTTCATTTTTGTGCATATTGCTAATTGTCATTATCGCATTTGATTTTGTTGTTATCTACTAACAAATTTTGTGAGATGTGCATGCTTTGAGAAGCAATTTGGATATCATTCGCTTTGGTGAGGGATACGCTTTGCTTGCATATGTTGTTCATGCTTCTGGCGCTATTTTTTGTTGATGCTAGTTTGCGGCGCCCTCCGAGATTTCGCCGTGCATTGATTTGGTTTTTGCGGATTTTTATTATCCGTTTAGTATGGTTTCAGGCCATTTGTTGTAATATTACATTTATCGCTTTTTAGAGATCATGAGAAGTAGGAAGCAGGAAATAAAGAGCGTGCGCTCGAGGTTGCTGTTTAAAGACCATTAGCAGGCATTCTTCACTTCATTTGCTATATGTGATGTGCTTGTGTTTGTTTCTTTGTTGATTGATCGATGTGTCATTCAATTTAGACATTGAGATCACGACTTCGCTCTCATTGCATGCTCCCTATAGGATGTTTATTGCTTTTCCTCTTTTGTTGTTGATCAATGAGTCACTCAATTTAGATATTGAGATCACGACTTCGCTCTCATTGCATGCTCCCTATAGGATGTTTATTGCTTTTCTTCTTTAATTGTTGATCGATGAGTCACTCAATTTAGATATTGAGATCACGACTTCGCTCTCATTGCATGTTCCCTATAGGATAGTATTGTTAAGCTTTCTTTGACATGCTGATTAAGACAGGAATCCATGTATGCTAACATAGGATAGGATTTTCCTTTATCCTTAACCTTAGGGTCAACCATTGTATGATAACACTATGGATAGTACTAGGTTAGTTTCCCTTAGTTGTTTTCCCTTTCTTTGCATCTTGTATCTCAAAATAAAAACTTGTTTCTTGGCAAATCATAAGACATTTCTAATGAACCTAAATTCTTCTTCAAAGTAAAAGATACAAACCCATCTTACTTTGTCTGTGTTATCTTGAAGCTGATGTTTCACCATCGCACATTTTATTGTCTTACTTTGATTCTCAGTATCATTGTTAAGTGTGATGTTTTGCCATCTCTACCATGATATCTCTCTTATCTCTTTGCCGATGTTTCGCCATTGCACATTTGTTTGAAGCCGATGTTTCTCCATTGTACATTTTGTTATCCTACTTTGATTCTTAATATCATTGTTAGGTGTGATGTTTTGCCATCCGTCTTATTGATGTTTTGCCATCTCTACCATGATATCTCTCTTATCTCTTTGCCGATGTTTCACCATCGCACATTTGTTTGAAGCTGATGTTTCGCCATCGCACATTTTGTTATCCTACTTTGATTCTCAATATCATTGTTAGGTGTGATGTTTTTCCATCCGTCTTATCGATGTTTTTGCTATCTCTACCCTGATATCTTTGTTATCTCTTTGCGGATGTTTCGCCACCGCACATTTGTTTGAAGCCGATGTTTCGCCATCGCACATGCTTGTTATCCTACTTTGATTCTCAATATCATTGTTAGGTGTGATGTTTTGCCATCCGTTTTATTGATTGTTTCACCATCTTTGCCATGATATGTTATTACCTTTTAGCCGATGTTTCACCATCGCACATTTGTTTGAAGCCGATGTTTCGCCATCACACATGTTTGTCATCCTACTTTGATTCTCAATATCATTGTTAGGTGTGATGTTTTGTCTTTCATTTATCATTCGATGTTTTTCCATCTTTTACATGTTACGTTGTTATTATTTAGTCGATGTTTGATCACCTCATTTGTTCGTTGTTCCTTTCGATTTTTTGCCATCTTGACTATCTTTGTTCGTCTTAACTAAAAAACACAAACCAACCAAAATACATAAGCCGAACTACGGCTTCTCTGATTCCTTAAAAGGGTTACGTAAGCATTGGGGTAGGGTCCAACCGAGCACATCTTTTATTTTCCCTACATTATTTTCTTCTTCCTTTTGCATGCATTCCCTTTTCAGTTTTAAGCCATAGACATAGGATTTGACCACACCCATTAGATTAGACAACAAGAGTGGATACCATAGAGTACTACGGGCGTGTGGGGTGCTAACACCTTCCCCACGCGTAACAGACTCTCTTACCCGATCTCTCGGTCGAAAGACCGTGATTTATCCCTTTACAGGTTTTCTCGATGTTTACCTTTCCCCCCATATGGGATAAAAGACGTTCGGTGGAGACTTCATTGTTTCGATGATTTTCAGCCGGTGGTTTCACAAAGTGCAACAAGTTTTATCGAGCAGTGAGTATCGGGTCTCACAGTCGGTAAACTTTTTGCTAAGGTAGTAAATAACATGTTCTTTTCGACCAGACTCGTCATGCTGCCCCATCACACACCCCATTAAATTATTCAGTACTGTCAAATATAAGATTAAAGGTCTTCCTTCCACTGGAGGCATCAGAATAGGTGGCTCTTGAAGGTATTCTTTAATTCTTTCGAAGGCGGTCTGACATTCATCATTCCATTTTACTACTTGATCTTTCTTCAACAGTTTGAAGATTGGCTCACAAGTAGCAGTCAGATGTGAAATGAATCTTGCAATGTAATTTAGACGTCCCCAAAAGCCTCTAACTTCCTTTTCCGTTCGGGGAGCTGGAATCTCCTGTATAGCCTTCACTTTTGCAGGATCCACTTGAATACCTTTATCACTAACGACGAAACCCAACAGCTTACCAGACCTTACCCCGAAGGTGCACTTGTTCGGGTTTAACCTCAGCTTGTACGTCTTCAACCTGTCAAATAGTTTCTGGAGATGGTCAAGGTGTTCTTCTTCAGTTTGGGGCCTTGCAATCATGTCATCAACGTAAACCTCAATCTCATGGTGAATCATGTCGTGGAACAAAGTGACCATGGCACGCTGATAAGTTGCCCCAGCATTCTTCAACCTGAAAGGCATTACCTTGTAATAGAAGGTGCCCCACTGCGTAACGAAGGTTGTCTTCTCCATGTCCTCGAGAGCTATCTTAATCTGATTGTAACCAGAAAAACCATCCATAAAGGAGAAGATCTTATGTTGCGCGGTGTTGTCAACCAGAACATCGATATGAGGAAGTGGGAAATCATCCTTGGGGCTCGCCCTGTTCAGATCCCTATAGTCCATACACATTCGTACCTTACCATCCTTCTTCAGCACTGGAACAACGTTGGCCACCCACTGCGGATAAGAAGTAACAACTAGAAATCCAGCGTCAAACTATTTCATGACCTCAGCTTTGATTTTCTCAGACATCTCAGGGTGCATACGACGAACCTTCTATTTTACTGGAGGGCAGTCTTCTTTAGTTGGCAAGCGATGAACCACAATATCGGTGTCTAAACCGGGCATATCTTCATAAGACCAAGCGAAGATTTCAACTTAGTCGTGTAGCATCTGTATCAACCGTTGCTTGACACTAGGCTCCAGATTTGCACCTATCTTGACCTCTTTCCTATCTTCCTCTGTACCCAAATTCACTGATTCGACTGGCTCTTCATGAGGTTGTATGGCCCTTTCTTCCTGTAGTAACAGTCTAGCAAGTTCCCCAGGCACTTCACAATCATCCTCACCTTCGTCCTCGGCTTGGTTGATCGGATTTTTGAAGTCATAACTGGCAGTAGCAGAGTCGTTATCAATGGGATCCAAAGTGGATATGGATTACATTATGATATGTGAGTGTGTGTAAGACAATAGCTGTTTTGATAAAGTGCGAGATAGAAAGAAAAAACAAAGAGCATAAAATTTGTAATGCAAGAAAATGTCCAATGCTTTATTGATGATATATGAAAATGACAAATAATAAGCCCTCACAAACAAAGCCAAAGTTCCTCGGGCAAGGCACCGGGCCGCAAAGTTTCAAATTGTCTGTTACAAATCTCAAAACAAAAGTCAATTACTGTGTAATAAAAGAAACGGGTACAAAGTCTTTTGCCGTCCAATTGTTCAATCCTCCGTTGGTAGTCGGGTAAATCCAGCTGTCAATATCTGAATCTTCTTCATCACCCTCAATTATATTCACTCCCTGATTATTGATGTGCATAGGAGGTCTTCCAATCCATGTGCGCCGATCAGCCCTTTGAGCCTCTGCAGTAAAGCCCAAACCAAATTTGTCAGTCTTGTGTGTGAAATTAGGGAGTTTACCCCAATTTGCACACCCACCTTTTTCAATTACAGCCCTGGCATTCTTGAGGGAAGCCATCTTCGTTGGAGGTTTGTCATCAGCTACTTCAGTCGACGCCAGAGTCTGGGGGACCTCTTCAAAGTTCTGAAAAGGGGTTTCGATGAACTCCCCATACATCTCCATATAGCGAAAGGAATTAAGATGACTCACCGTGTACTCCTCTTCTCCTCGCACCTTGACAATCTTCCCCTTTACTGGATATTTCAACATTTGATGGAGCGTAGAAGTCACTGCCCCAGACTTATGAATCCAAGGGCGACCCAGAAAACAAGAATAAGATGGCCGAATATCCATCACATCGAAAGTAGATGCAAAAGTCTGAGAGCCAACTTTAACAAGGACGTCCACCTCCTCGTGCACCATCCTTTTTGACTCATCGAAAGCTCTAACCACAATATTGCTCGGCTTCAGAATCATACATTCACAATCCAGACGGTCTAATGCTTTCTTTGGTAAAACATTTAATGAGGACCCAGTATCCACCAGTACGTGGGCCAAAGTAGTGCCCCTGCACTCGATCAAGGCGTGCAGAGCATCATCTTGATTTCTTCCTTTAGAAGTCAGGTCTGCGTCTGAGAAACCTAACTCGTTGTCGGCAGTCAAACTAGCTACACTGTCTTTGAATTGCTCGGCGAAAGTTTCCTGCGGCACATGTGCAGTTTTGAGGAAAGTAATTAAAGCCTTTGCATGGGCTTTAAAGCACAATAACAAGGACAACATGGAGATTTTTGACGGGGTCTGCCCCAGCTGCTCGACTATGTTGTAGTCGCTCTTCTTGATAATTTTCAGAATCTCCTTTATCTCCTACTTAGAGGTTTCTACAATGGTCTTCTTAGGGGCCTCCGTCCGGGCAGGCTCACCTGTGATTTCTTTTCCCCGAGTTCCAGATGGCTCGGCGACAGGGGTGATAACTGGGATAAGAACTGGGACAGTAGCTGATGTACTAACAGATGGAATAGCAACAGGTTTGTGAACAGTCGGAGGAGAAATCTCGAGAGAAAAGAGTCTTCCACTTCTGGTGACTTTGCTAGCCCCAACAATATTGCTGATATCAGCATCAGCTTCTTCAATCTTTAAGTCTTGCTTAACTCCATGGTAATACACATCGGCTCCATAGTGCCAAGGGACGGCCTTATCCGAAGTGTATGGGATGGGACCAGGGATAGTGATGATTAATGGAGCGATTCTTGGAACGGGTGTAATCCTAACAGGATTTCTCGAGGAAGCCTTGGAAGGACTGGCGGAAATGGTTATGATGGCAACATATTGAATTGGAACCAACGGAATCATAGTCTTCTCGAACAGGATCTCTTTGTTATCCATCAGGCGTTGAACACCTGATTTCAATAAGTGGCAACCAGTAGGCAGTATTGAACACACGTGGCAACCTTCTCCACAGTTCGGAAATAAACCGGCCAACAATAGATTCTTCTTAGATGTTATCAAAGGAGTGGAAATATCTTCCACAAAGGTCAAAAATAAATCAGCATCCACAACATTCACTCCATGACAGTGTTTGGGCATAGGAGCAGTTATGACGTTGGGTTTCTCCGGAGCGTCAAACTCAATCTCTTTAACTTCGATCAAATCTTGCACTTTATTCTTCAAGGCCCAACAGTTATTTGTATCATAACCTGAGCTATCGGAGTGATAGGCACAGCGGGCGTTCGGGTTATATAGCGGAGATGTGGTGTTGGGATTCTTTGGAGCTTCCCTCAGAGTTATCAGGTTGGTCTTCAACAATTATGGTAGAATTTGAGACAAGGTCATATTAAGCCGAGTGTACTGTCTCTGCGGTCTCTCCATTCTTTGCTGATTGTTGCATTGTGGGGCAACAGTGGGTCTTGATATTACTACCGCATTTACTGCTTGACGACATTCAGGTCTGCTTTGGCTCTTCGAGCCGTAGACTGCACTAGCTTCTTTCTTACCGGTGAAAGGCTTCTTTACTGCACTTGACGATGTATCCTTCTATATATTACCACTTATGATACCAGTACTCTCTCCCCAGTCAAAATCAATTCAGTAAACCCAGATGACGAACTGCCGATCAAATGATTGAAAAATGGACCAGACAATGTCCCTAGAAACATGTCAACTAACTCCCTATCAGACAAAGGGGGTTGGACTCTTCCAGCCAAATCTCTCCACTTCTGAGCATAGTCCTTAAAACCTTCACTTGCACCCATAGACATACCCTGAAGCTGAGTACGAGTGGGAGCAAGGTCGGCGTTATACTGATACTTCCTGTAGAAAGCAGCAGCAAGGTCCTCCCAGTTTCGGATATTAGCTCCTTCCAATTGATAAAACCATTCAAGCTGAGTCTCTGACAGACTATCTTGAAATAAATGCACCCACAAATTTCTATCAGCAGGATAAGGTTGGATTTTTCTGATGTACGAGCGAAGATGGAGTTTTGGACAGGATACTCCATCGTACTTGGAAAAAACTGGAGCTTTGAACTTATGAAGGATCACCACCCCAGATGCTAGTCCCAGATCTCCGAAATCTAAACCAGGGATCTTATGAATCTCCATAGCGCTCATACGGTCTTCAAGTTGTTTGTACCTATCCTCAGCAAGAGGATACTGCTCATCATCAAAATCAGTATCATTATCAGAGACTACGGGACTGGGACCCTTTTCTTCCTCTTGGTCCTCCTCTCCTTTGGATGAAAGATACAGATCAGCTTCCTGTCGCAACCTATTCCCAAATCTGTTACCCATATTCAGAAGAACCACCTTCTTCTTCTTCTTCTTCTTCTCCTTCAGGATGAGAGTCTTCAAATCCTCTTGCCCTTTAGCTAAGTTCAAGAACATCTCTTGGAATTGGGCATTATGTGCTTGAAGAGCTTTGATGGCTTAATCGATAGGTATTTCAGAAGACATTTCGTGCTGAAATAAACAGCGAAGAAGATGAGAAACCTGTAATGGTACCTGTAATGATGTGCATGATGATGGGATGCGTTTGTAATGATTTCAAAGACTTTGGGAGATTTAAATTTGCAAACCAGGAAATAAACAAACTTTATTAGATTAAACTTGTAAAAAGGTTCAACAATGCCTTTGAGGTGTTACAAAGAAGTAAATGAAAAACAAATCTAAACTAAAAAAAGAAAAACTCAGAAATCCCATGGACGCTTCCCCTTCGTGCTGACATAGTCATTGATCGTCCTTTCATTCTCAAGTTGCCTGGTGAGCTTCAGGATCTTCCTTTATTGCTCATGATACTTCTCCCGGTAGGTATCCCTCTCCTCTTTCAGCTGAATCTAGGATCTCTTTAATGCTCCAAGATCAGTGGGCATGTAGGGATAAAGGACTGTATAAGGAATGCCTTCTTCATTGGTAGGCTCCACAATCACCGGCAACACAGCTTCATAAGGCATCCCAAGCTTCTGGGCTCGAGCTCGGACCCACTGGAGATAAGGCTGCATAGGGAGAGAAGTCCTTGGTCCTAGCTCTTGAGGGTCAGACCTGTTCACCATGCCTTAAGCTCATATAAACCTCTGGCGGTGCTCGTCAACGTCCTCCTTGTAGTCAAAGGCAATATCTGTAAGAAGTAGCTCATGAGGACCGTCTCTCCGAGCACGACCAAACTGTCGCAAAGCCAAACAAGGACTGTAGGTTATTCCCCCTCTGATTCCAAGCAACAGGACATTAGGGTATCCCCCACATTGATCAATGATAACAGTGCTTTCCATAGCCTTAGAACTCCAAAGAATGTCTGTATGGGCAAGGGACATTATCTTGTAAGACCATCCTAAACCTTCTTCATTCTTCAACACAGATTTGGAGAGGTTCGAAATAAATCACCTCGCCAGCAGTGGCATATAACACATAAAAGTCCCTCTTCTTCGCACAGTACGAGTATAGAGGGCATGCAAGATATCACCCAGAAGAGTAGCTACAGGATTGCGAGACAGGAAGATCTTAACCGTATTCACATCTATGAAGGAATCTGGATTCGAGAAGAGAACCAAACCGTAGATAAGGAGAGCCAAGATGTCTTCAAAAGCCTGAAAGTCCAAGTTATCCCAGAATAGTTGAGCTTGATCTATCAGAAACTTAGCTAAGAAACCTTCAACCCCGCTTCGTGTCTCCCAGTTAGATACTACATCAGCCCGTTTCAAATGTAGAGCTGAAGCAATGTCCTCTGGTCTAGGAGTCTCTTCCAAACCTGTGAAGGGCATCTTCTCAAGGATGGATATGCTCAATAAGTGATAAAACTCTTCCATAGTGGGAACTAGCTGATAATCCGGGAAAGTGAAGCAATGATGCACCGGATCAAAGAACTAGAAAAGCACGCTCATCATCTTCTCATCAAACTTTGAGGTAACCAAGCTAAGAAGTTGACCATGTCTTTTAATGAATGAAGAAGTATCAGAAACTCTCGAGGCTAAATCTTTGAGTTGAGCAGGTATTTGCACAAAGTTAACTCGGATGGTGTTTCTGCGCACGGAAGCCATAATCTGCAAAACAAAACAAAGATAAATCCCCTCGGTCTTTGAAATGGTTAGTGTAGTGAAGTATGCATGCTATGTTATGATGCATGATGTCATGATAAAACACACAACAAGTATAGCAGATAACAGATGTGGTAAAGGCAAACAAGTCACACAAGAGCCCTTAAGTTTCAGGCTTACATGGGGTCTAGGTACTACCCTCTTGAAGTTTAGTTAGTTTCAACCTGTCCTAATAATAGTAATCGGGTTCTAGAGGTTCTCAATATCACTGACCATCCTCCATCGGTCATGGTTTCAGCTCACGCAATCTTTTCTTGCAGCCGGAACTATCTCGAGAGTATGGTCTCAATGAGTGTAGCATCGAGTATCAACCAATTCCCAGCTTTACACTGAGACCGGCTATCTCACTACTTCCTATGGGCAAGTTGGTCAATTATAGGTTCTAAGGTCAGTTGATGCTTAACGATACACATAGCAGCCCCGTATTCTCCTTGTTTCTCCACAAGGGATACCGGTACCAACCAATGTGCCACATCAACGTAGCTACTGCTTCAACCGTATCGGTCTATACCGTACAATTCCCTCACAGTTTATTGCTACTTACCTACAAGGTGTCCCCCAGATCCGGGTTAGGATCTATAGTAACTCCCAATACAAAACCCTCAAAAGTAAAGCAATCAAATCAAACAAGAGAAACAATTTATGATGAACTAATCCTAAGGTATACCCCACTTATAAATTCCCCAGCAGAGTCGCCAGTTCTGTGATACAGTGATAGAACCGAACTGTTTTAGGAAAATGATGGTTTGCGTTTTACGTTTGTGTTCGCAAAATGTCGTGGTAAGCAAGAGTCACCACCGACTTTTATTTTATCCAACTAGAAAGGAAAAAAGCACAGAAAAATTCCTTCTTCGAGATTTTGAGTACGGGGGGTAGATTATAGAAAGGGAAGGTATTAGCACCCTTTCTATCCGTGGTTTTCCACGGGCTCTTAGGTACTTGCTCATCATTTTAAAAAATTGCTTCTGTGTTTGTATGTTTTTGAAAAGTTTTTATTTTACTTCGTTTTAACCCTTGTATCAGTCCGTAAGAGTGTTATGAAATGTTTTTGAAAAAAACTTTGTTTGAAAAGAGTGTAAGTGTGGAAAAGTTTGATTTTTGAGCAAGTACCTACTAGCATCTACCTACTCGAAAAAAGAATGTTTTTGTTCTTGTTTCCTTTAGACAGCGCTATCCCACTATTAGTGAGTAGGTAGCACCATCGTCGGAGTTGTAAGGGTCAATTCGAAGGGGACGTACGACCACTAAAGCAATGTTAAGACGTCTTAGTAATAACCCTAGTGTCTTAAGATCATATTCGAGGCAACCTTTCCGAGGCAACATTTTCGAACGGGACATTTGATCTTTGTTTAGACAAGAGAGCAACCACTAAAACACCCTATACTTAATGATCATTTACCGAAGGCAACCGAAGTGAGAGTATACCCTAGGAGTGCGCATGTGCGAGTGATTTGATTTCAGTTATTATCTTTGCACATTTAGGGTTTGCTAACCATTTTACAAGTTAACATACAGTCTTGTCATGCAATCCTATTATCATACATCTAACAGTTAATATTTGCGAAAATTAAAATGCGAGAAATAAAACTACGCTATTACAAGGTTTCGGGGAGGGGGATTAATTACATAGCCAAAAACCCGTAAAGACGATAAATAAACGAAAAATCCTAATTAAACTATTACATCCCATGAGCAGTTATATTAATATTTGCCAAAATAATAAACGCGCGCGATAAATTAAGAACGAGAAAAAAATTAGGGTTTTGACCCCGTCTGAACCTAATTAAAAGAAAAATCAAATTTGTTATTTTTAATTATTTTGAGAAAATGTAAGGTTTTAATAAGTAAATACAAACCTAACTACTAATTAAATTAAATTAAGAAAATTAATTAATTAGACTTATTTTTATATTTTTGTTATTTTAAGAAAAGAAAATAAAAATTAAATCAAGCAAATCCTAATTTTCTAATTGATTTTAATTTATTTACAAAAAGGTTAAAATTACCCTAGAATTAAATTAAACTAATTAAATTAATTTTGACAAAATATAAAAAAAAATTCTAATTTGATGAAAATTGATTTTATGAGTTTTTGTTTGTAAAAGAATTACTTTTTATGTTAGAAAATAATTAATCAAAATTAAATAAATAAAAGAAATATAAAAGAAAAGAGAGAAATGGGTCTGGTATCAAAGTAAAAAGGGGGTGTCAATAAGCCCAAAATGCCTTGGTCCATGTTGACCTTCAGATTCCATGTTGCACGTTTGACTAGGCCTATGGTAGACCTTCATATGCCAGGCGATGGATTTGGCTTGTTGGACATCTGGTTGGCTGATCATTGAGGGTATATGGTGAGACGCTTGGGCCAAGGGTGCACTGAATCTGTAACAAGAAAATAAGAAAATAGTGTTTTGCTGGGACCTGGAATCGGACCCAGGTCCATATGCTTCAAACCAACACCTTGTTGCCATCTGTGCCACGCCACTTCTTTGTACATAAAATAACAACAATTAATAATATATGTTAACATGAGTTAGTGGATGAAAATAGAAAAAAAAACGCGCGCCAGTTTGAATGGACCAATATTGACTGAACACCTCATCATCTTCTCCAGCATCTGTCGTCTTAGGTAAAACGACTTTTACCTACAAACGTTCTCTGTAGGTATAGCCCTTGCATATTTCCAGAATCTCATACAAGCATAATAAATGAAAACTAATGGTACAAGCCAATTCGTCTTGGCCTTGTGAACACCATGGTACCTCTCTTTTGGGATAATTTTACCTGCATGAGAAAACTCTAAAACGAGCAAGGAAACCCTAGCAATGGTGGATCTCAGTATGGTTAGCAAAAATGCAATTAATTATTATCATTAGCTTGCAAATGATTCTATGATCAAGAACATGTAAAGAAATCATGCTACAAATGCCAGAATCATGATGTTCATTTTCAAAAAAGTATGACGGTCGTGAGATGCTTACAAGGCGTTTCTGGGCACGAAAATGCTTGCTAATGATTGGGATAGAATCCTTGGATGCCTAGAAAATGAATGGTATGCTTGGAATGGCTTGAAGAAGCCTGGAATTGAGAAATCAGATTGCAACTTTCCTTTGAAATTTTGAGATTTTTTCTTCTCTTTTCACGCCTCCAATCCCTCTGCTTTTGGTCTGGATTTGTTCTATATGTACCCTTGAGTGAATTAGGTTTACAAGTTTGCATCAAATCTTCTCCAATAATGATCATTGATCAAGATTTGATTCTCATGTAAATCTTTCCAAATCAAACTAAAATCCAATCTTTTTGTGTACAAATAAGCCTTTCACGATTTAATCTCATTGCCAACTATTCATGGACCTGAAATATGCACAAAATCTCAAGGTTTGAATGATTTTGATATTTTCATGATTTTATTTTGATTTAATTTGATTTAATTGAAATAAAAATCAAAATAAATGACAAAAATAAAATAAAGGCAAGTGGGAAGGATTATGGGTCGTGGACCATGTTACAAACTCAATGCAAGCACAAAAAATTGGGCCCATTTGACAAAAATTGTAATTTTGGCCACTTTTGACTTTTGGCAATTTTACAAAAAAAAGTCAACTTCACCCATGCATAACTCCTTCAATTTTGACCCTAGAGATGTGTTCTTTGACTTTTTAGAAAGCTAAAGATTTCCTATAAGCAACCCTTTTTGTCTCATCTCAATTGAGTCTTCCATGTTCATGTATGAAGCTTTGACAAAAAAGGTGTTTTTGTTGACTTTTCAAAATGACCTATAATGTCCAAATTTGTATCTTCTTGTGAGTGCATTTTTTTGAACTTGGGAGCTGAAGATGAATTGTAGGGAATTGCATCCTCTTCAAAATGAGCTTTGGATGGGTCATTCTTGATAAAGTATGAGAAAGTTATGCTTGGTCAAAGTTGAGTTGACTTTTCCTGCAAAACCTTAATTTAGCAACTTTTGGGGTTTGATGAATTGTGAGCAATCCTTGATGAATCATGATCAACCCTTGATCAAATGATGAATAATGCTTCAAAATGAGAATGTTAACCAAAAATCTTGAAGTTTGATTGTATGTAGGACACAGTTGAGTTTCAGGCCTTTGAGCAATTGACTGGGCAAACTTTCTCTGCAAGGCTTGAAACTTGACATGGATGATCTTGAGAACATATTAGGACAATAGTGAGCATTTGGGACCCTTTTGATTCAAACATCTTGATGCAAACTGAAACCCTAATTTGAGGTAGACTGCCTTAGGAGAGAATTTGTCTGGTCAACTCTTGGACTTCCTTGAGCAATTTGAGGATCTCACTTGAAATGTATTGAGAAATATGGGAGGGCAAATTTTGGGGTACAACACTGTGGGTTTGGGAAACACTGAGTGAGAATATGAGATCTGAGTTTTTGTGCAAGGTTTAAGATGAGTGAAGGCATTAGTTTTAACACTAAACTTCTAGTTTTTGATGGCAAAAGCTGGAACAGATGGAAGATACAAATGCGTGTGTTGTTTGGTGCTCAGGATGTTCTGGATCTTGTTACTGAAGGTTATGTTCCAGTTGAAGCAGATGCTACTGAAGAACAAAAATCTGCAGAAAGAGCTACGAGGAAAAGGGATCAGAAAGCTCTGTTCTATATCCATCAGTGTGTGGATGAAAGTGTGTTTGGGAAGATTTCTGATTCGACAACATCGAAGGAGGCATGGGATATACTAGCCAAATGTTATGGTGGTGACGCGTCAGTAAAGAAGGTAAAGCTTCAGTCCCTGCGAAAGCAATATGAGAATCTCAACATGAAGAACAGTGAGAAAGTTTATGAGTACATCTCCAGAATGATTCTGATCACTAATGAGATGAAAGCTTGTGGAGAAACACTTTCTGAACAGGTAATCATAGAAAAGATTCTGAGGTCACTTACTCCCCAGTTTGATTACATTGTTGTTTCTATTGAACATTCTAAAAATCCAGAAACCATGAGAATAGAAGAGTTGCAATGCAGTCTAGAAGCGCAAGAGTTGCATCTGAATGAAAGAACTTTTGAGAGGGAAGTGGAGCATGCTCTGAAAGCTTCTTTTGTCAAGAAGGACCAGAAGCAGAATAGACATGGTGATAAATTCCAGAAGCCAGAAACCTCAACTTCTTATGAAAAGAAATATCAGAAGGGAAAGGAAAGGTATGACAAGAAGAAGGTTCAATGTTACTGTTGTAAACAGTTTGGCCATTTTGCCAGAGATTGTAGAAACAGAGGAAGGAAATCAAAAGAAGCAAATATAGCCAGAGGAGATTATGATGATGAACCTGTGCTACTGATGGCTTCTGATTCTGATGGAAACTGTTCAGAAGATTGGTGGTATATGGACACTGGCTGTTTAAACCACTTGACTGGGAACAAACAATAGCTAATAGACTTTGATTCCAGAAGGAGAACAAAGATCAGATGTGCTGATGATAAGTATCTTAATGCAGAAGGTATGGGAAATGTCTGAGTCAGAGTGAAGAATGGAAAAAACATTCTGATCAAAGATGTTTGGTATGTTCCTGGAATTAAAAGCAATCTGATGAGTGTGGGTCAGCTTATTAAGAAAGGTTTCTCAGTGGTTATGAAGGACAACCTCTTGACGTTGTATGATTCTAATAAGAAGTTGATTATGAAGTCTAAGCAGGGAAGTAACAGAACATTCAAGGTGAATGTAGAAACAGCTGAAGCAGAGTGTCTTAGCGCTGAAGATGACAGTAAGCTGTGGCATAAGAGGTTTGGGCACTTGAACTATAGAAGTTTAGGGCATCTAAGTTCTAAGAAGTTCGTACATGGCATTTCGAAGATTGTGAAGCCTCAGAAGTCATGTGAGATATGCATGAAAAGAAAGCAATCTAGATTTCCATTTACATCAGAAGTAGCCCCAAGAGCAAAGAATGCTTTGGGAGTAGTACATTCTGATGTGTGTGGACCATTTCCAGTATCTTCACTTGGAGGAAACAAAAAATTTGTGTCTTTTGTGGATGAGTTCACAAGAATGACATGGGTAACACTCATCAAGTTCAAGCATGAAGTGTTTACTGAGTTCTAGAAGTTCAAGGTGAAGGCTGAGAAGCAGAGTGGTCAGAAGCTGAAGATTCTGAGAACAGATGGTGGAGGTGAGTATAACTCTATAGAGTTCCAGAAGTTGTGAAGAGAATGGTATAGAACATGAGGTTACTGCTCCATATACTCCTCAGCACAACGGTCTTGCTGAAAGAAGAAACAGAACTTTGCTTGATATGACCAGAAGTATGCTGAAAGAGAAGAAGCTACCTCACATGTTATGGGGAGAAGCTGTTGCCACGTCAGCATATGTTATGAATAGGTGTCCAATAAAGAAGCTGAAGGAAATTGTTCCTTTAGAAAAATGGACTGGAAACAAGCAAAGTGTTATCCATCTGAAGGTGTTTGGTTCTATATGCTACAAACACGTTCCAGAGGCTAGAAGATGAAAACTGGATGATAGAAGCAAAGTAATGTTACTGGTGGGGTACCACAGTACAGGTTCCTATAAGCTTTATTGTCCAGAAACCAACAAAGTTAAAATCAGCAGAGACGTCATTGTGAAAGAGTCAGAAACATGGGATTGGAATAAGCTTCAATCAGATTCTGATGTAGCACCAACACCAGAGTTAGTTTCTGAAGATTTTTCAGAAAGTTATGAAGACGAGTCAGAGTCAGAAGATGAAGACTCTGAAGATGAGTCAGAATCTCAGGGAGATTCTGATAGTGGATCTGATTCTGATCCAGATTCTGATGATGATCCAGAATCTGGTGGTGATTATATTTCTGGAAGGGAAAACTCTAAAGACATAGGGTCTGGAGAACAAGTTTCCAAAAGTAACTCTGAAGGTGGTAATTCTGAAGGAAGTAGTTTTGGACAAAGTCCAGAAGCTAGCATTGTTCCGAGTTCTGGAGAAGCTTCAGAACAAGTTCAGAGGCCACAGAGAATCAGACGAATACCAAGTAGGTTTGCAGATTTTAGCATGTTGCATGATACTGAAGTAGATTCTGAAGGAGAAATCGTTCAGTGTGCCACGTTAGTAGATTCTGAACCAGTGGGTATTGAATAATCTCTCAAGAAGAAAGTATGGTGAATGTCATGAAAGAAGAACTCGAGGCTATTGAAAGAAATAAAACATGGAAGCTGACGAAGCTTCCAGAAAAGAAGAAAGCCATCAGCGTCAGATGGGTTTTCAAGGTGAAGCTTAAACCAAATGGATCAATTGGCAAACACAAAGCGAGACTAGTGGCTAGATGTTTTCTTCAGAAACCTGGACTAGATTACTTTGAGGTGTTTGCGCCTGTAGCTAGACACAAAACAACCAGATTGGTGATTGCTTTAGCTGCAAATAGAAATTGGCCTTTGATACATCTGGATGTAAAGTATGAATTTCTGAATGGTCCGTTGCAAGAAGAGGTATATGTGTCGCAACCTCCTGGATTTGTGAAAAAGAATCGGGAAGGGATGGTATACAAGTTACATAAAGCCTTGTATGGACTGAAACAAGTGCCCAGAGTTTGGAATCTGAAAATTGATTCGTTTTTCAAGAGGCAGGAGTTTCATAAATGTGAGATGGAGTATGGCGTGTATGTGAAACATTCTGGTAGAAATATGATTCTGGTATGTCTATAGGTTGATGATATATTGCTAACAGGAAGTCTTCCAGAAGATATAGTCAAGTTCAAAGAAGTTCTGATAAATGAATTTGAGATGACAGATCTGGGAAATATGGTATATTTTCTAGGAATGGAAATTCAGTACTCAAAGAAGGGTATCATTCTGCATCAGCTGAAGTATGAACTTGAACTTCTGAAGAGATTTGAGCTAGAAAATTGCAAGGTTTCTATCACACCTGCTGATACGAATCAGAAGTTGGACTCTGATTCTGATGGAGAGGATGTGGATGCTACAACCTTCAAACAAATGGTTGGTTCTCTGAGGTATTTGTGTAATACCAGACCTGATATTTGCTATGCAGTTGGAATAGTTAGCAGATACATGAGCAAGCCAAAGTGGTCTCATTACCAAGCTGCTGTCAGGATTCTGAGGTATGTAAAGGGAACTCTGAAATATGGAGTGTTATTTCTGTCTGGAAGAAAGATCGAATTAAATCTTCTGAGTTATTTTGATTCTGATTGGTGTGGAGATAGAGTTGACAGAAGAAGTACTTCTGGGTACTTGTTCAAGTTTCTGGGAGGTCCAATTTCTTGGAGTTCCAAGAAACAGCCTGTTGTGGCTTTGTCAACATGTGAAGCTGAATACATTACAGGGGTTGTAGCTGCATGTCAAGCTATTTGGCTTCTAAATCTTCTGGAGGATTTGAAGATTGAAATAGAGAAACCTCTGAAGTTGTTGATTGATAACAAGTCTGCAATCAATCTTGTCAAGAATCATGTGCTACATGGAAGAAGCAAGCATATTGAGATGAAGTATCATTTTCTGAGAAGTCAAGTGCAGAAAGGAGTGTTAGAAGTTCTGCACTATAGCACTCAGAAGCAGCTGGCAGATGTTCTGACGAAGGCGATAAAAACAGACAAATTTCTTCGCTTGAGAGATGAAATTGGTGTTGTTAACTTCTGATAATTATTAAATTACGGGATGATATTAGAGGGTAATATAGTATTTTCCATTTGTTGGATATTCTCTTTAGGCCCTATGTGGCATCCTTATCTTTACCATTTTTGTCTATAAATAGGTGTACTAGGTTTACATTTAAGACAATCAATTCTCTTCAATCATTTGTGGCAGCTTTATAGCATTTATTCTTTTTCTCTTTTGTTCCTCAATTTCATCACCTTGCACCAACAATAAATATAAAATTCACAAATATTCATTAAAAAAATAAGATTAAAAAAATATAATATATAAAAACATTTATTTTGATGAATGACACATACATTAAAATGTTCTTTAAATTGCTCTCCACTTTTTTTTCTTCTTCTCTATCCATCATGATCTACAAGATTTCGAGCATCAAATAGCAATTCAATAGTTCAACAACAATAAAAAATAATAACAGAAAATTCAACATCCCCAATACACATCAAAGCAAAAGCAGAAACTCGTTGAAACATTTTGTCGAACACGTGACGTGTGAGTTGCAAAATGGTGTAACAACGACTGAAGCGATTGAACTTTGACGTAAAGACAAAATACTTATATATTAGGTTTAGGGCTTGAATGATTCAAACAATTGAAATTTGACGCTGAAGCGATTCAATTTTTTGTTGTTGAGATTTGAGCGATTCAAACCGATTTTGAGATTTGAGCATTATGTGATTCGAGCGATTAAGACATGGTTGAGATTGAAATCTGAATGAACGATTTTGAAGTTTTTGAGATTGTAACGATTTTGAGAAATTAAAATTGTTTTGTAGAGAGAAAAAACTTTGAAGGGTTTTTCACTTTTTTTTAAAGAATTTGGAGTTTTTAATTAATTTTTTTTTAAAAAATAAATCTAAATAATATAATAATTATTATAATATAATATAATATAATATAATATAATATAATATAATATAATATAATATAATATATAATTAATAATATAACTAATAATTAATAATAATAAAATAAAATTCATGTTTCAGTGATGGTCATCTCCTGTCCATATCCATAAGTAAATCATTTTAGTGACGGTTGGTATATGGCATTTTCCTTATAGTGTTGGACTTCTATTGATTGATGCTATTTGGTTTTGTTAATTAAAATAACATGCATATGTATAAGGTGTAATTGGCCTAATATCCAAGATAGAAGGACACTAAATTACCAATTATATCAAAGAGTGGTTAGGATCGATTATAACACTATGTTTATTTATTGTTATATCCAAGATGTAGCTTATGGTAGAGAGGTGGTCAAGTGGAAGTCTATGTTCCTAAAGAATTTGATTTAAAAGGCCAATATATTTTCTACTAAAATATCTTCAGAGTTATGCTACTTATAAGATATCAGACTCACCAGCACTGGCCAAAACGCGTGCGATTGGAAAAAAACTAAGGCCAACAGACTAAATAATAGCTAGAATGCTCACATCTATGGGAAGCAAAAACAGTTGGGTGTAAGAGCACCAAATACTTGCACTGTTCAGTGGTTCAAAAACCAAGAAACGTCAGACAGTTTGAACAAAGTAGTAAGAACTATGATCTTTGGTTAACTCATAATTTAGCCCATTGAATTTGTTTTTCTATTACCTGTTCCAGTTTGTAGTTGATGTCACAATTGATTAATGAAACTGTGCTTTAGATAGTTGATATCACAATTGAGTAATCCAATAGAGATTATTATTATATTGGTTAACCACCAGATTTCCATCACATTCAAAGACTTAGTGTCAAGTTTAATTTCCATCATATATTTAAATCGGTTAAACAATAAAACAATATGCCCTGGAAAACCTTACACTGCCCATTCCATCCCTCTTGGGAATATTCACCTCCTCAGCTATATCAGAAATTGAATCAAAACCAATGTATGAAAAGAAAACTATTGCAGACTCAACAAACATTCCATTCACTCTATAAGAAAAACACCTGAGATATAAGAGAAAGTTCAACTATATCAATAAGAGTACTGACATAGATGAAGAGCTGAAAATTAAGAATCAAATAATTGGAAGTAGATAGAAAAAAGTAGATAGAAAATATCCATCATTTTCAGAGACTTGTGTATGTGCAATATCACAACATATAATCATTAAGGTTTTACTTTGCAACCCGATGATAACCAAACAAATGCAATAGAAAAAAATACACGTGTCAAAACAGGAAGTCAATGATCACGATAGTGTAATTTGGTTTGAAAAACTGTGACTTGCGGACGACTTCTGCAAGTTGCTCAACAGGGATTAACTTGAAGCTTTCAAATTCTCCATCTGAAACATATATAAGATTGGTCAAAAACTAAAAATTTAGTATTTATGAAACACAGACACGACACAGCACACGAGAAAATAGAAAAATTGAACACTGAAGGGGTAAGAAAACACTTAGAAAATGGGGGGGGGGGGGGGGGGGGGGGGGGGGGGGGGGGGTGGTGGGTTGAATAAGTGACTCTTTTTGTTTCAAAATAAAGTTAACAATAATGGAAATACAAGGTTATTTTTATCCTGGTTCGTTTGAACTCAAACTACTCCAATCCACCCGTCAAGGTGATTTCGCCTTTCTCAACAAGGACTTAATCCACTATAATCAACTGATTACAAACACACAACAACTGTTGTGACTAACAATGCACAAGTAACCTTACAGTGACTAACACAACTAAGACTTAAATCTAGTCCTAGTCTACTTGAGAAATCTGACCAAACTTGGTCTCTCAATGAACAATTACAAGAGTTTAATCTTTACAGATAGTGAAAGAAAGTTTGCTTCTAATCAAGCTATATCACAACTGTGATTTTTCACTTAGAATAAATTGCACAAAGTGTATGAAAAAAGAGTTTGTGAGCCCAAAATTTTTCACGTAGTTTCTTGCTTCTTTTTGAAATTAATTGGTTAGTTGGCTTGCAGTAAATGTCCTTCTATATATAGTAAGAACAAAAAGACCGTTGTTGCCTTCAGAAAAGTGGAGAGCATTAAATGCTTGCGTATTTCCTTGCACTATTCCATTTTCCAAGAAACTAGTTTAGACACTTGAGTGCTTGCAGCCGCCTTTGCATTAAATGAGCAAACGACACTTGTAAGAATATGTTTCTTGAAGCTTGACAAGACAAGTTGGCTTTTACATTCTTTCAGAACTTGCTTCAACGTCTTGTATTCAGAACATGCTTGCTTATCTTCTAAACAAAGCTTTGCTTGCTTATCTTCTAAACAAAGCTTTGCTTGCTAAGAACTTGATCAGCGCTTGCTTTCAAATAAACTTCTGAAGAGCACTTACTTTCAAGTAATCTTCTGAACAAGGAATCCTGCTAAGTGTTAGAAGATGCAATTAAATAATTGTCTTACCAGAGCCAGCATCAGCAGTTGCGCTTAAAGCAAATAGTTCTTTCATTTAAAGAACTTCTTCATATAATTTTTAGCTCAGCACATCAAAATGCTTCTGTCAGAATATTATCTGAAACATTCAAATATGTTCATCAGAGTATAAATTATCTAAAATATAATTTATTGTTATCATCAAAACTCTGAGGTAGATCAGAACTAATCTTGTTCTAACAATCTCCCCCTTTTTGATGATGACAAAAATTATTCAGATATAGAAATAAAATATAATAAGAGGTAAGAATCTCCCCCTGAAATGAATATTTCTATATATAAAACTTCCTGAGATTATTTATCAGAGCAATGAAAATATCTTCTTGGATTTCTTCAAAACTTCTTTTGAAGATAATGTTCAGCTGAATTACTCTTCCAGAGTTTAAGTGATACCTGCAAAAATTCTTTTGCACATAGAAAGAAATATTGTATTTTGTTAGAATGTCTGAGACTTAGTCTCATAACTGTTAATCATAGATTAGATCAAAATACTCATTTCTCCCCCGTTTTGGCATAATCAAAAAGTATATATAAAAAATAGTTGAAGAGCTTAAAAGTTTTCATAAAATAGCAAAAGATATCCAGAAGTACAAAACAACAAACAAAAGACAAGAAACAGAAAGACACTAGGATTTCTTAGTAACAAGGGCCATGAGAAGATTCTTGATCTCAGAGACAGATTCTTCTTGTTTCATCATCCAGTTTCTTATTTCTTGGTTTATCTGGTCTTGCTTATCCAAGTGCTCATGAATGACTTCATTCTCCCTCTTGAGCTCATTCAGAGTATCCATGATAAGTGAAGTAGGAGCAGAGGATGACGAAGTTTCAGCAGAAACATCCTTTAGAGTAGCAACCGTTGAGTCAGAACGCACAAAGGTTGAAAGCAGAGTGCCCAGATCCATCACAAGAGTTAACACAGGTTCAGGTGCTGCCTTTGCAGAAGGTTGATTCAACAGAACAATTTCCAGAGGATTTGAATCTTCATAGGATTCTTTAGATTCATCTTCTGAAATGTCCATTTCATCAGCTGGAGCATCAACAATCATCAGAGAAGACTTCTTGTTTCAGACATCAGCAACTTCTGATTGAAAGGCATGCAGATGCTTGGAGAAGTTCTCAATCACCTGAGAGTGACATAAATCTTGCAGCTTCAGTGACTCGGTATCAAAAGTTCTTCTGAAAGATTCCCACAGAAGATCTGTTGCAGCTGGGTTCACACTTCTGAAGTTGTCTTCCTTCAGCAGATTCAACCATGCTTGAACTTCTGTTAAAAAATTATGACACAATATATTTACATCTGGCTGAACAGGTTTTGGAACAACCTTCTTGAAAGTTTTGTTTTTCAAGAATTATAGAGATTCAAAGTCAACTACAGTTCTTAAAAAGTTAGCAGGTTCAGAATTTTTGGTTGGTTCAGGAGTGGCTGAAAGGTCAGGTTGGTCAACAAGGTTAGGTGGTGCTGATTGATCATGAGGTTCGGATGATTCATGAGTTTTAGAAGGTTCAAAAGTTTATGATGGTTCATGAGTTTGGTGTTCTGGAAAATGAAGAGGTGAGAGTATAAGCGAGTCAGGCGTTGGAAGTTATGGTGAAGTAGGTGGTGTGATGTCAGGTGAAATAATGATTTTATTTTCAGCAGTGGGAATGGGATTTTGTGTTTGTGTTCTGTTTAAGGCAAAAATGTTTTCAGAAGGTAGGTTGAATGGAGGCTTTAGAGTGGTCAGAGGTTCATTGATTCCTGGTATTCTCCAAGAGCCAACATCTATGTCTCCTAGGGTTTGGGGTTCAACAGATGTAGATATATTGACAGAATCATAAACAGTAATAGTTTCAGCAGGTTTACCTGATTTCTTTTTCTTCTTCTTAGGAGTGACAGAAGGTCCTTCAACAACTTTCCTCTTCAAAGGTTGCTGAAGAACAACATCTGGAGCAACTTGATTTCTTCCTTGGAGCTAAGATGGATCAATATGTGTTCTAGTCTCTTTACAGATTTCAATGTAGAGCAGGATGATACGTGGATGATCACCTGAGTTGAACAAAGGGAAATCAACAATAGGTATCCTTCTTCTCTTCACAGTAGCTGACACATACGGAGTTGGTTCCACCAGCAGCTTGTCAATAATTTTCCTCTTCACTAAATTCTTCACAGTCATAGTCTTTCCACAAGTAGGCTCTAGCTCCCCCAGAAGATTAGCTTCATCTAGGTGATCAATCAGACCATTCTCAGTCAGAATGTCTGAAATTAATCTACCCATAGGAATCCAATTCCTTTTGGATTTGGGTTTTTTCATCCTTTCAGCTTCCCTAGTCTCTTTTACATGATTCCAGAGATGTTCAAACAGCAAATAAGACAAATCAATTTTTACATTTGTTCCAAGGCAGAACAACAAGTATTGTTGATCAGCATTAATGTAATCTGGAGAGATGGTTTACTTCCTATGGTGAATACACCCATGGATTATTCTTGCCCAAATTTTGTACTTATCTTTCAAGTCCCTGACTTTAGAAGATCCTGACCATTTGTGAAAATTTCTGAGTAGACCTTTGACATTTCCATTCTTCCACTTGGCATACCTGTTACTCCAAGTCCTTTAAAACCTAGCAACTTTCTGATTTGATTTTCAGTAATGGAGATTTCCTTACCCATTACGAAAGAGATGATAACTTTAGGGGTTGCAATTGCATATATCCAGAATTCCTTCACAAGGTGTGGAAAAAATGGACCAATAAGACGGTCAAAAAAGTTTTCCCAACCTTGAAACTTAATAGTAGGAATCAGATCAAAACCATTTTCTCTTAGATTCTCAAAATCCACCATTAAATCACTTAACACTTCCAAACTGTCTACAGGAATGAGAGTTGTTCTCTCAGGCACGATGTATTGCTCATAGTGGATGTTCTCAGAATGGGCAGAGGAAGAAGCCATTAGAGCTCTTAGAGTTGAGAGATGAAAAAGGGTTTTAGAGAAAAATCACAGAAACGTTTGAGTTTTGCAAGAGACGATAAAAAATGAAAAAGGGTTTTTCCAAAAGTATTTATATGAAAAAGTTTCAGAAATAGGTTTAGAAATAAAACTGTAAATTTTTTTTAAAGAATTTAAAAAGAATCTCATCATTACAAGCATTTAATGATTTTGCTAAAAATTAAGGGAAAACGTGAGATTAGCTAATCATAACAGTTACCTAGAACGGCGTCAGTAGCTTTTGCACGCGTGACCTTTCAGAAACACACCACGTGTTCATCTCCTGAAGGTTGCATGGGACAGCTGTTTGTTCTAATGAATTTCTGAACTATACTTAGAAATGAAACGTTAGAACATTTCAGAGCTTTTCATATATCTTCTGATGTAACTTCTCTTCTAACTTCTGAAGAGTTGTTAATCAGGGCATTCATTTCATAACACTCTGAAGTCAACCACAGAAGATAAATATTATTTTATTCAAGACATAATTCCATACAAATATTTTTCAGAATGAAATTAAATCTATCTTCCGAAAGGGGTTTGGTAAAAATGTCAGCCCATTGATGGTCTGTTTTTACAAAAATTAAATTTAGAATTCCCTTCTGAATATAGTCCCTTATAAAATGATATTTTATTTCAATATTTTTAGCTTTAGAATGTAAAATTAGATTTTTAGAAAGACAAATAGCAGAAGTATTGTCACAGAAGATAAGAATCTTACTTTCATAAAGATTAAAATCTTCTAGCTGACTTTTCATCCAAATCATCTGAGAACTACATCCAGCAGCAGATATATACTCAGCTTCTGTGGTTGAAAGTGCAATTGTTGCTTGCTTCTTGCTGTACCATGAGATAAGATTGTCACCTAGAAACTAGCAGCTTCCAGAGGTGCTCTTTCTTTCAATTCTATCTCCAGCAAAGTCAGCATCACAATAACCTACTAGTCTGTAATCTTGTGATCTTCTGTAACACAAACCCAAATTAGTAGTACCTTTCAGATACCTAAGAATTCTCTTAACAATAATTAAGTGAGATTCTCTAGGATCTGATTGGAATCTAGCACATAAATACATGCTGAATAGTATATCAGGTCTAGATGCAGTCAGATAGAGAAGGGATCCAATCATACCTCTATAGAGCTTCTGATCTACCTTTATACTTACCTCATCTTTTCCCAGAATGCAGGTTAGATGCATTGGTGTCTTGGCATATTTGCTTTCTGACATCTGAAATTTCTTTAAAAGTTCTTTAACATACTTCGTCTGATGTATGTAAGTACCTTCTGGAGTCTGGTAGATTTGAATTCCCAGAAAGAACTTCAATTCTCCCATCATGCTCATTTCAAATTCTGCCTGCATGGTCTCAGCAAATTCTTTTCCAAGGGAGATATTAGAGGTTCCAAAAATTATATCATCAACATAAATTTGACAAATTAAAATATCATTTTTAAATGTCTTTCTGAAGAGAGTTGTGTCCACTTTCCCTCTGGTAAAATCTTTTTCTAAAAGAAAATTACTCAGACGATCATACCAAGCTCTGGGAGCTTGTTTTAAACCGTACAAAGACTTTTTTAATTTAAAAACATGTTCTGGATGTTTTTAATCATTAAATCCAGGAGGTTGATAGACATAAACTTCTTCTTCAATATAGACATTTAAAAATGCACTTTTAATATCCATTTGATATAATGAAATGTTATTTTGCACAACAAAAGAAATTAATAATCTAATAGACTCTAACCTGGCGATTGGGGCAAAGGTTTCATTATAATTGTGATACGGTGGGAGAACTGACTTTAGGTTTTGCGTTTGTGTTTGCAAATGTTTCGGTTTAGCAAGAGTCGCCACCTACTTTTTATTTTATCCAAAGGAAAGGTCAAAAAGCACAGGAAAGACCTTTGAGATGTTTTCTTGGGTTCGGAGGATAGATTATGAAAAGGGAAGGTGCAAGCACCCTTTTCATTCATGGTTATCCACGGGCTCTTTGTTACTTGTTTAGATCACTTGCTTTTGCTTTTCAAATGTTTGAAATGGTGCTTTGTGTGTGTTTTTTGAAAATGTTTTGAAAAGAGACCATCGTTGTGGCAACCTTTGTAATGATTCTTGTTTGAATGTATACAAAGATGTATTGTCTTTTGAAAAGATGTTTCAGTGTTTGAAAGTTTGTTTTGGGAAATGCTTTGAAATTGTGTTGTGATGTGTTTTTGAAAATAGCAAGGATGTTTGCAAGTTTTGTTCAAGTAACCAAGAGTTGTCTACCCTATCTACTCAGGAGTCTTTCCTACACATTTTTAACCCTTTCACATTGTTGTTTTACCATTGTATTTGGTAAACAAACTTGTATTTGGATGTTAAACGGGACAGGCGCGGGTCATCATATTGACCATGATAGCAATTGTGCTAAGTATCTTTAGCAAATTTTTGAGGGACTAGATCATTTTGTATAGGTAACCAAGATAGCATCATCGAGGGACTATGATCCTTTTGTTTTGTTTTTGTTTTGCCAAGATACTCAACATGCATACCATGGCCATTTTAAAGGCAACAAGTGGATGAAACCCTAGGGGTGCATGTGTGCATTGTGTTATCATTTTCATGCATTTTATTTCTTGTATTAGGTCTAACTATTTGTTTTGATTTTGGATATTGCATACAAACCCTAATCTCTATCATGGCATATTTGAAAGCATAAAGTGCGTAAAATAAACTAAGCTATTATAACATTGATATTGGGAGGGGGATACAATTTTGAATAGGGGATTATTTACAAGAAATTAAAACCCTAAGATTATTACAACCAAATTGAATCCTTTACTCAAATGATAAATAAGCAATATTTAAATAGACAATTAAATAAATATGCAAAAAATGTTTTTGTTTTTGTTTATTTTTATGTGTGTAAAAATATAATATTTAATGTGTGTAAAAAAAATAAGAAAAAAATATATTATTTTTATTAAGGATGGAAACCCTAATTTGTTTTAAGAAAGTATATATATTAATTATATTATTTATGTACAATAAAATAAAATAATAAAATATATACAAATGCCAAAAAATAAAAATATATTAGAAAAAATATTATTTAAGTATGTAAATAATAAAAATAAAAATATAATATTTTTATGTATTATTTTCTAGTTTTTATTAAAGAAAATAAAAGTATGTTATTTAATAATTATTTTTATGTTAGAAAAAATAATAAAAAATACAAAATAAATTGTGAAAATGTGAAAATTTATGAAAATGTTTTTGGTAATTTTTTAAGTTTAGAAAAAAATAAAAATAAAGTCAGAAATGAAAAAGAAATAGAAAAATATAAAAAAAAAGAAATGGGCCAGGGGGTGCAGTCAGTATGCTGGGGGGCGCCAAAAGTGAGAAATAGCCAGGCCCAACCCAGCTACTTCATCTTCAACCTTCGTTCAAACAAAAATATGCGCGTTTCCTGTACAAATGTCTAACTCCTGCATACGTGCTCTAAAGGAAAAACTCACAACACAAAAGTTATAGCATTTTTCAACACGATTCCAACCATATAAAGAACTTAATCTAAATCTCAAAGACCAGAGAGAATTTCTCTGGCCCTAATTTCTAACCTAACTTTTTTAGAATGTTCATCAATCAAATTCTCTCAACACAATTAACTTAAATGAAATCTATGCATATGTACAGCTTAAGGGCAACAAGTACTACATTTTTTATTCACAAACCTAAGCCTAATGATTCCTAAATAGAGAGATAGAAGTTTGAACAATACCTGCTTCAGTTGAACTCGAGTATGGCAATGTGGAGGTTTTCAATGAGGCCTGAGATGTTTGTGAGCTTGCCTAAACTTCCTCTGACCTTCCCCGATGCTTTGTTTGCTCTGAGCTTGCTTGGATAAGTATGTAGAAGTCAACCTGCACAAGTTGAAATCAGAAATGGTGAAGCTTACAAATGGAGTTACAGTCAATGGCCAATGGCTGGGATAGCTTAGGTGGGTTATATGGAATGTATTGGAACTGGTTTGGGACAAAACGCACGAGGGGTTTGTGAGATGGAAGTGAAATTGTAGAGAGTGCCCTATTTTGCAAGTTTTTGGTGTTTTAATGTTCAAGAGTGTTTGAGGAATGGATGGCTCGTGCTTCTGGCTCAAGGCAATATGCAAAAGTCATTTCAAATGCTTACAAACTTTGTTCTTATCAGATTTCAAATATATGGATCTTTTGCAAGTTTACTTGGTTTTGAAGTAAAAGTGTGAAGTGATACAAGACATGCCTGTACAGGCTATCTTCAAGCATGCACAAGATTGTTGTACCTTTGCCTAAGTTTATGGAACTTGTTTTCTGCAAAGAGAGGGGTTCAAGGCTCAAGGGAAGCAAGTTGACATAAAGTAGTGCTTTATGAAAATTGCAATGTTCACTTTTTGCCAAAAATGGATTAAACTCTTGTGTAAACTTCCATTGATCAGAATAATGCCTTAAACCAATGATTTTGCATTCAATTTTTGAGTGTGTAAGGGTTTAGAGACCTCTTTTCCAGTACAAGTAAAGTTGGACAGATTTTGCAACTTGTGTCAACATGAAAATGCCATGGATCAAAAGTGAGTTTTTGCCAAATTCAAACCTTTGATTCTCCATAACCATAAATGATTTTGGAGAGTTCTTGGACATTTTGGAAAGCTTGTAACATGATCTACAATACATCTTTGAAATGCATCTTGATATTCCAAGTGTAACTAGATGAAAAATTGCCATGAAGATAGGTCAAAATCCTGCCTAAACTAGGGCAAAATTTCACTAAGTTAAAAGTTTCATGGACCCTTGTTCCAAAAATCATAACTTGAGATCCAAGCTTCTTTTGGGAAAACTTTGTGAACCAAAGTTGTATATTTTGTGGAGGACTATAACTTTCATGTTGGAAGTTTTGTTTGAATCCAATTGCATCATGATGAAAATGTCGGGAAAAGTTGGGAAAAAATAAGAAAATTTCATAACTTAGAAAAATTTTGTTATGAAATTTTTCAATCTTAAACCCTAATTTGAAAAATTAGGTTTCTTGATGAACAAGTTTCATGTTTTGACACATCTTGATGAAAAATGACCCTTGGCACTTGATTTTGACCAAAAAGTCAAAGTTTGACTTTTCAGTGTACAGTTGAATTTTGATCAGTTGACTGGAAAATTCATCTGTCAATCCAATGCTTTTGAGATCTTTTGAACCTTGTGATTAGGTCAAGATGATTCCATTGAGTCCTTGAATCCATGCTTGAACCTAAATTACCATTGGCTAGGTGAAAAATCAGAAATTGCCCTTATACAGTAAAAACCCTAAAAATGACCATTTTACCCTTTTGATGATCTGATCAAATTTCTTGAGGAGTTGTGGTCCAAACTTGATCAAATGGTTAGTATGAGTCTATAATGTTGATGTGGATAAAAACTTATGAGTTTTGACTGTAAATTGGCCACAATTGACTTTTTCCCCATTACAGTTGATTTCTAGGTCAACTGTCCAATTGACTGGGCAAAAATTTGATTCAAGGCTTGAAACTTGGTAGAGGCAATCTTATAAGTCCAACATGAAGTATGAAAGTCACTTTGAGCATTGGAATTCCAAAAATCCCTGTGCAAACTCAAATCCTAATTTAGGTTATCAGTGCATGGAGATGTCTTGAGTAGAGCAAACCCTAATTTGGTCTTGAGTTCAAAGAGTCTTGTGAGGGGAAATCTTGATAAAAATGAGAGGGCAAATTTTGGGGTACAACAGTTTCCCCTGTTCAATCTTCTTGAACCTGAAGAGTTAGATTGGCGAGTTTGCCTTTCGTGACTCGAAGGTAAAAGATGATTGGACACTAGAGTGCCCGTAAATTTGCACTCGTCAAAATGTAGTTGAGGGAATGGGCTTAAGGATGCCATTTGGAGAGGTGACAGAATCTTGCTGGAGATGGGCTTAGAGATGCCATCCAAAATGTCTGTTGAATATCAGGAGAATGAACATCAGAATGGTATCCGTATCTGGAACGTATCTGAGTTGTATTTGGAGATTGGATCTGTATAAGCAAGGGAATGGAATCCGTGTCGGGAGCGTATCCGAGCGGTAACTGTATTTGATTCTTGTATGAATATCAGAATGACTGCCGTGTCTGGAGTGTATCTATATTGTATCTGAATTCTGAACGGGCGATAGAATATCATCCGTGTATGGAGCATCTCTGGGCTGGGGATAAATCCCGAATGAGTGACAGAATGGCAACTGTGTCTGGTGCGTACCTGGACTATATCTGAAGTTGAGATCTGTATGAGTAGCAGAATGACTTCCATGTCTGGAGTGTATCCGTACTGTAACTGGGATCTGGACAAGTGACAGAATGACTTCTGTGTCTGGAGTGCATCTAAACCTGAAGTTGATAGGTGAATCTGAATGAGAAATAGAATGTCTTTCGTGTCTGGAGCGTATCTAGTCTGTATCTGATTTCTGAAGTCTGAATGAGTAGTAGAATGACCTCCGTGTCTGGGGTGTATCTGTACTGTATCTTGACTTGAAATTCTGAATGAGTAATAGAATGACCTTCGCGTCTGGGGTGTATCCAAACTGTATCTAAATAAGAGATCTGAATGAGTAGCAGAGTGACTTCCATGTCTAGGAGTGTATCCGTACTGTATCTGAAATCTTTAAATAGTTGTTAAAGATAGCTTTTAATCTTATCCTGAAAATGGTAAAATGTTAGCTGAAACACAAAGTTATATTGCATGACATGTATGACGCAATAAAATGTGTTCTATCAATGTTTATGATACATGAACGTAATGTATGCGCATGTAAGCTGATTAGCTGTCTTGCTGAGGAAAATAAATCCTTGATAGCTGGAGATAATGAAATCTTTGACTGCTGCCGGGGAAAATAAATCCTGGACCGATGCCGGGAATTCCACAACCTTTGATTGCTAAAAATGAGAAATCCTTGGACCACTGTTGGGGATAGAAAATCTTTGGCAACTTGTGGGGATGCGAGAATCCTTCACGACCTTCCTGAGGATATAGGGATATTTCAAGTACTTTGAAGTTGGAACATGATAGACATTCCGCTGTAAGAATAATGCCGAGTGCTGTTTGAGAAACCTGCTTGGGGAGTCCCGAGAAACTTGATGACTGTGGCTGGGGATTGAGAATATTCAAACTGCTGGGAAATAACTCTGTGAGGAGAATGTTTATTCTGTTGGAGAATTTTCAAGAGCTTGGGTTGTATGCCAATCTGTTGTACCCCAAAATTTGCCCTCTCATATTTCTCAAAACATTGCAAGAAAAATCTCCAAGTTGCTCAAGTTTGCTCAAGAGTGGGTAAGACAAATCATCTCCTAAGGCAGTCAACCCCAAGTTAGGGTTTTGTGTTGCATCAATATACTTGAGTTCAAATGACCTCAAATTCTCCCTAATGTCTCAATATGTTCTCAAGGTCATCCATGTCAAATTTCAAACCTTGAAGAGGAAGTTTGCTCAGTCAATTGCTCAAAGGGTCCAAAAATCGACGGTGTTAGGGCAAAAGTCAACTGTGACCTATAAACAGTCAAACTTCAAGACTTTTTGTCAACATTCTCATTTTGAAGGATATTTCATCATTTGATCAAGGGTTGATCATGATTCATCAAGGATTGCTCAAAATTCATCAAGACTCAAAAGTTGCTAAATTAGGGTTTTGTAGGAAAAGTCAACTCAACTTTGACCAAGCATAACTTTCTCATACTTTATGAGAAATGACCCATCAAAAGCTCATTTTAAATAGGATGAAATTTCCTACAATCCATATTCATACCCCAATATCAGAAAATTCACTCATAAGTTATAAATTTGGACATTATAGGTCATTTTTGAAAGTCAACAAAAACACCTTTTTTTTCCAAAGCTTATAACTTGATAATGGAAAATCAAAATGAGATGAGACCAAAAGGTTTGGTTAGAGGACATCTCAAGCTTTCTAAAAAGTCCAAGAACACTTCAAAAAGTTCAAAATTGAAGAAGTTATGCATTGTTGAAGTTGGGCATTTTTGCAAAATTGTCAAAAGTCAACTATCCCCAAAACTTAAAATTTTGTCAAATGGGCCCATTCTTTTCCACTTGATTTGAACTTGCCACATTACACACGAGTCCTAGCTTCAGCCTTGTGTCCATTTATCAATTTTATTATTTTATTTGATTTTTTATTGAATTATTTCATTTTTAATCAAATTAAATCAAATAAAATCCAAATATTGATTGCTTGATATCTTTTTGGCTATTCTAGGACTTAATCATCATCATGGTCAGCATCAAATTCGTATCTGATCATATCATGTACCAAAAGATGGATTTTTGACAAATTAGGCAAGCTTTCAATGGTGGATCAAATCAAATCCCATGGCATTGATGTGCAAAGATTCAAAGCATAATTCTTGACCTAATACATTCCATGATACATATAGAAGGCAAAGGCACGAAATTGAAGGCTAGAGGCTGCAAGAATCAACCAAACAAAACTTGGAAAAAATGGTGAAAAGTGCAAAACCAAAATCACACTTAGAGGCAAATTCAGAAGCCAAGAACGATCTCAATCGTTTCCTTGACAATCACTGAAGCAGAACCAATCCCTAGCAAGCTCCCATACACGCTCAAAAGCTCTGTAAGTATCTCAGAAAACCGCCCTTCTTTTGAATTCGCAAATCTCTATTCTTGCATCTTTTGTATAAACTATGGGCATATTCATAATCCTCGTCAAATTTACAAGCATTCTGCATTAGCCAATTGCATTTTTCTGGCCTAGATGAAGAACCCTCATAGCTAGGGTTCTTCGTTCGTGTTTTAGGGTTTTCTTTTCAGGGGAAATCAAGATTCAAGAAGGGTATAGGTTTAATCAGGAAGCCCAGACGAACTCAACCATGCGCTTGGAATTGATTTTCATGGACTGGGATGGATTTTAGAGTGAGCCTACGCATTTAGCTGCAGATCTAAATCCGCGGGTAAAGTTACAGGGTTTGAAGGTAAGGGACGACAACGTGTCTCCCTCTGATTGGCCTAATTCAAACACGCGCGCTTTATTTTATATTTTCTGGCATATTAATTCGTTTTCCTTTATTTTTATTGTTTTGTATATACTTACCAAATGGAATACATTGGCCTAGTGGCAAATCAGCGCTGGCAATATCCACAGGACCTGAGTTCGAATCCCAGGTCCCCCATGTTATTTGTTATTTTTCTTCAGGTATTCCAGTGCGCCTAAGGAGTAGCAGTACATCATACACCATCATCTAATCAATGAACAGATGGCCAATGGCTAGATCTGATGGATGAAGATGGAACGTCCACCATGGGATCCAGTCAACCAGCGTGCATGGGATCCCAAAAGTCAACCAGGCCTGCGCCAATTGGGCCATGGAATTGCTATGCTGAACCTCCCATTCAGGCCCAAACCCTCCTATCTCTCTTTATTTTATATTTTTTATTTTATTGTTTTGTTATTATTTTTATCATTAACTAACCAATCAAATCTTTTTTCTTCATAAAATTAAAAACCAAAAAATATATTTTCTTTATTCTAATCAAATTTTAATTTTTTTATTATTAACAATTATTAATTTAATTAATTTAGGCCATTAATTAGAATTAACTTTAATATATTTTTTTGTAAATAATTAAAATCAATTAGACATAATTAGGTTTTATTAACATTGATCAATTTTATTTTCTTTCTTTAAATACAAAAAAAAAAACCAAAAATATTTATTTTTATTAATTAGTTTAATTAATTTAATTTAATAATTAACTTAGATTAATTTCTTTCTTAAGTCAAAAAACAAACCAAAAAATATTTTCTTTAAATAACAAAGGGTCAAAACCCTAGAAATCGCACTCGATTTAATTTCCGCACGCGATCCATTTTATTCAATATTGTATTTGTTTTCGGAATGTAATAGATGATTAGGACTATCTTTACCATTTTATTTATTTTTCGCATTTAAATTTCAAAGGGTTGCTTTTGGCGATGTAAATACCCGACGCCTTGTAATTTAATTTCCACAATTTATTTTCCGCAAAATATAACTGCTAGATGTTTGATAATAGGGATGCATGACAAGATTGAACGTTTTAACCTAAAATCAACATAGATAACCACTTACATGTACAAAGACAAAATAACGGAAAACAACACACTCGCACATGCGCACTCTTAGGGTACACCCCACTTGGTTGCCTTCGTAACACGGTCATTAAGTATAGGTCACCTTAGAGGTCGCCCTCTTGTCCAAAGATCATAGTCGCCTCTAAACGGTTGCCTCAGATATTGTTACCTCAAAACAAATGATCTAAGACATTAGGGTTACCGCTAAAGCGTCCTAACATTGCTTTGGTGACCGTAAGTCCCTAAATTCGAATTGACCCTCAAACTCCAACGACGGTGCTACCTACTCATTCATAGTGGGATAGCATTGTCTAAAGGACATTAGCATAGAACGATTCCTTTTTCGAGTAGGTAGATGGTTCTTAAGTACTTGCTCTTTCCAAAACAAAACAAAACTTTTCACACTTACACCTTTCAAACAAAAACTTCTTCAAACCCACAAACACAAAGAAAAGCACATTTTGAAAACAATATGATCATGTACCTAAGAACCCGTGGATAACCACAAATAGAAAGGGTGCTAACACCTTCCCTTTCTATAATCTACCCCCCGAACCCGAGAAATATCTCGAAAAAGGAATTTTTCAGTGCTTTTTTCCTTTCCTTGTTGGATAAAATAAAAGTCGATGGCGACTCTTGCTTACCGCGACATTTTGCGAAAACAAATGCAAAACGCAAACCAGCATTCCAAAAAACAGTCAGTTCTTTCCCACCGTATCACAGAACTGGCGACTCTGCTGGGGACGCTTAATAAGTGGGGTGTACCTTAGGAATAGTTCATAATGTTTTCAATTGCTTGACTTGTAGGATTTATACTTGTGGGCTTATATCGGAGTTACTATAGATCCTAACCCGGATCTGGGGATACCTTTTAGGTAAGTAGCAATAAACTGTGAGGGAATTGTACGGCGTAGACCGATACGGTTGAAGCAGTAGCTACGTTGGTGTGGCACTTTAGTATGTACCGATATCCCTTGTGGCGCAACGAGGAGAATATGGGTCTGCTAAGGGGTCATTAAGCACCAAATGACCTTAGAACCTTTAAATTGACCAACTTGGCCATAGAACAGTAGCAGTATGCTACACTCTTTTGAGACTAAACTCTCGCGATGATTCCGGATGCAAGAAAAGGTTGCTAAACTGGAATTATGACCGATTGAGGGTAGTCAGTGATATTGAGATCCTCTAGAACCCGGTTACTATTTTTAGGACAGGTTTGAACCAACTGAACTGAAAGAGGGTAGTACCTAGACTCCTTGCCAGCCTGAAATCTAAGGGCTCTCTGTGTGACTTGTGTGCCTTTACCATGTTTTCTATTTGTGGATACTTGTGGTGTGCTTTCTATCATGACATCATGACATCATAACATTACATACATCTTGCATTGGACTAACCTATTTCAAAGACAGGAGGGATTCATATTTGTTCTGTTTTATAGGTCATGGCACCTATGCGTAGGAACACAATCCGGATCAACTTTGCCAGGTTCCCACTCTACTTAAAGAATTGGTTGCAAAGATGTCTGGTACTACCTCCTTCATTAGAAGACATGGGCATCTTCTCAGTTTGGTCACCTCCAAATTGGATGAGCAGATGATGAGTGTCCTAGTCCAGTTCTTTAATCCACTGTACCACTGCTTTACTTTTCAGGACTACCAGTTGGTCCCTACCTTGGAAGAGTTCTCTGATCTGCTCGGTATCTCTATTCTGGAGCAGACCCCGTTTACAGGTTGGGAGAAGATCCTTAGGCCGGAAGAGATTGCTTCATCCCTTCATCTGACAAAGGATGAGGTAATGGCTAATTGGGAGACTAGAAGTGGAGTAAAGGGATTTCTGACTAAGTTTTTGGTTGGTAAGGCTAATCATTTCTGGGATAGTCTGGACTTCAAGGCATTCGAAGATATTCTAGCTCTTTTGATATATGGCTTGGTATTGTTTCCTAACTCTGACTCCTTTGTTGAGGTGAATGCGGTAAAAATATTCATCTCTAGTAATCCTGTACCCACTCTCCTGGGTGACATTCTTCATCAGCTCTATGCCTGTACTGCTCGGAAGCGGGGAACCTTGATGTGTTGTGCTCCGTTATTGGCGAGGTAGTTTATTTCTCACCTTCCCAAGTCAGTTTTGAAGAACAAAGAAGGCATGGGCTAGGCTTATAGAGTTATGTCTCTCTCTCACAACGACATCATTTGGACTATTAAGTGTATGGACGAGGTGGCCGTTATTGATCGCTGTGGGGAATACCCCAAAGTTCCACTGATAGGAACCCATGTAGGAATTACTTACAATCCATGCTTGGCCTTACGTCAGTTTGGGCGAGCCAGAAGGGAAGGACCTCATGAGCGGCTAATGCCTAGCATAATCTTTGATTTTCAAGGGGATAGCGACGAGCAACGCCGCAGATTCATAAGGGCTTGGGATAGAGTTCACAGATCTGATCCACACGAGCTGGGCCCAAAGACTTCACTTCCGATGGAGCCATATCTCAGATGGGTTCGCATTCGTGCCCAAAAGCTGGGAATGCCGTATGAAGCCGTCTTGCCTATCATTGTTGAAGTTGCTGATGAGGAAGGGGTTCCTCCTACTATCTTACACCCTTACATGCCTACTGACATTGGGGCATTGAAGAGGTCTTGGATGCAGCTAAGGGAAGAACGGGATACTTATAGAGAAAAGTATCACGAGCAAGAGCAGAAGATCCAGAAGTTGACTAGGCAGTTGGAGAAGGAGCAGATCATCAACGACTATGTCAGCACTAAAGGAAAACTACCATGGGAGCGTTGATGTCCTTTGATTATTTCCAGTTTTATTTACTTTCCAATATTTCCTTTCTTGTAACGCCTTAAGGGAATTTGTTGAACAATTGAATTTCAAAGTTTATCTAATAAAAATGTGTTTCATTTCTTGTTTACGAATTTGAATCTCTCGATGTCTTTGAAATCATATCATACGCATTTAATTCCATGCACCTCATAACAGGTATCCTTACAGGTTTTCTCATCTTCTTCGCTGTTTATTTCAGCATCATGTCTTCTGAACCATCGACTGAACAAGCAATCAAGGCTCTGCAGGCTCAAAATGCCCAATTCCAAGAGTTGTTCATGAATCTAGCTAAGGGTCAGCAAGATCTGAAGACCCTGATTCTGAAAGAGAAGAAGAAGAAGAAGAAGAGGACAGTCCTATTTAACACGGGTCACAGGTTTGGAAATAGGCTATGAGATGAAGTTGATTTGACCATCTCATCTGGAGGGAAAGATATTCAGGAAGAAAGGAGGGCTCCTAGCCCTGTGGTTTCAGACAACGAGACAGACTTTGACGAAGACCAGTATCCTCCGGCTGAGGATAGATACAAGCAACTGGAAGACCGGTTGAGTGCGATGGAAGTTCAGAAGGTTCCTGGTCTGGACTTTGGAGATCTGGGTCTATCATTTAGGGCGGTGATTCCCCACAAATTCAAAGCACCAGCCTTTGCTAAATACGACGGAATTTCTTGCCCGAAACTGCACCTCTGGTCGAATGTAAGGAAGATTCAGTCGTA